>JAGFBS010000003.1:600000-1200000 GCA_018397855.1 Boletus reticuloceps
CCCTCCAGGATAGGTTGAACACTTGCCTGCCCGGCTTCCGAGTACAAATAAGCGAAGAACAACGATATTATGAATTCAATTGCGGGGGGTATAGTGAGGGCCACAAATTGCCCGCGTGTGAAGCCGAAGCAGCGAAGATTTGGGGTAAGCGACAGACAGACGAGGCAGTCCATAGGGATGAAGGAACGACGGGGGAGCGAGCATATCACGCTTGCCTCGAATGAAGGATACTGGCAGGCTAGCTGCTGGTTGGGGAGGCTCTCGAGACCCGGAAAGCTGGTGTGCGATGATGGGAAAGAGTCACAACAATAGCCATGTCATATGAAGCCTGCCTGGCGCTCTCCTGCCCTGCCCGTTGCTACACCGATAGCGGCTGTTACCATCCTAACCCGGCAAGCGAGGGTTAGCCGCCCACACACACAAGTTCTACTCACGGAAGTCCAGGAAGAAGTTTGGATGGCATAGCTGCCACTCAGGACTGATTTTCGTGAAATAAATAGACTATATGCTTATCAGGGAGTATAGTCCGACATACCATAAGTGGTGTGAGGGCCTGCGATGATGTCGCATTTAGAAACGGCGAAACAACGGCGAGTCGTTGAGGAAGTGAAACAGCGGGGAACAAGAGGAAGAATAGCTGTCAGAGCGGAACAAGACCAGAAAATTCCCACCGGTTGTTGTTCCACATACGCGATGGTAAGCCAATCTCCTTGTCCTCCCCCAATCGTCCATAATCACAGCCTGTCCAGAAAGTTTCCGTTCTCCAGCATGCGCCCGCTGCGCATCTGCCAACGCGCCCCGGTGACCCAACACCAACCTCGCGCAACCTCGATCCCTTGTCTCACCCCTTTGCACGCGCTCGTGAGCGCATGCGTGCCCTAAATGCCGCCAAAATGGACAGGATGTTCGCAAAACCGTTCATCGCAAGCCTCGAAGGACACATTGACGCCGTAGAGGTTCTCTGTAGGAAACCAGGAACGGTCAATATCGTCGCCAGTGGTAGCTGGGATGGTGGTAAGTCTTTCACGTGCGTCGTCGGTCTTGGACCAACCGGTCGCAGGTATCATCGTGCATGATATCGCCGAGCAAAAACATGTGCATCAGATGCAAGGCGTACACAAGGGAAAAGTATCCGGGCTCTGTTTCGCCGACAACGACAGGCTGCTTAGTTGTGGTGTAGATTGTAACATCAAACTCTGGGACGTGTCACCACAGGAGCAGACTTCTGTCAGTATCCTTGCATCGTACATCCTCTCCCACCCGACTGACAAGTCGACCCAGCAACAAAAACCGCTCAACGTGTTCGCCGGAAAATCACCTTTAAAGTACGGGCTTCCATTGAACGATGAGGATAACCCATTCATGTGATTCCATATAGCTCCATTGATCACCACAGAACCGATCCCCTGTTCGCTACAGCATCGAATATAGTCCAAATATGGGACGAAAACAGGTCAGTATCCTTTGCCATGTCGCATGGGTCCGCTGCTGATCATTTTCTTCCAGGAGCGCCGCCATCTTCCAATCTCACTTTTCCAACAGCTACCGAGACCGTCACCTCGGTACGCTTCAACCTTGCTGAAGCATCTGTGCTCGGGAGCATAGGCTCCGATCGCAGTTTCACCCTCTATGACATCCGCACTGGTAAAGCCGAGCGGAGGGTCATCATGCAGATGCAAAGCAACGCTCTATCGTGGTCACCGACGTTCCCTACATCAGTACTACTGGCATCAGAAGACCACAACCTGTATACATTCGACGTCCGTAACCTGTCGAACCCAACACATATTTACAAGGCACATGTCGCGGCTGTCATGAGCTGCGATTGGAGTCCCACAGGTCTAGAATTTGTGAGTGGTGGATGGGATCGAACCCTGCGCATATGGAAGGAGGGACGGGGTACGCAACCAGAGGTGTATCACACAAAACGAATGCAGAGGTGAGTTAGTCTCTCCCTTTTGCAGAAACATTTCTTCACGTAATTCATAGGGTATCGTCATCGATATTCACTGCAGACGCACGATTCGTCGTTTCAGGATCGGATGATGGTAACGTCAGGATATGGAAAGTCAAGGCTTCAGATAAATTGGGCATCATTACAGCACGAGAGCGTGCCGCAATCGAATACCGTGAGAGTCTCAAGGAACGGTGGAAACACGACCAGGAAGTGGGCAAGATATCACGGTAAGTTGCGAGTTGTTCACTTAGGCGTGTCGTCTGAGGCCGTCTAGGACGCGCCATCTACCCAAGCCTGTGTATCAGGCAGGCAAAACTTAAGCGGACGATGCTCGAAGCTCAGCGCGTCAAGGAAGAACGCCGGCGGAAGCATACTCGCGCTGGAGGGAGCAAACCCAAGGCGGAGAGAAAAAAAGTCGTTCTTGCAGAACATACCTAGCCATGTTTCGTCTCTTAGGTGGTGCCATCTCGGGCAATGCGATACCTTTTTCGACGGAGCCAAAACCTTTATACACCCGTCGAAGCAAATCGCAGAGGTAGGTCTTACGGAACGACACATGATGGATTTCACTGCGAAATAACATCCTTCAGTTGAGTGACTGGGGTCGCCGATGGGTACGCCCTTGTCCGTAAGCGTGCCTTTGTGGCTTGTTCGAAAGCATATGCAAGACCGATGAGCTTGTACTCGCTGTACGCTGTCCCAATAAACGCAATGCCAAATGGCATGTTTGGAGCAGAACTGTGTAGTGGTGCAGGTATCAAAGGGATAGGTTGCACATGCTGTGGATAATGACCAAGCGGTACTATACAGTGTCCTCGGTGGGCAAGATCTTTAACGCATCTTGTTAATAGCACTTACCAGAGATGATTGGGTAACCAGATACTCCAGTGGGCTTTGTCGCATAGCCTAAGAGAGCCAATGCGTGAATAAACCATAAGAAACATTGAACTATTCGCGCACTGTCAGTTGGCAATATCAGGGCATCTAGTTGATGAGCTTGGAGCACTGCATCGATCCCTCGAGTACGTCCTAATTCCCAATTCTCTGCCAATGCAGCGTAGTATGTCTCGTCGATCTGACTTGCTTCAGATGCAAGCAACCTTGCAAAGAATTTCAGCATTCGCTGACGAAATGTGTAAGACGTGACGAACTGGGACTGATCCGTATAGTACGGTGAGGGTAATTCGACAGTCTGCATGCGCGAGGTTGAATTTGATGACGTCTGCCAGACTCCTCACCCCAGTAGGGACTTCCACCAACTCTGCCAAGTACTTGTTCAGAGCTGGCTTAAAGTCGACCGTCAAGACGATGTCCTCTGCCTTTGATTGTTTCAGCTCGTGAGCGCTCGGGAAGTCTACTGGGTCGATGACGTGTGCCCCCAAGTCACGGAAGATGTCAAGTGACTTTTGGAAGGCGTCGTTGATGACGGGGTGATCCTGAAAGAGTGCGCGGGGAACACCGAGTCTTTTTCCGCGCAAGGCGCCCGCATTCAATGCCCTTGTGTAGTCAGGCCATTCCTGGGGTGGAGGCAGACCGATATCGCAAGCACCATTCGGGTCATTTCCGATGATAACTGAAAGGAGGAGTGCCGCGTCGGCAACACAGCGGGCCAGGGGGCCAACCGTATCTTGGTGAGGAGAGATAGGGATGACTAATGAAAGGCATAGTCATGCAAGATCTGCTCCATATCAAGGATGACCACTCTACCTCCGGAGCGCGAAACAAGACCAAGTGTAGGCTTGAATCCCACAATATTGTTCCGGCTAGCAGGGAGAACGATGGAGCCTGTTGTCTCTGACCCAAGGGTGGCGGCTGCTAGACCTATCGCCGAAGCAACGGCACTACCAGAGCTGGAAGCACTCGGGTCGAGATTCGGATAATATGGCGCGGTGGTCTGCCCACCGCGAGCAGAGAAGCCGTTGGGCACGCTCTCACCACGGAAGCTCGCCCATTCTGCCATACTTGCTTTTCCCAGCAATATGGCACCTGCTTCACGCAGCTTTGAAATCACAAACGCGTCACGAGGGACGACAGATCCCTCAAGTGCGAAGGATCCTTTGCATCGCGAGTCAGAATCGATGATCCACAAGCTAATATGTACTCACCAGCAGTGGTCCTATCGCAAGAACTGAGAGTCATTTTCAGGCGTATCGACTTTGGGTAACTTACCCAATCTCATGGGCTGTCGCAATGTTGTCTTTGATCAAGATGGGTATGCCATGAAGGGGTCCACGGCTCCCGCGTTCAGATCTCTCGGTGTCAAGGTCTTCAGCTCGACGCAAAGCAGTAGCATTGATTTCTGAGACCGCATGTAGTGCTGCACCTTTCAAATTGACCTCCTCGATTCTCGCCAAGTAGGCCTACGACGGTGACATTGTCAGATACAAGGAGAAGCTGCCTGGTATACCTTGACAAGGTGGGTGGACTTGAAGTGGCCATTCTCTAGACCGTCTTGAATATCACTGATGGTAGCCTCGTAGAGGTCAGGCAGGACGATGATAGTCATGGTCCAAGTCAACCCCAGGTTGCCTGATTTGGATATTTAATCACGTGGCACCACAGCATACAAACTTGCTTCGAACAGACGAACAGTAACTTGTCCTCTTACCATCTCTCGACGCCTTCAATTCACCATGTCTGACTCCGACGGTGACATCGACGACGAACTCCTCGAACTTGCCGGTGCGACAGAGAAGAAACGAAAGCGCCAAGTCGGTGGTAGTTCGAAACAGACCGGACACAAGAAGCGCAAACCAAGGTACGCACGTCTCCTAGCCTAGTTTGCACCATCTTCTACACATCACCCTACTAGTGCTTCCGAAAGTGACTCGGAAGATGCTCCGGAGAGCGAAGAAGAGCAGTCGGCCAATCCTTTTCCCCTGGAAGGCAAGTACGAGGACGATGCAGATAGGGAACGGTGAGTATACTAGAACATAGTTCTTAACACATTCCCAATGTCACCGACTCCGCAACCGAATAGACTGCTCGGAATGTCCGAGATTGACCGAGAGAACATCCTCGCCGAACGGCAGGAACAGATGCAAAAGATTCAAGACAGACGGAAACTGCAGGAAATGATCAAAGCAACAGAAGAACTCGAGCGATGCAGACGCAGTAGCTAAAGCAGCGAAGCGTGCTGACACTCCCTTTACTTGACAAGGCAGTCACTGACGATCCACCCCAGGTCAACATGCTGTAAGAGGGGCTACGAAGGAGAAGACGAGGAAACTCGACGAGCTCAAAGCCCGACGCAAAGCAAAGGACGAGAAGAAGCGTGTAAGTACGGTCAATGCAAAAAGCGGGCTTCACCTCTCATGCCTCCTAGACACGCACGGACTCTCCCAAACGGGACCGCTCATCGTCACCTATGGACATGGAAACCTCTTCCGGTGAGGAAGAGGACGGTCAGATCACCAAATACGAAGAGGAAGAAGAAAAGGACCGCAAAATGTTCTCTAAACAGCCTAACCCAGACGATGGACCAATCACGCTTGAGACTCTATCCACCTGCAGACTTACTCGGGACATGCTCGCCAGGCATTGTATGGCGCCTTGGTTTGAGGACTATGTCAAAGGCAAGTCCAGCTTAGCGCTCGTTTATCGCCAGCTAAAAGCATGCAAGGTGCTTGGGTACGATACTTGATTGGACATGAGAAGAACGGACTGGTGTATCGATTGTGTGAGGTGACAAGTGAGTCGAGCTTGGAGTGCTTGCCACTACTGTGTTGATAGGCTGCAAGATCTCGGTGCCAATCTCACACGGCCATACAAGGTTAATGAAAGGACCGTCAACCAAACACTCGAGCTTAAACATGGCAAGTCGATCAAGACGTTTAATATGGACAAAGTCTCCAACACAGCCTTCGATGCTGTACGTACTTTATTATTATTCTCCACCAGTTCTGATACGGCAGAGCGTAGAAGGAGTTCGATCGACTCAGCAAAACATGTGCTGCGGATGACGTGCGACTACCTTCCAAACGGCAGCTAGAAAAAAAGGCTGCACAGCTTCACAAGCTCGTCACGCAACCCATGACAGAGGTTTGGGTGTTCTTGCGATTCCCAGATAAAAGGCGCTGAATATCATTTAGAGCGATATCACAGCGATGGTTGCACGCAAGAACCAGTTTAACCAACAACAGAGCGCAGCGGCTATCACGATAGAACGGTCCCGCCTTATGCAAGCCAAGACGTTAGCTATGCGACGTCTGGATTACACTGAAGTTGCCGACATCGAGGCAAAGCTAAAGGAACTCCCTGCCGTCCAAACCGCTCGAGAGGATGAACAATCACTCGCCGACAAACTCGCCAGAGTCAATGAGCGGAATCGTAAAGCGAACGTGGAAGCCGTGCGAAAGGCTGAGCTACTCGAGGCTGAACGGAAACGAAGAGAACGGAAACTTGCCAGTGGAGGGGGCTCAGGCATTGTCACGCCAGCCGACCCAAGCGCGAGGTTGAAAACTTCACCGAGGACGTTTAACGATACATCCAGGTTTGTATACTTTATCCTCTCGTTCGTGGCTTAGATTTTTATCACCCACCGCATTCGTTCACCTTCTGCTGGACAGGTCAACAACGCCAAACGTGAATGGAACGCCCGTCCTCGCACCACAACCATCAGCAGGCTCACGACCTATATCCCCACTACCACAATCAACCCTTGCGAGCTCGCCATCCGACCCACGGAAAGACAATTCATTAGCAACCTCCATGATAGAAAGCATAGAAGTCGACCTCGGGGATTTCTGATTCGGGAGTTGTCTCTCAATTCATGTATTCGACCATCTTTCATGACGGTGGGAATTAGCTTTTTCTTTTGCTTCTCGGTCGACCTCAACTTCCCATGCTGAAGCTTGCTCACGACAACGATCTGTTTTGTACCGCTGTGAGGCGTTGTCGTTCTCACCTTTGACCTTATC
The DNA here is from genome assembly GCA_018397855.1 of Boletus reticuloceps. Lineage (NCBI taxonomy): Eukaryota > Fungi > Basidiomycota > Agaricomycetes > Boletales > Boletaceae > Boletus > Boletus reticuloceps. The sequence continues at coordinate 606,877 of JAGFBS010000003.1, forward strand.
TCGTCCCAAGTACTAAACGAGGGGGGAGATTGCTCGTCAGTCTTCCTCAATCATCCAATCGAACGCTAGCGTGGGTGGACCAGTCGAATGTAGTGTGTATGGAACGTATAAGGAAGTACTTGGATTCAAGTATGTCTCGTCTATCTCAATGGAATGGTACCACGATATTTTCACTACACTGTTCCATCTGGTCTTTCGTTCACAATATCAATATCCACAACCATGTCTCAGCTACTGTGGTGCGTGTGCCAGAAGTACTGCAAAGGTGCTCGAAGAAAGGACAACATGGCCAACACCTGGCGACGACATCTGCGGGAAGCCGACGACGACGAGAAGGACGTGATCCACTTAGCATCTCGGTCTGATGCTTTTCAAGCCTTTCTCGATGCCGCGGCTGCTGCAACTCTGCCGCTGACTCTACTGTTTTAACGATCCTTGGCTTATGCCGGAAGATTGAGTCCGTATACTTGCACAGCGGACGTTAAGTAAAGTACTTGTTTCATAGATAAATCCTTCTTCAAATCGCTCTCAAATGGAACTATCCAGTTCAGATTTCCTCGTGTAAGCTTCCCGCTCCCCAAACTTTTGAACAAGCCCGCTACAATGGTCTTTCCGCTGCTGAAACTTCCCTCTTGTTCTTGGATGCTCGCACCGCCGGGGCCTTGCACATCAATCATCCTGGCGTTCACCTGCGAACAAAACCCGGACGTTGCGTTTTTTTCAGTCTGTATTGTTTGTTCCCTGGTTATAGTATAACGGTAATGGCGGCTCTAGTACGCTCTGTGCTCATCACAGGTGTGCTTCGGGGGAATTGAAAGTAGGATTGCCAGTGCAAACAATGAGAATACGTACTGCACTGTTCGAGAGTAACAGTACTTTACATATCGCTCCTTCTCACTAAGGTGTCAAGAACTATTCCAGCACTTGGCACCATCGTACCGCACTCTCAAGACCTCGGTGCAGTAGGTAACAAAATCCTCGGGTAGCAAAGCATCATCGATGCATTATTAATCGTCGCACATACAGGGTGAGACCCGATGCTACGCTGATTACGAGTACCTAGTAATTGCGATGCCCCCCAATCTATGAACAAAACGGAGTAAAAGCATCAAAAAAGAAAATTTCCTTGAAGCGAGGTTGAACGTTGAATACCAAAAAAGAACGAGAGAAAAAACCAAAAAAAAAAAGAAAAAAAGAAGATATATATACCTACAAACGTTGCGGTACGGACGATCATAGCAGCCCTACTTGTCTAATGCACGCAATGTCCGTCATGGTCCGTCGACGCCCACTTTTTGCGTGGACACCGCGACGACGGGGGGTGCGCCTGTATACGGTATCAAGTGGCGACGTCGTCCGGGTAGTCGTGAAGAGGGATGATGCACTGCTCTCCCCAGACGGACCGACGACGGGGGCAGGGGCTATTCCAGGACCCGGGGGAACCCCAGGTCCGCTCGTGAGTATCCCAGACGGTGTCACGCCGGGCACACCAGGACCTGTGGGTGGGACAACACCTGGACCCGTGAGGCGCGGAGAGTACCCCAGCGGTATGCCCAACTTTGGTAGCGCCGGGGACGACTTGCGTGGGAGTGGAAAAGGTCCAGTGGATGACGAGGAGGGTGGAAGTGGCACGTTGATCGTAGAGATCGACGGCGAGGTCGTCGGGACGGACGCGGGTGGTGCACGAGGAGGTGACGTTGTCAGCGGCCGGGGCAACTGGGATAGCCCATTTGGAGTTGGATTTGAAAAACGGTGTGGTACGGGTGTGTGGAAACGCTCGGGAGGGTGTGAAAATGGAGTTGACGAGTTCGAGTTTGCGGGGCCAGGCTCGCCTGGACCGGGGGTCCAGCCATGTCGGGGGGAGGAGCTGCGGAGGAGATGGTGTGATGCGACGGTGCGAGGACGAAGGGTGTTGCAATCGGTCGGTCACGTTCCCTCTCCCTCTCCCTCTCTCGCTCATCGTAACTGTGCAAGGCTGGGGGTGGGTGAGTAGAAGAAGGTCTGCTTCCAGGCATGCTGCTCCCTCCAAGCTTTGCCTCATCCCTCTTCCAGTGTGACTTGGAAGAAGGGTTCGCAGTCAGGTTGATGATCTCCATCGTTTGTACTCCTGGTGCAGAGCCAGAGCTCTGGGGAAGCGGAGAAGCTCCGTCAGGACTTGTGCCCGAATGGTGGTGGTGTACGACGTGATGGTGGTGCCTATGGTGGTGATGCTGCCCGACATGGTGGTGCAGTGGTGCATGGGTATGCTGGTGCGAATGTTGCCCGTGAGGATGGTGGTGTTGAGGGTGTTGGGAATGTTGGTGAGAATGGGACTGGTTTGCATGCACTGGATGTGGTTGATGGGGAGGCTGCGCGGGGTGCTGTTGCAGTTGGTGGGTATGCGGGTGCGGGTGTTGGTGCATATGACGGTGAGTTGGCGTCGGGACAATCGGTTGGACCTGAGATCTTTCTCTCTCTCTGTCGCGTTCGTTCCTCTCGGTTCGATCTTTTTCTTCTCTGCGCCGCACGTCCCCAACACCCCAATCCATGCCTCCAGCAGTCTTGGCACCCCAAGTAGCAAATCCGGGTCCCATGTTAGGGCCAAACTCCCTTTCACGGTCACGGTCACGGTCTCGCATCTCCCTCTCGCGCTGCGCCGCCAGTTCCCGATCGCGCGGGGTGAACTCTCGCTCCCGCATTTCGCGATCGCGTTGGATCTCCCGTTCTCTGTCCCTCTGGAGCTCACGTTCTCGCTCCACGAAGCCAGAAGGACGTTGGATTCGCGCTCCTCCAGGACCGATGACTGGGGTGCTCGTTGTGCCTCCGGGGCCGATCACAATGCTCGTTCCACTCACGCCAGGACCAAGGGGGTATCCTGTCGGACCTGGTCCAATAGAAGGGGGTCCCTGAAATACGCCCATCGCTGGCTGAGAGAACGATGGACCATCAGCGTTCGCGATGCCTGGCCCTGATATACTGCCGAGTCCTACAACCGGGTTCGGTGTATTCAGTGAAGGTGCCGAGGGAGGTCCAGGTGGCACAAGTGGACCGAGTGCAAGTGGTGGTCCCCCGATTTGAGAGGCATTATTTCCAGGAGCGACGCCGGGTCCTGGATTTGGTGGATAGGTCTCTACGGGACCTCCGAGCCCATTCACCCCGAAACCTGGGTTTGGCGTGGGACCTCCGAAGCCCATGGCTGCGGGACCAAAACCGGATGCGGTACTGTTATAGCCGACGCCCATTGGAACGCCCATAGGGGGACCAAATCCCATCCCGAAACCATATCCCAACCTCCGGTGCTGAAAGAGAAACTCAAGATCGGCTGCTATGTCATGGGGAGGGAGCGTTGGGAGATCGGGGTAGGCCGTTGCTCCACCTGCGTGAATCAAGTCAATTGTACTGATACTCGGGTCACAAGTGCTAACATACTCAAACCATCAAGCCCCGGATAAACGCCCAGACCTTTTGCATTAAACAACTTTTTGTTTGCTGCAAGATGCGAGAGGTGGGAAGGGAGAGGAAAGGTGTTTGCAATTTGCCGGAGGGTAGGCGCGGGCGGGGGATTGAGTATCGCATTAGGAACACGCCGAGCTAAGGACAAGTCAGTTTAAGAAGAGGTAAGGATTCAAGTATACGGACCTCCCGGAGGCCGCTCGATCGTCCTCCTATCTCTCTCCAGCTTGCGCCTCTTTCTGTTTGTCTCGGCGATCATCTCAATCTGAAGTTCGGTACAGGTAATCTGTGGATGGTTGGGAGGTCAGCAAGGTGCATGTATGCGCGCAAACACAAAGAAAAAAAGTCACGCTTGAACACGTCAAAGATCCACGAGTGTTTTGCCATATCTATACTCACATCCCAGCCTTCCCAACACCACGCTTCTTCTTCGCGCCTCTTCCGCGCAAGTGCCTCGATCTCGTATGTCCTCTTCTTTGACGCGAGCATCAATCGTTTGTCGCGTCGTTTCGTGAGTTCATTTTGCAGGTGGTGGAGCTCCGGGTGGGTGCCTGATGCGACGAGGTGGATAAGCTGAGGGATAGTGCGACAACATGGCATACAGACCGTCCCAGACCAAAGCCTCCTCCCATGCCAGGCCCTCCATTTTTTCTACATAGACACACTCTCTCAAGAGTGCAAACTTGAGTTCGATCGTTGCCAGAACGTCGAGCGCCTCAGCTCTATGGGCGGGCTGGAGATCTGGATCCTCGTCCTCTGGCTCCGGCTCCGGTTCGGGTTCCGCGAGCGGAGTGGGAGAAGGGGGCTGCGAGGGCTCCTCTGGTTGTGCATCATCATCTTCGTCTCCATCAGCTTCTACGTCGCCATCCGGGGCGTGATGTTGATCATCTTCATCAAGCACGTCTGGATCATGGTCTTGGTCGACGTCTTCATACGGTATCGCACTGGGTCGTGTGTGTTCATCTGGTGGGGTTGCGGTTGACCCAAATGACGCACGATTTGAGGGGGGCACCGATGGCTTGTCAGCGGCAGGGTCTATGGCGGAGGTGGAGGGAGGGGGAGTAGGTTTTAGATTGGTATTGAGAGTGGGACGGGTGGGAGATTGTCGAGAGGGTGTGGGTTCTTGGTCCTCGGCGTCCTCATCCACGTCCATTCCGTCGTCGTCAGAGGGAACAGGGGAAGGACTGCGGTCGTCGTCCTCGGACTGGACATGGTTGTCACTCTGGTCAGACTCTTCATTGGAATTTGAGTCTCTTCGTTCATAGGGCATTGGGAGAAAGACTCTTCTACGGGGAGGGGGGGGGAGGGGGGACAAGGGATTTGCGTTGGGAGTGTTTGCGATCGAGGGGACGATCTTTGCGTGGATCGCCTTCTTCGCCCTCTTCCTCCTCCATGGCGCGAGGCGCAGTAGGGAGTTCTTCCTCCTCTTCCTCTTCGGCGTCTGGGGTAGCGCTGGCAGATTTGAGTTTGGGAGGGGGGCGGGCACCGTGTTCAGAATCGGGGTCGATGGGACGACTGGGACCAGGAGTTGAATTAATGGGTGGAGAGAGCGCGGGAGTCGGGGTGGAGGAGGGAGATCCATTAGTGCCGTTCTTGTATGCCCAGTCCCACATTGGGGCGGGTACGAGACCGCCGCGTTTCTTGCGCTTGCTCGAGGACGGCGCGGCGGAGGTCCTTGATGGGTAAGGTGGCAGCGTGGAGGGATTTCCTTGGGAAGCGCTGTCTCTGACGTGAGTTGTTGTTGGATGCGTTGGTGGGCTTGCGAGGGCGGGGAGGGGGGTGTTGGTGGTTGTCGTTGTCAGAGAGGTTTGGGATGGCGTCGATTTGAATGTTTTGGTCGTGGTCGTCGTCTGTGAGCTCTGAGAGCTCGGACTCGTCGATTGGGTTTGGTGGTGGCGACGGGGAAGGGGACGAGAGGGAGCCGAGGGGAGATACGGAGTGGGACATGGGAGATGGTGGGTTTGGAGGTGGCCGAGGACGCGTGCGACGACGAGGAGGCGATCGAAGCATGTCCAAAACGGGAAAAAACAAAGCTGGACCGTGCGTCACAAGTCACGTGCCTGATGATATTAATCAGGGGTTAAATTACTATGTTTGGATGTTAACCATGAACGTCAATCTCGACGTGCTCGAGCTCATCTTTGCGCAGCTGAACGGGACAGATCTCGTCGCGTCCGCACAAGTCAGCCGCGCATTCCTCGCAGGTGCAATCCCGTCCCTCTACGCATCCGTCGAATACACCACCCGCCATGCAAAACGCTACCAGAATGAAATGTCCCCCTTTGCCACACTCGCCGCCCACGACCACCTCGCCGTGCACGTAAAACGCATCGCTATATACTCGGCACCCTTGACACAGTCTGCCCCAAACATCGTCCACCCCGTCTTCTTGGATGAGCTCACCCGGGCACTCCGCACAACCACAAACCTGCGCAGCTTCATCTGTGCGGTAAAGATCCTCCCTCCTCTTATACCCCACCTCGTCGACAAGCCCAGGCTCCGCCATCTCAGAATATATGCACCCATCGCGTCCAGGCAGATGGCCGTCCTCCAAGACCGCACCGGCATCCGCAGCCTCGCCCTCGATGCCCCCTCCTGGTGCGTCATCGACGCGTTGCCAAAATGGACAGCCAGCATGCAAAAGACCCTCGCCCATCTCACCCTCTTCGTATGTACTCCGTTCCCCGTGCCTGACACCATCCTTACGCGCGACAGATGTCCCAGGACATGGACGCCACCCTCCTCAACGCCACCCTGGCTCATCTCCCTCGGCTCCGTGGTTTGCACGTGATCGGTTGCCCCAGGATAACTCACATCACCGTTCTCAAGGCCCTCTCACATACGCCTGACATCCGTGAACTCTCCTTTACCATATTCGTAAGCCCTCCCCCTTTTCCAGTCCAATTCCTTTCCTCATACCCCCACAGCCATCTCAAGACACCACCCTTCCTCCCCTCAATTTCTGTATCCCCCCTCTGACTCATCTATCCATCGACATCCGGGCCTCTTACCCCGGTCTCAAGTCATTCATCGCTCGCATCATCTCACGCCTTTCCCCGAGAGATGCGCTTGCTATATGTGGCGGTTGGATCGGCGAGATAAAAAGCTCCTCAGAGCGCGCTGACCCGCCACCTGATGGCGGTGGCAATGCTCCTGGAGGTCCTCCTCCCGCTGCTGCCGGAGGCGGAGTCAACGTCTGGCAGCATATACATCTACACGGCCCTGTGCCCGGCCACGGTCATGGTCACGGTCACGGAAACGACGATCCACCACTCCTCACCCCTCCAGTTCCTCATCACGGAAACGCCCATACAAACCCAAACCCAGGTGCACCTCCGCCCAATCCGGCACTCCCAACCACCGTTTTTGGTTTTGCCTTTCCCCTTGGTAATCCCAATGGCAACAACAACAACAAGTGACCCACCTGGCGGGGGTCCTCCAAATCCCCCCAACCCGTATATTAATCCCGATTCAAGTTCACCTTCTCTCGTTTCCTCACTGCCGTCCACACTCTCCACTCTTCACCTTCCCCAAATTTCCCCCGCGGGGCTCAGGGATGTCGTGGATCGCTGTCAAGATATCCAATTGTTGGGCATTGTCATAGGCAATACCTTTGCGTCCCCAGCCTCAGCCAAACCGAGTAAAATGACCGGTCGGTCCCCTGGTCGATCGAAAAGACATGCCGCGAATTCGGGGATAGCAAGACCCGAAGTCAGCGTACTAGCTGGTGTCCTTTCGCGTGCAAGAGCACTGCGAGAGTTGATCATGGACACAAGTCCCACAGACATCGTCGGGAACGGCAACGGCGTCAGTACAGTTGCCGGGCCAGGCGGACCCCATGGCACGTCGTCCGGGGGCTACGCATTGCTCACGCCTACCTCCGTCCGCATGCTCATGCGGGACTCGCCCCTCCTCAGGCGAGTCGTCGCCGAGGGTCGTGTATGGGAGGTCCGTTTTTGTTCCGTATCTGACATTACGTCATGGCTGACTTTGGACTTATTATAGTCGCCCACGCCCACCCCACCCACGCCTATTCCGTTCCCGCACCGTCTCGATATCGACCTCAAACTGAGCAAGGCCCGCTATGGTCCTGGCGCGAACTATAACCATGCGCATGGCCCACCTGGCTTTGGAAGCCATGGTGGTGGGTATGGCCAAATGGAAGCGGGGAACGACCATTGGTTCTGGCTAACGGACAGTGCGAGTAGCGGCAGAGTTTACAGTGAGTTCTAAATCGAAACAAGTGCTTAAGATGCTTCAAGTCATGTAAAACGTCGTCCCGGTACTGTATGTATAGTTACTTTGTATGCATAGTTACTTTTGTACATGTCTCGTATATCAAATCTTGCTGGTCGTGTGTTTGCAGTGTCACCGAACAAACACATCGTGATATTGGGAGAGCAGAACGAGTGCCTGGTTATATAAAGGCGCCCAAAATGGGACGGAAATGTAGATCGTACAATATTGATGCATGAGACGGCATGAATAGGATCAGAAGAACGAAAAGTAAATGAAGTCGTACAATGAGACATCGTGATAGGATCAGTGAACTCTGATTCCATTTCAAGTCAGCGTCAGGACGCAACCACCGTGTTCTCAACGCGCTTTCCAGCAACTTCAGCCTCACTGTTTGCAAGTCGTTTCGCATCCTCCGCCCAGTCCGCTTCCCGGATCCTAAACTCTACGGGCAAGACCGTAAATTGGAAGGTGATCATGGTCAACCCGTTGGGCTTGCGGACGCGCGGCTCCCAACCCTCCGGAATGCGTTCTTCCAAAAGGATCGCCCGAAGATCATCCACCCGTCCACCAAAGATGGTAAGCATCGTTGACGAACTAGATCAAATCGAACCAAGGATGACGTGGCCCACGTTAATCCGTACCCCTGACGGCAAAGGGACAAGACGTACTTGGAGCTCCCAAAGAGCTTGTGGTACAAGCTCATGGTGTATTGCTTGTTGGTCACTTTGGCCTCTGCACGGCGTTTTCCGCTGATGCGGGACATGTCGCGCTCGGTGAGGAGCGCTTTTCCGTCGGCGTCTTTGCCCGTGGCGAAGGACAACAGTTCCTCGATGAACGCCACGTGCTTGATAGCTTGGTTGGGTTGCAGCGCCGTATCCACTCCTAGACGGGTGTCAACGATTCAATAACCACAACGGGACGATAGTACTACGTACGGGTGAGCGAACCATCATGCTCAATGCCATTGTGCAAGTCGAGCTCCTCCAAATCGAACGTATCCCCGTTGTAGTCCCTCTTCAACATGTTGGCAGCAATGCGTGGTACCCACAAGCAGAACGAAGCGCCAAAGTTGTAGGTCGTACGAATCTGTCGCGTCAACTCGGTGAACTTGATGCCTCGTCCATTGCGGGGTAAGAGGCCTAGAAGGACGAGCAGCGAATGCAAAGAGTCGGTGAACCGAGTTCAGCGATGGTCGATGTTAAACGTGCAGACGTACCGTGGTTGGCCATTGCGTTGAGCGCTGGGCAAGCACACCGACTGTCGTCCTCTTGCGGTGGCATGTATTCGGGCCAGTACCCTCCATAGCCCGGGTGGCCCTCGGGTGTCACTTTTCCAACAGGTCGGCTGGATTGCACCAGATTGCCGAGCGTCAGAAAGACATCCCAGCCCATTATAGCTGCATTGGTGAAGTGAAAGGAAAGTGTGCCAAGAATGCCCATTGTGGATTAGCGAGGGAGGATAATGGTATCGGGCAGCTGAGGGACGTTTGATATAGGGAAGGGGAAGCGAGTGGTGTGTCACCGTCACCTCTGTGACAAACTTCTTCACAACAATTTGACAACACATCCTTGGAAATGAACGAAATGTGACCAACTTTTCACGTAAGTTCAATGCTGTGCCCCGGGGTGGAAGGAGATTTGTCGGGCCAGCCGCACGGTTACCATCGGCTACCAGCTAACCGTAGCGAAATGTCTCGGAGACCAGTCTGAAGCAAAATGTGGGAGGGACGGATGGGCCGGGGGAGTGAGATATTGGCGGGTTGCGGCGTGTCACGCGGTGATTATCGCCGAGATGGGACGTCCAAATGAGACACTATCATTGCGGCTGGCTCCCAAGGTGATCTGGCGGAGTTAACGGTACAGTTATTCGGAAGGGGAGTTGGGTCACTCTTTTTCTGGTAACCTGCGGTAGCTGGAACAATAATTCTCGACGCACCAACCTATCCAGTGTGGACTGGGTAGTAGTCCTGACTCGCTAATCGTTGAACCAGTGGTTGGCTCCGCGGTGTTTAGTGGGGCTTGTGGCGTAAATTAAACCCTCCAGGGTTTTTCAATCGAGATTGCGCAGCCTCTGGGAATCCATATGTTCCGAGTGTCTGTAGATATGGGAGAATTAGACGTGAAGAAACGGAATCTACTCAGCTTCCTCTTGAACGAGTCCGTCCCGAACAACCCTCGTGTGTGTATTTGCGTGCGAAACGCTGCCCGCAGTATGGCGAGCTACGGAACGTATGACAGCGCGAGAATAACCCACAGGTTAAGTATCACCACTTTCTCACTCGACATACTATTCAGTTCCGCGCAGCCTTTGAATCCGGCAACACTGCAGAAACGAGCAAGATGCAAGCTTCTGCAGTGCTGGTAGATTGTCATGGCGAGCCGCTGTCAGCCCCGGGCCCCCAGTGCCTTGACCGCGTCCAACAGAATTTGTCCAAGTCAGCTAGGGACGATGTTGACAGCTCTACCTGTCGACTAGTGCCATTTTCGTAGGAGTCGACAGGTTTAGATTTGAAGAGGCACCCTTACACAGGTAAGAGACTTTAACCCATGTCTCCATAACCTATCTTACCCCATCTTTGTTGCGCACATTGGTTTCGTGCGAGTGGTTCCTCTGTGTCTGCCTCGGTCAGAGTCATTGTCACTGTATTTGTCCGCGACTCGTCTGGTATCAAACTAGATCGTCGTCGAGAACTTCGCAGAAAGGGTAAAGACGAGGCCATCATTGCCGAAACAAACTGAAACAACCAAATTCTGACCTCTGTCTCTTCATTGTGTAAGGTGTCCTGGCAATGGTTCTCGCTTGGAACATCAAAGTGGACAGGTCGTTCAGCTGGGTAGTTCCACAGCCGACGACCTCCAGCCTAGCAGCTGGTGACTGTACTTAACCTTGCTTGTTCGTTTGGTTATTTCGGACAGGTGATACCATGTGGCAGTAACTCCGATTGTTGGTGCTGCTCACCTGTTACCATCACTGTTTCCAAACTTCGAAAAGGGATGATCATGGCTCTTAGCGAAGTCAGACGATTGGTTACGAGCGTCACGCAGGTAGAACATGGGGGTGAGAGCGCGAGTCTCTCTTAATTTGATTGTACTGTAGTCTAGCTATATGTATTCGACGAGTACAATGTGATTTTTGTGTCTCTCGGGCCGGGTACTCTTTTCGGCTAACGGGTTTTCGCTTGACGCTCTTACATAAGCTATCCAACCTGTGTTTTCCACTCCTACCGTAATGCAGCATGCTCCATCATTCGGAATGAACGCAATGACCTCAAAAACAGTGATTGTACACTAAGTTTTCCACCCATAGTCTGGCGACCAGCCTCCACGAGCTGCCAGAATCCGGCGCAATCAACCCGGGGAACAAGAGGGCGGGATGAACTAGTCACCCGGACAGGAGCTCGGCGACCTCTACAGGTGCCTCGCTGCAAGAGGAAATCAAAGGCCCTACAACGTCGACGTTGAGTCTGGGAGGAAGATGGAGAGGGTGTTGAAGCTAGGCGCTTGTCTCATCTCTCCTGCTGGGGCCGTCTGGCGCCTTCTGTCGTGGTCCTCTGCAAGGAACGGCAAGCAGTTAGCACAGCGTCACTCCGCCCTAACCTCGTACGGACGCCGGATTGGATGAGGACAAGAACAACCTCTGCATTTGACTCGACGGATCTGTGGAATTCAGTCTCCAACACCTTTGCGCGACTTGGTGGCGCCAATCAGAATGTCGGCGATCACTCGTTAGCCAAGCGAGATAGGCTTTGCCCAGGAAAAGTGTCTATAAGTGACACTTAATCGACAGTAAGTATTCTCAGCTAGGGAAATGTCTCGTACATACTTGAAGCTATGCCACTGGGAATACATGCCTGGCAAGCCGGGCACATACAATCCTACATCTTCTCGTATCCCTACACAATGCTTTGCACGGTGAATTCGCGTGTCGCAAGTTGATACGGGTAGACCACAAACACGCCAGCCGAACGAGGCGGCGAACGGCGGCCACGACAAGATACGTACCAGAATCGGAGTCGATTCAAGACGAACTCCTCCGCAACCGGGTTCAAGGTTTCTGAGTGTCACCATCCTCAACCAGAGAAACGCCTTTTTGTTGACGGTTTGCCTCATAGATGGGTTTGGGTTCCAGACTAACGCGACAAGTGCCCGTCCGCCTTGGATGTCTTCGTCCGTCTTAGGAATCATCGTTGGATCATTCATTGAAGTTGAGACGGTCAAGAGGGATTATCAGCCGGTGTCAAAGCTTCTTTGTTTGTGTCCAAAGTTTTATTCATTTGCTTTCACTGACACCCTTGTTCGATCCACATCCACCAGATGATGCATCACGCACTCGAGATACAAGAAATCCTTCTGAATATCTTTGGCCACTGTTATTGGCTTGTTGATACTACGAGTCGACCCGAGCTGGCGTCTCTGGCCAGAACATGTCGCGCATTCAAAGAGCCAGCGCTAGATGTTCTCTGGGAAGAATTGGACGATCTGTCCCCTCTCACTCGATGTCTCCCAGAAGTATCGCGTCAACTATCTCCAAACAACCCCAAGGTAAGATGGTTCCAAGTATTGATCATACTTTGTGAAGTCATTCATTTTTCTCCTGTCATTCCACGAAATAGCGCTCGTTTCGCAGACCACTGACGCAGATCGAGTGGGATATCCTTCAAAGTTACACACGCCGCATCCGACGTCTACTGCATTTCAGACTCGGACTTGACGAGAAATCCATTAGAATATTGTTGAACCCTCCTACCATTGAGCCACTCTTTCCGAATCCACTGTCATTCCAAATCCATACTTTTGTTGCAGCTTCCCATCCCATCCCTGGATTCCCTCTGGGTCAAATTCAAGAATCCACGTCGGTTGCAGGATCCTCTCCAGTCGTTTTCCAAGTTCTTCCCGAATATCACAGACCTTTCCATCTTTGTGAATTGGTCTGATGTCGCATTCGACAAATTGGTCTCCAATTGTCTCTGCCAGTGGCAAAACATCCAGATGGTGATTTGTCCTGAAACCTCCCTGGATATGAATGCCCTTGCGCATCTGTCTCGTATGCCTGTGTTGACCGTGCTTAACTTCAAAGGGATCGTTACATTCTTGGGTTGCATCTCACCCCTCTTCTTCTCCAACTTGTGCGACATGGTATTACACCCTACTTCCTTGAGCCCAGTTTCACAGCTACTCTCCCGAATCCTACTGCCTGTTCTCAATGATTTCACCATTGCGGTCGGCAGCCGCCCTTCGAGGCAGGAATTCTTCTCCTTCTTGACTGCTGTTCAGACATGCGATCCTGATCACACCATCGAACGCTTCTCGTTATATCAATCCTCCTCCTCGAGCAACTTGGTTCGCTCGGAGACTCCCCTACTTCGCTTTGCACACTTGCAACTGTGCATGGCATTCAGCGCTCTCCGTTACATGGACATCGATATTGAGTGGAACGTGAGTCTGACAGACAGTGACCTCCTACCATTGGCATCAGCATTACCAAGCTTGGTACAATTCGATATAAACATAGGTTGGGGCTGGAACACGCCAAGTGGAATTACACTGAATGGACTGCTACAACTTTTGCAGAAATGTCCGTCGCTCAAGCAGATTTCCCTTGCCATGGACACGCGAGGTTATACTGAATCGCCTCCTTCAAACCTCGAAATAACGTCGCAACCCCATTACCTCAATGTCCTTGACTCAATCATTGAAGCAGAATCCGTCCCGGCCATCGCCGCCCTCTTAACTTGTATTGCGCCTTGCAGCCACGTTGTTGCTTCGCTGACATGTGAGTGCGGCGATCCGAATCAAGTAAACCTTTGACACTGACAAGTCGGTGACGTCACGTCGAGCATCATGGTCGTTCGGATCTGTCAGAGGCATAGCAACAGACTGTTACAAGGTACGTGAGCACTTTCGTTGTAGAAACCAGGGTCCAGAGTTCAGTTTTCGATGCGCTGTCTTCTGTCGTCCTTCACCACCTGTCACTTTGATCTGACACGTTGCATCCGTTCGTTGTTATAGGAATGTGATAAGAGTCCAGTCACACTAGCGACGGGTGAAACGTGGTAAGTAACTGTGCAATTAGCTGACGGTAGAGGCCTAACTTGGCTGTTCTCTCCAGCAGGAGGAATCGAACCAGGTATGTAGTACTGGTAATTCAACGACTCAAAGTCGGCTTGTTCGACGTTCCCCCTCTACGCATCATGACAACGCGAGCTCGATTAACTGATACGATTCCGACCAACCGAGGTTGTGCCTCAGGATGATCGTTGCCATTCTCCCTCGCAGCATGTTTGTTTTACAAAGGTTGCACTGCGGAACATATAAAAGCAGAGCTTTTGATCCCGGAATCAGGCATCAAGACCATCCACAGACCGTCGTTCATGTTCAGGTTCGCCATGCGCTTCAATTCCGCATTCATCCCCAGCTTCTTCCTTGCTTCTGTGGTTCTGGCGGTTCGCCGTCGCGAGCACCAGTCCCGGTTCCTTGACCGCGTTGAGAATGCCAACACTCATTCTGACGGAAACCAATACACAAGTAACTGGGCTGGCGCCGTCTGGATTGAGATGGATGTGTGTTGTCAACCTCGCGATCCGTGTCTTGCTTGATCTCATCCTGTCGTGTTCTAACAGGGAGGTTTAACCCATGTCACTGGCACATTTACCGTTCCCACTCCTTCGGGTCGGAGCGGCGATGCTGCGTCTGCCTGGGTCGGTATAGACGGTGACTCGGACATATGCAACGGTGGCCTTCTCCAGACTGGGGTCGATTTCACTGTTACAGATGATGGGGCTTCTTACGATGGTAAAGAGACATTTTAACCATGCATCCATGGTTTATCCAGTCACTCATCCTTTTCGTGCATAGCTTGGTATGAGTGGTACCCCAACTACTCATACCACTTCTCCAACCTCGACGTGTCTGCTGGAGACGTCATCAGAGCGTCTGTCACCGCGTCTTCCGCGACGTCTGGCACAGCTGTTGTCGAGAATCTCACGAATGGGCAGTCTGCGACTCAACAAATCCACTCCACTTATGCACTTTGTGGGCTGAGTGCAGAATGGATCGTCGAAGATTTCGAGGGTGGTAATAATGAACTGGTCCCCTTTGCCAACTTTGGGGAAGTGACCTTTGAGGATGCCGTGGCCACCGGTGCTGGGACCTACACGCCTCACGGTGCTATTCTCGTTGATATTAGGCAGGACAACCAAGTTCTGACCTCTACCTGGACCAACGGTTCTTCCCTCACCGTCAAGTATTTGTAGACTCGGGAATGCGAATGAACAGTCGCTGTTTGGTATGAGAAGGTACGATTGGGTGTTGGTTGCTTCGCCTCGCATTCATTTCGTGTGTTTCCCCTTCGGTGCCTTGCTCAAATGTTTATCGTCTTGTTTCCTCCGTACGGAATCCAAGCTGCTACTCTCCCGACTGAGAGTGGTCTTTGTCTCACTAATGGACGCCGCTTGAAAATATCTGACATCATGGTATCAGATGGCGACGGGTGACTCGGAGGTACTAGTCGAGCCGAACAAAAGAGTCCAAGCTCAAGGCTCAATGACACCCAAGGTTGACCGGTCCGGAAAGCAGCCCCCTTAGAGGTGCGTTTGCCAGCTAGCCTGCTCACCTTGAACGACTCGGAAACGGCACCCGCATATCATACTGCCGAGAGCAGATACCACGATCCTCCGGACAAGTATGATGGTCAGTGTATCCAGAGACAAGCAGTGTTAGTAGTTGCTGCGGCTGCCCGGCAAGGTGTATCCATTCCTTGCACACTGTGAGAATCGGCCGGCCAAGCCTCTGACTCGGAAGTCCTCTCCTCCCTGCTCCGCCGAGCTGAGAACTTCAAAGCCTCAACGTTGAGGCTTCCTTAGGCTGCATACTAGCTTATGGGCTAGACTGATCATACGGTTCGACCCTACGAATAGAGATGCAACACATATATTCACCCCAAGCACTTCCTGATACATTCCCGATTGTCACTTGTGCCCTCGCGTCCCACTAATTATTTGGAACGGACTCAGTCGGCTGCGACTCGATAGACTTTCATTATCCCTAGGGTATCTTGATTCGCCGTGTGCCATTGACCTAGCAAAACAGAGATATCAGACAGACTTGTCTCGAGGAACCCAGAAACACGAACCAAAGGTTTGTCAAAAGGATAGCACCTGAAATAGTACTAAGGTGTCAGCAGACGTTCCTCCATCCGAATAAGTTGCCCTTAGGTAGTAATTACCCTTTGGAATTATGGTATCCACCATGCATGTCATCGTTTACAGCAGCATGAATCGCTGTGGTCTTAGGAGATGAGCAGTGAAGGTGAGTAAGGAAATCACTCACAGAGAGGAACAGCGGGACTGTATCTAAGCGCTTCCCGGTAAATGGTGTCTATCAAGAGTAACAACGATGGGCAGTCTTCCATCCCCAGCAGTCTGTCCCGCCGATGACCATGATATTGTACGAAAACACGCATCGTATGTTTCCAAAATTCGTTCCATGGTCGTGCCCAATGCCCATCACGGCATCGATATGATCTTGCAGTTTTTCTGAATCATTGGCGGGGTTCACCAGTGCCATCATGGCAAAAAAGGTCATCAGGACCGAACTCGACTGTTTCATCTAACGATAGGCACACCACCCAAACATCGCCCGTACGTACATTTCCAGTGCAGTTAACCGATCAGCCCGTCACTCACCAAAAACACAACTGCAGATTCCTCTTCAAGTTCCTTTCATTTCCGTGTGTCGCGATGCGTCGTGTACCAAGGGTGGTCCGACGCTATCGCTCTGTCATTATCCAACACGCTCGGAAGGTGACAGTCATTATCAAAATTTCGGAGAGCGGACTCAAACGGCCGTTCGAAATGCTGTTTTGAATTCGAGGGTGCCACCGCCATATCCCTCTTGAATGAAATCACAACGGCAGACAAGGCACTTGAAAAATGTTCATGGCATGATCAAACGCGAATTATGGCATGTAATAGACTCACACCACCGTGATAACAGCAACATTGGGACGCACAGCGGGTAAAGTAACCACCAACACGTCTGCCGTAGTGTCGCTGAGACCGTCCTTGCCAGAGGCTGAATCATAGTCGTTGTGCTATTCAGTGTGACTGATGCCGCGTATCTCTAACTTTCAGGTCCGCCAATGCGTTTTCTCTCGTATACTTAGGCTTACTCAAAGACATGAGACATCAAGTTTTCGGGTGTTTCAAGCAATCGCTGGAGGAGATGGCATGCTCTATGGGGTTGATGTGGTACAAATATGTGTACTGCGTCGAGCCATCGATCGCCGTAGGGTAAGGAAGGGGCACTGAACTCCACCGTCATAGGACATCCGATTCCTGACGTCAAATCCGACTCGTCCGTGCGAACTTTATTTAATCAAGGGGCGTCTGTTCGGTTGCTAGTGACGAGTTACATCATAACGCCCATCATTCAACTCAGTTTCTCCACCCAATGACCGTCTTTCTACAACGTGATGTGATTTAGCCGCAATCAATCAATGTTGAAACGTGGGACTCGGGTCCATGATGCTGTGGCCCTGGTACGTATAGATAAACCGCTGCAGTAGACGGTGTCTGCCCACCGTCAGATGCTCACTCTGTATTCCTTTATACCACCTGCTCTCCGGGTGCTCGCTCTCGCAGCCAGCACACTCGCATCTCCCACCGCGAGGGCAACCGGTGCACCTCTTGTCACTCTCGACTATGGCGCGTTCCAAGGCTTCGATTCTGCTGGAGGCACCGAGTCCTTCCTCGGCGTTCCTTTTGCCCAACCACCGTGAGCACGTGTTGTATTGCTTCTCCGCACATCTCATCGTATGTCACAGTCTGGGTCAACTTCGCTTCAACAACCCCGTACCTCCTCAACCATTCTCGGGTATTAGAAATGCGACTTGGTTCGGTAATGCTTGCCCGCAACAGCCAGTCCTTGGTCCAAATGAAACATTACCCGACAACCCTGGGCTCAACGGGATAACAAAGTACCTTGGAGAGCTGCAACCCCATGGTATAGTAGCCGCTTCAGAGGATTGTAAGTTTGCGTGACTGTCTGGCGGGTCATATGCTTATGCGAAGCATACAGGTCTGTATCTCAATGTTGTAAGGCCCGCGGGTGTCTCTGCAGGGGCTAACCTTCCTGTCGTCGTGGTAAGTTGGTTTTTCTAGTACGGTGTTCTGGGTTATAGCTCTTATCCGTTTATAGTGGATATACGGCGGTAATTATTTCAAAACAATCTGGATCATGGAGATCTCATTCAAACACAGGTGCCTTTGAAAGCGGGGATGCGTCGGCGTACAATGGTACTCAGATTGTCTCGCGTTCACTCGATTTGAAGTCACCAGTCATCTATGTTTCCTTCAACCACCGTATGAATGGTTAGTTTCGTACGATCAACAATAAATAGGCTCGATGGCTGACAACACACCCAAAATAGCATTTGGGTTCCTCGGTGGTAAGGAAGTGCAGGCGGCAGGTCTTGGAAATTTTGGGCTTTATGATCGTGAGCCTCATTTTTGTTTTCCAATCTGGATATAGTGACGCTGTTATACAGAACGGTTCGCACTCCAGTGGGTGCAAAAGTATATCCTCCTCTTTGGAGGAAACCCCAAACAGGTTATATTGTAGGTGTTGTATGTTCATGCCGAGTGGAACTGGATGTTTTCTTGCTAGGTGGGGCCAAAGCTCCGGCTCAATATCTGTAATGCTACAAATGGTTGCCTATGATGGTCAATTGGGTGGGCTTTTCCAGGGAGCTGTCATGGTATGGGATCAGCAGACACGCCATTTGAATCATCACAATATATCTCTCTCCAGGAATCTGGTTTTGCTTCTCCCATGCATGACATCACCATCCAACAAGCTCAAGACGACTACGATTTCCTAGTGGAACAAGCCAACTGTACAGCTGCGACCGATACATTGAACTGTCTTCGTCAAGCCCCTTATCAAACGATCATCAATGCGGTTCTGCAGACCACCCCTTTACTCTCTTACCAGGCTCTCAACACCTCATGGAGGCCACTAGTTGACGGCGTCTTCTTGAAACAGTCAACCAGACAATCACTGAGTGAGGGTAAATATGCACGAGTACGTTTCATGAGATCGCTTCATTCATGACTGCTGAACGCCAGGCAGGTTCCTGCAATTCTTGGGGATGTCGATGACGAGGGAACGTGAGCCATCAGACTGAAAGAACTTCAGAAGTTTTCATCGTGACTTATGAAACTTTTTAGACTCTTCTCCCTATACAGCTTCAATGTGACGTGAGCATAACTCTATGTCTTTCGCATCGCAAGATAGTTTACTGATAGCACCGTGGCAGCACGAATGAACAGTTCTTAGATTACATACAAACGATGTCAGGTGTCTACATTTTCCCGTGGGCTCTACTCACAAACCACCGCTCCTAGTTTCCTTGTCGGTGCCACCGAAAACGAGATAAACTCTGTCGGGAAGCTCTACCCGGATGATCCCACTTTAGTGAGTCTCGAGTTCTGATTTCCCTTGTTTTCATGATAACCTGCTGGCAGGGGTCACCGTACAACGTCGGAACGAATGACACTCTGACGTGAGTTTGATTGTAAACCTTCGGTTGGAATTATCTCACTCTTATGAACAGTCCGGAATATAAACGCATCTCTTCGTTCCAGGGCGATTTCTATTTCCATGTTCCACGTCGTTACGCTTTGAGTTATCTATCCTGCACGCAAAACGTTTGGAGCTACCGTGAGTTTGAGTACTTCCGCGGACATGCCAAACATCGATGATTCTTGTACACAGTTTGGAAACGGGACAAGTTCGTTCCAGGCGTAGGTTCTTTTCACGAAAGTGATCTCCAGGAGTTCTATGACCTCACAGGATCTTCCGATTGGGTGGGCGCTGACGCGCTAGGTGCGTCGACTTGATTGGATACGTATACTCATCCAATAATCACACACCATCAGTCAACTTTGCGTATACGCTCAATCCAAATGTTCCCACCAATGGCTATCCTTCTGGTGCAGCTCCGTCGTTGTTGTCCAACATTTCCTGGCCGCAGTACCAGGCGCCATCAGTCCAACTTTTGACTTTTGAGGACCCGAATGTGCTCACGTTCACTGATGACACGTTTAGGACTGAGGCGATTGAATTCTTAGACGAGATGCAGCAACGAATGGACCTTTAGTCCTACAATTGAGGCGATGTTTGCTAGACATGCTACCGTATGCAGTAACAGTCGAATGTAGAGGTGACGGTTGAACATACCTCCAAGCCAATGATACAAGTTTCTGCAGTAAATTACAAACCAAGCACCTCTTTTACTGACCTCCACTTGTGTCCCTCCCATGCCTTGTTGCCGCTGTCTGCATTTTCAGGGATGTCCTTGTCAAGGTAGTTGTCCCAGCCCGAGCTGAGTCTTCCTTCGTCGAATTTGCGCTGTAAAAATGTCTGCTTGACGAATCCCTCTGGAAGTTCTGTGACGTGCATGACCGGCACAGGGGGGACGTGTGCCTCGTAGAGTGCACCAACGGCAGCAAGAGACGTTCGTTCGCCCTGAATGCGGAAGGTCACATCGTGGAGCGATGAGGCAGGCAGTGTGGTGAGAACATGAGCGATAAATCCTACAAGAAGACAGGGTTCAGGTGAGAATTTACATGGGAGGGTGGGTACTGTTACTTGCCTGAAACGTCATCCAGGGACGTGAACGAAGAAGAGACGGTGTGTTCACCCATGAGGTGGAACTTGCCCAGTTCGACGCCAGTCAACCATGGGATGAATTCCATGAAGACACCGGTCTGATTCGAGTGCGGATGAGTTCTTCTCGTGCATGAACTAGATGAATCCCGAGCAAACGTACGTAGATGCGCAATACAGGAATACCAAGGGATTTGACGTAGTCTGGTTTATGATCGGTGACCGGCCTGTGATCAGACACCAACATCTGAGACTCGTCGTGACAAACTTGCCTGCAAACTCGGACTTGATCGCAAGGTGACCGTCCTTGCCGCCTTCTGTCGGCATCCCGAATTCCGAGGGTACGAACAACTTCACGCCCGCCTCCTTGGCCGCATCGGCAATGGACCATTGTGCAGGGAGCGCACCATACGCGAGTGCGGAGATGACCACTCCCACGTTGTGCTCCCGGAGGGTGGACGCGAGCGTCTTCACGTCCGTATAGTCTACGGTGGCGATTTTGGCACCTTGGATGAGGGGACTTTGAATCGAGCTACTCCCGGGGCGTGCAAGTGCTACGACCGAAGCACCGCGGTTTATCAGTGCCTACTTGAATATGTTGAACATGAGGCCCGCTTTTCTGGGACGGTCATTTAAGGAGATGGAACGCGCCTGCACGATGCGACCACCGATGGTGGGACCAGGCCCGGCGACTGCGAATGAGGTGTAGGACATCGTGCGAGTTCAAGGATGAGAACTTGGACTCGGAGGTGGGGCGGATGGTCACTGGGACCGAAGGACTGGACACCTTTTGTAGAGCGGGAACATGTTTATTTCTGGGCAAAGTCTCCGAAGGAAAAAAAAAATCGGGCTCGCTCAGTGTGGTACACGGTGAAAGCTTTACCGACTATACATAGGGCATGGCCGGGTCGATGACCGGCCGGGCCGTACCACTGCAGATCAATCGATATCGTACAACGGGATCTAGATACACTTGAACTCATTTTTACTTCGACTATCGCAAAGTGAGTCCCAGAGATGATGGACACGATGGACATGTGAAGTACAAATGCAAGAGAAAAAGAACGTTGTAGCACAACCTGAGCAGTGGTTTCATGCAAAGTTGAATAAAAAGAATTGTTGCCCAGGTATAAATGTGACGTTTAGGAACGACGGAGATGTCTATATGCCTTGTGATAACTTTTGATACATCTATCAATCAACCATCAGAAACAAGACCCAGAAGGTAGATTGATCGGGTCACCTACTACTTTGTTACAACTGACAGCAATGATGGAAAAGTGATGGATGAAATAGCTATCGCTGCCATGGAGATTTGACATTATTTCGTTCCAGGACATCCTGGAGCGTGAGCCAGCCAAACGCTGTGGATAAACAGAGCGCCAAGGAAATGTATGTGAATGAATACTGCTAGTAAATCAAGACGATCAGAGATCGATATGCCAATAAGAGAAGTCACGCCACTACACACCTCATAAGGCGGTGACGAGTGTTGGAAGCGAGGGGCACGGGATGGCCCGTCAAATAGCTGGCCAAGGGGGGCCTCTGACTGTGACGCCAAGGAACTACACGATACAGTTGCAGATCCATGATTCCTTCTTGAAGAAGGGGTTAAATTTTGACGTTGCAGACGGCGTTCTTTCAGGGTCGATGATGACATACGTGGAGGGCAGGCAGGACCAGCGAAGGTAACAGGAGGGGGAAGAGACCACGGCAAACCCAACGCGTCGCTGTACATGTTCTGTGAAATTGAACTACCCGCCCTCGATGTCCCATCTGCGGTAGAAAGGGAATTGAATGCTTCCGGTAGTTCATTCGCGGTGTTCTCTCTATTAGCCAAGCCATTCGCGTCCCCTAACGTTTCAGAGACATTCGAGATCTTCGACACCGCAGTGAAGCTTCGAGCGGTACGAGACAGGGTGGCCGAATGACTGAAATGAGTAGAGACGACTTTTCGAGGGGCGACTTCAAGGAGAACGCCAGTGGCTAGACGGTATGGTAAGGGCATCTGGGATAGCATTCATTCATCTCAGGCATCGAAACAAAGTAGCTCACACTTTATACGCTCGCACTCACAGACGGGCGCAGCCCATTGAGAACACCTTGGTCAGGCTGACATGGATATCGGTATTGGAGCGGTCTTAGACAGGACCATGGGATCCAATCTGGTAAAGTTATTCGTCAGAAAAAGAATCTAAGTATAGATCCTGGTAGCACTGTACCCCGGACGATTCAATGGATAAGAATACGGTGCGACGTCTTGAACAGTGGTATGTCCAGACCGCATAAACCCCACGAGATAGCCCAAGGCTACCGAGGATATACCTCAAAGTTTTCGGTCATCTCTGTATTTCGGATCCTCGTGATGTCATGAAGGGTCCAGTCCCCAGTCCCCAGATCTGAAATACCACTAGAATCAGCAGTACGGTGCGGACATTGCCAAGTGGATCGCGAGGTGACTTGAAGTAAAGACGAAGCGATGCACTGTGAGAGAACGAGACCGCGCGCCCAGGTATTTCGGGATGTAATTACTGTGGCACGAGGAAGCCATCATCCATGCCACAGGTTTCACTGTTCTGCTCTGTCATTAATGAAACCCGGCGCCGTTCAAGATCATGTCATGTCAGCAGGTGAGCAGTCGTAAAATTACAATCCCCTGTTCGCCTCACGGACCACACGTGTGAGACAGGTGTTCTTCCATTCCTTGGATAGGCAGTGATAACACCTGGCGAACACGAGGTCCCATCACTCACGATGATAGAAAACCCCTGCCGCCCAGCATTTTGCGCAGACCGTCCTGACTCTCGACATGTCTGTCCCTCCCAAAGATTCCGAGCTCCCAACTCCAGCCGCCATCCAGAGCCCCATTAGCGGGACTCCTCTTCCCCAGTATGGCTTCGGCTCTGAATTCTCCTTCGATTCTCTTGTCCAGGATAACCCTTTCCTCTACCGCATCTATACTCCTAAGACCCACTCACAGATATTCGACGATGCCGCCGACCCTTACTTTGTAGGCCAAAAGTTCAACGAACATTTCACGCGAGCTGCCGAGCAGCTGAAAGACTCCCCCCTCGCCCCTGGCGAGACAGTCGCCTCCGTTTGCACCTACCGAGACGTCGCCCAGCACATGGACTGGACCCAGAGACACATGTCCCCATTTATCTCGACTACTTTCAGCTTCGTCTGGGCAATTTGGGAGGCTACCCGACGCTACAGGGTCGGTCTGAAACATGATGTTGAAATCGCTGTCATCGATGCGAGGATGCTCGCAGGCCGAGCAGCTACCGCATTGGAATTGCTGCGGAAAGGGAACCCCAGAGAGTAAGTCCACCGCCCCAATCCTCTTCAGATCGACCAACTCCAACTCCATTTCCTAGGAAACACCTCGATCACTGGAAGTGGTATAGATACGCATTGGAATCGCAAGACGTTCTCGTCTACGGAGCTATTCCCGCCTCAGCCGTTCTGGCCTCTGTCCCACTCCTTTCTTTGATCGATAAACTCCCGTCGTACTTCTTGCACCAAGACTGCGACCCCAAGTCATCACAGCCCTCCTTGGACCCTCTGTCTTGGGACACCATGGAGCGGAAACCGAGTTTCCGACAATTTTGCCAGGATATGTCTGACCAGTTTTTGCGGCTTTCTGCCGAGCATCGCCTCCGTGATGCAACCGGAGGTTCCGTGCGCTTGGCATTGGCCTTCCTCAGGCCGTGGTTCCACAGAGCTGTTGCCAAGGACCTTCCCGCCGCGACCGACAAGACTTGCACCCTTGCCTTCATGATCGCCCAGTGGCCTGCCCAGTGGTGGTCACGCGATCATCTGGAAATGTGGACAGTCATCAGGTCCCTTGTTCAAGCCCTCACCGAAGAGGTCCGGGAGAAGCAGAAAGCGGATGTGGACGAGGAGGTTTGCAGGTTGCGGAACGTTGTATCGGACCTCGAACGCGTCGTAGACGATTACGAGGAAGCTGAAGTGATTTCCAACGTTGATCCTGCGAAAGAGAAAGATGACATTGAAGAAGACTACGTGGTGCTACCCACCCCGCCCCTCTCCCCTCCCCCGTCTACTCCACCCTCCGTCGTCGAATGTCACTACATCGACCAAACTCCTACAGTTTCTTCCGCGACACAGGATGTCGCTCCGGTTATTCGGCCCGTGGAAGGCTCCAACTCTCGTCCGACAACGGTTGTCCTTTCTCCCACTATCATCATACATCAGCAGCAACAAGAACGGTGCTCTCCTGCGGAGACGCACTCTGAATCGCCGTCCCCGGAGCACGGCGTCGCAAAGCCACGAAAAGACCGATCACATCCATTCGTTGAGACGGCGTCATGTATCATTACTGGTGTTCTCATTGGCGCCTTCATCACTCTTTGTATCATCAACTCTCAACGACGTACGCTCATTTACGTGACCTAAATGGAGACCTCCACTCGGAAACCAACTTTGCACCTTTTGGATGACGAAAAGAAGAACATAACCATAACCTGCGATGTATCAATACGCCTCAGACATTACTTTATACCGGTATTTATCGTTTCCAGCTGGCTCCGGTTACCTTTAGTTGCTTGCAACATGTATGTAGTACACACGATGCCAATGATCATTGATCATGTCTTTACTCTCTTTTTCTTTTTTCTTTTTTCTTGAACAAGTGTAGCAGCTGACTAATCTAGCTCTGAGGCTGAAATGTTCCATGCCTTTACTTCGTTAAATGCGTAAGCAATGGCATCGAAGTACCGCGACGTTGCGGAAGCGTTCACGCCATGGATGTCTTTTCTTCTCAGTCTCATCGGACTCAGCTCGTCCTCACAGCACTGTCGGCCTGCGTAATTACTTCCACACTATTCACCGCCTACAATGCGTACCGCCGGAGCGAACGGAGAAGAGACCTTAATGAAGACGTTCTTCGGTCCATCGCCACTCATGAAGAACCTCGTGCTCATAGACTTCCAGTCCCAACTGAGGGACCGACCGAGGAGACGTATATACGTCCCAATTACATTGGCGGGTACGACGAAGACCTCGTCAAAGAACAACTCGCGCGAAATTACGCCTTCTTTGGCGACGAGGGCATGGCCCGCGTCCGCGGTGGTTCGGTCGTCGTCGTGGGTTGCGGGGGTGTCGGTAGCTGGGCCGCAGTCATGTTGGTTCGATCGTGCGTGCAAGCATTGTATCCTTTTTGTCCGTCCTGACTGGCTCCATTTTCAATTCTGCAGCGGGGTCTCGAGGATACGGTTGGTTGATTTTGACTATGTGACGTTGTCGTCCCTTAACCGACACGCGACGGCCATACTCTCCGACGTTGGAACTCCAAAGGTGGGTTGCATCGAACGGACATTAAAGCAAATTTCCCGTTGGATAGAAGTAGACAGTCGGGTAGAGATTTGGAGGAAGGAAGATGGGGGGAAACTGCTCGAAGGTGCTGATTGGGTTATAGGTAAGCTAGGTTGTTTCTCGATATTAGGGAGTGGTTTCACCTCTCGTCTGCCAAAAAGATGCTATAGATAATATAACGACGAAGGTGGACCTTCTCAAGTATTGTCATGATCACAACATCAAGGTATGTTCCAATTGCTACATGGTCGATGGTAGTCGAATACAATTGCTGGTTTCCAGGTATTCTCGTCTATGGGTGCAAGCGCCAAGTGCGACCCTACTCGGATACAGATCAGTGATATATCTTACACTACTTACGATCCCCTCGCTCGTTCTGTGAGGCGGAGACTGCGACTTCAAGGCGTCTCATCAGGCATACCCGTGGTGTATTCCACCGAGGTTCCCGGAGATGTCAAGCTATTGCCATTGCCCGAGGGAGAGTTCCAGAAGGGCAGAGTTAATGAACTAGGCGTATTCGATGATTTTAGAGTTCGGATACTGCCTGTACTTGGTACGCTCTTGCTTTACGATTTTTCCCTTGGATGCTGTCCCTAAATATGGTCGTAGGCCCCCTGCCATCTCTGTTTGGCTTGTATATAGCCACTTATGTGATCTGTGATATGGCAAATAAGCCCATTTTAAACCCCCTGCCTATCAAAAATCGCAGAAAACTGTATGAGCGCCTCCTCAGGGACTTGCTTCATCTCGAATCAAAGTTTGTCGGCGAGCAAATCACGTATGTGGAGTCACATTTCACTCGTCCAACTCATTATCTCATCACCCTTGAGATGTAGCAAACTGCCCATTGATGAGGATGACGTTGCGCTCATTTTTGAGGATCTGTATCTTGGACGCACTGTCGTTCCGCCGCACAACGTGCCTGCTCGACCACAGCTACTTCGTTGGGATCCCTTGAAGCCGTTGGTCCTGGAGAATTGTGTTGTCTTTGAGTTTGCGGAGGCAGAAAGACACCAGAAAGAATGCCTTGGTATCGGCAGCGCTGGAGAGCGCCAGCGCCCGGTAGACGTGTGGGGCGATGAAGTACAACGTATTGTCGATAAGAATGTGGCCGAGGTTGAAAAGTATCGCTCATGGGTAGGACTGTAGATTCGCACTAGCATTCAGTGTTACACTTTTACACTGTGTACTGCAAATGCTATGCAGTAAAGCCACGTGGCCATGGGCAAGACGCGTCTCGTCTTCTGTCCCTTCCAACGCCCTCGACACTCTGGAAAATGGCATACGTCGCCGTAGACGCGGATGATGTGAGTGTAATATACGACAAGCATCGACCACGTATAGTTACGCTACTTGCAGCATCTAGAAGAAGGTCCAGAGGGCCTTGAATTCAAGTGTGAGTGGTGTAGCGTTCATGCTATATATCGCTCCTTCACTGCCCCTGTTTATAGCATTCCTTGGTGCACCCAACGCGGGAATACAGTCTGCGCCTCCCAATATCGACTACGGTGGGGCTTCATCGAAAGGTCCTTCTGGATTTTGGACAGTCGAGTACTATCAACCCTATTTCGACGTCGACACTTCCACAGTTTTGAAGCGCTGCTACACAACATTACTCCCCTTTTCTCCGACATATTTTACCCTCTCCTCTGGCTGTGACCTATACGGCCCTTTCTGGGTCTCCACGACACTTATTCTTGCGCTCTTCCTCTCCTCTTCACTCGCCGCCAGCATCTCCAGATACCTCTCCTCACCCACCGCTCAATACGATTATAACTTTGGGTTGTTTGGGCTCGCCGCAACGATCGTCTATTCGTACAGTTTTGGGGTGCCCATTGCTCTCTGGCTCGCCTTGCGGTACTTGGGTGTTGGTGAGTGGGGCATTGTAGATGCCCTTGGGGTCTGGGGCTACGCACAATTTGTGTGGATTCCTGTCTCTGTTAGTTGTCTTACTTGCATGAATCATACCAGCGCTAACGAGCAAAACAGATGCTGTGCGTCATACCAGAGTCCATTACGCGTTGGGTCCTCGTCGGCATAGCCTTTGGCCTCTCTGGCTATTACCTCGCAATGAATATCTATCCTATTCTTTCCAGCGTAAGTCGTACCCCAATCATGCATGTTCTCGATGGAATTGACCCTGCCGCGTTAAAGGCGGATGCCAAGGCGACACGACTTCTCATCGTCGTCGTCGGTGTATTACACGCGGGTCTTGCACTCACCTTCAAAGTACTCTTTTTTAGCTATTATGTCGTCCGCGACCTCAGTGCGGGGAGTGATCCATTGCGGTAGTATTAGCATGGAAGGTCGGCTTTTTCAGCACGTATGTACATACCTATTGCACCGCGCACCTTGTTCAACTTGTTCACGTTTGTTCGAATGAGCTTCGCTTGGGTGGAACAATAGGACCTGACAATACAAAGGAATCCAACACCACAGCGATGAAGGTGCAGCGATTTGTTGTTAGAACGTTGAAAGTTCTGCTGTGCATGTTGCTCCACGGTGATCACTCTTACGTCCTTTTAATTGACTATCAAATTGCTCGAGGCTGTTGAATGATATCATTGAATAACGTTTGTGCTCGGACGTAATGTCCGCATTCACATGAAAAGGATCTTATCACTTCAGTGAGCTTTCGATTCTTTGGGTTTCTTTGCCTTTGCTTGTTTTTTGGGGGGCGCACGACATGAGAACCGCCGGTGAAGAGAATTCAAAGTTGCACACTTCACGGTCTGGCTACTAACACGGACTACATATCCATCGTTCCAAATTTAATCTGGTAAGCACTGCGTCAATGATACCAAACCATGTCGTCTCTCAGGTTAGCTCGAAATTTACTATGCATACACTGAAAAAAATTAGATGTGCGTGGATGCTAAAGTACATGCGATTTAGAGCCGTGAAGCTTGGAGGGGTGACGCCAGTTAACCTGCTTCGTCCCGATGACAGAAATCGCTGGTGGAAGGTTTACTTTCTGTCTTGAGCGGCTCCTCTGGGACATGCCTGGAACATATTTTCGACGAAAGATACTGATTCAAAAAGTCCACCCGAACAAACGGTACATCATGTAACGCGAACGACCACTAACCCCGCTTCAACGATTCTATATTACATCAAAAGAAACTCCATTCGTGACTTCGAAACGAATTTTATCAAAGTGACAAATCCACGTCCTGAAGAGCGCATGAGCGATGGTGTTATTTGCTGAAGAAGAATTACGTACCAGTTGTTTCAGAATATCCCGCGCTCAGCAGGAGACTTTAACTGCAGTTGCTTTCACAGAGCCTGCTGCCACACCAGCGCTACCCGCCAGGGCCGTGAACGCCTCCTCCGCGATATTGTAGGTGAAACTCTCATCAACGGCGAAGATCTTCACGCTGGTTTTGGCGCCACCAGGGGCAACATATGTGAGCTGCCAGCAAGTACCGCACAGCGTGGAGTTCCAGGTGAGTCCTGGGATTCCACCTACGAAGGGGAAGTTGGGGATGTTTCCCAGGGTGGGGTACTTGGTTTCGAGCCCGTTAACGCCATTGGAGCAAGCGGTTCCACTGAGAGGCCACTTGGGATTGTCATACGTATTGTCATAGGTGACGCGCACACTCCCGCTCTGTGCGAGGCATGGCAAGACGGCAGCGAAGAGGATGGCGAGGGATGAGATGAACTTCATGATGAGAAGAAGACTTGAGGTGTGGTTTACTAGAACACTTCACAGACGAAGGATGGTAGGAGTGTTCTGTATGCTTCATCTTTTATACCCCTATGCGCCGGGAATCTCTGACCGTGAAGCCAGGTAGCCCCCTGATATCGGCAGTTATTGGCGATGCCGGTCTGGGGGATTTGGATGGATTAGGAACGCGATAGCGACGGAGACCCCCAAACATTAGCTGCGGCGGGGTGCTGTGTCTTCGCAGGGGTCGGTAGGGGGGAAGTTCCGTTATGTCGCTGGCAGCTGAGCGTTAACAGTTGGAGGCTTGATTGCCGACCCACTTGGAGGGCCGCCGAATTATTGAGACCCCCTGGACGTCTCCTGGTTCCTACAGCCAGATTTGCCGTCAAACTCTTTTTGATTGTAAGCCATACCTTTACAAATGGAAACCTCACCGGTAAACGGGTTTATTGCTCTGAAAGAGGTTGAAGGAGTAAGTCACCACTGCGACTATGACGTTTAACCTTAGTGAGGTCAACTTCTGTCGGGAGTCACCACACAAACTGGAGTTCCGAACAATGCCTAGTTAAAACACGACTTGGCCACTTCCAAGTGGGCAGTGAGTATCCCCTGGTAACTTGAAGATCAAATTAAATTCTAAATCACGCCTAGCGGGGAAACCCTGAACCTTACAGATGGAGTTCGAAAAGCAAGAAGGCAGTACCAACGAATATAAACGTACAGTAGGTACCATCCGCCTTGAAATTAACTCACCAGGTTTGAGCCGGAGGGCAAAGATTAGCCTAGCGCCAGGGCACACGTTTTGACTTGCAGCGCTTTTTAGGCACAAGCTACTCGCTGCGTGGAATACGCCGCCAAGGCATTCCAAAATGTTGTAGCGGCTTCAAAATTAGGGGGCGTCAGTTGGAGTTGATGGAATCATTGGAAATGCCGCATCGGCATATTCAAGGGAGGTCTCGCCGCGTTGGCTCCGCTCTTGCCGTAATGGTATTTTTGGATCGGAGACGGATACTATTACAGGGAATTATGCATAAAATATGATATTGATAATTAGATAATACATTGGGGGGTTATGCGTTATCATATAAGGAAAAATGGGGAGGTTATGCATGATCATCGAGATTAGCTAGGTCCATTACATGGAAAACAATGTTGACTTTTAACACGTCCCAATTAATGCCACTGGAGCCCAAGCAAAAGGTGAAAGCCTCGCATAAACCATACAACGACCCATCTCAGCCTCGAGAAACAAGTCTCCCAGGCAAGAGCATCAGCTATCCCATTCAGCCAAGCATGCCAGTGCACGCAACAATCCCACACTCCGTGATTGGCTTCAGGCTCAGTTCAACACTTTATGCCTGCAATATGCCGACGCCGACCGTCTCGACCTTTCCATGATGCAGCGCCAGCTTCGATACCTTTCTGCCCACCTCAGAAAGTAATCTTGTGCTCAGGTTACACTCGATCGTTACGTCGTTCGCTCTGATAGCACACAACCTCATTAGATTTATCATATCTCCTCATCTAATATTACCTTACATCCATGTTCTATGTCGTCAACATACAGTTCGAGTCGCACCTGTAGCGCGTCACGGTGGATCACACCCAGTGTGACAATATGAACCTCATAATGGAGGGGACTCAATTGACTAGTTCATAACGCATAACGTCGGGATAGCTCTCGTGGACCGCAATTATCACTGTATCGTTCTGCAGATACCGATATGAGATGACATCGTCTGGAATCGACCGCCGCATGTTCGTTTTCTCGGTTATACTAGACACTTAACGGCAGCAGGGGTGGAGATCAGTTGCTTGACCGCTTTGGTGTCAAATTGGGGACAGCCTCTGCCAGGTTTATGCGGCTTGTGGCTCAGGGGCTCGCCAGACACTAGTGATCACCAGTATACAAACGTGAGCTTGACGAGGCGTAGGGCCACACAAACTCCCTAGTTATGATGGAGTTTCAAGTGATTCAAAGTCCGAGAATCGCACCTGCACTCCGAGACAGTAAGTAACGGTTGAATGTATTCTAGTTGTGAACAAATGAGACCAGACAGTGGTTTGCTTTTGCCATAGCCGCCCTCGTACTATGTAATTTTGTCTTTTCCGCTTTTCTCGTACTCGATGACCTACTTCCCTGCTGCTGCTCTCACTTACCGTGACGGGCCCCTGAGTTGCGCGGAGGCGGAGTCACGGTTGTCTTTACAAGTTTCACCCAACAAGTCGTTGACACCCCGGAAAATTCACTGGGACCATGGACACACCTTCAACGTTGACGGAGAGTAAAGGGCTTTTCCCTTACGATGCAGATATAACAATGAAAAACCGTGCGTGAACCCATTTGAAAGCCATGCTTGCTTGACTACCGTTCCAAAGTCACTGGGCACTCGAGCGCACATACGGGTGCACTACCCAAGTCAGATGACGAAGTGCAGTTCAACATCGTCCTTCGTCGTCAGCGCACGCGTACATCAGGCAAGCCCAAGTTGAAAGCGGTCCCTTCACGTTTCTTGAACCTCACCGACGACTTTGAGTTTGCCGGCTGGGGATCCATTTTCAGGATTGCGCTTTCTCGGGAAGACCTCGCGCATGGTCACAATGCACTCCTCGAAGCACGAAATCAGCGCGTATTGGGTCAATTTTCAGCGAGCGCGCTCGCTGCTAACGATATCTTGGGTGGTGTGTTCTACACCGTCCCTAGCGTGTTCGCGATATCTGGTGTATAGTGAGCGTGTCAGTGTTTGGGTCGCTTGGTGGTAGCTAACCATGCCCTCCATAACTCTCAAGCTCTCCGCTTTCCATGTTTGTTGCCACTTTGACATTATTCTTCTGGCGTCCAATCATGGAGGAACTGGGATCAGCTCTGCCAATAAGTGGAGCACCTTACACTTATCTGTGAGTGTTACCGTTGATATCGATCCGGAAGTATGGTTTTCAACGTAATAGATTGAACGGGTCCACAAAGGCCGTCGCGCTTGTCGGCGCAGCTCTTCTCCTCCTCGACTTTGCCGCAACTGCTGTCGTGTCAGCTGCAACTGCTAGCTCGTACCTCGCTGGAGAAGTTGCCTTCCCATTTCCACTTTACATCGGAGCCTTGCTTGTATTTGTTCTTATCACTGCCGTCAGTCTCTTGGGGCTTAGAGAGAGTGCAAGAATTGCGAGTGGCGTGCTTACATTTCATGTGTGTCACTGACGCTTTGAGCATGAGTTGAGGTAAACTAATCCATGGCGTGTGTGCAGCTCCTCACGCTGCTTGCCCTTGCAATTGCATCCATATTTGCATGGGCTTCTGTCGGCACTCATCAGCTCCGAGAGAACTGGATCGCTGGCCAGGCAGGACTGTCTTCTTTCGCGCCTATTTTGAAGCAGGTTTTCAATGGAGTGTGCATTAGTATGCTCGGTATGACTGGTTTTGAATGTATGTGAACGTCACGACCAGTGATATCATTCTGAACACGCGTTGCAGGTGCTCCAGCTTATGCAGCCAAAATGCGCCCAGGCACCTACCCGAAGGTTCTGCGCAATCTTCATATCTCGGCTATGATCTTGAATCCCGCGATGATGCTATTCGTGTTGGCATTGCTTCCATTAAATGTACAGACACACGAAAACGTGTTAAGTCTGTTGGCGCAAAAGGTTTGATCGATGCTTGGTGTCTATTATTGTTACGGGTGCCGATGGCAGGTGGCATAGGTGGCTGGACGCTGGCTACGGATCTGGGTTGCCACCGACGCAGTGATCGTGCTCTGTGCAGGGGTTCTCACAGGCGAGTCGTGATCCACCCTGTGCTTTGCTGAAATCTTATTGGGTAGGCATAACGAGCGCTTGTGAACTCCTGGCCGAGTTGGCCCATGACCATGTCCTACCCCGAACATTCCTTGCTGTTCTACCGTACACCAAGGCCCTGTATGTTTCAATCCTGTCCTTCGTTGGCTTTAGCGGTGCGATTTATGCCAGCACCGGTGCAAATTTGATTGTTGTCTCAAAGATGTAGGTTGTTCGCGTTTGCAGTTTTCCATGCGAGCAGTTTATGCGTTACAGGTTCTCTGTTGCGTGGCTTTCTGTGATGACGCTCTTCCCTCTCTCGCTTATACTATTGCGCTTTTCACGACCTCGTCTCCCGCGTCCGTCGCGATGCTCGTTGTCCTGCGTGGTCGGCACTGGTCTTGTGGCGGGTGCCGTATCTGCGGGCAGCATTGCGATTGATCCTACCATTGCCGGGTACGTGTCATACTGGATCATAGTCCACCAAAATTGACGCGTGTATAGTTGGTTTGCGCTCTATTTTCTCGGGCTACTCGTTTTCTTTTCAATCACAGACAACAAAGTTGCAATTCTCCGGTGGGTTTACTGGATGTACGACCAGGTCCCTATCCTCCACCAACTGAGGCATACGCAAAACTGGGGAAGCAAGTTGACTCATGCTATGAAAAGGTTGAAGAGGCAAGAAGTGTGTCTGTTGGTAAGAACTGACGAGGTGCAGTGTGTTTACGCGACACCCGGGAACCCGAGTTGACGACCAGACTTGGTTAGATCAACCAGCTGTTCAACATGATCCTCTACGTCCAACATAACGAGGAGACGTCGTGCTTGAAGATAGTCCACTTTCACGACGGAACGGTGCCATCAGAGATGGAGGCCAACATAAAGAGTAGGTTGATCTAGAGTATGTGGGGCTAGGGTTGACGTTGCTCGTACAGTTTTAGACGAGGCATTCCCGGAAATCACGATCGATTTGGTGCGGTCGTCTTTATCATCTGACAAAAAAGTGACTCGATGTTCATGCTATCGTGTAGATGCTCGTGGAAGGGGATTTTAGTCCAAAGACGGTGGCAGCGCTCGCACATCGCCTCGAGATTCCGACGTCGTTGATGTTCATGTGCTGTCCTGGACTCACCTTACCATATCCTGTGGCTGATTTTGGAACGAGGGTTATCAGCCTCTAGGACCAGGAACCTCCTGTCCTTGGCGACATTTTAGACGGTACTTAATGATGCGCGACTGATGGGCCAAATGGCATGTTACAAATGCTTGCAACCGCGGTACATACTTAGACCCCTGCACCCTACGTCACTTGCACTGACAATTAAGAGTTACATGCACGCGTCGATAATGGATAGTATCGCACCGACGCTCACCATGTGTTTCTGAATTGGCTGCGGCATCGCCGTTGTTGGTGTTCCCTGTCATGTAACTTTCCCACGCATCATGCACCAGAACGCGTTCTGTTGAACACCAGTTGCAAGCCTCACTCATTACCACCACACGAGCATGGCTCCAAAGTTGTACCCGCAAGCCCAAAGACTACGCACAATCATCGTCACACTGCCCATCATGGGTGCAACAGCATGTGCGTTGTCGATAATATCATACTCTTACAACAGCAAGTGTGATCTCTAATGGCCACGCGTCAGACGTCTTGTTCGAACGGCTTGTGCACGGAAAACCGCAGAAGACTCTACCTCGGCGAGACGACACATGTGAGTCTGGACAGCACGCGGGTGCGCCGGGTAAAGAGACGGAAAAAATCGGAACGAGTGGGGAATCATGATTCGGGCCAGGGAAACATGTCTAATTAGCAATGGCATTTACTTGGACGAACAAGGACGTCGTGTCTACTTGGACTGCTCCAGTTGTGATATGTCAGATATGATACGGGTGCCAGGTACGCGTGCGGGATTGAACGAGCGGTCGCAATCGGCGTAGGCGGCGCCCATGCCGAAGCCGGAGGAGAGTGCTATGGGCCACGTGCGTCCTAGGTGAGGGGTGTGAGCGGATTGTGTCGGACGGATGGTGGGACGCACTTTTGAAGAGAATGACGGAGGCGACTACGCCGATGCCAAAGCCTACGCCACTAAGGATGGGTGAGTACACGGACTGCGCGAGAGATGGACATGGGCGTACGTCTTAACGAGGAGATCGGCGACTGAGGAGGGAGTTGAGTGGGTGTACTAGAAGACAAGAAGGGACATACAACAGCGGTCATACTGTTGTCGAAGTGAGCAGAGCGACGCGGGGAGTGAACAAGAGAAGGCACCTTTTGACTGACGATGTTCTCGCTCGACGTTGGTGGCGACATTTGACCAGGAGAAACAAACAGAGGTAAACAAGCTATACCCTGACTGTATGCGCAGTTTCGAGTGTGAGTCGGTCAATCATGTCCTCGCACCAGTCGCCGATGATTTCGATCCCCAGAAAGACCGCTGAGGAGGTCGACTGGACGACGCCAATCCGCAATCTCATCGCAAAGTCGTACGGCGAGAATCCAGAGACATATGCTCAGGAGTGTCAGGCACTCCAGCGCTGCAGACAGGATGCTGTAAAAGGCGCAGGAAGCGACATGACCGGTCCACCTCTTCTCCTTTGCTCTACTTGCCCACCGCTCACCCACCCGCAGGCCGCGATCTCCTCTACAAGTACTTTGGCCAGCTTGAACTCCTCGAGCTCCGCTTCTCCGAGATCCGTGTCAACTTCTCCTGGCACGATGCCTTCACCAACAAGGTCACCATGCAAACGTCCATCGCCTACGAAAAGGCTTCCGTTCTCTTTCAGATCGCCGCCACCCACTCTGCCATCGCCGCGTCTCAGAACAGGTCCGATCCAGAGGGCTTGAGGCTCGCCTTTCACTACTTCCGCAGCTGTGCCGGCATGCTCAGCTACATCAACGACAACTTTTTGCATGCACCATCCACCGACCTCAGTCGCGAAGTGATCAAGTTCCTCGTAGGCATCGTCCTTGCACAGGCCACAGAGGTCTTTCTCGAGAAATGCACCGACGAGAAGAAGGCGAATTCGCTCATTGCAAAGATCGCATCTCAGGCCGCGTTCATGTATACCTCCCTCTCCGAGGAAGCAAAAGATTTCATGGGAAAAGGCATCTTTGATCGAAATTGGGTGACTCTCATACAGGTATATCTTCAACCTGACCCGTTTGGCGATTCATCTCACCCCACTCCAGATCAAATCCAAGTTCTTTGGTTCGCTCGCCCAATTCTACCGTGCCCAGGTCGACAGTAAAGCAGGTAACCATGGCGAATCCCTCGTGCGCTATACTCTCGCAGAGTCACTCGCCAAAGAAAGTCACCGTACTGCCCAATCCTTTTCTGCCCTCTGGGCACACGTATCACCTACTCTGCCAGCCGATGCAGGGGCTTCCATTCTCGAGCGCACGAAATCCCATCTACAAGTCTGCACCGACCGCAAGAATGAAGCTCAACGCGACAACGATCTCATCTACAACGCCGTCCTTCCTTCTTCAGATGCCCTCCCTGCCATCGACAAGGCATCCGTCGCCACTCCTACTACTATCCAAGAGGTTTACAGTGCACCCGAAGTACAAAAGATCATCGGTCCGGACATCTTCATTAAGCTTATTCCTCTCAGCGTCCACGAAAGCGCGAGCGTTTACTCGGAAGAGAAAGCAAAGTTGGTTCGGAAAGAGGTGGAGAATGCCGAGAGCGCAGAAGTCGAGGTGCGCAGTGCACTGGAGGCCATAGGCGTGCAGGAAGGCCTCGGGCGGTTCAAGGCCATGGCAGAGGGAGGAATTGACGCAGAGGACGAGATTCCGCTAGAGGTGCGGCGTTGGAGAGAAGACATTGGGGTCATGGAAGATCGAGAAAGCGTCGATGCGCTCACGCGCGAATTGTCTCGCTTGAAGGATGCTGTCAAATCCGAACTCGAGTCCATCTCACGTGAATTAGACGGCGAATCCCGCGAGTGCGAATCGATGAGGGTCAAGTATGATCATCTATGGACACAGGAACCATCTGCATCGCTGAACAAGTCCTTGAGACAAGATCTAAAGTCTCATCTGAACGCTCTCGAGGCAGCTGCAACGTCTGACAAGCAGGTTTTCGCGATTTGGGATACCGTGAAGGGAGACATCTCGCTGATGCTGTCATCTGGCCTTGAAGAACTCTTCCGTGCGAGCGTACAACGCGGTGGCACAGAGAGCCTGCTAGACCTGGACATCAGCTGGGAAACCCACGACGAACAAGAACGGGCGCAAATCGGACAATATACAACCGAGATAGAAGAGCGTCTGGGAAGGATCAAGAAGATTGCATACGAACGAAATGAAGTCCTCAAGGACCTCAAGGAAAAGGTAGTTCTACTTTTGAGGCGGCCATTTTTCTGCTGACGATCGTTCAGATCCAAGCGGACGACGTATCACATCTCCTCCTGCTCAACCGCCGCACTAGCAATGTCGAACCTGCTTTATTTGCCGCCGAACTTGAAAAGTTCAGACCGTATCAGCAACGATTAGCTGCTACGGTACATCACCAACAAATTGCTTTGCAAGAAATTCAGAGCGTGTGGAAGAGTCTACGGGACACTGCAGGACGTGGACCTGGCGCAAAGAAGTGGGAAGAACGAGAGAAACGGAAGAAAGACGCCATTCGAAGAATTTCGCGGTCCCGGGATGGCTACATGGAAGTCAGGGATGGATTGACGTGGGTTTATCGCCTGCTTGATCTGTTCACCGCTCATAGACAGGCCGTACCCACAGGAAAGGACTGCAATTTTACAACCAACTCACGGAATTGAGCTCGACCCTTTCTCGCAATGTCCAGTCCTTTGTCTCTGAGCGACGTTTGGAACGCGGCAAGCTAGCAGGACAGGCAGAGGTCCAACAACGGCTCTCCAGCCCTAAGGCTCCCCCTCCAGTCGATGCCAAGCCTCGTGTTCCTCCGCCTCCTCGTTCTCAGCCTTCCATTGAAGCGTCATTTGCTTCAATGAATTTGCAGAGTGGGACGAGCCGACCATCACCACCAGCGAAACCTCCTCAACAAACATCGTACACGGCCCCCGCTCCTCCCGCTCAACCTCACCGCCCTGTCTCTTATATTCCTCCACCCCCGCCACAGTTGTCACGCAGTTCGTACGCAGCACCGAGCGTGACATCAGATCCATATTCCAATCTTGGAATATTTGGCTCGTCACGCTACACTGCCCCATCATTGTCGCCCCAACCATCCGTTCCGCCCCCACCGCCTCAAAGGCAGTCAACGTTCCCACCCCCACCCCCGCCACCACAATCACAATCACAACCATCCCGTCAGTATACGTCATCGGAATACGCGACCAGCACGACATACCCTGCGCCCCCGCCTCTGCATTACTCGTTTCCTCCTCCTCTGTCAAGTACACCCCCCCGAGCACCAACACAGTACCAACCGACGCCGCCGCCCCCACAAGGCTATACTCAGTATCATCAAGGCTATAGACGTTGAGTACATGAGGCGTTACTTGTACTGTGCGATAGAGGGAGAACGAGGATCGACACTCGGGGATTCATGTACTCTTTCTACTGGCAAGTTATGACATCATCGGGGTCTAGAAATCACTCCATAGTCATGTATCCTGTAGTTTGATGATGTGGCCGGTGTCCATGTACTGCATGCAGATAAGCGACGTGGAAAGCTCTTTTCGTAGATCCAGCTCATGCCTCCCCGTACAAGACCTTCCTCGCCCACTCCGACGCATGCCGTTCCCACCGCCCGACAGTCGAATACATGCTCGCGACGTGCTCGTTCCACTGCACTTGTACCATCGTCTTCAACGGGTGTTCGACGATCCGCTTGGATGCGGGTAGGGGACCTGGGAGCGTCGCGGTCGCGTCGACAAGACGAGTCGCGAGGTGGTGGAGACTGTTGCGCATGGCATGAGTTGGGGGAGGCGAGTTTAGGAGGTAAAACGCAAAACGCAAACACGAAAATACGCACTCGTGACGATGTTGAGCGGTCCTATCCACGCAACGCGCATGGAGGTCAACGTTCAAGCTTCGATCACTGGGGACTGGCTAGAGAACATACCTCGTTTGCATCAGGTTCGAGAAGCCATAGTATACCTGCCAGTGTGAATGTGGGAACGGTGCGGGTGAGACGCCCCGTATGTACGAGTTCTAGCTCGAGAAAGGTTGGTGTGACTTACCCCACCTGTCGCGACTGCACCTGCGAGGGAGCCTACGAGAAACGACATGGATATGGTTTTGCTTGAAGTTGTGTGAGTCTACTTGGTACACTTACACTGCCGACTTTCTCACGTTGCCTCATCTCAGCCGTCGAGTCTAATCAGTGCTCCGAAAACAGTATAGTGCTATCAATAGAAAGCCGCGTTCTACCCCATCAGCTATCTTATCTTGCTCACGGAAGAGACGGCGAAAGGACACCGAGAAGATCTGTTGTACATGGCGACTAGGCTTCCAGGAGTTACTTTTGGGTCATATCACACAAGAAGACTCGTGACTTGGTCTCGAACCTGCGCTAGGTCAGGCTGGAACCGGGTCAGCTTGAATGATTGAACACCTGCGGTGTTGTTTTCAGGCACCGGTAGGTTCCAGGCTGAAATACGAAGTCCTAATGTGCCTTGCGGTATTTTGCGGTTTCAACTTTCAAGGCTGCAATAGACAACATCGTACGCCGTGGTTCGGCCTCACCTCATGCGGTCACAGGCGGTAAAGAATTAGACAACCACGTACGCCGTGGTTGGCCGTACCCGGTCACATGCAGTCCAAAAAAGTCGGGACTACACCCTCCATAAAAGAGCTCAAGAAAGAGGGTCTCGCCTCCACCTCCCACGACCAACACCATGCAAGCGACTCTAACTGACTTGCAATCAGAGGTGGCCAGACTTCGCCATGAGCTGCAGTCTCTCGCGCTCGAGCACAAAGGCGATGAGCAAATTACCGTCGCAGATTACCTTTTGACTAGGTTGGAACAGCTCGGGGTCTCGGTATATCGCTTTCTGTGCCACCCCCGCCGTGAAATATTGATAACCTCCCCAACTTAGTCTATCTTCGGCGTGCCTGGTGACTTCAATATGCGTATGTATAGCATATTCGATCGTGTTCGAGGTGAAGCTGACGCATAATCCAGCATTCCTGGTGCGCTTGCACAGTGTATGCCAAGTCTGGTCGTCTCGTTAACAGGTCGATCTTCAAGGATTACGTAGAGGACCATCCCACGATTAAGTGGATTGGGAACTGGTATGATTTTTGTTTACACAAGGTCCACAGTCTGACGGTGTCTCAGTAACGAGCTCAATGCGGCGTATGCTGCCGACGGGTATGCAAGAGTTAAGCCACACAGCATAGGGGTGGTTGTCACAACGTACTTTGAGATCCCGATTATCCTGCGGTCTCTCTAACCCTTTCTCCAAGGTTTGGTGTCGGCGAGCTGAGTGCCATTAATGGCATAGCGGGCGGTGAGCTGATATCATTTCTTTCCACCATGTCCACCCCCCCTCATGTACAGTCCAGCATTTTCCGAGATGGTTCCGGTACTTCATATAGCGGGCGTGCCAAGCACTACTCAACTTAAAACAAGGCCTTTGCTTCATCACACACTGGGAGATGCAAGGTACTAACAAGCGTCACTAGACAAAAGTGTTGCTCACGTCATTTGACAGGTTCGATGTGTTCACCAAAGCTGCAGAACAAGTGACCATATCCCAGGCAATGCTGGCGAACAAAGTCCAAGCCACAGCAGACATTGATCGTATTCTCATCGACTGCGTCTCCCGTGTATGTCTCGTAATTCATCGAATAGATTCGAGCCCTTATCTGTTCTCAGGCTCGACCGGTTTACTTGTCACTTCCGACCGATATGGTGTCTGAGAAAGTCTCGACCAAGCGATTGAAGATCCCACTATCCCGCATTCTCCCTCCAAACAATCCTGACGTGGAAGAGTTCGTGTTGGATGAGATCATAAAAGTTGTTCGTGAAGCTGAAAGCAACGTCGTTGTCCTTGTCGACGCTTGCGTATCTCGGCATGATGTACAGGATGAAGTGAAGGACTTGCTCGCTGCAACCCACTTTCCCGTCTACTCAACACCGATGGGCAAAACTACGATCGATGAGGACTATGATCGGTACGGCGGTGTATGTATTCGTTGCTTTTTCCGATCTCCTGTTCACCTTTGGTCCAAAGATTTACATAGGTTCCATCAGTGAACCTGTGATCAAGGAACGGGTAGAAAGTGCCAAATTGATACTATCCATTGGTGCACTGAAATCAGATTTTAACACGGGAATGTTCACATATCGAATCCCAACCACTCACACTATCGAGGTATGCATACCTTTACGCTTGAACTTGGCGAAAATCTGAGTCAATTCCAGTTACATTCCGATTGCGTCCTCGTGCGCCATGCGCACTTCCCAAACATCGGGATGAAGCAACTACTTCCAAAGCTCACTTCTCGTTTGAAGGATTTCCGATGTCAGGCTAGCGAACTTGTGGTTTCTAAATTCAAGCTGGAAGTCCCCGTGGAAGAAACCAGTGACATCACGCAGTCCTACTTCTGGCCTCGAGTCGGCACATTCTTCAGAAAGAAGGACGTGATCGTTACAGAAACAGGTACGTCATCAACCTCGACCCTTGCATGAGCTAGACTGAGCACGTTTGTTTTTTAGGAACGTCGAATTTTGGTATCCTGGATGTCCCATTACCTGAACAGACCATATTTGTGAGCCAGATACTGTATGGCAGCATTGGCTGGGCCGTCGGTAAGCAGGTGGATAAAACACGCGTGATAACGAAATGACCTTGAGACCCAAAAGGGAGTACTCTAGGAGCGGCCCTTGCCGCGCGCGACAGAGGACTTGGTCGTGTTATCCTTTTCATTGGCGACGGCAGCATGTAGGCCCAGGGACCGTCGTGTTGATTCCATACTAATCAATTTTCAGGCAACTCACTGTCCAGGAACTGTCTACCATGACGCGCCACGGGCTCACTCCAATCATTTTTCTGATCAACAATAGCGGTTACAACATTGAGAGGAATCTGCATGGCATGAACAGGTGAGCAACGTTTTCTTTTTGTGTATCAACTAGTCAGTCCTGACTCGTGGACAGGAAGTACAATGACATTGTCAACTGGTTGGTGACGATATCTTATCTTTCGCGACCAAGGTTGCACCGTTAACGCGACACTAGGAAATGGACGTCACTTCTTACGACCCTCGGTGATCTTAATGGCACGTTGTCGAGGTCGTACACCGTCCGCAACAAACCCGAACTGGAAAAACTCTTGGATGATCCCCAATTTGCCAATGCAGGAAAGATTCAGCTCGTGGAAGTCGTCATGGACAAGTATGATACGCCTCGTGCACTCAAGATGGCTGCCGAGCTCTCGACCAAGTATGCAGAGCAGTCAGCCAAGCAATTCTAATGTTTCTTTTCACACTTTTTTTTCTTTCACGGGTGTAAGAGTGACGTAGCGATGTGTCATGTCGTCTGTAGTTGTACGAGTGCCTTGCTTGGAGAGGTTTCTTGCTCTCCGTTGAAATGAGGATGCTTTTTCGTGTTTACAGGACTTCTGACGAGTCACGGCGTGAAGAACGGCATACGATGTGTTCATTTGCTCTGTCGAAAAGAACACTTATGGACCCTCGTCTAACCATTCGTAGGGAGACTCACTGATCCAAGGTGGAGGGGATTGAGGGGAGGGGGAACAGTTGGGGTTTTTATCCACAATAGTTATTTACCCCTCTCAGCGAGTCAGCCTAGATGTCTCATGAAAAGTGTCCTTGCTCTGAAGCATCCACATAAATCACTTCGAGGTCTGGCGACAACAGCGGCACCGACAGTTCCCAAGTTTGATTACTGCACGGGAAGAAAGTAGGGTACATAAATTATGATCAACATCTGCACGGGTGGTACATGGGGGAAAAATGCAACGAGTCAAACCAAGAATACGATAGTCTTTTTGCATCACTTGACGTGGAGCTTCACCATCGCAGTCTCTAGGCACGTGATCATATTTGAATCGAGCGACTTCGACACTTGCCATATCTCCGAGGCCACTTGTTGGCTCAGAATGACCTCGACCCCCCGGTCGGTTCCATCTAGTACAACGGCGTGATCGCCGACCTGTTCAGGGCGAACAGGGCTGAGATAGTTGATTGGTACATC
Source organism: Boletus reticuloceps (assembly GCA_018397855.1). Lineage (NCBI taxonomy): Eukaryota > Fungi > Basidiomycota > Agaricomycetes > Boletales > Boletaceae > Boletus > Boletus reticuloceps. The sequence goes on from JAGFBS010000003.1 coordinate 650,139, forward strand.
CACCGTAGTCCCCGCTCGACCCGGGTCGATGTGCTCGATAGCGATGAGTGTGTCCCCGGGAGTTCGGAAAACGCTGGTGACGAAGCCCTTGGCACCGTTGAGCTCACCACCATGCCAGGCCCCTAACGTGCTAGTGATTTCCACCACTACCTTCTTGTTTTGGAAGACCGGATCCAGTAGCCAGGTAGGAGCTGAAAGCCAGCCAGTGAGATGGTATTTTTCGATTGACCGGATAGTCACTCACTCGAATCATCCTCGTCCGCAGTCGAGACCCCCGGTGTCGGGGCTGAATGCATAAAGCCAGCCGACCCCATGGTGCGAGGCGTAGTTGCACTTGGATATGATGCAGCTGGGGTAGGTAGCAGCAAACGGTGTTGGAGCAGCTGCTGGTGTTGGTGCAGACTTTTGTCCAGTGAGTGAGTTGCGGTAGATGCCTGTTACTTTGTGGTGCTCACCCATGAGGAGTAACTAGCATCGGCTGGCCGTGCAGGTGAGTTGCCCCATGTGTTATTATCCGATGGACTACCCCATCCTCTGCCATAACCCGAACCAGGTGTTCTGCCCCCATCGTTACCCCAGCTCGGGGAACCACTGTTCGCATATGGGTTTGGAGTCCGTGACGAGGCATTCCATGCAGGGGTTTTGCCTCCATCTTGATAAGGATTAGGCGTCCGTGAAGAGGCGTTCCAAGCTGGCGTGCGGGACGAAGGGTTCCAGGCAGGGGTCTTGCCACCATCACCACCATGTGGATTCGGTGTTTTGGAAGACGGGGTTCTTCCATCACCATTCACGTATGGGTTTGGTGTACGACCTCCTCCAAATCCAGGCGTGCGACCACCGGTCGCTTGCGCATAAGGGTTGGGTGTTCGCGCTGGTGCTCCTGGGGTCTTGAAACCACTTTGTCCAACATTCGGATTATAGGGCTTGTTAAGAGGGAGGAGTGTTCCATCGGGTCTGAGACGAGGAGGCTAAGAACCACGAGGTCAAAATTGATTCGCACTACTTACAGCCTGCGGCAGAGTTTTTGCTTGTCAATGGTGATCACTTTGTTCCCGGTGTGTAACTCTACGCGGGCAAGGTTTCCGTTGGTGTCTTTGATAATCCCAACGTAGCCTTTCTGCGGACCCTTGACAACAGTGACAAGGGCGCCGATGTCCCGATCTCGCGGTCCGCGGGCCATGGCAGAGCCAACCATGCCCCCTGTGGTCGCACCACCGGCCACATGTGGGTTCATCTTACCCAGGTCCGTGCCAGGTTTAACAAGATTCCCTTTTGGTGCCAGTGAGGCTAGGGACCGAGCACGGGTGACAAATACACCTCCGTTCTCGGGAACATCACGGTTGTGTAAGAAAGCAAAAAACGACTGGTGAATGTGTAGCACTCTGCCTTTACGAGTCTGTGGAATAAGTGAGACTAGATCAGCGCATACATACTATGAACCCACCTCTCCATCTATTTCTCGGACATTGTCATTGACACGAAGCTCGTGGCCCTCAGAGTCGGTTGCTATTGCACGATTTGAATCCCTACGCATGGATATCTGATGCGGTTGGACAAGTCGTACTTGACCATTCTGGTCAAGCACTCGGAAGGAGTCACGCTCAGTCTTGAAAATGACTCCGACGGTTTGTAGACTAAGAACTTATTTAGTACCAGAGTCGTCAGCAAACAATGTGCTTACTCAAGTTGAACCAGATCATGCAACTCATAGTTGCCTACAATGTTTGTGCCGGAACCTACCTCAGCAGCCTCCCGAAGATCCTTTGAGAACACAGAAACCTGAATGAAAACATGATGAACATGGTGGACAGAGTAACACTACAAACAGGGAAGCCTACCTCCTGCATGGACATATCTGAGAGGAACGTGATGACGTTGTCCGAAACAGACACAACAAGACCAGTTTCGTCTGCATTCTGGCCGGTCATCACTTTAACATGGTCACCGGGTTTGAACCGCTTTCGGACGCTGCGAGCTGGGACGTCGACTTTTTGGCCCTCGAGGTCCACACCGATTGCAGTGACGGTGACGACATCCTGATTGATTGAGTCGACGACACCGTGTACACCAGCTTGTTCTCCCTCAAAGACTTCGACGTGATCTCCAGGCTGAAGGACAGAAATCGCTGCCTTTCTTGACGCTTCCGCGATAATAGAGAGGTCAACCGGATTCTCGTTCTCGGCACCGTCTTGCCCTCGGGTAAAGCGCGTGATCTCATCTAAAGTGGGATTAACGTCGTCCAATTGCAGCGCCGAAAGTTTGAAGTCCTTTTCGATAAAACCGTCCTTATACGTGTCGTTTTGGAAGACATAGACCTGGTTCCGTTTGGAAACCTGTTTGCGACCATATACCTTGACAACTTCCTCGTAATTGAAGAACCGTTGGGGAGGACGCATCGTGGGAACACCGGCAGTGGCTTTCTTCCGCTTGCGTCCATCTACGCTCGCGTCATCCCTCGGGTTAAGATCGATACGAGGAATGAACTTGAGGCCTACGTCCTCGCCGTTCTCGGTTATGTCCATAACTTGTGCAAGGTCACCCTGATACTTTCCGCGCTTGACACGAACCCATGTGCCGGGAGTTACAGTCAAGTCTTGCTTCTTGATTTGCAAAAGGCTGGCCATTTCCTCGATGGGTACCAAAGTGACACCTCGACTTGGGTAGACGCCGACGAGACCTTTGCATGCTTGGTTGACCTGTTGGGCGCTGCGAGCTTCCACGTATATCATCCCAGGCAAAGAGTCACGTTCGAAAGCTGATAATATCGAAAGCGGTTGGGTCGTATACTCGAGATCGGTTGCTTTGCGCATGAGACTGAACACGATGTCTCGCTCCCGCCCGGGCTGGAAAGACGGTTTGAGTGACGATACAAACTTGGACTGTACTGGTACTCTACCTTGACTCTAACTTGCCACAAGCTCGCATCATGTACCGAGGGCATAAGCAAGCGTTGCGGAACTTCGTTCATGTCTCCCGTATACCGTACTCCAGCACTCCGATAGCGTTCGTGTAGATTTTGGGCAATTTGGCTAGGTCTTGATCATTTAGTTCTCTCTCTCGGCGATCAAGACGAGCGTTGACAGCTGCTCTTCGATTTATATCTTCTTCGTCCCCCTCAAAACCAGGTTCTGCAATGAATTCATCTAGACAAAGGTGATCAGAAGCTGTGGCGATGATGATTTGACATCAAGACGCACCACCACCAGCATCATCCTCCTCCTCTTCATCCTCCTCTTCTGTGTCGACCTCTGCCTCTACATCGAGGAAGCGGTTGACCGCATTACGTCTGTGACGGTGCTACATAGGTGTCATGAGAATAAGCCCGAAAACAATGTCACGAATAACATGAACCTTTGCGCGCTTCCTCCCGCGATGGTCCTCCTCTCTCTCTCTTCTTCCTCTTCGTCGTCGTCGTCGTCGTCGTCCAGCGGATCGTAAATAGACCCTCGAACCTTTCCAGTTTTATGCTCTGACCGAGTCTGTTCTACCACTTCCTCCTCGTAGTTCTCGGGTTGCACAGGATCAGACTCCTGCTCCTGCATTGCGTAGTTGTCGTCGATGTCCATTGTACTGAGATGGTAGTGGTACGAAGGCAAGGTGGACTCGGAAGACGCCTAGTGTACCGGAATGTTGGCGTGTCTGATTAGTCAGCCTTCCACTTTCGTCCTTCCAGTCATCTGGCACAGATGACCCATTTCCTCGAGCTTCCACTCGAGCTGCTGCCAATAATTTTTGGCTTTGTTTTGCGGCCTCAACACATATCCAAACTATGTCTTGTGAATAAGACATTCAATAGATTTGCGATCCCGTTGCTGTATCGTCGCGTATTCATCTTTGCTTGGTACAAGGAAGCAAAGACCAAGGTCGGCCTCTGGACTGAGATTACCTTGCACAGTCGCTCGATAGTGCTCTTTATACAGGTCATATTACTCCTCCGGACCTTATCTCGATGTCCTCATCTCGCCTGTTATGTAGAGAAACTAGGCGAGTCGCCGTTAATCTGTCTCCCGACTTCAATCCCTCACCTCCCCTCGGTAGAGATCAGAGACTTTCCGAAGGGTCTCTCCGCTGAACGCCACTCTGAGCTACTACAGCTATGCACTGAAGGGATTCGAAACTGCGTTCACCTTAGGTCTTGTACATGGACCAGAGACGGATCTCTCCATTCTTGCGTGCTGGAGTCACTTAGTAGCTGCCCACAGCTGCGTGAGCTGGAGATCAATGGGAACGACAGCGAATATAGTCCAGATTACTCACTCAATTCTCTCGTTTAAGCAAGATCTCGCTGATTATGCCTAGCGCTCATGTCTGGACATTTTTCCTACCTGGATTTCGATCACAGGCGAAACACTCCGTAGCCTCACACTCATATGTAAGGTAAGGTGATATTCACATCCGATCCAGATCGTGAATCATAGCCTCTACAGGCATCGACCCTTGTGACCGATGCATTCTTGGTACATCTTTCGTCGAAGCTTCAAGGACTGGAGTACCTATACATCATCGGCTTGTCCCAGAGTGACCCATCTGGGTATCGGGGCTATCGCCGCTGCCAACAAGAACGGACTTGTCGGGGTGAGTGTCGAGGGCCTCTCACAGGCATTCGTACGTGTTCTGCGCACGTGCTTGACCCACTGGCCTCAATCATGCGTTCGGTAGGATATGTCTGCCTTCAAGGCCAGCGCAGAGGCATTTAGACGGTTGAGAGCGATTACTCTGACTGTCCACATTTATATGCCTCTGGATAAGTGGACCCGTGACGTTGGAGAGCTATTGGCTTTTGCGCCGCTGGAGGCATTCTCGATGTACTCCACAGCCATATCGATATGGACTCCCATACCAGATGGATTCTGGATGAATATAGCCGCGAAACACGGCCACCGACTGAAAAAGTTCTCTGTCCATCGAATGCAAATTAGCCTCGCTGCATTGGAGGTGATTTGTTTACAATGTCCACTGCTCGAGCAACTATTTATAGTAGCGGAGCAGCGTGAACTAGTAAGTCTATGGCTAGCACCTGCATCGGATATAATTATATTTCTGCCAGGACAATGCGGCCCGTCTGTTTGCGATGGCAAGGAACCTTCGCACACTTCACATCAACTTTCCACTGGCAACGAATGAATCCTCGGTGGTTTCTCCACCCATGCTGATGGAGATGGCAGTCTCAATCGTATCCGTCTGTTCCCCTACACTTGCTCATATTGGATGTAACACACGGGTATGGCAGGTGAGAGCGTCGGCGTTGCGTTTCTTTGCGTGCTTTCTTATTCAGCAACCCGCTAAGGTCAAGAGAACCGTCCATGTGGATGAGAACGGGGAGAAGTACGTTATACCAACCCTAGCTCCACAGGAAAACCCGGATATTCCTGAACAATTCCTTGTCATTCGTGCGTGAACTTGGGTTCCGCAGTCGTGGGGAGGCGTCGCATCGTGTTTAGGGTGACGATGTCGTTATTTACCTGTACATGTGCTTTGATTGATTGTAAGCGATAAGTATGTGGTAGTTTGACGCTGAGGAGAAAATTAGGCCAAACACGTGTAGCTGGGCGGAGTGGCTACGCTTGACATTGCTCTTCTTCTCCCTTGTCCTCGACTAATGGAACCCGCGAGCGCTGTATCAACAAGCACGTCTACGATACGGACACTTCACCCGCGACAAGAACAGCCCGTCAGTTCTGTAAGCCCTGCAGCCAGTCTCTCACAGCCATCGTCGCCTCGGTCGAGCGCACTTCCTTCGCCTCCCGACAGCCCATCTGAATCGATATCTTCGCTGCCTTCTATCGGATCCTCCTTCTTCTTCTCCTCTGCAGCCGCTAGTCCCCCACATTCCCATACTCAATCCGACCATGCCAAGGAATCCACACAGGGGCTCATCATCCCGTCTCTAACCCTCCCTGAAGCCCTTCCGCGACCGACACAGTACGGGAAGACCCTGGGAGACGTTCGTTTACTCGTGATAGGGGATGCTGCTGAGGATCATAATCTAGTATCCAGTCTGTTGTTGGATGACAACGAAGATGTAGTGGACACCAGTGCCTGGGAAGCAACCAGTGACGGTTTCGTGCTACACGCTTCGACGGACTGGATTGAACACAAGGACGCACATGGACTCGAGAAATTCGAGCCGTCACGGAACGTTGAACTCATTACCCGTCACAATACTCAGGATGGTGTACGTGTACAACTTCTCATGGCGAATTAATTCTAAAGGACGGATGGGTACCAGCCTACGTCCATACTACCAACCATTCATTCACCATTTCAGTCCCTACTGGAAATAATCGACAAATACTGCCAGCCATCTGTCGCCTTGACTAACTTGATTGCGTCACCGTGGACCCCCTTATACACCGCTCTTATAATTGTGACAACCTCCGGTGAGTCTATTTCCGTCTTCATATGCATCCGTAGTAATCAATCCTACTCTCTTACAGGGCCTTGTAGTAGCGAAAATGAGCTCATTGACGTGCTTGCGCCTCATATCCCCGTTGTCGTGCTTCGCCATGGCTTGGATCAGACCAGATTCCCTTCACGGCCTCACATGTCTTCCTTCAGGCCTTCCTCACCTTCTGCGCTCCGTAATGGCTTATTCCGGTCGCCAGAGACCCTCTCATCCTTGCGCTATGAGGCAGCTGAACGGTTCCTGCGTTGGCGTGAGGTCGAGCGTGCAGTAGAAAACATCGCTACAATACATCGCGAAACGGCACACTACATCGCCGAGAAGCCACAGGGTTGGGACAAGGCCAGGTGGGAAGCCGAGTGGGAAATACGACTGTCCCAGGACGTCGCTACTCGCACCAGAGAGAACACAGTTACCGCTCGGCCTGATACGATCAGTCCACCCTCCCCTTGTGTCGATCCACTGCATCTTTCTAGTTTGCTATCATTGTCTCTCTCTCTTCTTGAGCCGGTCAGAGCCCGTTTTCACAAGGGTTTGTCAAGAGCTTGGGCGAAGCTGTCTGACGGTGAGGTGCGAGTTGCATTGCTAGGTAGCTTTTGCATCGGAATTGGGATTGGCCTCATGGTTCGATAGTTCTTCTCTTGTCAGTTGTGGGCTGCAGCCTGTACTATCACGACAAATCGGACGATTGGATATTTACTGCGAATTCGTACGACTACCACAAGGTGGTCATTGCAGCGAGATTTTACTATGGCTCAATGGTCTAGTCGCATGATACGTGCTTCGGGTGTTTTCCCCGCCACACAGGTTGGTGAAGATGTACGTGACCCGGGTTCAATTCCCGGTTGAGCCCAATGATTTTCTAGCCGACATCACCATTCGCATCGCATTTTCTTTTTAAAAGGTCCGAGGGTATCATACAAGTTTGTTGACAGCTATTTATCAAGTCCATCTGAAACTAACACGACCAAACATGTCAAAAAGGATTGCGCAATCTTGGTCCTACAGCGCTGTTGCGAATCGTGCGGTTGCCAGTCCAGGAGGATATTATACTCTGTTCGCGCTTCTGTGTTTGTAAAACCATCCATCGGTCAATCAAGCCAAGAATATCCTGTGAGTTACAAGGTTAGTTGGCATGAAGCGCTCATTGAGTCTGTCAACTCACAGTGAGGAGCATTTTTGAGCGCGGGGTGGTAGCCCAGAGGTACTCATTAGATTCTCCGCCTGTAGATGTGATGTCATCTCTGAATTGCATCAGAGCAGGGAGATTGCGGTTCTTGCACAGCTTATCGTTGGCTTGGACCAGCAACGCATGCATGGCGCATAAGCAATCAAAGCGCTTCTCGCCTTCTAGCAGAATGGTTAAGCAAACATGAATATCCATCGAACTGGATATTTTCTCGCTGAACATGCTACCCATCAAGCTGGCGATGTTGATAGCGTATTGTGTGGGCGGCACGGTATTCGGTTGAGTAGATGACACCTCCATCGAGGTATCGTTCTGCATATTTTGTGTTTTTGGCCAAATCTCCATGACAGTTGCAGCATCGACTTACCACCGTCCAGCACTTTTTGAATGCTTCCAACACTGAGAAGCGAACATCGTTCTCCAGGCTCTTCCCTTCCGTATAAGATATCTTCGCCACCTTCCTAACTACGGCCCGCGCGATACGGGATGCGAGTAGTGCGGTTCCAACGGACACGACTCCAAACGCGACCAGCGATTCGATAAAGGCATCCGTCCCTCGGATGCGATAGTCCAACGACCACTGGTTGACCGTGTTGTCAAACCCCACTGGCTTTGGCGAGCCTGCTCTACTGGACGAAAGGCTGTCTCGATCCGAGGAGAGTGTGGTGCTGTCGGTGGACGGGAACGGATCCTCTTCATTGATTTGTCGGTCCAATAACTGATCAGGATAACTACATCGTGACAACGAATCATCTTCGCTTGTGGCAGAGCCTTCGGGGGCCCCGGGCACCACCACGTCGGATGTAGACAAGGTGGTGTCCTCGACGAGCAGCCAGCCGTCGACATCACAGCCACCGTTGGACGATGGGTCGCTCGGTGTTGGTCCATCCTTGTCCAATGCAGGTCCCGTTGGCGTTGGTGGAGGAGTTCGGAGGAATCCCAGTTCGGTCTTCACGTTGGGTTGGTCATCCACCATAACGTTTGGCAAATCGTTCCACGCAACGATCACCTTGACTGCCGGAAAGGGCAGGGCACTTCCTAGGAAGCACTCCCCCAGCCGTTGGATCTTGACCACAATCTCGTCAGGGAACATAGGTTGCTGACGGTTTTTCTGGAATTGCTGATAGACATGTGATGCAAGCAGCTGCATCGTGAATGAGGTGAGGGATTGGAGTACGTGAAGAGGAAGAGGAATAGAGGTCTTTTGGTCTTTTGGTCGTCAACATGGGGCGAATTTATATGTTGTGGACTTGTGGACCTGTGGACAATTGTGGATGCGCTTTGACAACACGAGGCAGACCCAAAGCGTCCACATTGCGTGACAGGAGTGGCGTCCACTGGTCCTCCGAGGAATATACGTGCAGGAGCATTTGTCTCCTGCTGAAGCGTGTATTCGAGCTTTGCAGACGTACTTTTTGAACAGAGAACATAATGTTCCCCATATTGATCATGAAGTATGGTCGACGTTGGTACCTTGTTGTTCAAACTATGCCACATCCCTCAGGAGGCTCAGCGGCAAGTGTTTTTCGTACAGACAATTGGCTTGGAATCTGGTCATGGCAACCCCATCTTGGTGCACGTTTTGATTTTGAGAAGGTCATACGCCAACCACTGAGTCATAAAGCGGGTCCCAGCCCTGCCTTGCAGAGTGGCGTGCGAAGTGGACTCTGCACCCTCACCACCACGATACTTTGAAAGAAAACAGATCTCCAATCGCGAGGCATATGCTTACAAAGATAGGACAAAGAATAAAAAGAGAAAACAAAAGGATGAGACGCTTCTGCTCCAGTTCCCACCTGCTTCCCAAACGGATCTGGTCCAGGGAGGGAACGTTCTACCTTGCATGGACCCGCGGGACGTCCAGTGAGATAGACCTCCTTCAAAGTAACACCGGTCGATCAAGGGGTTGCGCCGATCACTCGAGTCGGATACGCACCGAACATGCATTGGTAAACAATAAGCGGATCGTTGGCTCTGGTAGCTTAGGCGACAACGGGGGTCCGAGAGCGAGAAGTCGCAAACAGAGTAGACGCGTCCAGACGCTTGAAGCATCTTTGGACGATCAACGTGCCTGAAGCTGATCTTACCATCGGTTCATCACGATGACCTCGCTGGAAACGAACCAACTGTGGATAGGACTGGATTCTGAGGGTCAACAACATGACATACCCTAATCATGTGGTGAGCGTACCGATTCGACCTTGGCTGGCCACGTTGAAGAATTGCAAGTGACGTTGACCTAGAAAAAACATTCAGTGGCTTTACTCGACATGGACCTGACTTGTCATGTAGACGGGAAGAGGGACAAGGAGTGTAGTAAATCTGACAAGGTCGGTACTTGTGTCCTCTTGGTGAGACTAGAGTTGGTCGATTTCATGGAGTCGGCCTTCGAACTCGGAGCCTTGATAACTTGTGTATTACGAGCATCAGGAATATACAAGTAATTGTTCGTAAGCCCTTGCGTCAAGAACGCCGACGAGCCAATTCAACGCGGCTGAAAAAGTTCGGTTTCAGTTTTTGTCAAGTTCAGGTACTTTGGAAAGGTACGCGTTGGCAGTACGCCAGGCCTTGGTTTTTATCCCGAGAGGAGGATCCAGGAGAACTGATAGCTCGTCCCTCGTTGTATCCCTCATGCCAAGATCGCTACCATAAGGCAGGAACATAGTTGGATGGATCATCGACAACGACGGATACATACCTGGATGAAAACGCAACTCTTCCGAATGACAGGTGCCTCTTTCGCCTACGTTTCGGTTGAACTTGCAACGACCTAACGTCACCTCAGTACACTTCGTACAAGCTGGCTACAGACTGTTAGTGCCACATGAGAAATAGAACATCTCGTATATGGGCGGGGTGGAGATGCCTAGCCACAAACTGGTGAATTGCAGCAGAAGAATTATCCATCAGGCGAACCAGAGTTTAAGCGAGAGTTTACAAAAAAGCTGGAAATATGCATGTGGGGTGGCTATCCTTGAAAAGCGACCCCTTTCTTTGTCGTCTCTGCAAGTCCACCTCCTGCGAACCCCGTACCTGAGAGAAGAACCAAGTTAAGACGGGATCGCACAAGTCCAAGAAAGGTGCATACATACCTTCCCTCTTAATCTCCACTATATCGAGGTTCGCCAACCCCCGATCGCAGACGATGCACTGGCTAGCGGGCCGCACAAGGGAGTCCGTACAAACTTTGCATATGACGTGAGAGCAGGGCCGCATTACTAGTAGTGACATGTGAGCCATACCCTCGAGGCCAACAAGGAACACGGACAAAATAAAATTTTGTTATTAGAAAGGTTGGATTTGCACGAAGGGCATATTGGATTCTTTGGCTCATCAGTCTTTTTGACATCATTGGTCGCGGGGGTTGAATCTGTTGACTGTGCACTCGAAGAGGCCGGGAAGGAGAATTGAACAGGAATAAATGACTTCAAGCTTCAAATGCGAGATCAGACAGAGCTCGTGGACAATCAGTGATATGATGACACGCACCTGATTGCATGAGGTGGATCCCCTCCTCGACACATTGTTTGAACCTTGACATCTTTCAATGACGAAGGCGGCCCATTCGATGTATAGGTGGGGGTCAGCGACGGTAACCAGAAGTCAGGCAGTTTGTGCCGTAGTGCCTCCGCCTGTTCCCGCTCTATTAGCCTGAGTGCAGCTTCCTCAGCTTCCCGTGCGAGCGTCTCAACGGTTGAACTGTCGAAATCAAGCTTCCGCTTGCCTGTGCGACCTGTGACGCGCTCGCTGTAAGTTCACGATACGACTGACATCAAACCACGCACCTTCTTTTGGCTCGGCACCAGATGTCGAGGCAACGGCAGGTAGATTCGCGGACAATCCGAGCTGACCCTTCTCAAAATCTCGCAGGACGCGCTCTCTGGCAGCTTCCAGCGCACGTTGTTTCTCTTCTTCCGCCTCTCTCTTGAGCTGTTCTAGGCGCACTTTCTGTCTCTTGATATCTTTCTTCTGGTTCACTGTGTGCATCTCTCAGCCAAAGGTCTGACTGGCGGAATGCGCGATTGCATACGGAGATCGGCGTATGCACACTCTTTGCAGAACAAGTGGCCACGATCACAAGCAATTGGATCTCGGGCGCGTTGTAAGCACAGGGCGCAGGCATCAAAGTTTCGCATGGATTCATTTCCTAAGCGTTGCTAGAACGTCCTCGGTTCAAATGACTATAAGCTGAGCTCTGGGAAAACATACACGTTTCGTGCCATATTCTGTCTTTTGCTTTTCTGCGTAGGAGAAAACGGAAGAGGCGGTGTTGTTTTTGCTATGCTTCGTCATGTCTCTCAGACGAAAGAGGTTTGTCGAATTGCGAGTACCCTCGAACTGTACAGCCACATGTTGAACTACTCTAACCAGTCTGTACAAATGTTCCTGCTACTTCATCAAGGAGCTACGATATCTTTGAGTTGTGTCTTTGGTATAGCATCTGCGAACGCCTTCCTCGCCAACCGCACATGCGTTGCTTGCTCAAATGCATAAGCAAATCCGATCAACTGATACTCGCTGTACGCCGTGCCCATGAAACACAAGCCAAAGGGCATTCCGGGAGCTTTGTCATGCAAAGGCGTGGGCGGGTTTGGTTTGGATTCAGTGGCGTCTGGAAGGAAACCAAGGGGAACTATGTGACGTTTTATGTGTACATGAACATGAAGTGACTCGCGAACGGCGTCAGAGAACGTACCAGATACGAGCGGATATCCTGCGATCCCCGCAGCCTTCGACGCGTAGCCTGTGTATCAAACGTAACCTCGGTGTTATCCCCCGGAAAAAGTAATATGACGTACTATCGTCCGAAGGTAGGACGATTGCATCAAGCGCAAATTTCTTGAGCGTGGCATCGATACCGTCTGTGCGGCCAAGCTGATAACCTTTCTTGACCGCCTCGTAGTACTTCTCGTCTTCTTTGCTTGCCTCAGAGTTATAAAACCTTGTGAATGACGGTGAAAATCTACTCCAACAGAAACTCGCTGACTCACTGAGATTGGTCGGTCCAGTATGGTTCTGGAAGCTCCTTGTCCTTGTGCTCATTATTGAACCGAATGAGATCCGCAAGGCTATTGATGTTTTGGGGACGTTTACGAAGTCCTTCGATGTATTTGTTGACCCCAACTTTGAATTCTACAGTGAGCACCAGCGATTCGTGCTTGGACACCTTGAGCTCTTCAGTGCTGGGAATTCAGCGGGGTCCACGATATCCGCACCAAGGGAGCGGAGAACATCGAGAGCTTTGTCAAACTCTCCTTGGACAGGATTGTCATCTTCGATCAGTCTCCGCGGCACGCCGAGTCGCTTTCCCTTGAGAGCATTTTTATCCAAAGCTTTCGTATAATCGGGGACTTCAGGTTGTTCTCTGGTTGCTACGTCGTCCTCGTCCTTGCCAGCGATAAGCGAAGTAACAACGCAGCGTCTGCGACGGAACGGCACATTGGTCCGACTGTATCTTGAGTGGATGATATCGGGATGACTAGATGACGAGTAATCGGCAGACGCTCTTGTCACGGTTGCCCTTTCAAGGCGTACCTCTTGTACGAGAGACGAGGCCAACCGTAGGTTTGATCCCGACGATGTTATTCTTGCCTGCTAGGAGAAACGATGGAACCATCCGTTTCCGAGCCAAGGGAAGCGGCAGCAAGGCCGATAGCCATCGCTACCCCACTGCCAGAACTCGAACCAGAAGCGTCTCCGTTAGGATAGTAAGGAGACAGAGTTTGCCCACCCCGTCCAGAAAACCCGTTGGGTACTTTCCCTCGAAAATTGGCCCATTCGGACATGTTGGTCTTGCCGAGGAAGATGGCCCCAGCCTCGCGTAGCTTTGCCGCTACAGGGGCATCGCCTGCGACCTCGGAACCAAGGAGGGCGTAGGATCCTGGGACAGACATGAGACGCTGATCAAGCAGGGTCGATATGCCAAGTGCATACCAGCAGTTGTATTCAAGCCTGTAAGGCGACATTTCAGCGCAGATCAGGACACGATGCGCGAAAAGAGATCTCACCCTCCTTGTGCAGAGTCGCGATGTTGTCCTTGAGCAGCAATGGGATGCCATGCAGAGGGCCGCGACTACCTTTGGCCTTGCGCTCGGCATCGAGCACTACCGCCTGCGTCAGTGCTTGGGGGTTGATCTCTATGACTGCGTGCAAAGCAGCCCCCTTCAGATTGACTTGCTCAATGCGCGCCGAGTATGCCTAGAAAATGCATATGACACCAGGAAAGTGCAGGACGAAGTTGCACATGACCAACCTTGACCAGGTCCACGCTCGTAAACTGACCTTTGTCAAGCCCTCGCTGAAGTTCTGCGATACCTGCCTCATACAGATCGGGGAACATGACAGAATCAGAGACTTCGTGGGCAGACATATCTCCAGGCAAGTTGGGATTGAGCACAGAACGCCATGTCTGTGCGACTAGATAAGCTAAGATAATCCCAGCAGGTTGAACGTGGGACGAAGGGTGTTCATTGAGGACAGCGAGCACATGATCGCTAGCCGGTCCCAGGCTTTGAAAGTATCGTCTCAGAGATTCAGGGTATGAGGCTGGCAGAGAAATGCGGCGATGAATGCTTCCGCTGCCGGTGTTTAGCTTGTCACTGTTGGCGGCGGCGTCGACAAGGTTACAGTGCCAACTTGACCGTTTTTCTTGATCGTTCCAGTGCCGTGGGGAGTTGCCGCCAGCGCGTGTATTCCAGGCGGCCACAGCCATCCGTGTCTTACTTCTTTCCGACTCGACCCCGGCTACTGAGTTACTTCACGGTTACGGACACAGGCAAGCACCGCGAATCTCCAGATTCTCCACCCGGTCTCAAAAATAGCTCTTTGGAACGTTACCCGCAAAGCAGGTTCTGCATTGCGGTCGATACCATCGACTGGCCAACTCCCTCCCTACGTGAAAATAAAATGTTATGGTCTTGGCTCCCCGGTAACCCATGTCGCCAACAACCCAACGCGTTTCGACAACGGGCTCATCTTCCTTCCGAACGCGTTAGCCCCGAATTCCCTATCAAGGCAATCGGTTCATGCCAGCGCCCGAGTCCATGCACAGGTTTAGTGCTTCGGGTGGGTGTCCGCGGCGTTCTCGGACCATGAAGAATACTCTCATCGGGTTCAAAGCCTTATTCCAAGCGCACATGAGGCCTGCAGGCTGCTATCACCATGATGGATAAGATAACGGTGGCATGAAAAGCAGCCGAATTGGCTCACAGCATCCTTTCTCGCGACCTCCACAGCATGGTCGGAGGTATATGTTTCCTCGAGTGAGACGCGATGAAGGTCAAAGGCAAACCATTTCGCCGATCATATCCGTGGTGATCGTCGAAACCCAAATGCGAGAGCTACAAAACTGCGCAGTGCCGGATACATACGATCGCCGCTTCCCTCTCTCCACTCAGTCTTGACTATTCCCCAACCATGGTCACCAGTGGTACAGCTTCAGGTATCGATCTTAGCGACAGCTGGGGATCCACTCTTGCCGCGGTCTTTGTTTCCCTAGTCTTCTATGGGGTCAGTATATTACAGACGTATGTAGCCTGTGCAATTTACAACGCCACTCTTGCTCATTTTCTACCCATGTAGGTTCCTTTACTACGAGCGGTCAGTTAAACGTGTATTACACTCCTTTCCCGACACTCACGGTGAATCAGTTACACAGAGGACTCCATAATACTAAAGTTATTGGTATGTTCCCATTTTTACTGCGGACACACTTCTTATGTAAGTTTTTAGGTGGCTTGGGTATTCGTTTTAGACACCCTGCATACATTGCTTATATCTGCAGGCGGTGAGGTTCTGTCCGTCTAGCAGGCTGGGCAGACGGTAGCTTGACGCTTTTCAACAAGTGTGGCAGTACTTCGTCGTGCACTTCGCAGACGACGACTTCCTTGCGTACACACATGCGTAGGCAGGCAGGCTCTCTTCTAGAGGAAGGTGCTGACATCGGCGTAGCCCCTTATTAATTTCCATAGTGGTCACCGTAAGCATCCACCCTCCCAGTCTAGATCGCAAGCCTCACGTTGTATGGACCGACCAGTCGGCTGTTTCTACCTCCGTCCAGTCGTTTTTCATATACCGGATTTGGTTCAGTACGCATTAAGGGCGTCTTGACTATCTGAGTATCCTACTCATACGTTCATTTAGTGATGAGGAGCCGTTTCAGATGGTTGTTTCCGGTTGTCCTATTTCCCTTTGTAGTTGCGCAACTAGGTGAGAATGCTCAGTTCCGTACAACCTGCCCACTGAAGCATATAGAATTCTAGTTTTGGGTACCTGTAAGTGTGGTGCACGTCGGCAATGGCGTGGAACTCACCTCTGATTACGCAGTTTACACGGTTGTGGCAATGGCGTTCCAAACGAGCGTTTCCGCTGTTCGGGGCCCCTTCTTACTGTACGATACGCGCTCAGTTCCTGGTCTTACCTCACCCTGACGGGATGCGTTTAGAAAGTGGCCAATGCCCTCAACGGAGTTGCAACGGCAGTAGATATCACCATTACGATCTCACTATGTGCGCTTCTTGCCATGGGCCGAACAGGATACGCAGAGTGCGTCCTCTCTCAACCCTCCGTATGCCACATCGGCGTTGTTCAACGTGTCGGTCATCTAGCACGGATCAAATGCTCCGCCGATTGATTTTCATCTCAGTCAACACCGGCCTCTCATCGGCACTTTTCGCCTTTCTGTCCGTCCTCCTGGTGCGTGTCGACACGTTGCTCATACAACAGTCTTCGCCGACGGAAATACATTCTTTTTCTTGCTGGCAGCTCGTCATATACCCAACCCATCTCATCTTCACGGCGCTGTATTACCCGCTCTGCACCGTGTACTGCAACACGCTCCTCGCCAACCTCAATGCACGCTCGTTCGTCCGAGGTGGAACTGAAACACGGCAACTCAACCGGCTCTCGTCGCTCGTGTGGCGGCAGTCCATTACCGTACATGCGGACGCGGAGGCAGACACAGAAGCCAACACCGACTCGGGCTCGGAACGAACCGAAGTACTAGGAGGTATATGCATGGCCCGTATGGAGCCCCTTCCCATGGTCAACGTTTGACTTCCGTGAGCGCTGCACACGTGTACATCGCCGATTGGCCGGCACCCCTCGCACGCACGACGTGTTTGGCTTTCCGGCGATTCAAACCCTCCTGCTGGCGTTCGGGTTTCCAAGTTCGTCGTGTACGAGTGGCGGGGGCTATGTATGCCACAGGGGCTGGGTGGCGTATCAAAAGTAGATCCACCCCCATATTTGTGTCTAATAATGCTACAGGATTACGCAGCCTCGTCTTGTGTGGAGCCTGCGAATGGAGGATGAGATGCACCGTCGTCCTGGATTGTAGACATGTTGTACTTGATCTCATCCTGCTCTGAACAGTATTGTAGATTCCACGATCACTGGCACTGGCTGTATTATTTCGAATTGCTTGTCATTGCGTAGACACACTAACCTACTTGAACTGGACAAAGAAGAGATGGACAGAATCCGTACGAGTCGACGCTACGTTGCAAAACAAAATAGAAAACGAATAATCAAAGAAAAAAGGATACCCGAGAAGAAAGGGTGGGGAAGAAAAAGAAAAGTTCCTTGGCTACATGAAGAAGATTATCCGTGTGTTAGTTCCATCGTCCAGAGCATCACTCGAACCTGGAGAACGTCAGTGACTACCAAGTCGCTGACCTCGGGAAAGACATGAGAGATCATAGAAAACCAAAAGGATCCCCGTGGATATATCATCACTACAAGTCGTGGAACTCTCGGCGTGGTCCAGTGGATCGCGTAATTATAGCAGGTGCAGATGCCTAACAGTTCGTGGGCAAGCGCGTGCGTGTGTGTCCGTAAAATAAGTTATGGAGGACGTGATAGTGCTCAGTGAAGCATGCTTTTGGCGGGAAGGGATTAGCGGGGAGAGGCTATGCTATTGAATGATATAGGCTGGAAGGTGTCTGCGGTGGTGACGTCGGCCAAGGAGAAGAAGCGGTTGAGGGTCTCCGTGGGCGGTTTGGTTTGCGGAATGTCTGTCGGGTCAACGTAAGGGTACGGCCGCCGAGAACAACAACAAGATGCGCACATGTCGTGACATGATTATCTTGGCCATTGATAGCGGCACAGGGGTTTCGTAGAGCGCGGGTGCTAACAGACACGATGTTCAAAGGTAAAATGTGAAACGAGTTACCAGAATGACTTACGAGGTGGCTGAAACTGGGGTCTAGCGCGTGGTTGCCAGTTGACAACGGGAAGTGTTTGGGAGCGCTTTTGAGCAAGGCCACTCCCAACTTCTGCAGAAGGCTTTTCCGAAAGGGCTAGAGTGAACGGCAGGGATACGGGGAGGATGTTCCACTGCAGAGAACGACCCCAGGGGTTGGAGACGTGTGCCGAGTAGCGCCCATATGTGTTTTCTTTCTGCTCAGATTCGGTACGAATTGGACAGGACCAGAGTCGCATGAGTAGGAAGAGAATGCGAGCGATGAACAAGAGCAAGACGGAAGCGGCTGCAGCCATGAACACGGCAGAGAGACTGGGAAACTGTGCGGGGACGAGGACGGACATATTGAAGGACAGAATATGAGCCGAGTTGAGCTGGCCGTTAAAAAGAGGCAAGCGACGGAGATGAGCCCAGCGCAAGGGACAGTGCGGACGAGTGGAGGGCAAACGAACAAACGGCGACAGACCCACGTAGCGCAGCAACGTCAACAACTTTCGTCTAATGTACTTATTTTCTCTCGGTTAACTCCGAGACGTTATCCGCTTATCATTATTACGTCATACACATTTCTCGAACTTTTTAATAATTCAAAACAAACGAAAAAACTCTTCCTTGTGGTCCTCGTCGATATATCCAGTCAGCGCAGAGGGACCCACTGGAGGTATCAATCTCTCGATGGTTGCTGTCGTGTGACGCTCCAATGATTCTTCCGAGGTTGCCTCGTACGACATCGAGATGACGTGACCGAACCTAAGATAACGCCTAACTCCGCACAAAGTCGATAATCGTCTTGGAGCCATGCTGGAAGGCTAACACAAGTACCATTAATCCTGCACTCCCATATCGAATATGTTCGTGATACTTACCCACGACAACGCATCCTTGTCAAGTATTGTCTGTTATTCTGATCATCAGGATGGATACTGTCAACTTGATATTATCCGAATAGCCACAACTAATTTTGACTCGCCTGCACCAAATGGTCAGGTATTTTGGGTCGGGAGCGTCGATAGGCTGAGGACTGCCTAGGAGGAGAGACTTTGAAATTGTCGGGTCCTCATTAGTCCGCGTTCAAAAATTTGGCATGTATTCCAAGATGGCGTGATCAGGAATCTACGCAGGACCCGAGCAGCTTGGAAGCTTCTCTACGCCTCGAGGCTTGTTTATTTCGCCCAGAGGGGAAAACGAGCGTCCATCATAAGCTTCATGAGACTCGGGCATCGGATCGTTCACATGGAGCCAGTGTGGCCAAAATTTACACAGCGCACTGTTCATGATCAAAGTACTGCCACTCGGCTCCAGCGCGGATCTCTCATGGCTCATCCAGTGCAGATATCTCCGTCTTGGACAATGCCTTCTTCGATGGCTATGATCTCTAAAGTCCACCTCAGTCCTGCGCGCTGCTCACCAAGGGGAATGAACGTACGAAGCGCGAGGTGCAACGAGTGGAAGCGAGAACGGGCAAGGTTGGCTATCCACGAGCTTTTAGGGGATTCGTGCACTTTCAGAGACGGACTTACCCATTGCGATCCACAGCCTCGGATGACCAGTCCTTCTCCATACTCCTTGCAATTCGCCTTCCGCATCCAGACCCCACACCTTTCCGACCTTCGTTGCGACATCAGGCCCGCAGATTTCCTCAATTGACATACGTATATCACCGAAGCTTAAACCCGAGGAGCAATCATCATCAACCACGATCATTTACGGAACCGATGTAGGAAGGGAATTTCGCCAGGCGGTAAGGGCAAAACTCACCCTGTCGCAAAAATGACGACATCCCCTTCTAGTTCAGTCTCATCCTCGAGTTCGACGCCTCTCTCCGTGAACCTTCGGATGGCGGGACTACTTCTCACCTTGATAGCCCCTTTGACTATCTCCTGGCTGGCACCGGTGTCTAATTGTTTGTGAATGTTTGTCGAATCAAATACCAATGAGAGGCTCGGATATTACTGACTGATGTATAATCCCCCACCCTTCTCGAATATCAGTGGCAAGAGCCCCGCTCCATCCGGACCGAGATATGTCTGAAAGCCAGCTCTTGCTAGGTTACTGAGAAGTTCTCTATTGATCAAGGTCGTTCATCGTCGGAAACAGACTACAGAATGACGTTATGCACTTATCGATCCCGTTGGCTGTACGCGCTACCGACGCTTGTTGCAAACATTTGAAGGTTGCAAAGGGGAGCGCTGCGCTCAGGATGTCTGCAAATTGAACCGGGAAGTGATCGTTGTACCTCTCTGGTATTCCGTGTGCAAGAAGCGGACAGGTGACCATGAGTCGATATCACGGGCGGGCTACTGCCTACCTCCGAGAGCTAGTTCCACAGCCTCCTTGGATATTACATATGTGGGTGAACGTTGGATCCTACACAATATGATCAGCAAGTTAGGGGGAGAAGATACTCAAAATGAACCTAAGGAGCATACATTGTAACATCGCACCCATGATTACTAAGATCATGACCTATATCATGGGCTATGCAAACATGAGCATGCGCCCAATATCATCTAGAGAAATGTACCAAACCTGAGTTGCAAGCACCAACGACGATCACCTTCTTCCCTTCATACTCTGCTGCAGAAGCAAACTGGGTAGAATGCAGAGCAGAACCACGATATATTTCCTGGCCATGAAGGAGATTTCGACCCAAACTTGAAACTCACTTGCAAAGATGACCCACCTTTCCCGGGATATCAGGCATCTTTGGAAACCCACCACCGAAACCAGTCGCAAAAATAAGATGCTTGACCATCATTGACCTCGTCCGTCCGCCTCGATTGACAGAAACCTGCCATGTTCTTGTCTCTTGATGAAAGCTTGTACTCGTTATCGAAGAGGACAACCAGACATTGAGGTCGAGGGTTGTCGCGTAAGATTCGAGCCAGTTACCCAGCTGCGGAAATTAGAGACAAGCAAGTAGATGGAAACTTGGAGTACCTTTGAGGCAGGGCAGTTTACAGGCCATGTCTCTGGAAAACTGAAGAATCATGAGACGAATTGTCGAGGGAGTAGTTGTGTCTACTTACTCTAGGTATGGCATTCGATTGCTCCCTGTCCACGGGTCAATGTTGAACTTTAGATGACGCATATATCCCACATATCGACTTACAGATCGTGTCCTCCACTACTGCAAGTTTCCTTAGCATGTCCGAATGGATGCATTGTCAATCATACGTTATCGCCGACCCGCTGGTTTCTATCGATAACGAGTGTAGGAACGCCGAGATAGGTCAATCTTGCTGCCACCTCGAGTCCGCAGTGACCAGCACCAATGACGAGGACCGTTGGATCGCTTTCATCAAATTCAATTTCTTGTCGGCGTTGGTCCTCCCAACTTTCGCGATACGAGGGACGGGAACGCAAAGTGCCGATCTGAGAGTTCGGCATTGTACATCACACAGCGAGGGTAAGCTTGCACTTTGGACGACTCACCTTTTCTGGGTATGCCTTGAGAGAACCGAGCCGAGTGAGCAAGGACCATGCCTTCCAAGTACCGTTCGACGTGGAGACCAAGAAAGCGACGGCAATACCCTTGCCATGTTTCGTCTCGAAATCGAAGCAGAAGCGAATGAACACCAGGTCAGGGAGTGGTTTGATGATCATCGGGCCACGTATTTCGTCCTTGATGAGCTGGAACGCCGACAAGCCAGTGGCTGCAAGGCGAGCGTCCAACATTCGCTTGATAGAGGGATGGCCACGGATGGTCCGCATGTCCCAGGTGAGGGTCAAGATGTCTTTCCAGAAACCGTGTTCGTGAAAGAGAAGAATGAGGGAGTCGATTTCCTCATTCGAAACACTGGCCTCGAATGCGGAGAGCCATTTGTTGGATAGTTCTAGCGGTGATGCTGTATCGATGGTGGATGGATCGACATTGAGGTGTTGAAGGGTGGGACAGTCAAAGGGGGTTGCGTTAGAGTTGGCCATAGTGTGGAGAAAAGCCAACTCTGCTTGTCATTGATGAATGGTCCCCGAACGAACTTTCAAAGAGTCACGTCAACCCACTCGGAAAAAAGGCCCATGATAATCCAGAGCTCGCAAGTGTCCCGCATGCTGAGGACGGAAATGGTGGTACACGGCTTTTTTCACGTTGGGGCCTTGGCGGTTGATCGTGATCAGTTGACAGGATAACGATTCTCAATCTATGCGGTGGCGGAAACCTCACTCGTCCTTGCCCCATCCATGGCGCTCTGTGACGCAGCTTCCTCTGTCGCCCTCTCCCACTACATCTGTGCGTGCTCAGCTCAACGCTGACCATACCTCTATTGTCACTGTCGGTTTTTGTCTCTTCAACCGCAACACGAACCCAGGTTCCTAACGCCACTGAATTCTCCCGATCATCATGGGTGGGTTAGTCTCCTGCACGGGTCGAGTAGTTTTCCCCCAAGGAGGGGACGTTCCATTCCTTCTTCCCCTCCACTCTATGCTGAGAAATATCACCAGCTGATTCAAGTACAGATGCCCATGTCGTCCGTTGATAGACTCAAGCCTCCCTGGAATTTACTTGGTGTATCTTGGAGGTATGTGCCCTTCTACGTGGCTTCAAATACTCCGATTTCAGTAGATGTTATTTCTGGAAAATTACTTTTCGTCGGCCTTTCGGGCGCCCTACAAAATGAGCTGATGGCCGTTCTCTTTGCGCCATCTTTCAATCCAACGTACCTTGTTACCCCAGGGCATCCCATCATGACCTTGAAGAGCGCATTTTCCGTCACCTCGATCTAGACCTGGAGGGTGAGCCTTGGAAATTATGTCGTCGAATGGAGTTGTATTGCTGCTGGGTTGGCAGTGCGAGAAGCTTTGTAATGTAGCCTCTTTAGCCCCTGGACCTTTTACCATTTTCGTTATTGACGATGCGCAATGTCGTATAACCGCTGATACGCTCGCCTTTGTGGACCAGGTGTCTTCAACGCTTCAGCATCCCGAGCACAGTAGGTCGATGCTTTTGTCGTCTCCCGCGGCGTCACATCTCGTACGCTCCCCGTGTCTCAGCCAACTACAGAACTCCCAACCCTATGACTTCCATCAAGGTGTTCCTGCCTTCGGCGATCATGTGTCTTCCTGTACCGTCCCTAGAGTCTTTGTTTGGGGAATGATGGAACCAGAGTTGGTCAGTCCCTGATGAGTCTGATGACGGGGGGAATGCGGTAAAACCATCGACGCAGACTCTGAAGGGTTTGGGCGACTGGTTTGGTATGTCTCTCCTTCATACACTCTCCCCTTCCCCTGATCGCACCGGGTTAGACTGATCGCCCGGAGACGTCCGTGTTCACAATTGTGATGCTGGTGAGATATCAAAACGGCAATGAATGCAAGGCACTCTGTTTTTCCATCATCGCACGTTCAGTCCCGCTCCTTGTCAGGAGGGCGTGTTGGCGCAATGAAGGACACAGGAAGGTGAATCCAAGGTATAAAGACTAGGCGTATGCATGGCTGGCCTGCAGAAACTCCAATTCTTTCATCGTAGTAAAACACCAGCTCTCTCATCGAATCGACACCAATATGTTCATTCGTCCTTCTACCATCCTCTTCTCTGTCATCGCCCTCGCTGGGGTTGCCACTGCTTCGTCGAGCGACCTCGAAGCTCGCAACGGCGGGAGCAACACTTGCAACTCGGGCAGCGTGCAGTGTTGCCAGAGCGTTCAGAGCGTGAGGTTCTTCTCACCGACGCCAGTGACCAGAAAACACTGAAGAGCTATTTTGAAACAGTCTTATTCCTATCAGGTCATCGAATTGTTTGGCTACCTGGGGATCCCCTTGCCCGCTGGTGGCACCCAGGTCGGGTTGACGTGCTCCCCGGTCACCGTGGGTGGGTCCAGTACTGGCAGCATTTGCACCCAGCAGACCGTTTGCTGCACTGGCAACTCCTTCGTGAGTCCATCCCGTCGCTCACATTTCGCTTGCACGTTTCTGACGCGGACTCGAATGCTTGTGCAGTACGGCGTCAGCACCGCTTGCTCTCCCATCAACATCAACTTGTAATGGCTCAAAGTGGACTGCAATATGCCGTTTTGTAAATGGTAAAGATCGGATCGTGGTTTATTCTGGTAAAGTGTGTGTATGAGTGTGTCGATGTTTCTGTTTGGGGATATGGATATGTGTTGTAGTGGTTTTGATTGAATGGTTATTTGTTGGTTATGTTTGAGTCGCGTTGAGCGCGTATGGTCGAATTGGGAGCCTCGACGATGTTATTCGACCATCAGCGAAAATGCCTTGATGCTACTTGGTCGTCACGGACTCGTGATCTAACCATTTGCTTGCAAAGCCACACAGATTATCTGATCGTGTGAATGCAATAGTACATACACTTGATATCTCTGGACCATGACGAGCATCGAGTGATCGGCGCGGATGATTTATCGGATTGACGCCGCTTGCTCGGATCGGAGAATCGATCAAGTGAACCGCTCATGGACGGATATATTAGTTCTAGCTCCTGACGCTATTCTAGGTCGACCCGCGTCTTTCGCGGTCTCTCTTGGGGATTATTAAACCACGGTCTTGCCCACAACATGCCTCAGGCTACAACAGATATCCATAGATAACGTTTTGTTTCGTGACAAGACTTGGTCAACTTTCAACCAACTCGGTTGACATGGGTTTTCCGACGAGTGGCGGTCTCAGGCTCTTGGGTCGAAAATACATTTACTTGATGTATCTCGGCAAGGTATGCGACCCCGTTCTTCAGGGCGTCGGGATCTCTGGTTTCGGTCGATATTATCTTCCGTGGACCTTTCGGCGCCACACAAGATGAGTTGATGGCCGCTCTCTCTGCACCACCTTTCAACGTACCTTGTCGCCCCAGCGCTGATGTATTTGATGTTGATGATGCGCTGAGCCTTGAAATTTACAGAGTCGAATGGGGCTGTATCACTGTTGGGTTGGCAACGCAGGAAGCTTTGTTGTGAAGTATCCTCCTTGCGCATTTTCGTTCTCTGAGAATGTTGACAGCGAGGCATAGGATCGTCATAACTGCTGATGCTGCGGGTTTTAGGTAGACGCCGGCTCAGTATCTTCAACCCTTCACAATCCCTGCGCATGGGCGATCGACACAACAGACCTCATCATCATCTAGAGCATCGTTCCTCGTGTCCCGCGGTGTTTCACAAGGCGTCGGAACTATGACTTCCATCAGGAGCCAGGGCTGTTCCTGTCTATGGCGCTCATGTGTCTTTCAGCTGTACCGTTCCTAGGGTCTGTGTCTGTGGAACGATGGATCCAGAGT
Source organism: Boletus reticuloceps (assembly GCA_018397855.1). Classification (NCBI taxonomy): domain Eukaryota; kingdom Fungi; phylum Basidiomycota; class Agaricomycetes; order Boletales; family Boletaceae; genus Boletus; species Boletus reticuloceps. Next base: position 675,157 of record JAGFBS010000003.1, read on the forward strand.
TGGTAAGTCTTTAATGTCTGCAGTTTGGGGAAATGCGGCAAACCATCGGCTAGACTCTTCAGGGGGTTTCGCGTCTTTCTGGCTGTGTGTCTCTCCTTCATACTTTCTTCCTCCCTGATTGCGCCGGGTTAGACTGACCGCTCGGAGACGAACGTGTTCACAAATGCGACGTTGGTGAGATATCAGGACGGCAATGAATGTAAGGCACTTTGTTTTTCCATCATCGCACATTCAGTCCCGCAACTTGTCAGGAGGGCGTGTCGACGTCACGGTAATGAAGGACACAGGATGGGGAGCTCAAGGTATAAAAACAGGGCCTATACATGGCTGGCCTGCAGAAACTCCAATTCTTTCATCGTAGTAAAACACCAGCTCTCTCACATCGAATCGACACCAATATGTTCATTCATCCTTCTACCATCCTCTTCTCTGTCATCGCTCTCGTTGGGGTTGCCACTGCTGTCCCGACCGCCCTCGAGGCTCGCACCAGCAGCACTTGCAACAGTGGTTCCGTGAATTGCTGCCAGAGCGTTCAGAGCGTGAGGTTTTTCTCATCGACCACAGTGACCTGAAAATACTCAGGGGCTATTTTGCAACAGTCTTCTTCCAGTGTGATCATTGAATTATTTGGCTTACTGGGGCTTCCCATGCCCGCTGGTAACACCCAGATCGGGTTGACGTGCTCCCCGGTCACCGTGGGTGGGACCAGTACTGGCAGCATTTGCACCCAGCAGACCGTTTGCTGCACTGGAAACTCTTTCGTGAGTCCATCCTGTCGCTCACCTTTCGCTTGCACGTCTTCTGACGCAGACTCGAATGCTTGTGCAGTACGGCGTCAGCACCGCTTGCTCCCCCATCAACATCAACTTGTGATGGCTCAAAGTGGACGGCATTATGCCGTTTTGTAAATGGTAAAGATCAGATCGTGGTTTATTCTGGTAAAGTGTGTGTATAAGTGTTTCGAGGTTTCTGTTTGGGGATATGGGTATCTGATGCTAGTGGATTTGATTGAATGATTACTTGTCGGAATGATTGAGTCGTGTTGAGCTCGCAAGGTCGAAATGAAAGCTTCGACGACGCTATTCGACTATCAGCGAAAACCGGTGCCGATGTATTGATCCAGGTGTACTTTGGGACTGACTCTGATTTGATCATTTATTGCAGGCCTGACGCCGGCGGCTCAATGGGGCGATCAGTCTGATTCGTAGATGAGCGTGAAATGCTGAACCATTCGGATAAGCATCGAGTGATCGGCGCGGATGGTTTATCTCGTGTGGGGGAATTACTCAGTTGCTAAAGCCGATCAAGTGAAATGCAAGTGAACGTAAGTGAACCATCTTGTCCACAACAGATATCGACACGTACATCTCGTAAGTTTTCTTACGATTGGTGGTCTCGGAGTTCTCGCGGAATACACAGAAGATTTACAGTATACGCTGGGACCCAGCCATTTATTTGATGCATCTCGGCCGAGAGGTATGTGGCAAGGCCCTTCTGCATGGCGTCAAGAAATTCTGCTTTCCATAAGTACTATGTAGTAGATCCCATGTCAGGAAAAATCAATTCTCACAGATCTTTCCGGCGCCGGGCCACAGAATGAGTTGATGGCCGCTAGATCCTTCAATACAACATAACTTAAGTGTCAGTCAGGGGGTCATGATGTGCTCAGCCTTGGAATTTATGCCGTGGGGATGTATTGTTGTTGGGTTGGAAACGGCGCGGGAAGCTTTAATTAAATTAAATTGCAATGTACCCTCCTTAAGCCCGTACTATTCTCACTCAAAGTTTAAGAATGTTGACGGGGATGCGCAGAGTCGTGTAATCGCTGATACCTCCGGCTTCATGAACCAACGCTTCACTATCCCGACGTGCAGTATGTCGATACTTTTGTCGTCACCAAGAGCGTCATGTCTCCGTGCCTCGACCGACTACAAGACGCCGAACCTTACCTCGGCTCCCATCAAGGTTGTTCCTGCTCTCGGCGATCATGTGTTTTCCTGTACCGTCCCTAGTGTCTTTGTTTGGAGAACGATGGAACCAGAGTAGTTTCTGATGGTCCTGATGTCGGGGAGAATGCGGTAAAGCCATCGGCGTAGACTCTGAAAGGTTTTGGTGACTGGTTCGGCATATGTGTCTCTCCTTCATACTCTCCCCTTCCTCTGATTTCGCCGGGTTAGACAGACCGCTCGGAGACGTCCGTGTTCACAAATGCGATGCTGGTGAGATATCAGGACGGCAATGAATGTAAGGCACTCTGTTTTTCCATCATCGCACATTCAGTCCCGCTTCTTGTCAGGAGGGCGTGTTGCTGCCAGTCTCAAATAGTTCTAGCTCATGAATCATGACGCGGACGCCATCGTTCTTCCGGAGTCAAAAACACATGCACAAATACAGCTTCTTTGTTATGAAGAATATACAGCCGACTCAGAGCCCGGGCCCCATCGTTTACTTCAAGGTGTATCTCAGGTGATGTGACACTTCTACACGCGCCAGGATATCATCTCTGATTTTGGTAGATGGGCCATATCAAGAACATTGCTTAGGAACATTGCTTTTCATACATCTTTCGCGTGCACACCACAAAATGAGTTGATGGCCGCTCTGCGCCACCTTTCAATTCAACGTACCTTGTAGCCGGCGCTGATGTAACTGATGGTAGGGGCCCCACCGGGGTTTTGCATCACCTTGAAAAAAGCAAATTCCCAACAACTTGATCTAGCTCATACACTTGAAAGTATATAGACAGGGGACCACGATGCGCTGAGCCCTGAAATTTACGACGTCGAATGGGGCTATGGTTGGCAACGCAGGAACTTTGTAACATAACATTCCTGTTTTCGTTCTTTGAAGCTGACTGCGAGGCACAAGGTTGCCATATCCGCTGGTACTCCTGCCAACTTTAGGGATCAAGTATCGGAACCGGCCTGCTAGTAACGTCAACCATTCACTATCCCGGTGCACGATTCGTCGATAGTCTTGTCGTCTCATGCTCCTAGAAAGCGACATCTCGCATGCACACCGTGTCTCAACCAACCACGAGACGCCGAACCCATCAAGGTTGTTCCTGTCTTTGATACTCGTGTTTCTTCCTGTGCCGACCTAGGCCTGTGTTTACGGAACAAAGGGACCAGGGCTGGTTGGTTTGACCGTCACTCTGTCACTCATGATCTCCCTTACGCCCTGGTGGTGCTTGGATTGGAGTATGGGCTGTCCGCTGTCAGACGAACGCGGTCACATGTGATGTACTGTCGACATCATGACGGCTGAATGCAAGGCACTCTTGTTTTCCATCTCCTTGTCAGGGGGAGGGACGTTGGCACAATGAACCGGATAGGAAGGTGAACTCAAGCCTGAGGTATAAAAACTGGGTGTATGCATCGCTGACCTGCAGAAACTGCAACTCCTTCATCGTCTAAAAACATCAGCTCTCTCTCGTGAAATCGACACCAATATGTTCATTCGCCTTTCCACCATCTTCTTCTATGTCGTGGCTCTCGTTGGGGTTGCCACTGCTGTCCCGACCGCCCTCGAGGCTCGCAATAGCAACACTTGCAACAGTGGTTCCGTGAATTGCTGCCAGAGCGTTCAGAGCGTGAGGTTCTTCTCACCAATGCCAGTGACCAGAAAACACTGAAGAGCTATTTTGAAACAGTCTTCTTCCTATCAGATCATCGAATTGTTTGGCTACCTGGGGATCCCCTTGCCCGCTGGTGGTAACACCCAGATCGGGTTGACGTGCTCCCCGGTCACCGTGGGTGGGACCAGTACTGGCAGCATTTGCACCCAGCAGACCGTTTGCTGCACTGGCAACTCCTTCGTGAGTCCATCTTGTCGCTCACATTTCGCTTGCACGTCTTCTGACGGGGACTCGAATGCTTGTGCAGTACGGCGTCAGCACCGCTTGCTCTCCCATCAACATCAATTTGTGATGGCTCAAAGTGGACGGCAATATGTCGTTTTGTAAATGGTAAAGATCGGATCGTGGTTTATTCTTGGTAAAGCGTGTGTTTCGAGGTTTCTGTTTTGGTGTTGTAGTAGTTTTCGATTGAATGGTTATTCGTTGGTATGTTTGAGTCGCGTTGAGCGCGCAGGGTCGAATGGGGGCCTCGACGTTATTCGACTATCAGGAAAATGCCTTGTTGGTCCGTTGACCGATCGGTGCCAAGATGTCCCCGGAGATGTACTTGGTCGTCTCTGACTCTCTGACTTAATTACCTGCTTGCAGCCGTAGCGGCTCAATGCTGTGGCTGAGCCATACCGTGACAACCTGAATCGCGTGAATGCAATACCTATCCGAGTCTTGATATCTCTGAACCATGAGCATCGAGTGATCGGCGCGGATGATTTATCGGATTGGGAAGTTACACCGCTTGCTCGGATCGGGAGGCGATCGAGTGAACTATATTTGTTCTAGCTCATGACGCTATCCTAGGTCGACCTGCATATTTCGTGATCCCATGGAGATCACTGAACTGTCCAGCCCACGACAAACATCCATTGTTTCGTGACAAAGCTTGAGCAAAATTCAAGTTTCAACTAGTAATAATGAGTCGAGTTTTCGGTGAATGGCTAGCGGTCTCGGAAACACGCTTAACTTGGTGTATCTCGGGGAGGTATGTGACCCTTCTTCCGACTCAGGACTGATTTTCCAAGCGGTAGCTGTTATTTTCCGTGGAGCTTTCGGGCGCCCAAAAACATGCGTTGTTAGCCACTCTCTCTGCGCCATCTTTCAACTCAGCTTACATTGTGATCCCAGCACTAATGTACTTACCTCAGAGCATCCCATCATGCACCACCTTGAAAAGTGCACCTCCAACACCTTGATCTAGAGTGCAACCCGGGCAACGTGCAGTGCTGCGAAAGCATTCAAGACGTGAGGTTTTTCTCGTCGACGCTGATGACTTGGAGACACTCAAGGGCCATTTTGTAACAGTCTTCTTCTGCCGTGGTTATGGACTTCTTTAACTTGTTTGGGATCCCTTGCCCCCTACTGGCACGCAGGTCGGGTTGATGTACTCCCCGATCACAGATGGCGGGTCTGGTACTGGCAGCATTTGCACCCAGCAGACCGTTTGCTGCACTGGTGAATCTTTGTGCGTCCACCCTGTCGCTCACATTTCGCTTGCACGTCTTCTGAGGCTGACTCGAATGCTTGTATAGTATGGCGTCAGAACTGTTTGCTCTCCTATCGATATCAATTTGTGACGGCTCGAAGTGGACGGCAATATGCCGTAGTAAAAAATGGTAATGGATTTCTTGGTAAAGGCTGTATGTGTTTTAAGGCTTCTGTTTGGGAGATGGAAATGGAAATATGATGTACTCGGATTGATCGAATGGTTATTTGCCTGGTATCGAGTCGCCCTGAGCTCGCAAGCTCGAATTGAATCAACGATGCTGTGTTTTGACCATCATACTTGGTATGAGCCAAAACTCGTCGTCGGCCTGTTGACCGACAGATCCCGACGTGTCGCTGAGTACCTGCGACCATGTAGTTCTTCAGACACGCTGTCTGAATTGTAGTAGATACCACCGAACGTTTGAACCATGGTAGGCATCGACTCGAGCGATCGGCGCGGATGCATTATCGGATTGGGAAGACGGCTCGCTCGATCTAGAGAGTTACTAAAAGTTGATCAAGGGAGCGGCTGGACGGATTGGCTCTAGCTACAACTCGACGAGTCAACATCTTTTTTGATCGCCATGCATTCACATGTCACGGAAGCGTCGTCGTTTACATCCGGCGAGGTCTGCTGGAGCCTGACAAGCTAAAGCGGAGCCAGCTAGCCCGACGAGCATCAAAAACTCGCTTGATGGAGACGTGATTGCAGATACAGTAGTCCTCCAAGCCCATCAGCAAACCAGAGCGCCATTAGCCTAGATCTTGGACCAGGTTTTGACTGACTGAAATGGAATAGTGTAGTTTTAAAGTGATCGCGTCATGGACAGGCACCGACCATCGGAACTCACAAAGGGTTGCAGAGATGTTACAGCTCTGTTTTACAGATGGCAGATGAGAGTCTAGATGAGTCTTTCTAGAAACCTCGCTCATGAAAGAGAGGTATGTATGACTCACATCCATTCGAAACACTGGCCTCGAATGCAGAAAGCCATAGTTCTAGTGGCAATGCTGTATCAATGGATTTTTGTAGTGAAATTAGCCATAGTTATAGTTTCGAGAACAATCTCTGAGAAATCCCAGATGCTCATCAAGCACTCACACTGCTACCCAGCTTCAGTAGGAGTCGTAGTAATGATTGTGTGGATTGAACTTACAACTTTTCGTTCTCGTACTTTCTTTGCCGATTTACGTAAAGATTGTGTTTATAAGCTTGCTCCTCTTCCTCTTCCTTCCTCCTCCTCCTCCTCTTCTGTCGCCATGTCCGAGTCTGCGCAGCGTCCGATTACTTACTTTGACATCACAATCGATGGAAAACCAGTTGGTCGCATCATCTTCTCCCTCTATGCGGATCTAGTCCCAAAGACAGCCGAGAACTTCCGTACGTCTACCCCCTCACCAGCGTCCACCCACGACTGATCCGTCCCCAGGTGCCCTCTGCACCGGCGAAATGGGCACAGGCAACTCGGGAAAACCACTCCACTATGCCGGGTCCAGATTCCACCGCGTCATCAAGGGGTACGCGTGTCTTTTCTCATCGAGTCAATCCATTGAGATGCGGACCAGGCTTGACCGTTCGTCTTGTCCTTGTCAGGTTCATGTGCCAGGCAGGAGATTTCACAGCTGGAAACGGTATCTGATTTCGTTCTCGTCCTCCATTCGTGCTTGCTGACCATTCTCTTGTAGGTACCGGTGGAGAGTCCATCTATGGAGAAAAGTTTGCCGACGAGGCGTTCCCTGTAAATCACAACAGACCGTTCCTCCTCTCCATGGTATGCCATCGCACGCATGCCCAGTGTCTCTGCGTGCTCACCATACACCATACAGGCCAACGCGGGTAAAGACACCAACGGTTCCCAGTTCTTCATCACTGTCGCGGAGACGCCTCATCTGGACGGAAAACACGTCATTTTCGGCGAGGTCATCAAGGGAAAATCAATCGGTACGTTTCATCTCGCCTAGGTAAACGTGGTTCGTCTTACGCCCATTTCAACAGTCCGCAAGATTGAGCACCACCCGGCGACTTCGGGAGACGTCCCGACGGAGCCCATCGTCATCGCCGCCTGCGGCGTCCTCTCCCCCGATGATCCATCTCTGAACGAGTCTGCGAGCCTGGATGGCGACAACTATGAAGAATACCCCGAGGACGATCCGCGCGCACCAGACGACCACGAGTACGCGTACGCGGCAGCCAACACGATCAAGACTACCGGGAATGCGCTGCTTACTGGAAAGAACGAGGATGGGTCGAAAGCTGGGGAACCGAACCCATCCGCGGCGTTAGAAAAGTATCTCAGTATGTCCGGTTGTCTTCTGCGTCGTGGACCACGATGATCGAACATAGACCCCAGAGTCATTGAGGTACCTGGACCAGCACCCTTCCCTACCGGATGATGCCCCACCCTTACGGAAAGACGAATTCGATGAGCTTCGGACAGTCTTGCTCAACAACTCTGCACTGGCTGCGCTTCGCTCTCAGCCGCCTGACCCCACGCTGGCCGTGCACCAGACAACCCGTTCTTCCCTGTTGGCGGTCAAGATAGAACACAAAGGTCGGTCGTTCCCTGCCTAGTGTAGCACGTGCATTTACCAGAGACGATTGCAGCGAAAGCACTCTACCGTCGAGCACTCGCCAAGGTAGCCCTTAAAGATGACGGCGGTGCAAGAAGCGACCTGCTAGAAGCCAACGGCCTTCTCGCGACAGAAGACCCTCTCAACCTCAAGGCGGCCATCTCGACCGAACTCGCCAAGATCACGCAACGCGAGAAGGAGCTGAAAGAGAAGGAGAAAAAAGCATACAAGAAGCTCTTTGCGTAGTTTGGATTAGAACAATAGGTGCGGAGACAACACAGAACCAATGTAATACCCGTCCACTTTCTGCGTGAAACGCCTCGTACTTTTTGTTTAGTCGATGAAAAGGAGAGGGAAATCACGCTTCCCAATGGCTGATCGGTTGGATCGTCGCTCAGCGAGACGGGAGTTAATGTAACATCGTCAACGATATCCACACTTTGGTACACCCACGTCGAACCGCCAACAAGTGCGAGGGTGAAGCGCGGGCGTGCACTGTGTACCACTGAGTGGGCTGTTGCAGATCATCTTTAACGCGGTCATGAAGATTGTACCCGGAGGTGCATCACGAGGAATTGCAGACTGTGTTTGTTCCGTATGTCGGCAGTTTACTGAGACATGTCGTGCACTCGCTGACAGCTCCAAAGATGGTCGAATTACAGTGAATGCGTCCCTCGCTGGTCAAGCTTCAGGAGACGGGCGATCATGTGAATTGTATCGTCCATCGTTCGTGGCCGTCACGAGCGCGCAGGTCGTCAAACGGTGCATCGTGTATAGCAGATGACAGCTCGATGATCAAACTTGTGGAGGTCTGCAACCCGTCAAAATCACCTTTGTCAAGAGTCTCGAAAGCGTCATTGTCGAGACCTTCGACAGCATGAGGGGGTGGCTAGCAGGCCAGTAGCGGGTTGGTCTGCAGTACGTGGTTGGAGTAGCAGAGTCCTGGATGCTGCCCAGAGATGGGGACACAGTAGATGCAACCGAGTGAGTAACTTTGGGCTTCTCAGGGCCACTGGTCTGGTGCATCATCCGTATCTCGTCCCCAGCCTTCTGGAGCTATGGTTGAGTGCGGCTTTGGGTCTTGTTGAAGTTCTGGTCTATGTGGTTCATACTAGGGGACGGTAAGTGCAGTAGGCATTGCTGCCTACAGGGGTATATCAATAAGTTGGGGTAATCGACTCATCCATTGGCCGGCAGCGGGAGGGAACACTCGCCAAGGTAGCTCTGAAAGACGACGACAGTCCAATGAGCGACCTGTTGGAAGCCAACGGCCTTCTCCGACAGAACTCTCAGCCTCAAGGCGGGAACCCACCAAGATCACACAACGCGAGAAGGAGCTCAATTGAAGAGAAGGAGAAAAAGGCATACAGGAAGCTCTTCGTGCAGTTTGGACTAGGACAGGGATAGATGCAGAGAGAAGACAGCAGTGATACATAGATACCAATGGAACACCCGGATTTTTGCGTCCGATGTTTCGTGCGTTGCGTTTCATCTAGTCGATGAAGCGGAGAAGGAATCCGCGCTTCCCGAGGGGCGACGCTCTCGGATGAATCCCGGTTGGGTCGTCGCGAAGCAACACGGGAGCAAAGACGCTCACTGATCCCTCTGTCAATACATGCGAGCAGGACGACCGACGAAAACATTACCTAGTCTATGCGCCCTCATGGTGCCAGTCGGGTTCGAATCGTCTTTGGACGCACCCTGCTTGGCGATAAAATGCAACATCGCCGTCAACGATATCCACACCTTGATGCGCCAACGTCGAAACCGTCAATAAGTACGAGTTAGTACTCAAAACGTCCACGAGGCGGACCACCCACGTTGATGCTCACGTGCGGGAACGCATTCAGCACCTCGAACGCCTCGTCCTTGTCCCGAGCTTGGAGACATTGTGTGTGGAGACGCGCAGGAACGACGGGTTCGATCAGCGAATCGAGCAACGCGACGAGAGTGCTGGAGAACGCCGCTACAAGAGCACGGTGGTCCCCATCAGGACCCTCACTAGGGAACTCGTCGCCCGTGTCGAGACACTGAGATCGCCAAAAAGGGAGGAGATGGGGAAAAGGGGGAGGGGAGGCCTCAGCTAACACAAGCGTAGCCGACCACGAGACAACCCACCTCTCGAATGACATGACACAAGCGTTCCTGTGCCGGATACTCGAATAGCATGTCCTGAACGCCACCCATGAAATGTGAAATGAATTGATGATCACCGCCCATATGGTGCGTGGTACATACGGTGGCAGAAATGTGCGTCATCATCCAATTGATAAGCCGCATGATCTCTGTCGGCGCATTCATGGCCTGTCCAGCAGGCAGCAACTCTTCAGAGGACTTGAGATTTCTGATTGGCCCGGCCAATCGCGTGAGTCTCTCGAGCGTATTCGCAAAACACGTGTACTCTGAATGGACACAAGACATTCATAAGCTTCTTACGTCCGTGATCCGGATGGACGAAAGGAGGCCAAAAACGCGACGCGAAAAGACGTACGATAACTCCCGGAGACGGAGATGAAATCGTCCTTGCCAAGCGCCGTGTGTAAAATGAGCGTGCACTCGAACATTGCTAAGCCGACATGTAACTTGGCCGCCGAGTCATTATCGACGTAGGCTGATAACAGGATGGTCATAGTCTCGTCAGGGCGCAAGAGTCCCTAGATAAAGTAAAAATAGGCCATCTCCGGTCAGTACAAACTCAGAAGACGCACTACTTCCGGCTCGATCCGAAGCCAAGAGGGTGCTATGATCATCAACGCAATTGATTATCGATTATCAGCGAGGTAACCACGCGGTATCAGGAAGGTACTCGCCGACAGGCTCTGAATCAGCTTCACTGCCCACGAAGCGAAATACACACGGAATCTAGGCCATTCGAGGTTCGGGGTTACCAAAGTTCAAATGACTCAGTCCTTATCTTACATCGCCCTCGTTTTGAATGACTACCTCGCGATGGATGGTTTGTTGGTACCTTGACAGCACAAATCGCTCACTCTCGAATTCAAGGTGCCTAAGGAAATTTGAACTTACTTGACGACCCCAAAATCTATCGAGATCGGTTGGATCTTGATCTTTGGCCTGCGCTCAGAGTCTTCAAACCCAAGCCAGTCCACGATGCAGTACCGACACTACATTCTCGTACTGCGACTGATCGACTAGAGCCAACTGCAGACACGAGTCGGAGCAGCCTCCACCGGTAAGCACTCGAGAGCACCTTGACGGGCGCGACAGGTACGCACGGAAACATCAAAATCAGCAGAGACAGGCTGGTGGTCGCTCATCGTGATTTCCGGGTGGCTCCTGTACGCTACCTGCGCTACCTTTACGTCAGGTGGTGACATGTACAGGATACGATCTGTCCATGCAGGCTTGCGTCTGGTCTACGTTTACAATCATCTAGCCCAACATGTGATTCGCGAACACTTACTTCATGTCATATCCTAGCCGATCCTTTGATGCACTAGCACCCAGAACTAAGCGGTACGTGCTATAAGATGAAAATGAGAACTTCAATGTCACAACACAACCGGCGAGGCGATCGCGTACGGAAGATGGGTAATAGGATGTTCTGTGAAATCTGAAAAGGCATTGTTGCTCCGTATAGCAGCTCTAAGCTGGTCATACAACAAAAGTGTCTGTATGCCGTCTATACCCGATGTGTGCGAAAACAATAGTTTCCTTGTGTCCCCGTCGGGTAAGTCTAGCCGGTAGTTGAGATCTAAATGAAACGTATGAGGCCCCGTCCCCAAGCCTCTGACGAAAGAATTCACCTCCCTACGCGAAATAACATGAGCTAAGCTACCAATGTCGTTTTCAAGGGAAGGGAAGACACACCATCCAGAAGAGCACGTCACTCTGGTATACGTTATAGGTATCCCCCACAAATGAGATTGATGGATAACTCCCATTCGAACCATTAGGAGAAAACGTTAGGCGAGTACTTAGCTCTTGGAAATCATAATTCCGTCTGTCTACCATTTCGTCCGACGCCGCAAGATGCGCATTGACGAAAGTCAAGATGGTAGGGCGATGCGTTGTGGATTGGGGATCTAACACCTTGGGAGTGAATTCCAATCTGATGGCTGTAGCACCCTTGTTTCCCTGTCGACGATTGAATATCTTGTACATCGTTCCGAAAAAGTGCAAGTTGTATACCATAAATCTCATGATGCCTGAACCGGCGTCGCACGACCGAACATCAGTGAAACAGGGCACAAGGACTTTCTTCACGATCACTATGAGTAACATGCCGACGAGTTGCCTTGAAGCAAGCTAGCAACCGGTGATGAACAACTTCAATATAGTTGTATTGATGAAGAGGTACCTTTTCGTACAATACACGCTTCTCCCCGAGGCCAGCGAAAATAGCGGTTAGCCACTCGTCTTCTTTCAGCGTGCTTGTCGTGTATAAAAGTGCTTCAGTTGAGAGATCCAACTCCTGAATCCCAGAACCAGCATATCTGGATCGCCAAAGGCTTGCAAGTCGGCAGTGGCGGTCAACAAGTTGTTTTCCCGCAGTTCTGCAGACTCTTAGCTCAAACGAGAGTCTTAACGGAGTCGGCGTAGAACGAACCTTGGTGAAACGGATCCGAGGAGAATTCAAATGGCGAAAGTTTCAATGGGGATATCCAGCCAGGCTTTGGTTGACTCTCAGATCCAGAGCTACGTATCCATGGGTATAGGTCCTGCGAAGGAGCCTTTCCGTTGACGTTGAAGGTTCCCAGCCGTATTCTGCAGCGCATTGAGCGAGAGAAAGGGGCAGCAGAGGATGGGGACGTACTTCAAGTGCTCTACGTTACCACTCGACGCCTCCTTGGCAGCAACCTGTTCAATCCAATCGCGCCGCACAATCGAAATGTCGCAGACGTCGTCTCCAGGGAGGCCGGCAATGGCCCGAGACAAGCGGGCAAGCAAGGGTTGCTTGCGAAGGCGAAGATCAAGTCGGCGAGATGACAGGTCTGAAACATACGCGTCAACCCAGGCGAAAGCAGTACCGACTGGATGTGTTGTAGCTTGAAAAAGAGTAACGTTAGAGTCTAAATAGTTCATGCTTGGGCACACGCGTACTTACCCGCAATCTCCTTCAAGCGACGGCACTCGGCAGTAAAGCTTTGCAGCTTTGGGGTATGTCGAGCGCCGACTGCAAATGCAAGGGATCTGGTGTCTTGTGCATCGCGTCTGATCGAAAGAAGCCAGGCTTACGTGACGATAGGTTAGACTAGAACTTGAAGGAGAACCTGAGAGCTTACCAGACAATGACTCTGTGGGGGCACTTGGATCCGTCTCTGCCCTGGGCAAGTCGGTTGGGTCAGTCTGTGCGACTGCCAACACAAAGTGCTCGGTGATTGGTAGCGCATCGACTACCTTGAGTACACCGCTCGTTGCAGTTGCGTTCAAGACGAGTAGACTTGAAAATGGACATGAGAGCGGATCTTACGAGTCTGATCGCTTGTGTCAGTGGCACGCACCTGCCGACTTCCGTGTCGAGCGCATTGTTGAAGCGATGGGTAACAACCGCGACCAAACGCCGACGAACAGGGGTGTCTGTCGAGTCAGTCCGGGCTGGGGGTGCACCTCCTGCGTCGTGCACAGCAGGTTCTACGTCCAGCAGGCAACGTAGGTTCTCTGACGGTCGCAGGAGTGATCGGACGACATCGTCCTGGCGACTGGACATGGACATGGCGGTTCTAACGAGATTTGATCACACGACGTGATCATTAGCCAGAGATTCCCACGCTTCCCCACATTGATCAGAGTGAGCCAAGGGCAGAAAACGTGAAACACAGCCGGTCACGGGGCCTCGATGGCAATACTTGGCGAGGCCATATAAAGGCGCAGCAACAGCCAACCCCACTTGCACCGGGACTCCCATCGTCCTACTCACGCCACTCCCTCCACATCACTTACGCTCACTATCCCCTCATGACTCGCACTGAGCGCGCCACCTTTCCTCGTGCCCTCGTGAGGGACCGCTCCGAGTCAAAGTCGGGCCTCGACAAATCCCTCCGCAAGGGTGGCAACGGCGGCCACAATTGGGGAAGTCTCGTCGACGCGAGCTACCACGGGGCACTCGAAGGCGAAGAACAAGCCCTTGCCACAGCAGATGACAGGAGGGACTCACGTGCGTCCATCGTTGCCTTTGATTGCTCCCTTACCCACTTCCTCACCTCAGTCGACAAGAACACGTCCGGGAGAAGGTCTAACTCCCTCACTGAAGAGGAAAAGCGCCTCGCGAGAGACTTTAGGAGGACCGCTCTCAAAGGCCAAGGTCACCCCTGTCCTATGACAATTGCGTTGTTTCTTACTATCACTCGTAGACATTGATCTGTCTGCCATTGCCCGCACTTCGGCTGCAGTGTCCAATTCCCCAACCACACGTAATGCTGTCCCCATGGTGTAAAGGTCTGTACGCCACACCCCCATCTTTACCTCGCTTTGAACCCCATGTAGCAGTCCTCGCAGCGTCTTGAGCATCAATTATCGTGTGACTCCTGAAGCTAGGTGTACAGTATTCCGTAACAAAGCTGTAGTTGTACTTTTGAGTCGAGACTACCAATCGTTGGTTGAAAGATGTTCAGCTGCACGAAACAAAATGTTGTCGATGGACATATGTCTATTGTCCATGAGACTCTGCAGATCTCCAATGATACATGACGCGTGTCCGCTTAATTAAGCTGTCAAGCTTTCAAGCTTCACTGGCAGAGCTCCGACCTGTCTTCGATGTTAGTATGTAGCCGACTCGACGCCTCTGACTGTTTTGGCAAGGTGGCATGACAGTGGCGATCAAGAAGATGTTGACATGCAGAACTATAGCTGGAGCTAATCCGTTCAGTGGTTCACTTGATCAGATCTTGTAAGTTAACCCGAGATTTTACAGAGGTTGTCTCCGATCAAACAAACTTGAACCATCTTTCTCAGTCTGATACGCCAATCACTCTAGCATCCTCGATCTATGGCTCACCGCGTGGATTGCTGCGTAATCGCTCCAAATATTGATATTGAGCCAGCAAATGATCAAATGGCGTTCTAGTCCACCAGCGTCCGAGTCGTCGCCAAGGCTTTCAGTTCTAACCGCGAGCTCTCCAGAACGCAGACCAACAAATAATAACTATTCAATCAAAACCACTACAGCACACATGTCCATATCCCAAGCAGAAACCTTGATACACGTACACTTACACGCTTTACCGAGAAAAAACCCGGTGATCCGATCTTAGTACCGTCATTTACGATCATATTGCCATACACTTGAAGCCATCACAAGTTGATGTTGATGGGAGAGCAAGCAGTGCTGACACCAGTACTGAGCGTGTTCGAGTCCTACGTCAGAAGGCGTGCAAGCGAAATGTGAGCGACAGGATGGACTCACGAAAGAGTTGCCAGTGCAGCAAACGGTCTGCTGGGTGCAAATGCTGCCAGTACTGGTCCCACCCACGGTGACCGGCGAGCACGTCAACCCGATCTGGGTGTTACCCCCGGGCAAGGGGATCCCCAGGTAGCCAAACAATTCGATGATCTGATAGGAAGAAGACTGTTTCAAAACACCTCCTCAGTATTTTCAGGTCACTGTTGTTGGTGAGAAGAACCTCACGCTCTGAACGCTCTGGCAGCAATTCACGGAACCACTGTTGCAAGTGTTGCTAGTTGCGAGCCTCGAGGGCGGTCGGGACAGCAGTGGCAACCCCAACGAGAGCCACGACATAGAAGAAGATGGTGGAGAGGCGAATGAACATATTGGTGTCGATTTCACGAGAGAGAGCTGATGTTTTTAGACGATGAAGGAGTTGCAGTTTCTGCAGGTCAGCGATGCATACACCCAGCTTTTATACCTTGAGCTCACATTCCTATGCGGTTCATTATGCCAACGCCCGGGCCTCCCCCTGACAAGGAGCTGGACTCAACATATGTTGACCCTTGATGGAAAACAAGAGTGCCTTGCATTCAGCCATCATGATGTCAACAGCACCGCACATGTGACCGCGTTCGGCTGACAGCGGACAGCCCAGACTCTAATCCAAGCACCACCAGGGCGTAAGGGAGAGCATGAGTGACCAAGTGACAGTCAAAACCAACCAACCTGGTCCCTTTGTTCCGTAAACACAGGCCTAGGTCGGCACAGGAAGAAACACGAGTATCAAAGGACAGGAACAACCTTGATGGAAGTCATAGTGTTCGGCGTCTCGTAGTTGGTTGAGACACGGTGGGCATGCGAGACGTCGCTTTCTAGGAGCATGAGACGACAAGACTATCGACCTATCGTGCAAGGATAATGAATGGTTGAAGTTACTAAGCCGGTTCCGATACTTGATCCCTAAAGTTGGCAGGAGTATCAGCGGCTATGGCAACTCTGTGCCTCGCAGTCAGTTTCAACATGAAAGAACGAACAGGAATGCTATGTTACGAAGTTCCTGCGTTGCCAACCATAGCCCCATTCGACGTCGTGAAATTTCAGGGCTCAGCGGATCATGGTCCCCTGTCTATATACTTTCAAATGTATGGGCTAGATCAAGTTGTTGGGAATTTGTTTCAAGGTGATGCATAACCCCGGTTGGGCCCCTAACATCAGGTACATCAGCGCCGGTCAGCGATCAACTCATTTTGTGGTGTGTCCACGAAAGATGTATGAAAAGCAATGTTCCTAACATCATGATGGCATCTCTACCGAAATCAGAATCATGAGTCCTGGCGCGTGTAGAAGTGTCACATCCCCACCTGAAATACACCAAGTAAACGTTGGGCCCCGGGCTTGGCTGCATATTCGTCTTCGGCGTTCTTCATAACCAAGAAGCTGTAGTATTTGTGCATGTGTTTTTGACTCCGGTCCTCCAGAAGCATGGGTAAGGGGAATGAGACCGAGAGAACGGTGGCGTCATGAGCTAGGTTATGGCAGTTCACTTGATCGACTCGATCTACCGTCATGATGGATAAATCATCCGCGCCGATCACTCGATGCTTGCCAGTTCAAACGTTCAGGCATATCAAATATATATCGCATTCACACAATCATCTACGATTTAGACTGATCACCCATTGCCAAGCCGTCGCGGTATTACATTGGCACCAGTCGGTCAACGGGCCAACAAGACATTTTCGCCTACCAGCGAAAATTCCACCATCGTCAAGGCTTTCAATTCGACCCTACGCGGCTCAACGCGACTCTGATCAATCATACCGACAAATAATAACCATTGGATCAAATACCACTAGCATCACATGTCCATATTCCCAAGCAGAAACCTCGCAACACGTACACATACACGCTTTACCAAGAATAAACCACGATCCGATCTTTATCATTTACAAAACGGCATATTGCCGTGCACTTTGAGCCATTACAAGTTGATGTTGATAGGAGAGCAAGCAGTGCTGACACCGTACTACGTGTGTTCGAGTCTACGTCAGAAGACGTGCAAGCGAAATGTAAGCGACGAAATGGACTCACGAAAGTGTTGCCAGTGCAGCAAACGGTCTGCTGGGTGCAAATGCTGCCAGTACTGGTCCCACCCACGGTGACCGGGGAGCACGTCAACCCGATCTGGGTGTTACCCCCGGGCAGGGGAGCCCCAGGTAGCCAAACAATTCGATGATCTGATAGGAAGAAGACTGTTTCAAAACACCTCCTCAGTTTTCTGGTCACTGGCTTTGGTGAGAAGAACCTCACGCTCTGAACGCTCTGGCAGCAATTCACGGAACCACTGTTGCAAGTGTTGCTGTTGCGAGCCTCGAGGGCGGTCGGGACAGCAGTGGCAACCCCAACGAGAGCCACGACATAGAAGAAGATGGTGGAAAGGCGAATGAACATATTGGTGTCGATTTCACGAGAGAGAGCTGATGTTTTTAGGCGATGAAGGAGTTGCAGTTTCTGCAGGTCAGCGATGCATACACCCGGTTTTTATACCTCAGGCTTGAGCTCACCTTCCTATCCGGTTGGTGCCAACGTCCCTCCCCCTGACAAGGAGCTGGACTCAACATATGTTGGCCCTTGATGGAAAACAAGAGTGCCTTGTCGTCTGACAGCGGACAGCCCAGACTCCAATCCAAGCACCACCAGGGCGTAAGGGAGAGCATGAGTGACAGAGTGACGGTCAAAACCAACCAGCCCTGGTCCCTTTGTTCCGTAAACACAGGCCTAGGTTGGCACAGGAAGAAACACGAGTATCAAAGACAGGAACAACCTTGATGGGTTCGGCGTCTCGTAGTGGTTGAGACGCGGTGTGCATGCGAGATGTCGCTTTCTAGGAGCATGAGATGACAAGACTATCGACGAATCGTGTACCGGGATAGTGAATGGTTGACGTTACTAGTAGGCCGGTTCCGATACTTGATCCCTAAAGTTGGCAGGAGTAATCAGCGGCTCTGGCAACCTTGTGCCTCGCAGTCAGCTTCAAAGAACGAAAACAGGAATGCTATGTTACAAAGCTCCTGCGTTGCCAACCATAGCCCCATTCGACGTCGTAAATTTCAGGGCTCAGCGGATCATGGTCCCCTGTCTATATACTTTCAAGTGGATGGGCTAGATCAAGTTGTTGTTGGGAATTTGCTTCTTTCAAGGTGATGCATAACCCCGGTGGGGCCCCTATCATCAGGTACATCAGCGCCGGCCACAAGGTACGTTGAATGGAAAGGTGGCGCAGAGCGGCGATCAACTCATTTTGTGGTGCACTGGTGTGCACACGAAAGATGTATGAACTTGAAAAGCAGTGTTCCTAAGCAATGTTCCTGACATGGCCCATCTACCGAAATCAGAGATGATATCCTGGCGCGTGTACTACATCTCTCACCTGAGATACACCAAGTAAACGTTAGGGCCGGGCTCGGCTGCATATTCTTCATAACAAAGAAGCTGTATTTGTGCATGTGTTTTTGACTCCGAGAGAACGATGGCGTCATGAGCTAGAGCTATTTGAGACTGGCAGTTCACTTGATCGATCGACTCGATCTACTATATCATGATGGGTATAAATCATCCGCGCCGATCACTCGATGCTTGCCAGTAAATATATATCGCATTCACACCATCATCTACGATCCAGACTGATCACCCATTGAGCCGTCGCGGTATTACATTGGCACCAGTCGGTCAACAAGCCAACAAGACATTTTCGCTGATAGTCGAATATTCCACCATCGTCAAGGCTTTCAATTCGACCCTACAAGCTCAACGCGACTCTCAATCATACTGACAAATAATAACCATTCAATCAAAAACCACTAGTATCACAAGTCCATATCTCCAAACACAAACGTACATACACACCCGCTTTCCCAAGGAAGATCCGCGATCCGATCTTTACCATTTACCAAACTGCGGCATATCCACTCCGAACCATCACAAGTTGATGTTGATGGGAGAGCAAGCAGTGCTGACACCGTACTACGTGTGTTCGAGTCTACGTCAGAAGACGTGCAAGCGAAATGTGAAGCGACAGATGGACTCACGAAAGTGTTGCCAGTGCAGCAAACGGTCTGCTGGGTGCAAATGCTGCCAGTACTGGACCCACCCAGGGTGACCGGGGAGCACGTCAACCCGATCTGGGTGCCACCAGCGGGCATGGGAAGCCCCAGGTAGCCAAACAATTCGATGATCTGATTGGAATAAGACTGTTTCAAAATAGCTCTTCAGTATTTTCTGGTCACTGGCGTCGGTGAGAAGAACCTCACGCTCTGAACGCTCTGGCAGCAATTCACGGAACCACTGTTGCACGTGTCGCGCAGTACAAGGTCGGTCGGGACAGCAGTGGCAACCCCAACGAGGGCCACGACGGAGAAGAAGATGGTGGAAAGGCGAATGAACATATTGGTGTCGATTTCACGAGAGAGCTGATGTTTTTAGACGATGAAGGAGTTGCAGTTTCTGCAGGTCAGCGATGCATACACCCAGTTTTTATACCTCAGGCTTGAGCTCACCTTCCTATCCGGTTCATTGTGCCAACATCCCTCCCCCTGACAAGGAGCTGGATTCAACATATGTCGGCCCTTGATGGACAACAAGAGTGCCTTGTCGTCTGACAGCGGACAGCCCAGACTCCAATCCAAGCACCACCAGGGTGTAAGGGAGAGCATGAGTCACAGAGTTGCAGTCAAAACCAACCAGCCCTGGTCCCTTTGTTCCGTAAACACAGGCCCCAGGTCGGCACAGGAAGAAACACGCTTGATGGAAGTCATAGAGTTCGGCGTCTCTTAGTTAGTTGAGACACGGTGGGCATGCGAAACGTCGGCTTCTAGGAACATGAGACAACAAGACTATCGACCTATCGCCGTGCGCCGGGATAGTGAATGGTTGACGTTACTAGGTCGGTTCCGATACTTGATCCCTAAAGTTGGCAGGAGTACCAGCGGCTCTGGCAACTCCGAGTCTGTGCCTCGCAGTCAGCTTCAAAGAACGAAAACTCAGGGCTCAGCGCATCATGGTCCCCTGTCTATATGCTTTCAAGTGTATTGGCTAGATCAAGTTGTTGGGGATTTGCTTTTTTCAAAGTGATGCACCCCCGGTGGGGTAACATCCGAGTCAGGTACATCAGCGCCGGCCACAAGGTACGTTGATGTAAGCACCCGCCGCTTAGACGTTACGCCAAAAGGCAGTGATTGTTCAGTATCCCGGGCGGTATATATGCTAGTTATAGGTACCTAGGTAAGCTTGTAGGCTTACAGTTGAATTGAAAGGTGGCGCAGAGCGGCCATCAACTCATTTTGTGGTGTGCATACGAAAGATGTATGAAAAGCAATGTTCCTAAGCAATGGTCCTGATATGGCCCATCTACCGAAATCAGAGATGATATCCTGGCGCGTGTAGAAGTGTCACATCCCCCACCTGAGATACACCAAGTAAACGTTGGGGCCCGGGCTCGGCTGCATATTCTTCATAACAAAGAAGCTGTATTTGTGTATGTGTTTTTGACTCCGAGAGAACGATGGCGTCATGAGCTCACCTGATCGACTCGATCTACTATCATGATGGGTATAAATCATCTGCGCCGATCACTCGATGCTTGCCAATTCAAACGTTCAGACATATCAAGTATATATCGCAATCACACAATCATCTACGATTTAGACTGATCACCCATTGAGCCGTCGCGGGTGCTAGTGAGCAATCAAATCAAACTTTACACCTGTGGTATTACTACATGCATTGGCACCAGTCGGTCAACGGGCCAACAAGACATTTTCGTTGATAGTCGAATATTCTGCCATCGTCTAAGGCTTTCAATTCGATCATACCGTGTCACAAATAATAACCATTTAATCAAAAACCACTACTAGCATCACATACACACCCGCGTTACCAAGAAAAATCCGCGATCCAATCGTTACCATTTACCAAACTACGGCATATCCACTCCGAACCATCACAAATTGATGTTGATAGGAGAGCAAGCAAGGGCGACGCCGTACTGCACGCGCATTCGAGTTTGCCTCAGACGACATGCAAGCGAAATGCCAACAACAGAGTGGACTCACAAAGGTGTTTCCAGTGCAGCAAACGGTCTGCTGGGTGCAAATGCTGCCTGTAATAGGAGAAGCGCCGTTTATGGTGATCGGGGAGCACGTCAACCCGATCTGGGTGGTACCACCGGGCAAGGCGATCCCCAGGAAGCCAAATAACTCTTGGATCACAGAGGTGGATGACTGTTATAACATAGCCCTTCAGTGTTTTCAGGTCACTGGCGTCGACGAGAAAACCTCACGCTCTGAACGCTCTGGCAGCAATTCACGGACCCACTGTTGCATGCGTCGCGCAGTACAAGGTCGGTCGGAACAGCACTAGCAACCCCAACGAGGGCTATGACCGAGAAGAAAACGGTAGAGGGATGAATGTACATATTGGTGTCGCGAGAAAGCTGTCGTTTTCGAACGATCAAGGAATCGGAGTTTCTGCAGGTCAGCCATGCATATGCCCAGTTTTTATGGGCCCTGTGTCCTTCATTGCGCAAACATGCCTCCCTCACAAGGAACGGGACTGAATGTGCGATGATGGAAAAACAAAGTGCCTTACATTCATTGCCAGCTTGATATCTGAACAGCATCGCGTTCGTGATCACATATTCCAGAGAGCGGTCAATCTAACCCGATGAAATCAGGGAAAGGGGAGAGTAAGAAGGAGGGACGCACGTCAAACCAGCCGCGAAGACCCCTAAGAGTCTGCGTCGATGGCTTGAACGCATTCCATCAGACTCATCAGGGACTAACCAGCTGTGGTCACATCGTTCCTCAAAAAACGACCCAGGGACGGTACAGGAAGACATATGATCGCCGAAGGCAGGAACAACCTTGGTCCTTGATGGAAGTCATAGGGTTTGGCGTGTTGTAGTTGGTTGAGACCGTCCGCGGCCCTGCGAGACATGACGCTCCGTGTCTGGGTAACGACAACCTGAAAGGCGTCGACCTATTGTGCATTAGGATAGTGAAGCCTTGAAGACACCTGGTCCATGAAGCCGGGAGTATCAGCGTTATTTGACTCCGCGCATCGCCATCAGCGTTCTCAACTTGAAAAAGCGAAAAGGGTTAAGGGGGCTATGTTACAACGCTTGCGCACTGCGTTGCTAACCCAACAGCAATACTTGCTACTATTCCACGGCATGACCTCCTACTTGTATTGTCCTAGATTAACGTGTTAGAAAATCCACTTTTTAAGGTCATGCATGGCGAGATGCGCTGAGGCAACATGATGTAACACGTACATCGGCACTGGGGCCACATTGCAGATTGAAATTAAGAGAGAGCGGAACGGTGGGTATGCGAGACGCTTTGGGAGACGACAATTTATTCGACCTACTGTGCGTTGGGATAGTGAGGCATTGAAGACACTTTGCCAATCCGTAAAGCTGGACGCATCAACGAATATACGATTCTGGCCCTCACCTCTCAAACTTTCTCAGGGAACGAACGTACATAAATAGGTAAGGAGGCTACATGGTTACGAAGCATCTTGCGTTGCCAACTCGACAGCAACTCCAATCGACGGCATAAATACCAAGGTTCAGCGCATCACGACCCCCTGCTTGTAAGTACGATCCAGGTGTGGGAAACTGCGCTCCTTCAAGGTCATGCACGACGAGATACCTTGAGTACGTAACGTCAAGTACATCGACATCGGGGTCACAAGGTACTTTGAATTGAAGGATGGCGCAGAGAGGCGGCCATCAACTCATCTTGCGGGGCGCCGGCAAGGTCCACGAAATATAATTCCGGACGTGACATCTACTAAAATGGAAGTATCTTGAAGCCAGATAGAAGGGCCACATATCTTGCCGAGATACACCAAGTAAATGCCACGGGGGCATATAAGTTTTCCAATAGATTATGAGTCCTTGAATTAGACGTGGTATTTCTCAACGTAGAACGGAGGGAAAGAAGGAATAGAACGACCCCTCCTTGGCCAAAACCAGGGCTATTATGTTACATGTCATCCAGATCACCTGGTATTATGATCGATCGAAACTTGCAGGGAGATGACTCACCCAGAAGAATTTCCCTGGTCGAGGTATTTCCGCGGTGACTGCCAGTATGATGATCGGGAGAATCAGTGGCGTTAGAAGTCCGGGTTCCTGGTGAAGGTAGAAGGCATAAAGTTGACAGCGACAATATAATACTCTGGATCAGAACTATGGAAACAGTTATCCAGAAGGGTGAATAGAATGACGTAGGAATCTTACTTCGTCTGAGGATAATAGTTTGAAAATGCACTTTTTGAACGCGACGTCTGGAGGGCTTGAAATGCTCGCACACAGTGCACCAAGCTAGCCATACGAGTAGCGGCCCGAGGACCATCGGTAGATTAACACCGACGAGTAACCGGTGCGGATGTAGACCGTGGTCTACGGGGTTCGCAAATGTCAAATTATAATTGTAAGGCGTAACACCTAGCTGTCATGATAATAGTATGTATCAGCAGCGAGAAATACGGAAGCTGCGACCATGGCTGTACAGAAGGGCGGTAGAAATAAATTAGCCACTTGGACCGGAGAGCCCGCCACCTGGTAAGAGAACAACTGGTAGGCAATTAGAACGTCCAATGCGACGAAAGTTGGGTGGGTGAAGACACTAATGGCAGCGAGGGCTGTAAGGAGGTGCAGGTCGTGCTTGAGAGTGGCATGAAAAACCTGGACATGCGCCTTCTCTCGCCCTACCTTCAAAAGAGTACAAGGCAGAGAAAAAGTTATACCGATTCAAGCATACTTGCAAAGGGTCGAACGTGGATGGTCCATGTCATATGGGACGACCAGCAAGAGTACATAGAGCCAGGCGGCGAGACGCAGATCGTGAGGCGAGACTCCAGATACTGTAATCTATACTACTTCAGCAGGCACTTCGAATAAGACAAAAGGTTTACCAAGGACGCTGGACAAGCACAGAAATACCAGGAGCTGGATGCGAAAGATGAGTGAAGGGTGTGCCGTCTGTTCCGCTTGCTGTAGTGTCAGACGCAGCCAAAGATACGAAGGAATTTCCTCATGTCCAAAAAAATAGCCTAATCTCGAGCAAAGGCAAGACGTCGAGCTTTGTGATCGAGGTGAGTCTCGATGCGGAGTTTGAAAAGTACTTTGACATTGGTCGATAACAATAATGGTCTGTTCGTCTGGCTCTGGTCTGCAGATGAAATGGCTAATGAGACAGTTGCATGAATCAACGTATCTGGCCGCGTGTCGATATCCGTGTAACCCAAACATGCAAATTTCAGGCCTCCCTCCACTTTTGTTCGGAATGCAACAACCTCCTCTACCCAAAAGCCGACCCGCAACGGCGCATCATGGTCTATGCATGCAGAATATGCGACCACTTTGAAATCGGCGACAACAAATGCGTGTACAGGAATGACTTGTTGACGGTTACCAAGTAAGTCTCCATCCTCGCGCATCGGCGAAGCAACAGAGTGTATATATGGTGCCGGTGGCGGCGCGATCTCTGTCATACCTTGGCATGCGGGCTGAACACCTATCGTAACAGGGAGCAAGTGGGAGTGACGAATGATCTGGGTTTGGATCCCACTCTGGTACGTTACCTTCCAATAGTTTGATTGCGCTCGTCAGCTTATCTCTTGCTCTCTATTTTAGGCCCATTCTAACATCTCATGTCCGCGCTGTGGCCACGAAGAGTGCGTAATTTGATCTTCCATGGTACCTGCGCTGTTTATGTGTTCACTGTAGCGCGGTATTCTATCAGGATCAATCGAAACGGAAGGAGACGCGCATGATTCTGTTTTTCGTCTGTGTAAAGTGCAATCATAGCTTCACAGACCCATCCCTCCCACCGGAGAGTCAGCCGGACACGAGTTAGCAAGGTAGTTGTGCAGTAGATCAAATTTCTGATCCTATTC
This sequence comes from Boletus reticuloceps, assembly GCA_018397855.1. Classification (NCBI taxonomy): domain Eukaryota; kingdom Fungi; phylum Basidiomycota; class Agaricomycetes; order Boletales; family Boletaceae; genus Boletus; species Boletus reticuloceps. Next base: position 700,158 of record JAGFBS010000003.1, read on the forward strand.
ACGTTTCAACTCTAGCCTTGGCATTGCAACCACACACATGATTATGGTTAGCTAGATACATTTGATTAGATCAACGGCGGCCTCCGTACCATCTCCGCAGGGGCAGAAAGCAATCAGATAGAAAATTCTGAGAGAACGTTGCTTTTCGGTTCAGACTTCGCTTCATAACACGAACGCGTTTTTCATTACCGGTATTCCCTGGTAAGTGATATTCCCAATTGGACACTTGGCTGGCGAACCACACGGTCCACAGGCCGCATTGGTAAGCAGAGGAAAAGGCCAGAGATAGCCTCGCGTTACCTTTGTTCGATGCTCAGCGGATACTGTAAGTAAGGGAAAATCTCGTGGAACCTCGGCAAAGATGTGCAACACTTCATCTGCATGGTTAGCACATATGTCGGCTGTATCATCGCTCCACAGCTCCACCAGTTAGGCTTGGCTTCCGTTGCATGCGACCACAAGTTTCGCCCGCCCAAAAGTGGCGCATACTCCGAAAATGCCATGCTTCCCGTACGTACGCGCAGCCTATCTGCGAAAGACTAAGCAGCGTTTGGTATTGTGTTATCGGCGTAGCGCTTATCAGGTTGAGACATTCGCTAATGTGATTAGAGACGCGACGTATGCGTATCTAGTCAAACAGATTATGTCAACTTGATAATGGCGCCGTTTCTCGGGATTGTATGTACGAAGCAATACAGTATACATCGACAAGACTATATGTGACATTGCTCCACATGGGAATCCGCAGTAGGGATGGAAAAACTTGTTGTGATGAATGGATGGCCCTGCGAGTCATGATTCAGAAGGTGTGTCGGCCGCACTAGAGAAACGGGGTCAATGACGGCGACTTGGGTGGTAGTTGCCCGTAATCGAGGACGTCTCCAAGTGGCGTATGGTGACCGCCGGCATCGCCGCGACGGAGAGCTTGGAGATGACAACGCAAGAACACCCCACGGTCGTGGGGGATGAATAGATGATACTTGGATCATTGTTTCAGACTCTCAGACTCGAGTCTGTGTTCGTTCGGCCGTGCCGAGTAACCATATCATTTACGACATAATCTCAGTTTCGGACACGATTCGAATTCTTCCTCGCTTGCAAGAGATATGCTCGGTGTCAACTTCTACACGGGGAACGGCAATAAGGGGCCAAGGGGAGGAAACCAGCCGCATGCGGGCGTCATTATTCGAAGCTGCGAAGTTGATTCGGATCGGTGATGAACTTGTGGCTCGCCTGGCTCACCCAAGTTTGCCGATTGCCGATACGACCCTGGTCGAATTCTGCGTGGTATATAAATGACCCCCCCTTCTACCGCCATCACGACACCGCTCTTTTCATTCTTTGTCTTTCATTCCCTCCTCTCCCTCTTAGACTAGACCACGATGAAGTTCACCGCCATCCTCGCTTTCATTGCTGCTGCCACCGTCGTCTCCGCCTCCACCAATGCTGAACGCTTGGCTCGCGGTCTGCCCCCCAACGCGCCCATGAAGCGTGCTTCCCCCGTTGAACGTGCGTCTTGTCGCAATGTCTCTCGCGGCTGGTTGCTCACCCCATTTAGGTGCTCGCCGTAGCTACCCCTCGAGCCAGCCTCACAAGTGCAACGGTGGCTCGGTACATTGCTGCAAGAATGTTGAGAAAGCTGGTCATGGAGGTAAAATCGATGACTTGTTGAACCTCGCGAACATCGCCATCGTCGTCGATGAATTGGTCGGTTCCAACTGCAGCCCCATCAGTGTCATTGGAGTCGGCAGCGGTTCGAAATGGTAAGTCTTTGCGATGACAGGTTGACTCTCAATTAACGTTATTTTTATAGCACACAACAAACTGTTTGCTGCTCTAATGTTCATCAGAACGGTCTTATCTCTACTGGCTGCACTCCTAGTGAGTGACCTTTTGGGTGTTGTCAGCATCTGTGTTACTGATTCAATCCTCAAGTCAACATCAGCGGCTAGAATACCGACCGCCATCCGCTAGCGCTGTCCACTCCTTTTGTTTTGATTCTGCAGCTCGTTATAAAGGTTCATTAATTATACCCTTTTTTTCACCTCTCCCCAACTGGCTCTATTGTTTTGCCGGCCTGCTGCTCTCAACCGAACATTTGCAGATTTGCTTAGAACACTCTTTAGTCCCTGTAGTGTTGTGATTGCTGTGAATAACTGCAGCAGTATTCAGCTTTCTGAGCTTCGGGAATGAAATTTAAAGTTTGAAGTAAGAATAGTGCGACCTCAACACAAGTAGTCTTGTAAGCCTAAACTCGAACTTGCTATGTAATTTGACAGACGATACTGCCACGGCTATGAACTCTGGTGGTACACACGAGGGGCTTGTCCTCTCCATGAGGCGGGCGATCCGATCCAGGGTTGTGTTTCGCATTATATCCGTATTTGTTCTTACAAGTTGACACCTTGTTGTCAGTGGCGCGCGATCCAGGTCCGCGAGCCTGCACTCGGTGATGACACTGCTACAGATGGTGGACAGCGGAGATGGATAGCGAAATATTGCTAGTTGATAGCAAGATTGGAAACCGCTCAGCGCTCAGAGCCGAATTCAGCGCCGAGGACTCATCTATCATATCAACCGAGGGCGACTAATGCGAACAGGCCCTGGGGTCTAGGTACATACCGGGATGCCCTGTCCGCTTGGGAACATGCCGTGCACAGCTGCTTTGGGGTAGATCAGGTGTCCATTTTCACCAATCAAAGCTCGTTAACGGCGCCAAGGATGCGTTTTAAAAAAAAACGTTCGTTACGTGACAATGACTATACGTACACCAGACACAGCATTTATGCGATATTTGATGCGCTCGGGAGAGCCTTGAGAACAGATTACATATCGAGGTCCGGCTTTTCCTTGCCTGCCTAGTTGAAAGACACGTTTATATTGCTGAGCGTGTGGCTAAACGTCCGATGAAATGACGTATTGTTGAACTGGGCGGCAGTCGATGTTCTCGCTTGCTTTACGAGATCTATTCGACCGTACAATGCGTGGAAACACCGCGGAACACCAACCAGGGCATAGCGGAACTCACGGGTTCTTTCAAGGGCTGTAACCCATCGACGAACTGTACGTATCGACAGTGAGAAGGATAGTTACCGAAAGATAGCGCCCGAAGGAACCGCCACATCGCACAAGCCACAAACCTTGTTTGTCCAAAACTGTATGGTACTCACGGAGATTGCCGGGTGGCTTGGGGAGGGCACACACCAAATCCCAAACAAACAAACGTGCCAAGTCACAAGTACACCGCCCGCGCCGACGTCGAGATGCCCAGAAGTACGTCTTTTTTTCTGGCTGAGATTGCGAGCTCGACTGACCCACTCTTCCAGTCTACAAGCCAGGAAAAGTAACACTTTCTCATCCGTTGCACAAAGTGAACTCATGGTTGTGTTGCTCACTCTAGGTTGCCATCGTCTTGCAGGGCCGTCAGGCAGGCAAAAAGGTCGTCGTCATCAAGCAGCTCGACGAGGGAACCAAGGAGCGTCCCTACCCCCACGCGATCGTTGCTGGCGTCGAGCGTTATCCGCAAAAAGTCACCCGCCGCATGGGAACCAAGAAGGTACAACGGAGGAACCGAGTAAAGCCTTTCATCAAGGTCAGTCTTTCGGACCTTATTTCCATGCCGTGACCAAATACCGTTCCTTGTGCAGATCGTCAACTACTCGCATCTCTTCCCTACTCGTTACGCTTTGGAGTTGGAGAATCTCAAGGGAGTGGTCGCAGCAGAGACTTTCAAGGAGCCTTCATCACGACAGGACGCTCGCAAGAACATCAAGAAATTATTCGAGGAGCGATACCAGAGCGGAAAGAACAAGTGGTTCTTCCAAGCACTTCGTGTAAGTAATGCCGCACAAGCACGGTCTCTGATATCTGATAGCTACCTCTCTCTCAGTTTTGATTGCATCCTTATGTCGCGGTATTGGGGTGGTGACAGAAAACTACATGTACTCTACATGTCTTGACATGACATATGATTTGCATATGCACCTTTTGCTTAGCCCGCAGCTTCTACACAAATCTTCCTTCAAGGTACGCGCTGCGAGCAATGGGCATGGAGTACACTGTACCCACCAGACCAAATCAACTGGCTTTGTTGGCGTGATCGTGCTCATGGATTGCTCATGGAAATATCACCCACGAAAAAGGGTAGAAAGAGAAGGAATGTCAAATTTCGTCTAGTATGGAGGTCGACAGCGGAAGGTAACAAGCGTATGCATGCCAGTATAATGTTCTCACAGAGCACTTGCACCTGTTTGAGATCAATGTCGTGTTAGTGCAAGTCCGCCAAGCGCAGGCAAAGACAGCGGGGAAACGCACCAGTAATAATATCTACCAACTCGTTCGTGATGGCAGCTTGGCGACCACGGTTGTATTGCATTGTGAGAGAGCCAATCATGTCCTTGGCGTTCTTTGACGCGTTGTCCATGGCGTTACGACTGTCGGTGCAAGTAAGATGTCGCGTCAAATCACGGTTGAGATGGGTTGTACGTACCGAGCACTCTGTTCGCACGCGTGTGCCTCGACAAGGGCAGCATAAATGGCGTTCGCTAGTGAGAACTCTGCCAGATCTTTGGTGACATCATCTTCCATCTCATATGCGCGGAAACCAGCTGCAAAGAACATATATAAGCACATACACAAGACAGCAGACAAGAAGCTTACGAGACTCCTTGAACGTGTTCTCGTTCGCAACCTGGACAATTTTAGGTTCATACGAGATCGCCGAGACGAATCCATTGTGCACAACAGCGATGGAATCGTACTCGACATCACTCTTAACGATCAGGTCAGCCACGCCGGCAGCGTCCGCAAAGGTAGGAATGTCGCGTCCAATTTGGTTAAAAGTGAGAGCAAGGTTCTTGCCGAGTACACGGGCAAGCTGACCCTTGGACTTGTCACCGATGACCATGATGGGCGAGTCAGCATCGACGGGGTTCTCAGTGTCCGCGATCGCACGGCGGGTGGCTTTCGAGACGGAGGAATGAATACCACCGCAGAGACCCTTGTCCGAGGAGATGACGATGAAGAGTTTGCGCTTGGCAGGTGTCTCTGAGGGAGTGTGGTCAAAGATTTCTGAGTGACGGGTAGGATCTACTTAGTGAACGGTCACACAGACGTGAACGGGACGCACCAGAGTTGGCGATACCGTATTGTTTGCCTGCAATCATGGCGCGCTGCGCTTTTGCAAGCTTGGTGGACGCAATCATCTTCATCGACTAGGCCAGACAGCAACTCAATACCGTCTCGCTCTCGTGCCAGAAAGCGACCTACTTTGGTTATTTTCTCAATGTTCCTCACCGACTTGAGCCGCAGCTCGATTTCGCGGAGGGTGGCCATGTTGCGGGCATTTTGGGGGGCAGCACCGCGACGGTAAGCTTGCTGGGTAGCAACGCGAGCAACGGACTGCCTGGCAAACATGGAGAAGAAAGGTCAGTGTAAGTGTAACTACACTCGGAGGACATCGGCGACGAGCGAGCGGAGTTCCCACACCCCTGCCGAAATTCGTGCGCCGACCCAAAACTCGGCATTGACCCAACTGATGACAAGTGACGCGATATCGACGACGAGCAGCGCAGCGTCCTCATCGCATCGACGACCACGACGATATCGACATGGCATCGGAAGAACCGTTGTTTGACCCATCGCTGAAAAAGCGCAAGAAAAAGACCGTTGCGTTCACTGAAGACCCTCTCGGGCCAGAGGCGGACCCGACGACCCCAGCACCGACCACGCTCGAGAGCACGACCACCAACGGCGATGCAGTCGACCTCGGCCCCACCACTGTCCATGAGCAGATGAAGCGCAATGAGACTGCAGAGGGCGGCGATGGGGACGGGGACGATCAGAAACAGGACGATGAATTCAAATCGATGTTCCCCGACGGTCTCAAGAAGAAAAAGAAGAAGAAAGACATACCCATGGATCTCGTATGTCATGCATTCCTCATCGTTTATACGTGTCTTGTCTGACACATCCTGGAAAATCAGACCACAGATGGCGACACAACCACACCACTAGGCGGCTCGTCTGCCGCGATCCCTTCCGAAGACCTCGACTTTTCTGATATGAAGAAGAAGAAGAAATCATCCAAGAAAAAGGCGATGGAAGACTTTGAAAAAGAATTCGAGGTATCGAAATCGAAAGATACTGCAGAGGGAGACGATCTCGAGATTGACGATGGAGAACATCTCTACGACATCGACGAAGCGGAGCTTGGTGACGATCCGTTCGCGAGACCGGAAGCACCCACTGGCGTTGACTCTGGCAGTGAGGCTTGGCTTACGAGCGACCGTGATTACACATACCAAGAGGTAAGCTATCCTCGCTTCAACTGACCTGTTTGACGATCCTCATGAACCCATCTACGTAGCTCCTCACACGTTTCTACGCCTCCCTCCATGCCTCTAACCCCACCCTTCTCACCTCCGCAGGAAAGCGGTACACCATCGCCCCACCTCAAATCCATCGAGAAGGTGTCCGACGTTCGATCTTTGCAAACGTCGCAGATATCTGCAAGCGTATGCACAGATCTCCAGAACACGTCATCCAGTTCCTCTTTGCTGAAATGGGTACGACGGGAAGCATCGACGGCTCGGGGAGATTGGTCATCAAGGGCCGCTTCCAGCCAAAACAGGTCGAGAACGTGTTGAGGAGGTATATCGGTCAGTATAGCGCCTTGCGATATGCACCCGTGGAACAGTAGTTTTTATTGACCAAGTCTTGCAGTCGAATATGTTACCTGCAAAACGTGCAAATCGCCCGATACCCTCCTCACAAAGGAGAACCGTATATTCTTCATGTCTTGCGAGTCATGTGGCTCACGACGATCCGTCAACGCCATCAAGAGCGGTTACCAGGCCCAGGTTGGCAAGAGAAGTAAGAACAAAACTGGATAAGGGTCTGGATATACGGCACACACATGATGCACATTGGATGCGCAGATGGGAGAAGGGCCAGGTCACGACCCGTTCTGACACGCATTGTATGACAGTATTGACAACATGGCATTGCATTCGTCTCAGAATACGCGACCGATTCAACACTGTAACGTTCATAGGTGCATGCATCAAGATAGGCAGTCCCTTGGGGAGAAACCACACAAGGAGAAATGAATAAATCGAGATTAGAAAAAGAAAACTAAAAGCGCGTAATAATATATGGCATGTTTGAAGCTTGAAACGCAAATAAAATCATATCTATCTTGATCACGCTCCAATGTCACTAACTCGCGTCAACGCCACCCTCCGTTTCTTCTTTGGCGGCTGGTCTTTCGCTTCTTCGACCCTACCAGAGTCACCTGTTGTAGCACTGCTGCCACTTGACACAACATAATTATCAGTAGCCGACTGGGGTGCCAGTTGTACCCTGTGGAGACGACTCGCTTCCTTGGAGCTGTGCGCGCTTCGCTGGAACAACTGGCGGTGCAATGATAGGCAGGCCAGCGGTTGTATTGGCAGGCGTCGGCGGGTGAGTAGGGGCGGACGATGCCGCATATGTAAGCGGGACAAAGTTGTGCTGAGCAATCGACTGCAGCTGGAGTGTCGACTGCTGGGTATGGTGTGCTGGGAGTATTTCGTCAAAGATGATGAGGGTACAATAGCCGTCTCGTGAGGAAAGCACAAGCGTCTGCCCATCTGGAGACCTATACAACCACCATCATGAGCGAACCAATGCGCAAAGAAGTCACAAAACAGAGGACCACGAACCATGACATGTCTGTGAACTCATCGTAATGTAATTTCGTCAACAAGCAGACCGGACCCGCTTGTTGTGTATCATAAATGGTGACGGTGTCCATCGTCAACACCGCATACAGCATTCGGTAGGGGAGCGCGAATACCGATCCAGTGGGTGGTGAAGAAACAGCAGGTATAGAAGTCTTTGAAGATGTGGCCATGCTGGAGCTTGACGGTCTCAGCGAGGGTGAGTGCACTGCTGGTATGTCGGAGCCAGCGGCCTGGGACTGGGAAGCAGGCGCCTTCTCTTTTCGCGGAGAAGGGGAAAGAACAGACTGCTCCTGCGCCAACACACCAGTTCCACTTGTGAGATCCACAGCCAGCTTCCCTCCTTGTCTTTCTCCAGCACGGCCGTTTTTGTCTCTCCGGCTCCGGGACCAACGACTCCATTTCGTAGTTCATACAGGATAGGAGAGAAGCGCACGGCGACAGACGCTTTTTTGTGTCCAGGAAGCTGGGCGATGGGTGGACGCGCAAAGTTGGCGCGAGAATAAATGAATACAGATGACGCAGAATTTGGGTTGGTCAGTCCGCTCTGCGTTGAATCTGAACCACTCTTGTCAGATGAGCGGCCCTTGCGACCTCTGGAAGGTGTCTCATCCCCTTTAGCCCCAGCGTTGAAAGAAAGGTCTTCAAAATGTCCGGCGGGCGTGAGCAACAAACCGCCATCGGGACTGAATGTCAACCTCCTGAAAAAATTCGTGAAGCTCTCATCTCCGTACAAGTTTATGGTCGACCATGCCGGTGAGGGCAAGGCACGTATAGCAGGGAGAGGAGGCATAGGAGAAGGAGAACGGCCATATCTGGAGAAATGAGAGTGGGCTGGCGATGAAGGGGCATTCGAACCACTGAATGAGGATCGTCGGGAAGACGGTCGTTCAACGGTGGGTGGGGGAAACATGGTGGATGGCGTGCTCGCAACAGAGGTAGCAGGAGTCGGCGGGTATGTGATCGGATTGTTGTGGTTGCTTGACTGGAAAGGGTCTTTCTCGTCCTTCTGATCCACAGAAGTGCCTTCCTCACTGTTGGGTTCGCGCTTGAATCCTCCCTTGATACGACTCTGTGTGCTTGGCGTGCGAGAGTGGTTGAATGCCATGCGAGTGTTTTTCCCGACAGCATGGGCCTCGAAAGATCCCTGTTTCGTCGAGATTTGGTAAATGTGCATGGAACGATCACTGCTCTGCGTGGCAATGTATTCATTCAAGGGGTCCCAAGCAACGCCCTGCACATAATGACTGTGTTCGGCTATCTCATGAACACATTTACCTGGGGACATGCACAGAAAACTAAGCGCAAGCAAGAAAGGCAGAGCAGAGAGGAACCGAACCATCGACTGCGGTGAAAACGCGCGCACAGTTGTCAGTGCTTCCAGCAAGGATGTACTCTCCCGACGGGCTCCATGCAAGGTCATACACTTGCATGGTTGTGCACCTGAATCCAGCAAAACGCCATGAGATCCTCGGCAACTAGAAAGAGCACTGTGTTTCAAAAACTAACCGAAATGTTGTACGTGGTTTCCAGTATTCTTTTTCGTATTGCAGGTCGTCAGTGCTGAGATCGCTGCCATACGTCGAAGGTGGCGGTGTACTAGATGGAGCCCAGATAATGATCATTCCATCTGGGGACATGACATGGTTGTAAACCAAGATTCTGACGATCGCCACGATACAGAACTTACCATCCCCAGCTGAAGCAATATGCTCTCCTGAATGAATCATACAAGAATTTGAACAAGAGACGTATGAAAAGTCACAGATGCGTACCGTTGGGCGAAAACCGCACGACGTTGACAGGGTGCAGTATGCTTGCTGAGAGTCGCCAGGTACTCGACGCGTGGCGGTCGGGGGGAAACAAAAGTTTCACCCGATTCTGCGATGGATGGGGGAAGAATGTTTGGGTGTATCATCCATATCTACGTGCACATTCGGGCGCGCGATGGTTGAGGCCACGAGCGCGTCTAAGCTGAGAAGTCAACATACCCGGACATGATTGTCCTCCCCGCCTGTTGCGAATTTGTAGGACTGAGATGCAAAGTTCTTCTCTTGAGATGGACGCGCTTTTTTGAAGGGAACGGGCTGAAAGTCGCAAGTTGATATGGGCTTGGAGTCGTGCCAACGTATCTCGAGTGTACGGTAGCGCATCGTGTTGGGTTGTGTCGTCCTTTTCAGCTACCACTGATGATGTGAATGGTATCGTGCTCGTCGCCGCTGCAAATGTCGCGTTGGCTATGGATGGGTGCACATGCAGGGGGTGTGTCGAGATTAAGACTAAATACTTGAACGCAGTCTCACACGCCATTCCTTTGTTCTTCCGGGTGACCCGAACACAAGGAATCCAGCTGGGTACCGTACACACCAAATCTATCTACCAAGCGGATCCAATCATCGCAACGCACTCGCATGCAGCGTCGACGTCGAACTATTCAACGGAGAAGGTGAAGCAGAGAACCTCATGTCCCCGCTTGTGTGCCCATCTTCCCGTTCTGCACTCGTTCCCATAATCACCCCAAGATCCTTGAGATCCCGTTGTAGTATCTTCGTCAGGTGTTGCAAACCTGCCTGCTGGTCGGACAGTATCTGCAGCTAGCAATCAGTGATAATTCCTCACATGTTTGGCACGAGAAGACGAACCTGCATTATCTGCTTCAAGCCCTCCTCATCCACAACAGTCCATTCTACCGCTCCCTCACTCCCAGCCTTCTTTCCGCGTTCCCGGGCCGCGTTGATGGCGCCAACCAACGCCCATAGCTCATTCAGTTTGCTCCTCATCTTGCTCATCCCGCCCGGTCTTCGTAGATCCTCCTCCATCTCCTCAAGCGCGACTCGCAGCGCCTCTTCTTCGGGACGTATGGAGGAGGAACGGACGGCTGGAATGAGGAGATGCAAATGCTGAACCAACCCAAGGAGTCGCTGAGACAGTTGGGTATGCTGAGACAGAGCGCGATGCAGTCGCGACAGCGTGGTATCCGCATGCGTTGCTGTCAAGGCCTGTAATCGCTTTTTGAGTTCCTAGGTAACGGGATCAGAATGGTCGTGAGGGACAGCTCAGCATAATGAGTCACTTTTAGTTTCTCTTGCTGTGCAGTTGCTTGGGCAGATTGCGCTTCAACGCGAGCATTAAGCGCGTCGAATCCAACGGCTAGCACAGGTACCATGCTAAGATACATAACCTTAGCATCGCCTGTTCTACTGAAACGCGCTGATTACAAACCAACTAGGATCCGGATTCTCCCTGACAGCGCTCTGCCAAAAAGCCTCGTTGGTTGCATTGGGAGGTCGTCCGTATTGGCTTACGAGGGCTGGGTCGACTAAGTTATAGAAATAGTGCTGGGAATCATTCAAGTGTCAGTTCGCGTCCTTCGACACCTCCCTCTTGCCATAAGCGACACTCACCTGGAAGCGACAAAGAGGAGAATATGGATTCCAAGCCTCAGCGATGGCATCAATTCTCTGTATCAGTGCCACAAACTGACTTTGAGGATCCTGTTGCTGGACGGCACCAAGCGTTGATTGCGAGGGTCTCGACGTGGAAGCTCCCAGAATGGACCCCATGCCCAACCCGGTCCCCAAAGTTGGTGCAGCGAGGGTACTGCCAAACAAGGTTCCTGTGGTCGACGATTGGGTTGTAGATCCAAAGAGTGGTCCGACTGGTTTTTGTGGTTGTTGCGGCTGAGGCTGCCCAAACAACGAGGTAGTGGGTTGTGCGGTACTAGTCGAAGCCTGCACAGCTGGTTGTCCGAAGAGTGTTGGCGGGGAGATAGTACTCGTGCCCGTGGTCATGCTAGTAGCCGGGGCACCAAAGATACTGGATGGGGGCTTATTCCCGAACAGTGGGTTTGAGGACAGACTCCCGCCTGACTGCTGGGGTTGCGTAGTGGCCATACCAAACAACGAACCCCCGACTGGCTGTGGTTGTGGTTGTTGCGCATTCGTTCCGGCGAATAGCGTTCCTCCAGCAGGTTGAGTGGTGGTGCTCCCAAATATACCCCCTCCAGTTGCAGGTTGTGTTGTGCCACCAAATATACTCCCTCCAGTTGGGGCTTGGGTCGTGCTGCCAAAGATGCTCCCGCCTGTGGCTGCCGCGGGCTGTGTGGTAGTACCTCCAAACAAGTTACCCCCCGTCGTTGATGGTTGCTGAGTGGAGGTCGTACTCGCGAAAAGGCCACCTCCTGTCGTTGGTTGTTGCTGAGATAGGTTCGTGCTCCCGAAAATATTAGTTGCCGCAGAGGGTTGTTGTTGTTGCAAGGTTGGATTTCCGAAGAGCGTGCTGCCCATAGCTGGGATGGTGTTGACAAGTTCTTGTCAAGGTTCTTCGTGCTCGGCGATCATGTGACTTGGCATTGAAACAAACGGTACTTGGTATTGCGACTCAGACGACGTGTGAAGGAGCAGTTTCGTGGTCGATATCTTCTCCATCTTTTCGTTCTAGGGCTGACACGCTGCGAGCAAAGAGTCATCAGCTGTCCCCATACTGGAACTTTCATTTCCTTGGTTGTATGTTATCTCTACTACAAACGTCCGTTAATATCACCACTCTCTGTCTTATCCAAGTTTGTGGTCAACAGCATTGTAAAGATACATGATTTAAAAATTCCAAGAAGGTTATCCTGACCAGCTCAGCTCTTGCATTCAATGTTTTACTTGATTCTTCATGCTCTTGTCTGGGTAAAGCTGTATATGAATTAGATCGTCGGCTTACTTGTACAACTACTTGAACTGTCTGGCCAACACTAACCTTTCCAGGATTGAATAGTCCCAATGGATCAATCGTCTTCTTGATGGATCGCATCAACTCTACAGTGCCCTCACCAAGTTCAGAGTAGAGGTATTGTCGTTTGCCAATACCAACGCCATGCTCGCCCGTGCCTACGTTGTGACAAAGCAGACCATGAGCGACCCACGACTGGAACCAACGAGCGTGGCAGTCATGCGGAAGGCAAGACTTACATGTACCGTCCATCTTAATTGCTCGTTCGACCATTCTGTGCACGGCTTCTCGCACTATGGCCAGCTCTTCGTCGTTCCGGAAGAGGAGTAACGCATGGAAATTGCCTACCCACCAATCAGATCTGTCATAAGAGGGAACAAACGGGAGAGAGAGAGGGATATTGACCATCACCGACATGTCCTACAATGGTAGTGACAAGCCCGAGTTGCTGGATGTCTTGTTTCGTCTCATAGACAAGATCAGGGAGCCTTGAGACTGGAACACTGTAGAACGATACATTTCATCAACGACACCGCAGCTACGGCGGGAAAAGACTGACCACACATCCGTGCTCCATCCCCTAGCCCCTTCCAGTAGCGCCAAACCAGAATAGAGTGCATTCTTCCTAGCAGCCCATAGATCTTTCGCTTCTTTGTCATTGCGCGCTAGTTCGAAGCCTGTGGCGCCATGCTTTTTGACGATTCCCTTGACGATTTGGGCTGTTTCCTGGATTGAGGCTTGAGTAGGTCCCTGGAATTTGAAGAACAGGCAGTCGGATTCTGGATAGGCGCGTTGGGAACCAGCGAAAAGATTTGCCGAGCGCATAAATTCGGAGTCACAGAGCTCAACGCATTCTGAGAGCAAAACATTGACATAAAGCACACACGGAGTTAGTCGAGTCACAAGCGGACAACAGGAATAGCACCTACGAATACCAACTCCACGGTTCATCACATCAATTACTGCTTCTGTCGCCTGCTTGACGTTGGGAAACGGTACAATTGCGACCGTCGTGGGTAACACCGGAGCCAGACGAATCGTAACTGTCCCAGAAAATAATCATGAGCGCTACCACAACCATGGGAATGCTGGATGCAAGAGAATGGAGCTTACCTTCGGTGACAATTCCCAAGGTACCCTCTGCTCCAATGAATAACTTTGTTACGTCGAAACCTGCCGAGGACTTCCTGGCACGCTGTCGTGTCTTAATGACTTCTCCAGAAGGGAGGACCACTGTCTGTTGAAGTTATTGTAAAGGAATAGATGTCTACCAGAAAATATATAGAATTGGAGAACATACAGCATTAAGGAACCACTCCCCCTTAGCCGTCCCATACCGCACAGCATTCGCTTCGAGAAGAACTGTCAAGCTCTTGTCACATTTACTCAGAAGAAGAACGTACTTCCGGAGCATCCAGTGCTCATCATACCGCCAATTGTCGCTCCCGGGCCAGGATCCAGCTAAGACATATCGTGTACATTGGCGTCCCCAGCGGAGGAGATTGGGAGAAGCACTGTACTCACAGGAAAGAACAAAGGAATACCTTTTGGTGAAAAAAAGTTATAAGCATGAGCCGACTCCACTTCCCGAACCAAAAGAATAAGAGATATAGCTACCTTTCTGTAGCAATGTTTCGTTGATATCCATCCATCCGACCCCAGGTTGACATACAATATCTGAGTCTTGTTCTGTCTCATGGAGATTCCGCACATTTCATGCAAACACAGTAGTCCCAGTCCAGGGTTTGAAGTAATATGAACGAGTAGATTGTGACCGTCAGTGCCTGCTATTGAGAACAACTCATACGAACCATGGATCTCGAGAATTTTGGTCATATTGGACATGTCGACGCAAATACCACCAACTGCATGCTATCCGGAAGTCAGCATGAACGAACTTTGTATGTGTATGTTAGAAAGGGAGAGTGAGGTTGAGAAAACTGGCACGGGAAAATAATGTATGATAGACAGGTGTAGACGACCCGGAGAAAGGGTCCTGGGAACAATATGACACCCAGAGTAGCCTAAGACACAGGAGGAGAGTGCTCACCCCGCGGAAATTTCCTTCGAGGCTCGTTCCACCTGAGAATGGCGTCACTGGCATGCGACACTTTGTAGCTATTTTGACGATTTTGACCACGTCTTCTGTGCTTCTGGATATACTACTACTGTGTGAAAGGCACCTGTGGAACCAAATCGCATATGCGTAGTGAATCAACAATCCCCAGACGCAGTGTGGAGCAATTCGAAGGAAGAATCCAACAGACGACAAGATAGGTACACACCAGGATGATGATCGTTCTCCGAAAATCCGTGGATACGGAGATCATCTGGGTCAGTGCTGACGTCCCCAGGTTCGTGGCCCTCGTCGCTGAAAGCGTGCCTCAATTCCTGTATGGCTTTTTGGAAGTCATCTGGAGTTCCATAAGTCGGTTCACCATCCTCAGTGGACGCCTGTTGGCGTAGGCCAAGAGAAGCTAAGGAGAATGGCCGACTAGCTGATGCACCGATGGTGTAGCCTAAAAGAATGCATGTCAAAGCACCCAGAAGAGCTCGGGCTCCTGATGCAGTTCGGGAATTTGCAAGAGTGTTGCTGGTGCTAGCAAGACGCGAATGCGGGGTCGCGAAAGGACGATTCAGAGAGGACTGGTTCACGATAGGGGTGCTTTTTCGGCGCAGAATGGAACGGACTGACGCTGATCGAAACATCGTGCTGCTGAATGTGGGGGGGGGTTGGGAAGACTGGTGTGTCCGCGTATAAATCTCAGCAACAAGCGAGTCTGGTGACTTGACCGCCCGGTCCAAAGATAGACGGCATCATCTACAGAGGACTTCGACAAGCACCTTGACAATTCGCCCGTCTCCGACTACGGCTCTATGAGTTCTACACATTCCGTCTAAATGCAATATCATGGCCAACTAGCTAGGGTATATATGTCCACGACGATATTTAGTCGGACTGACGACTAGCTATAGAGCCTGCACCCGAAAATACGACGGTTAGTTCTCCAGCATGAGCTTAATTCCGATGCGTACCTTCGGTGCCAAACTGACAATTTTCCCCCATCCCTTCAATCGCAGATCTGCGCTGACAATCCCACCTATTCTCGTACCCAACATCTCTCTCTTGTTATTTAACAGCACTGCTGCGTTGTCGTCAAATCTGACAAACCTCCCGTCGGGTCTTCTGACTGCCTTCTTGGTGCGCACGATCAAAGCGCGACGAACATCTCCTCGGCGCACTTTAAGCGCAGTCGCAGAAGCAGCCTGTACGGCAGTAAGCGGGCGAGCGCGTTTGACGACGCAGACGATTTCATCGCCAACTGACCCCCAGCCATTGTTGACTTTTTGTTTCAAGACATTGACACACTCGACGAGGAGAGCGCCAGAGTTGTCTATCACCTGTTCAAAAAGATGTTGGCACTGCTAGCTGCTCAGAAACAATAAGATATTGGACGTACATTCAGCGTTCCTTTGAGGCCAATCATGTCGAACGAAAGAGTCCAAGAGTCAGTTTGGATTAATAAGTCGCGTAGTTCCCACGTCAAGCCACGAGAGAGACCCCGAACGAGAAGCTCCGCAGGCCCACGACCATCTCACTATAGTACCATCGTCGAGGAACCATGCCAGCGTCGCGTCGCGGTAGTGGTAGCGTCGTTCTACCTTCGGGTCAGACGATTGCGATCCATACTCGCACACAAGATGAGGAGGACCTTCCGCATGCCACCAAAAAGTACGTCCTTGTCACCCATAATCACCCGGGTCAATCCTGTCCAGCTGCTCGCGCCGTGATCGCATGCTTATCTTGTTACCCTTCGGATGTTCTCAGGACAATGGCAGACCATCTCAGGAAATACGAAACTTTGTCAGTCTTACTTTCTGTTTCCTCCTGGAAACTCGCTACTGAACCGCGTCCCACACTCCTTGCTGTCTCCGAAATCGCTGTCGGGCCTGGAATAGATTCACTCTGACCCCTCAGAGAATGCGCATGATCGTTGAAGCATTCACCGAGTCCCTTGATGTGGGATTGGCCAAGCCGGACCAGGTTGTGGTACGCACTTCCTCCACTCTACCTCCTTTTTCCTCCTTCCGTGTTTATTTCGTTGTCATATTTTCTCTCACTCCCGAATGGAGATGGAAATATCATTAAAATGCGCCCGATCAGTCGGCCACAAAAAGTTTGCTTAATTGACGTGGATTTACCAGTTGTCTGGTCTTGTCTCGCGTCTCTATATGCATCCCGGAGGAGGATTGAACTAGCATCTGATCTTATTGTCTAGCCTATGATTCCTACTTCGTCTTCGGGTGGCCATCTGGCCAGGAGACTGGTGACTATTTGGCCCTAGACCTCGGTACGTCTTGTCTGTTCACCCTCTCGTTCTATGTTGACTCGACCTGCATATATTCAACGAATTCTGCAATAATGCGTGACTGATCACCAATTCTGTTTTGCTTTGCATCTATGTAATCACCCTTTCGTGATACCCATTGCTAGGTGGCACCAACCTGCGAGTCTGCCTCGTTACCTTGCAAGGCAATGGCAAATTCGAACTTACACAAACCAAGTATCGCCTTGCTGAGGAACAGAAACAAGACGACGGGCAAAAGTTATTTGATTTCTGTGCAGAATGCTTGAAGACGTTCGTCGAGTCAAACGTTGGTGACGGTCCGGGTATGTTGAAGGAGGGTCAAGTGTTACCTTTAGGATTCACGGTAAGCGGTGCACCCCATGTGATGCGTGTGAGGCAATACAAAACAACTGACTTTTTGACACTCGGCTTGCGTGTTTGTTAGTTCTCGTATCCGTGCACGTGAGTCTGGCTCTAGTGTTACGGTTCATGTTGTCTGAAGTATCTTGTGCTAATCGTGACTTGGCCCAATGTGTTGTCAACTCATCGCCATTGTCGTCGTACCAACTTCACCAATTGGAACTTGACATCACACCTCCTCTTTTGTGTCTTGCATCCCTTGGTGAAGACAAGAACGGATCGACCATGGTGAACTAATCCGTTGGACGAAAGGCTTCGGCGCACCCAATACAGAGGGAAGAGACGTTGCTGCGATGTTTAAAGAGTCTCTTGCAAAACATGTGCGTTTTCCCTGTCCTTGAAAAACGCAGTTGGCTTAATCATGTTAATCATGACTTCTGGATTTTTAGAACCTTCCCGTACAGTTGACAGCCCTTATAAATGACACTACCGGCACACTCATCGCGTCGCACTACGTCAATCCTAGAACCAAGATAGCTGTCATCTTTGGGACAGGTTGTAATGCCGCATACATGGAGCATGTTAAGGACATCCCCAAATTCGCGAACCTGGGTGTTCCCCCTGATGCTGATATGGCTATTAATTGTGAATGGGTATGTCGCGCGCTCTTGCATTATTCTGCATGGATCTCAAAGGAACCGCTTTTTTCAAGGGTGCTTTTGACTCTTTTGAGCATGAACACCTTCCACGGACGAAATACGACATCATTGTGGACGAAGCATCAAACAAGCCTGGTGAACAAGCATTCGAGGTCAGCAATTCTTTTATACTACACCGATGAGAATTGTTTATTTACTTTATTCCAAAAATTCCGTTTATTCAGAAACTCATCTCGGGGCGATACCTGGGTGAAATTCTTCGATTGGTCCTCTGCGAGCTCATCGATGAGGGTGTCCTTTTCCTCGGTCAAAATACATACAAGCTGGAGAAACCATACTGCTTCGATACCGCTTTCTTGTCTCTGATGGAAAGGTGAGTGGCTCTGCCAGAGCTATTCCGCCATCCAATACTGGTTCGGCTTTAGCTGATAACTTGGAAGTGACCCAACGGACGAGCTTCTCATGATCATTGGCATATTCACACACTTTTTTGCCATTGAGACGACGCTGGCAGAACGGCAATTCTTCCGAGCCCTTGCCAAGCTGATCGGCCGACGCGCAGCACGGCTTAGCTCGTGCGGAATTGCAGCGATTGTAAAGAAGATGGGGTATTTGGAAGAAGGATGCGCCGTTGGCGCAGATGGTAGTCTGTACAATGTGTGTGAACTTCTTGCTCTTCCCGACAAGGACACTAATTGCTTTCCGTTGCACAGAAATATCCTGGTTTTGCAGACAGGGTGCATGAAGGTCTTCAAGATATCTTCGGAGACAAGGGCCGGTGAGAACGTCAATATCACCTTATTGCTTTCTGATCTGTAGCTTTGTGCCTTTCCTACCTCCGCATACCAAACTGGGGGATAGTAACATTGTGACGTATCATGCCGAGGACGGGAGTGGTGTCGGCAGCGCCATCATCGCCGGTAAGTCTCACGCAAAGACCACCGCGGAACTTTTGATTTGATCTTGATCTGTTGTTGTAGCGATGACGAAGATCAGGAAGGATGCTGGCTTGTATCTGCACGTCTGAACGTGGGTGGGTGGATATTACAAGCATATCCATCAGATATCATAGATCAGCGGTTCGTTTCACAGGAGAAAGAGGGGAGGGGTTTCGTCACACACTAGACAAGGAACGAGGAACGAGGAAAGAAAAGCAGAACTCTGAGACTGTGTTGTTGTGTACATTACGTCGCCTGGATGCCTGGCCCATCAACCGCTCATCTCCACAAGGTCAAGGGGGTAGGGGCTTGGAGTCCAAGTTGCTCGATTCGCTTCCCATCATGATGCTAGCCTGTTTTGCTTAGATGTCCCACGTAATCTAATCGCTGTGGTTCCCGAGTCACCCTGTTTTGTCCTCCAGGCTCCGCTGATTAAGATGTCTCTCTAGACATCGGATCTGATGCCAATCCTCTAGTACGATTAAATTACATTGGCACGATGACACATTGGATTTGACATCGTGTGCCTCTCAAGACTACCACTTTTCGGATGCGGGTTCTCAGCAGATTTTCTCGAAGCCTTTGTTGGAACTTGTGGCCGCTAGAACGATGTTCTCACGACGACAGTGAGAACGCAGCGGTCCCGGCTTACATAAGAATATTCCCTTCACTACTTAAGCGACGCTCGGTCATACCCTCAGTCCCTCAGTGACACTTCGTGCGGGATCGATGATACTCAAATATACATAGCTCGGTCGAATTGTGAAGTTGCGCTTCAAACGTGGGATAGTACATCTGATACAAGCATATTCGTAGCAAGCGAGGTCACCGTGGTATAACTGAACGACATGTCGGATATGAAGATGCCAAGCGGTCACGCGGTGAGAATGACCAGATCCGTGGAATGGGGTAAAGGAGTGTAGTGGGATCTATGCGATGGTATCAAACAAGAAAATTCCTGCCAGCGTGTATCGTCTGTTAGAGGGTCTAACAGCGTTTTACTGGAATAATTAGGCAGCAAGAAATGGGGTCGAGACGAGGTGATCAGGTATCTGTCAGTCTGCGGTTGGTGTTGGTTTGTCTAGATTTCCATCCAAGCGAAAGCGGGTGGGCTACATGTCAAACGGCCTTGAATGCCTTTCCTTCCTCAGCGGCGGAATGGATTGACCCTTCTTGACCGGTGTGTTGCACAGTGGTGAGACCGAATTGGACATTGAGCGGTCTTCCAGGTTGTGAATTGATGGGGGTAGGTTGTGTCGACAGCCTACGCATAGCTTGGGAACCTGAAGGAGCAAGAGTGGCCATGTCTCTCGTCCAGGCCTTTCCCTCGGAAACACGATAAATGATAAGAAGGGGTGCGATGACCTATGAATTCAAGACGGAATAATTAATTCCCGCAAAGAGAAGGAATTGAATTAGAGGGGAATCACCTGCGCTTCCCCCAAGATTTGCAGGAATGCATTGGCCAACGGACTATTTATGGCGTACGGGACGAGGTACAGCAGTGAGCATATCGAGTATACCGCAGCACTTTCGACGATCATTGTTGCGAAGCTGGCATAAAGCATGCCGTATCCTGAACCCAGGACTTTTGAGATGCATGCTCGGTGGTATAGTAGACGGAGGACTGTAAGAATACAAATGAAGATGTTGATGGCGAGGGAAACGCTGAGATACGGAAGAGGAGGCTGAAGGACATCCAGCCATTCGCGGCTTGCGCAGGTGTTGACACAGTGATGACCCAGAGGGAACCGGTGACTGCAAGCCACGCAAAAGGTTACGACGAGTCGACATGCAGGAAAACAAAAAGAACTTACCGACGGATGCGAGTAACATCAAGCATCCGAACACGGTCACCATCAGGTGAAACTTGCTGTCTCTATATACTACAATACAGCGCCATATCTGGCAGAAGAGTGAGTTCGTCATCAAGAGACGGCAAACCCAAGAAGCTAACCATTAGTGCATCTGCACACCAATTTGAAACAACGAAAGCAATGTTCAGAGGTGCGGAGGCAGTATTTATTTCAAATGCGGCGGGACCTGCAGTGAAGGGAAAAAGGCTTATTATTTGCTTGATGATTGTCCGCGTGGGACTTACCACCAGGATAATCCCTATGGTTTATGAACCCCATCTGGGTGATCTGTGAGTTGGCAGCGACATAGAGGGTGCTCAATCCAAAGACGAAGTTGACGTAGACGAAGAAAAACCAATTCTTTTTTAGGGTGCCTTCACGAGAGCGAATACGATGCCAGAGGGAACGAGCACACATGGCGTAGAGAACGACAACGACACCATAACAGATGGCAGTAACGATTGCGCCGTACAACCAAGTACCCTCAACGTAGATTGAAGGTGGTTGGAAATTGGGGTCGCTGCTGTCCGACATCGCGTGATCGCGAGTGGAATATCCCTATGCCTCGCAACTTGAGGGATGAACGTGGGGGGGAGGGGGGGGGATTCAGTGGGATGTGGACGACGTGAATACATTAACGGCAGGCCCCTTATATCCACCACGAGGATGGAGACTTGGTAAAGAAGGTCGCCTTTTGGTTCCGTTCTCACCACACTGAGCTAGTCGCAAAAAAGTTTTTCAATGACAAGCGGAAAATAGATATCAATTATGTAATTTTATCCCACATTCCGGCATTCGGTCCATTCGGTCCATCCGAGCATTCACTTCACACCACTCCACTCGACATCTGGAAATGAGCTACGACCTTGGTAAAGCCGTCGGATACAAGTCCCCTGACCAACCCGTAAAGCAATCTCCGTCCTATCTACATTTTGTGAAGTGAGAATCCTTCTAGGTCTCGTGGACACGCAAGGATATACTCACATACGCACTCGGCGTGGGCGCAAAGAAGGATGATCTTTCTCTCGTTTATGGTAAGCTACGTCCAGTCCACCGTACGAGTTCCCTTGACCGATCGACCTCCAGAGCTCGGTATGTTAACTCAGTTTCCTCTGATACATACATCACGACGACAAATCTCTAGACAAAGGATGGGCTCCTCTGCCAACGTATCCTGTCGTGCTCGGATTAAAGGGTGTGTGCTTTCGGCTTGGTCTGAACGAAAAATCTACACCTGAATAGGCGATGACACTGATGTGTCCCTTTTCGCGAGCAAACTCAGTGCCGATCCCGTTCCTGGGCTCCCAAAGCTCAAGTCTGACAGGGTGGTAAGTATGCAAGTCCACTTCACACCTGCTTACCGAAGCAACTGAATTACGTAGGTTCATGCTACTCAGAGTATCGCGGTCTTGAAGGACTTGCCGGTTGCCAGTGGGCCAGGCTGGAAGCTCTCAGGTAGAATCTGTGCTGTCCATGAAAACAGTGAGCAGTCCACGCCATTCTCGTCACCCGTTCTCACTCTGATGTCCCAGAGTCTGGCATCATCATCGAGCGGGAGTCATCACTCGTAGACCCCAACGGCACAGAATACGCAAAGCTCTTTGTAGGTGTCTTGCGTTCATTCTCCGCCGCTATATCCATTATGCTTCCGTCTAGAACTCTTCATTCTATCTGGGTGCCAAAGCAAATGGAGACAAGTTTTCCAAGGTGATCGCAAGTGCTCCCCAGGCAAAGCCCATCCCCAAGGACCGCAAACCAGATTGGGTGATCAGAGATAAGACAACCCCGGAGCAAGCACTCATATACCGTCTTAGCGGAGACTACAATCCTCTTCACATTGGTACACCTGTCGCTGATTAGGCACCTCGAGGTTTGTTCTCACAGGCCGTGATATCCAGATCCCATGGTGGGCAAGACGCTGGGCTTTGGCGATGTCATCTTACATGGCTTGTCTTCGTTTGGGTTCGCCGCCCGTGGTCTCATCCAGGAGGTCACGAAAGGAGATTCACGCGCGCTGAAAATGTTTGGTGTCCGTTTCACATCACCTGTCAAGCCTGGTGATGAGCTGGAGACGCAAGCATGGGAGGTTGGCCCTGGTCCCAATGGGACGACCTGAAATCACATTCATCACCAAGAACGTCACGTCGGGCAAGGTTTGTGCTGGACTTGTGGACCATGCACACACTAGCTGATCGTGAATATCCTTCTGACAGGTTGCTCTTGGGAACGGTGTTGCTTTCATAAAAAAGGCAGAGAGAAGCAAATTGTAAGATCAGTTGCATCCGGTAGGTAACTTTTAAAGGTGGCGACATGGCTTTGCGCCGCTGCCCTCTGCCTTGTTTCGTGATAAATCCACCTATCACACAACTCGAATGTGCAGTTTACGATACACTAGTTATTGATAATTTCATCTAACTTGGCCCTCAACATCCTGCCACGGTCAAGAATGGTGTCTGCCTCGAGGTAACATCCTTTGAGCCAACGATTTGTTTCTCCTTCGCATATTTCTTCGTCACCAGGCGGCCCATCCGAGAAAGCCGTGCGTGCGTGCAACACTCTCCGGTTGTCAAAGAGAACAGCATCCCCCTCGCGTAGGGTATATTCATGCAGTTAGCTGTGTCATCTAGTAGTGCAACGAATTTGCCAAGGGCCGCGTAGAAGGAAGGCGGCGTTGAGCTCATGAAGGGTGCTTGGAACGGTGGCGAATAATTGATATGCTTGACGGGTAGCTCAGAAGTAGACGAGTCGTCGTGGGAAGCGTGCGCATCTAGCTCGATCGTTGGATGCTCGTGGTGCAGGTGGTGTCCGTCGTTTATATAGTGGAAGGGAACAGGCGTCGCCGCTAGGATGTCAAAGTCTACTGGATGAGACTGTCGCAGCAACGAAGCCGCGTGAATGGCGTCTACAAAGATCGAAGTGCCGCCAATGACACGGTTGCGCAAGCAATGCAAAATTTGGTATCGGGGTGGGTGTTGAAAGTAACTGCTAGGAGAGCTTGAGCGTGTGCTTAACGATCAGGTTATAGGCAATAGACATACAGTAAATCCATATGGAGGCCGAGATCGAGATTAGTGTAGGCAATGTTACGGCTGTTGCGAACGTTCTTGACGTCCCATAGTCCACCGTAAAACGTAGTTCGTAGTTCGCCAAATATATTGGCCAACGTTCGGAGTTCACAGGTATCGTTGGAGGTTTGCTTGTTCGGTACGCCTGTAACGAAGAGCAGGCCATACTGGGTGAGTTGGCTAATGACTGCGAGAAGCCGTGAAGGTTCAAGGAGCTCCTGATAGGGGATATAGAGATCTGGGGTTTGGGTGATCGACGACGCATTCCAAAGTATCTGTTCCGTATCCCGATGAAATCTCCGTAGCTCTGATGGAGAGGAGTAGCGTTCCAGATATGCAGTTTCGTAGAACGATTCATGCCCATCGATCCAGCGGATATGAACACCGCCACTCGTGGTCGTCAAACCACCTGGAACAGGCCGGGTGTCAACCGGAATGTCGGAAGATCTGTGTAGCTTCTGCAACGTGGAAGGATGGACGCATGAAGGACATTGGCATGAGTCCCGCAGCCATTGATGCGAAAAGCTAGTCTTTCCGGGAATAATCAGCTGAGTATCATCAAACTTAAGACTTGAAAAATGTCTAGCACGTAGCAGTGAATGGCTCAGTGTGCCCCGAGTGACAGTACGAAGCATATTCGGGATGATGCGGTACATCGTCCCGGCAGAGCCGAAGTGGTTGTTTGGATACAACGCCTTTGCCAAACAACTGCTGTCCATTGCGGAATTTCAACAATGCCGAGTCTACCATTGCCAGCACCGAGATGGAGTGTCAGTCGGACTCGGAATCATCCTTCGTTTTTCTAGAAGATACGCGTCAAGGGGATGTAAGCCCTATACCAATACCTACCACAGAACGGGTGACGCTTCATTACCTATGCTATGAGTCTCTTCGCGCTGATGAGGATGCAGGTTCACCCTTCCCATACCCCCGGTTACCCACCAGGATCAGGATCAACATATGCTCATGATTGGTCACCAGCAGGTACCGGTGGAAAAATTGAGCGACGAGGGCGCCATTTTGTGGATGGCTACGGACGTGTCTGTAGTCTTCGAGGAGTCAACGTGTCTGGTTCCAGCAAAATGTATGTCGTGTCCATTCATCATGGACTCAGTTTACTGAAGGTTGCCTAATGGGTAGCCCGGTTGACCATGACCACGTCACGTTTCCTGCTAACCACCACTCGGTCACTTTTGTTGGTCGACCATTTCCTCTCGAAGAGGCGCCTCAGCACTTTGCCCGTTTGAGAAGATGGGGTTTATCGTTCAGTAGGTCGTATCCTGCTACAGGGTTTGCAAACCTAATGTCCGAGTTTCTTAGTTCGTTTCCTTGTCACATGGGAAGCTGTTGAACATGCTGGCCCGTAAGTCGCTGTTGAGAACGTGTCATTGATCCAACTGAACAATCGTAGAGGGATTTATGACGTAGAATATCTGACGTATGTCAAGAAATTACTGTCCTTACTCCCGGAATACGGTCTCTCTGCATTCGTCGTTGTTCATCAAGATGTCTGGTCAAGATACTCTGGTGGCTCTGGTGCTCCTGCGTGGACTCTTGGAAACATTGGATTTGACTTGCATGCCTTGGAAGAGTCTGGTGCTGCATGGCTCTTGGGCGTTAAAGGAGGCGGTCATGTTGAAGCAGAGCGCGGCATCTGGCCTTGTGGCTACCAAAAACTTGCTGCTGCTACTATAGCGTAAGTATGATCCTTACAAGCAACAATCCTGTTCAGTTTTATTCTCTCTAGGACATGCTTCTTGGCAGGTGATACATTCGCACCGAAGCTCAAGGTTACGGCGACGAACGGCGACGTTAAATCTGTCCAGCAATACCTTCAGGATGCTTTTCTTGACATGTATGCGATAGTCGCTGAAACGCTAGGTGGCTTGGAAGGGGTGCTTGGATTTGAGGTAACGACATGATCTTTGCAATTGGATTGGGATATTGACCACTGGCAGATAATGAACGAACCGCATAGAGGATATATAAACCTCCCTTCCCTCCATAAGTTTGATTACAACACGGACTTACACCTGTCTCACGTTCGTGAGTAGGTGTGTTTGAACCCTAGGAAGTAGACTAATGTGTTTCTCCAGCTTCTGCATTCCAGTCATTTATGTTGGGTTCTGGATATCCTACTCTGATTTCTCATTGGACACGGTCATTTCCTATGCCCACTCGTTTAACCTCCCATAGTGTGCTGAACTCTGAAAAACGTTCGGCATGGAGACTTGATGGCCCCACACAGGGTAAATGTGTCTGGGAGATGCATGGTGTCTGGGGATGGGACAATGTTAAGAATGAAGGTGTCGTTCTGCGCGAGCATTACTTCACAAAACATCCTGTTAGCGGTCGAAAGGTATGGCTTTTTTTCAGGTTTCTGTTTGGTACGGAATGTCTCACGATCATTCATAGGTTGATTGGTACACGGACTTCTACTATCCGTTCTTGAAGCGCTGGGCGGCGCGTGTACACAGCGTCGTCCCGAAAGAGAAAATGCTATTCGTGGAGCCGATTCCTAACGAGGTATAATGGTTTGCTCTTGCATCGTGTGCTTCAAAGATTTCTGAGTTACTCGTACAGTTGTGTCCACCAACATGGACGAAAGAAAACCAAGTTCCCAATATGGTTTTCGCGCCGCATTGGTGAGGATGTTTTATAATGGACGTCATGGGCTGAGATTCACCTGTCTCTAGGTACGACCTGAATGCACTTTTCACGAAGGCATTTGGGGACTTCACTGTAAATGTGCAGGGATTGTCACGAGTGAGATTTCCATGCTCATCGATTTACGAGCACTATCCTCACGCGTCCTGCAGGGGATGTTTCCCTTGAAGGCGTTTTATTGGGGTCAGAAGGGTGCTCGGGACAACTACTCTCTGCAGATACGAAACATAATTAACGTTGGTCACAAAGTACTAGGCGAGATGCCTATTCTCATCGGCGAGTGTGGAATACCCATGGACATGAAGTGCGTTTTTTTGGATGTTCTTGTTGGCTTACCTCATCGTGCCTAGCGGCAAGGAAGCACTTCAGACGGAAATTGGATTTGGCAATACCGGATGATGGATGCCATGATGACTGCGCTTGAGCAGTCCCTTGCCAGCTTCACGTATGTAGCCTGAATTATCCTGGAACCATTTTGCGGTCTTACAGCAAATTAGGTTGTGGAATTATAATCCTGACAACACAGACACTCACGGCGATGATTGGAACGGCGAGAACTTTTCGTGGTTTAGTCGTCGTCGTGCTCTTCCGCCTTCGCTCTTAAACCTTGGCCAAGATTCTTTCACACTCGACAATGGAGGTCGTATATTGCCATCCGTCGTGCGCCCATACCCAGCGAAGACTGCGGGGATACCGTCAAGGTTCGATTACGAGATGAATACCGGGGAGTTTACCTTTGAATGGACTCTTACTGAACAATGCAAGTCGCGCGAAACGGAGATATATGTCCCTTCCCTGATCTATCACGGTCGTAAGCTCGTCGTCGAGGGTCTCGCTCCCGATGACAAGTACACGCACGATGAGTCTCGACAAACTCTCTTCGTGGTGGTTCAAAGCAATTCTTCACCTACAAAGAGCCGGAAGATCAAAGTTTCTGTGCAGCCCCCTCTGCGTGGTCACTTTCATGTCAATACCTTTTGGGGAGACTTTGGCGAACTCATTCTTTCTGGTTTGGTCGTCTTCATCGGCATATTCTTATTTATCAAGTTTACATTGTACACATGATATCCGGTTTCAGGTTGGTGCGAACAACAGTTTTGGCCCTTGTTTGGCCCATACATATACCCCACAAGGCTTGGCCATACTTCCTTCACATTGACAGTTGATTAGCAGAAAGACTAAGTAGTTGCAATAGAGCAGTGGTCATAGTGACGAAAGAGAAGAGAAGACCCCCCAGTATACTTACTGGGCGATCACGGAGCTAGGCGAGACCAACCCAAAGTACTACACTTTTTGAAAGACTGAGTGTGTAGTAACTTTGATTAGAGGACTCGGAGCACTTGGGATTAGTCCCAGCCAGATTTCATGCACCTCAGAAACCGAAACCTGGATGAAACAATGCAAGTTGGACGTACGGGGACTATGAGCACTGCCACGAACATAGGCGAGATGTACTACATCGATCTCACCGCCGTGCCTTACACTGGCTCGGGCTGTCACGCCTTTTCCAGTCTCTTTGTTTCGCCAATACAGCCACTACTAAAGGAGGCTCCAACCTGCTCAGTTATACCGCGGCTCCAGTAAGTTTAGTACGCACGTCACTATCTCAAACAACCTGTACCTCTCTTTGCAAAACGAGTCTCGGAGTCCCGAACTCGGATCGCATCATCGCACCCTCTGGCAAGGGAGTTTCATATCGACCCTGGCATTCGGTTTCAAACAAGGCTATACATGTTGTAGCCTTGACTAGTTTCCGCCGTCCGCGTCAGAGCCGCCGGCTCAACACAGAAAGTAGCGGCTATAAGACGCCTGCTGTTGCCTCCAGAAGCTCTGCCTTCCGTCTCACAGATTGCGTTTTCCCAGTGAAAATGCGCCTCCAGTATTTCATCTCTTCAGCCGCCGCGCTCTTCGTAGGGGCCGTCTCGGTTTACGCGTCGTCGCTTCACGCCTCTAGTGAATTGAGAACGAGACAGTCAGTATTTCGTTCCCAGATTCAAAATGACACATGTCTTCGTTATGTCGCCAATTCTGGCATATGCGAGACGACGCCTGGTGTCACCCAGTACTCGGGCTACATTGACGTCGGGACAAATATGTCGATGGTCAGCACGATACGACTGGGTGATACTGATGCTGACGGTGTGATGTGACAGTGGTTCTGGTTCTTCGAGGCTCGCAGCTCTCCCGAGACTGCACCGTTCACGCTCTGGTAAGGGTGTCACAATGCCAATACCGGGGGTGGAATCTTATATCACGTGTGATAAGGTTGAATGGCGGTCCAGGATGCTTGTCGATGATTGGACTCTTCCAAGGTTAGTCACTATATGATGGATGATGGACCGAGTCTTACATTGTTTGTTTGCATTTGCAGAGAACGGACCGTGCTCGGTGAACGCTGATGGAAACTCGACGCACCTCAACCCTTACAGGTAAGAATACCAATGTATCACGGACGAATGATGTCTGAATAGGCGATGCAGTTGGAACAACGTGAGCAACAGTGCGTAGCTCACAGATTATGTCTCGAGAACGCGGTTCATCTTCGTGGTCCAGTGATCTACATTGATCAGCCTATTGGCACCGGATTCTCTTATGGAACCGACACGGTCAACAGCACAGAAGTTGCCTCACCTTATGTGTGGAAAGCATTTCAGATACTTTTCGAGAGCAAGCTCTTCTCCAAGTATGCGAGTCGCGAGTACGTGCCATGAATGTTGCCTCTAAATATCATATTCAGAGCATATATCCAGGTTCATATTTGCAACAGAGAGCTATGGTGGACACTATGGGCCTGCCTTCGTGACATACTTTGACGAACAAAATGCATTGATTGCGAAAGGCGCCAATCAGGGCGAGCCAATTGTTGTCAGTGCGATGATGATCAACAAGTAAGCTATGCTTCAGCGATTGCAGTGTCCAGCAGCTCAGTGCCCTTTGCTGCAGTGGTTGGTACGACCCCTTGATCCAGAACATGGCCTATTATACCTTCGCGAGCAACGCACCGGGATACGGTCAACTTCAACCCGATGATGTATTGAAGAATATTTCCGCAGCCCTCAATAGCCCCAATGGATGTGTCGCACAACAGAAAAATTGCTACGCTGCCGGCAACTCTACCGATTCTGACAAGATCTGCTCTCAGGCGGACGATTACTGCGTACGTCTGATTTTCGTGTGTTGATAGATGCATCATGTCAGCCCAACAGGGCAACAACGTCTACGCTCCTGCAATTGGTAACCGGGATCCCTACGACCTCCGCCAGAACTCGTCGGCGTTGTTCCCACCAGAATACTACGTAACTTACTTGACCAATCCAGAGGTTATGAGCATGATCGGTGCTGAATCGACTTATCAAGAATGTCCCGATGCTCCATACGAACTATTTGTCAAGACTGGAGATGTACGTCGTCTGGTTCTCAGCACCTGACCAGTGACAGCGCATCCGAATGAACATCTGCTTTATAGGATGCACGAACATGGCTTCCTCAACTCTCCGAGTTGGCTAATTCTCGATTGAAGATTCTAATTTGGGTGCGCGGTCCCGATCCTATTCCCCCGATCTCGCTGAAACTCCATTCTGCACTAGGCTGGCGACGCTGATATTGAGTGAGCATACACCTACCTTTCTTGTACATTCCCCCTGACGTTCGTCGATCGTTCCTCAGTTGTAATTGGATTGGTGTATGAATTTTCGCATTTCGCATTTCTACCATCCCCTGAATGCTTTGCAGGGTTACAACTCCGTGCTTGCCATGGACTGGTATGGCAACGAGACTCTCCATAACACTCCCCTCGGGAACATCACACTTAATGGTAAGCCTATCGCGGCTGTTGCAAACATAGACAACTTCACCTTTGCGTGCGTTCCTTTCGTCACTCGTTATGATATATACTGACGCAAAACAGGAGGGTCTTTGAGGCTGGTCACTTTGTGGTGCGTCAAGTCTGACCTCATACTCCAAGCATGAGATTCACTGCACGATGTCCCTCTAGCCCGCGTTCCAACCCGCGGCAGCACTGGAGATTTTCACTCAGGTCGTTAACAAGGAGCCTCTCCATTCAGTGTAAGGGTCGAGTTATATAGCGTCCATGGTGAATTCACCGCAAGGGAGCTGATATATTTTGTTGTCCAAACCCACCTACTGTGTGTGTACATGTTGGGTGGATCGACAGGTTAGTGCGGCTTGTTGCAACATTTGTGGTATAGAATTATCAGGCCAGGTTTTGGTACACGTTTGTATCACTGTCACTGCCAACTTAGTTCGTATCTGGAACATTTCCCTCGTTGTTGGCCAACGACGTTGTGGATATCTATGTTGTCAATCAATTTGTTGTGGTTCTGGATGCCTGCATTGTCATCTCCAGTGTTTCGTGCTCTTACCATAACTTGGCATCACTGTCCCTTCATCAGCAAACCTACATTTTTTCTGGGTCATTGAAATTAATGACCAGACTGACAGGCCTGAATGGCCTAATCAATGATAGATTGATCTGACTGACTGAACTGATTTGCTGACAAGCTGATAAGCTAATTTATTGAATGGACTGGTTGACTGACTAACTATCTAGCTGACAAATTGACAAACCTGACACACCTGACTGACTGACCAACTGACCAACTGATGTGACTGACAGAGATGACTAACTGATCAGCTGATGGGCTGATGGGCTGACTTGGCTGATTGACTGACAACCTGACTGACTGATAGACTGACATGACTGGTTGACTGGTTGACTGACTGACTGATGGGATGACAAGACTGACAAGACTGACCAGATGATTAATTGATTGACTGGCTGGATTGATGGGACTGATATCACTGGTGAATTGACAAGCTGATATGCTGATAGCTCTGAGAATGCTGATAGCAATGAATTACTTATGAATGATAGCACTGATAGCTAGGCAATAGCATGGGTTAACCCCTGGGTGCAGGGTATGTACCTGTACCCGTACCCGAGGTTTACCCATACCCTTCAAAAGGGTATGGGTATGCTGGTGGGTCTTGGTCTATATATCCATGTGGATACCCGTGCAGGGTGTACCCACGGGTATACTGATTTTTGATGGATGGTACAAACAAACAAAGTAAATGCAAGTAGTTAATCAAGCTTGATACTATCCCATCCATCCTCTAATCTTTCTGTCTCCTCGAGCTCTGGAAGCTCACTGATTTTCCGAATGTCATCATTCTTGATTAGCCCGAGCTCACTCCACATCCCAAGGCAGAGGACTGCATGAGTCGACTGAGCCGCAAGGCGTGATCGGACATGGGAGAGGAGGCGACAACCTCGGCTAAAGAGTCGTTCAACGTCAACTGAAGTTGCTGTTGGGCATATCAGTATATCAATAATTTGAGCATTAATACATACCAGGGATAGTAAGATAGTCAAGTGCCATTCAAGAAAGGCCAGGGTAATGATCACGACACTCATACCACCATTGAATCACATCTTCGACATCCTCAACATCTGTGTTGAGGTAGTGATCTAGTTCGGACCCGAAATCAGCCTGTTTGGGAGCTGTGAGTGCCGGTAAATGATTGAATATGTTCGTTGCCTGTAAATTGGATGCATGTGCGAGTTAGTGTGATAAACCAGGCCAGTATGCGGGAATTTACCTTTTGCTTCTTTTCTTGTTGCTCGGTAATGTCTTCGATGTCATCCATACTCTCCTGGGGCTTGAGATCAGCGTAGTATGCCCGTTCATATTCTTCCCACACTAGGTTTTCGGCAGTCTGAACCCACACATCACCCCATTCAGCTTTCTTGAAGTATGCCAGCTTGTGTCGGGGATGTAAGACTGTTGAAAAGGTGAAGTTAGTATACTGCAATTGTTCGCAAATAAAATGTAGCCATGGAGATGTGGTAAACCTCAGAGTCGTCAGTAAGTGAGTAGTATCAGTTCAAAGTTGTTTGGGCTGCCGAGATGGCAGTGCGTATAGATGCAACATACTTCCTGTCACGAATATACCTTGTGAATTCGTTGTGAATGTGGTCCATGGCTGGTATGACCTTGGCGAGGTTTGGCATTGACCGAGAGAAAAACAAGGTGGCATGCTTGAGGATCTATGTTTGGTTGTGTTGATTAGGACATGCACTTGTGGCGTGCGCCACACTAACACACCTTCAGGACATCGTGCAACTGATCAAGTACAATCCAGTCTTCATCGGACAACTTGAATTTTCTCAGCCCAAGCTCACAGTCCTGGGTGACACTGTCAATTGCCTTTCGATGTGACAAGGCATAGTCAATCATGTTGAACGTGGAGTTCCAACGAGTCGCAACATCCCGTGGTAAGAAACTTATAACCATTTGAAGGTCTTTCAAGATTTCCTTCCATGCTGGGAGTACAACAGTCGTTGAATGGATGATCTTGTATGCAAGTTTGCGAAGCTGTTAGTGGAGACGACGTCATTAGGTTCCACAGTAAGTATACTGAAACAACCCTAAGGACTCACACTTAAGTGAAGCCTTGTGCTAGGTCGCTTGCACAGAGAAAAAGACAAGAGAAGATAAAAGGTGAAGTTGCCAAAGGGGAAACTCCAAGAGAACAAGACTAGTGTTCTCTGGCGCTGCATTGGGGTTTATATACTAAGTACAAGTGTGCACGGACCATGCAGTGCTACTACTATATAAGGTAAGTATTCGTGGTACTGGGTAACATGAGGTAAAGGCATGTAGCGGACATGCGTCGTGTGCATGTACGCTGTGGCAGCATGAGGCTGCAATGCGGATCTAATGTGAATGAGAAGCATGGATGTGGGAGATGAAAAGAATGCACGTGAGTGCGTGAAGGAAATAGATATGGAAAGAAAAACGTTAAGTCCATTATAGCTTGGAGCGATCGTAACACTTTCCCCGTCCTATGGTCAAACTCTGAGTGACCTAGATGGTTTCGGCATCCTGGAATCCCTCATCGCTGTCTGGATCACTGGCCTGAGTGATCGGGCTGCCCGGCATATCTTCATCATTCCCGTGGATGTGAGGAGCTAGTCCATTCATCAAAGGGTTGGAATGTTCCTGGGACGTTGGGTGAAAGAATGCAAAGTCCATGGGATTGCGGCGACAAAGAGTCCTGTTGTAGTGCAACATGGGACTGGGATCGAGTTGATCAATGCCGATTTCCCAAATTTCCGGGTTGTCGGGACGGACAATGCCAGTTTCCGTTTCGCCAGCGACTGACCAATCTCTCTCTTGTCCCCATGCATCAGGTTGTTCCCAAGCGTCCTCATTGACATAGGCTGGGCCCCAGTAGTCGGGCACATTGGTTGGCCACTCTTGGGCGCTTTGGGGTAAGCCGTAGGGTTGACCGTAGTCTGATGATGAAGAGGAGGATGAAGAGAAGGATGATGCGATGGTGGATGGGAATGGTCCATGGGAGCGGAAGGATTGTGACTGGGGGCGATGGACACGAGGGACGCGCAGGTTCCTTTGCCAGAACCCTTCATCAAAAGGGGTTAAGCGGCGAGGGAGGATACCTGGGAGGGGGGTGACATATCGCAAGCGTTCTGGAGGGAAAATAAGAAGGATCCAAAGATAATAGATGTGGAAAAAGGTAAAATCATAAGTAAAGAAAAGGAAAGAGAGCATGTCGTTCCAAGATGAGATGAAAGTAGACAGGTAAAAGAGCATATAGAGCTCTAGGGCAAATGGGAGGCAAAACGAGTACAGTGTGTAACCAAAAGGCATTGTGGGTGAAAAGTGAGGTGGTCATGAAAGAGTGAATGGCCTTTTATACGAAAGCCACCCCCGGCTTAAAGATCGACTTCCAGACGATCAAAGGGGAGACGGCGCAGATTAAACGTGGTAAAGTTCTCATATACCCTAAAGAGGGAAGAGAACGCTTCAGGAGTCATAGATAAGGCCCTAGGGGCGGAAGGGTGTGCTCTGTGAAAGTCGGAAATAGCATCCTTAGCATGCGTGAGATTAGCCCGTGGTTCCCACGTCCGATCTGTTTCATCATAGCCTTTCCAATGCACCAGAAACTCGAGGCGACGGCCCTTGTATCGTGAGTCAACAATGAAATCAACCTCATATTCGTCATCTCGATCCTCTGTTACCAGAACCAGACCAGGCTGAAAGGTGGATTGACCAGGCAATCTATCCTTATAGGGCTTCAATTGCGAGACATTGACGACAGGGTGAATCCTCATGGAGGAGGGGAGTCTGAGTTTCACAGCATTGGAGCCCATTAGCTCTGTTATCTCATAGGGGCCGAGCCATCGCTCAGTTAATTTACAAGAGGCACGCGTCAAGCGCAAGTTTGATGTGGACAGCCATACCTTATCTCCAATTTCGTATTTCGGAGAGTCGGATCTGTGGCGGTCCGCGTTACGTTTCATGCGGTCCTGGGCCGCGGACATATTACTTTTAACTTGGTCCAATGTGTCAGCCATGCGGTCGGTAAACTCGAGGGCAGCCGGTGCCTTAGAGTGTTGTGACTCGATACCCATTCTGGGCTCATATGACCGTGTAACTGCGAAAGGGGACTTGCCCGTTGCAGTGGCTTTCTTGGAATTCATGGAGAACTGGGCTACGGGTAACCAAGTGGCCCATTCATCTTGCCTTTCCGATGTAAATAAGCGAAGGAATTGCTGTACTTCGCGGTTCATACGTTCCGTCTGACCGTCTGTCTGAGGGTGGAAGGACGTGGATAATTTAGGTTTAATTCCGAGAGAACGGCATATGTCGGCCATGACTGTGCTGGCAAACTGGGGTCCTCTGTCGGATACAATAGTGGTGGGAAGACTGTGATGCTTCCAAACGTGGTTGAGGTATAATTTAGCTGTATCGAGTGCCGTTGCGGTCTTCGTGCAGGGAATGAGTTCGACTTCCTTTGAGAACCTGTCAACTACTACCAGAATAGAATCATAGCCTTGGGATAGGGGGAGATCCGTGGTGAAATCCGCCGAGATGTGTTCCCAAGGGTGATCAGGTATGGGAAGTGGCTGTAACAGACCAGCTGGGGCCTGATTAGTTCCCTTGAACCGTTGGCATCGATCGCATCCAGCGATATAACGTTTAACAAATGTAGCCAATCCTGGCCACCAATAGCTGCGCTGCAGCAAGTCAAGTGTCTTGTCTGAACCGGCGTGTCCGGCCATAGGGGTATCATGGTGCAGCCGCACGACTTCCATGCGGAGATCATCGTCATCAGGCACGTACAGCCTGTGGAGTGTGTCGTAAAGGAATCCATTGTGTTCCTCGCACACTTTCCAATCTTTACATAATGTGACAATATCTTCTTCTGTGAAACGGCTGATTGCGTCAGAGATTTTGTGTTTTATGTGGTCCCCTTCATCGGAGAGCAGAACATGTTGTGCTCTAATCTTCTCCGGGGAAATTACTAATACTCCTTTATTGTCGTCTTCAAGACCGACTGTATGATCTTCTCGTCTAGAGAGAGCATCTGCTTTTCCCATTGTGGCACCTGGCTTATGTAACCATTTGAAATTG
This sequence comes from Boletus reticuloceps, assembly GCA_018397855.1. NCBI lineage: Eukaryota > Fungi > Basidiomycota > Agaricomycetes > Boletales > Boletaceae > Boletus > Boletus reticuloceps. The sequence continues at coordinate 735,953 of JAGFBS010000003.1, forward strand.
AAGCACGATAAGTATTGCGCCCAATGTGCTTGCCTCCTGTTGAGGTCCTGACGAGTCATGTAGAATTGCAAATTCGCATGATCATTCCAGATTTCGAATTCGTGTTTTGCGCCTTCTAAATAGTGGCGCCATATCTCTAGTGAACAAATCACACTGAGCATTTCTTTATCGGCGATAGGGTAATTCCGTTCCTGCGGAGACATGGAGTGAGAGGAATAGGCAACTGGGTGCCATTTGTCATCTTTCTGAATAGATAGTACTGCTCCTGTTGTGTAATCAGAAGCATCGCATTCTAAGCGGAATTGAGCGTCATCATCAGGGAATGTGAGTACAGGGGCTGTGGTGAAATGGTGTTTTAACGTGTCAAATGCCTCCTGTTGTTCCTGTTTCCATTCGAAGGGGTTTTCCTTTTTCGTCAGATCGTTAAGTGGTCTAGCCACCTTTGCGTAATCTTGGATAAACCTTCGGTAGAAGTTCGCTAATCCTAAGAAGCTCCTAACTCCTCGGACATTTTGGGCGTGGGCCATTCCAGAATGGCCTGAACCTTTGTTTCGTCCATCTTTATTCCGTCTACTCCTACGATCATCATCCCCAGAAATTCAACTTCTGTGGCGTGGAATGTGCATTTTTCTGGTTTTATGAATAAATCATTTTCCTCAAGGTGTCGTAGTACTTCCAGAACAATCTTGTTGTGTGTTTCACGATCGTCCGTTTTCGTAAATATCATTAGGTCATCGATGTAGACGACGACGCAGTCGTCCATATCTGCAAAGGTCTCGTTCATCATTGCCTGGAACGTTCCAGGGGAGTTGCATAGCCCGAAATACATTACAAGGGGTTCGAATGCTCCTCGGAAGCAAATGAAAGCCGCCTTCCATTCGTCACCATCTTTGATGCGTACGTTATTGTATCCCCATCGGAGATCCATCTTTGTGAATAACTTAGCCCCTTTTAGCTTATCGACCAATTGCGAAATTAGGGGTAATGGGTAATTGTTTTTGATCGTGTGTTCATTTAGATATTGGTAATCCTGTACCATACGTTTTCGTCCATCCTTCTTTGGTACGAAGAACACGGGTGATGTTTGTGGAGATTTAGAGGGTCTAATATATCCCTTTTTGAGCTGATCATCAATGAATTCGGAAACTTCCTGCTGTTCTGTGACAGACAGGGGAATGATGCGTCCTTTCTTGGGTGTGAACATATCTTTCATATCAATGGCGTGGTCCCATGGTTTCCGAATTGGCATTCGCTCAGATTCTCCTTTATGAAATACTTTTAGATATTTGTGGAACTCTTTAGGTACGAGTTCCCCTGCTGTTTCTTTCTTAGGAGTAGGCTTATCTAAAGCCGCACGTACTGCGTATGCAAGGTAGGCGTTTTCTTCTTCTTCTTTATCAGCATGACGTAAGAACGATTCCTTATCCTGAAGGAAAGAGCATGTTCTTGGACAACGTGTCATCTCGACCGTTCCTTTGGTCCAGTCTATAATAGGATTATGCTTCTTTAACCAGGAGAAGCCGAGTATCATTTGGTTCTTTCCAAGATCTGTGATCTCAGCGGTGACACTTTCTCTGCGTCCCTGGTATTCAATAATTACTTTTGCGGAATGCGTGATATTTCCGGCGGAATTCTTAGTTCCGTCCACGTTGTACACAGGAATGGGGTGGCGTAAAGGGGTTAGGGGCAACTGATGTTTCTGTGCCCATATACGATCAATGAATATTACGTTTGCGCCACTATCTAGCAGTGCTTTTGCAGTGATGAAATTTCTTGTGTGAGAAGGAGAGACTCGGATGGTCATACAGATCTCCTTCTGCAGATTTGTGCTGCATACGCACACTTCTTCTGGGATTTTAATATCGGTGTTTGAAAGTGAATTAAGTACAGGTGTGAAGCCCCTGCCGAGCTCCACTGAGGGAGACCCACTTGGCATTTCAGATGATTCATTGTCTGATTCTTCAGACTCTTCACCAGCCAGTGGCAAAAACCTGTTATCGTCAGTTAAGTTAAATCTTACCCTTTTCGTATCCACATGAACACCCGGTGCGTTCAAGTGGCTTTCCCTTTTCCCTTCTTGGATTCTGTTATTTGGAGATCAAAGAAGTATGCTTTCATTTCGTCATATGACATGCCGCGGATAGCCTGATCCGGGCCGGATGACTCATTGTCCCATGAGGTGGAACCTTCTTCTTCGATTTCTCTGACCTTGCGGCTGCTTCGTCTGCAGGTCTTTTTGTGTCCGCCGCCGAGATACTTGCAATCTGGACATGCGAGTTTTGGTTTGGGACATTCTTTGACGAAGTGACCTCCTCCACAATTGTAGCTTCGGCTAGTGTCACCGTGTAGGAAGGTTATCAACTGCTTCCGTGTGCCAATTTCTCTGATCTTCTTGAGATAATCGATCACTGTATCGGGGCGTGGCCCTTCCATTATGATCTGATCTATTATCGAGCGTTGGACATTTTGCTCGATGAGTTCTAACAGATGGGAGGTGTCCATCCCTGTCTGTGGCTCATATCTTTGGAAGTCGATAATCCAATCATCTATGGGTGTCGACTCCGTTTGTTTAAGGGCTTTCAGCTTCTGCCTAGCCCACTCTTGTTGATTGACAGAACGGAAGAGAGCTTCGACTTCTGTTTCTAGTTCTACCCACGTGTATGTGCCGCCGTTTAATAGGCGATCTATCCTTGTGCGGGCAAAGCCGCCTGCCTTTTGTCCTTCAAGACGTGATAGTACAGCTGTCACTGCCTTGTGTGAACCTTGTGGGAATACGGTGGGATTCTCGCCTATCCAGGCTTTCATCTTTGTCCACCATTCTTCGAACTTTCCTTTTGACCCATTAAAGTTTCCAGGGTCTTGGAAGACTTTGCTCATTTTGGGTACTGTTGGCTGTGCTTGCACCGCCAGTGTCAACTGCTGCTGCATCGTGTTGATTTGTCCCAAACATGCTTGTACATTGTGGTTCTGTATATCTCTTTCTGCAATGAAGAAATCGAACATGGCAAGGAGTTCCTGTGTTAGGACTCCATTGACATTGTTGGTGAGAAGATTTTGTTCAAATAGTCCTCGATCAAAAGTAGTTGCCATTGCGTAATACTATCTAGATACGGGGAGGGAGAGGGGGATTTGGTACTCGTAAGCGGCGTGTACGTGGCTCCGCTGTGTGTGGTGCTAAGGTGGGGCGTCTCTTCGCCTTGTAACACTTCTTCCTTGGCCTAAGGTATGGTGCGAACTGTAGTTCGTCTTCAAATGGCCAGAGAACCCTTGGTTCTTCTTCCCTTATCTTAGTGGCTGCTGGCCACACTTTCCTCTGTCGAGGTCTTTGGACTTGGTGATACGGGGTTGGTTCCCTTTCCCTAATCCGTTCTCTCCTAACTCGGTCCACTAGCCCTTCGACGAGCCAATCGACTACTCTCTCCGGCACGAATAATGGCACTAATGCCTGTGGGATCTGCTGGTGTGCTGGCGGGTCGAACTCGTTCGGGTCGTAGCTTTCGCTGCGTACCGTTGGGGCGTGGGGTGTGACTGGCGCTCCCTGTAGACTCTCGTAGTCCGAAAGGATGAGAGACGATGGGGTGGGGCTTCCTGGCTGCTGCGCTTGTCCTATGTGCGCTGGCCCTGCCTCTGCTGCTTCTACTACTGGTGTTGGAGGGTAAACTAAATTTAACGACTCGTTGTCTTCTTGAGCCGACCCCTCCCGAACCTCTGATATGTGCCCGTTGGGTACAAGCAACGATCCTTCTACCAATGCGACGTAAGACGGTGGCGCAGACACTAAAAAGATATCTTGAGCCCCGTATAGTGCGTTGTACCTTCCTAGACATACTGGAGGGTGCGACGTAAACGCGAGTGAATGATGAGCGGTAGGAAACGTCTTGGGGGTACTTCGATGGTCTACGTCAATAGCCGTTTGCAAGCGAGGTAGCGATGTTGAATAGTCTTGTTCTAGTGAAACAACCCTAAGGACTCACACTTAAGTGAAGCCTTGTGCTAGGTCGCTTGCACAGAGAAAAAGACAAGAGAAGATAAAAGGTGAAGTTGCCAAAGGGGAAACTCCAAGAGAACAAGACTAGTGTTCTCTGGCGCTGCATTGGGGTTTATATACTAAGTACAAGTGTGCACGGACCATGCAGTGCTACTACTATATAAGGTAAGTATTCGTGGTACTGGGTAACATGAGGTAAAGGCATGTAGTGGACATGCGTCGTGTGCATGTACGCTGTGGCAGCATGAGGCTGCAATGCGGATCTAATGTGAATGAGAAGCATGGATGTGGGAGATGAAAAGAATGCACGTGAGTGCGTGAAGGAAATAGATATGGAAAGAAAAACGTTAAGTCCATTATAGCTTGGAGCGATCGTAACATATACCATATTGTTCACAAACCTTGATGAGTGCTAATTGGATTGGTCGGATGGTCTTCTCCAGCCTCTCTCGCTCCTCCTCGGTCAGTTCATCAAGGTCCGTTTCGTCGCTGTCATCTGGTTCGTTGTCTACATCGTCTGCTTCATCACCTTCGTATTCACTTGCCATCCTTGCCTCCTCTTCCCTTAATTCGTCACTCAACTGTGCCAGCTCGGCATCTGTGGTCTTTTTAATGTCAAACAAGTGTATCAATGACTTCGCGACAAGGTTTATTATGTGCAAGAAGCACCGTGTGCGACTTGCCGAACCAGCAAATGCCGGAGCAAGTATACTGAGTTCTTGTATCATGGTGTCGTTATTTGACACGTTGACAATATCTAGATCTCGTTTCAGCAAAAGGTAAGTGATTCGAGACAAGATCACACTTGATCTGTTAACTTGAATTCCTCCAGCATCGCTGCAAACACCGTGGCCAACTCCAGTCCAGTATGCGACTGTCACCGCCGGCAAGACATTAGTTTTTGCCCGTCAACATAGGTGAGTGCCACGCACTTTTGCAACCTCCACAACGTCTAATGGCATTGTCAGGAGCTTACCTTTGTGCTCCAAGTGGACGCAAAATGCCACAAATGCATGATGGTTTGGAGATGTCCAGGCGTCCGTCGTGAAGTTGAGCTTCCCATCATATTCCTAGTGAGTACATCAGATCACATCCATCACAAACAAAGATCACTCACGCTTAACATTTTAGCAACACGGCTTCGAGTACGAGCAAAGACCTGTCTTACATCCCGCGCTACTGTGAATTCCGAAGGTATGTAATGATGAGGTCTTCCAGTTTTCATTAACGCTTGAAAGCCACGATCTTTGACGATTGAAAATGGGCGCAGGTTCTCTGATACCCATGGGTACACCCTGCACGGGTATCCACATGGGTATATAGACAAAGACCCACCAGCATACCCATACCCTTCAAAAGGGTATGGGTAAACCTCGGGTACGGGTACGGGTACATACCCTGTACCTGGGGGTTAACCCATGCTATTGCCTATCTACACTGTCCGGACGTGCTTTCTCTTGCGCTTCTGGTGGCCCCTTATCCTTCACGACATTAAATGGTTTGTTTGGACTTGTCACGAATGTCAAGTCCGACAAATCCCAAAGCTTCATATCCCTCCAACTGTGCCCGTCGTTGGTGGTCTTTTTCACAAGGCCCACCTCGACACCATGGTCATGCCTCGCGCAGGAGGCTACCGTTACATCATCCAAGCTCGGTGCACGTTAACCGTGTATCCGGAATGGCGTGTGCTTCGCTCCGAGAAGGCACATGCTCTCGCATCCTTCATTTTTGAGGACATCCTCTGTCATTGGGGTGCCATATCCGAGATCGTTACTGACAATGGTCCTGCTTTTATCCAAGCACTTGACTATCTCGCAGCAAAATATCATATCCAGCATATCCAAATCTCCCCCTACAACTCTCAAGCTAATGGTATCGTCAAAAGGCATCAAACATGAAAAGTTGCCTGGGGAAGGAGTCCCATTGGCCTCGTTCCACTCACTCAGTTTTCTGGGCTGAACGAGTGACCATTATCAAGTCCATCGGTTTATCACCATATTATATGGTCCATGGCGTTGAACCTCTTTTTCCTTTTGATCTCCTTGAAGCTACCTTTCTTGTTCCTCTACCTGATATAGATCCATCCTCTGCGACCAGACTTATTGCCTGGAGAGCGCGACAGCTCCAGAAGCATCAGGAGGATCTCGCATCCATTTGGGAGCGAGTCCTCAAGTCTCGGTTCGCGTCTATTAAACACTTCATCGCTGAGTTCAAGAATCGGATCAAGGACTATGATTTCAAGTCTGGAAATCTAGTTCTAGTCTGAAACTCGCAAGTCGAAAAGGAACTCAATCGGAAAACGAAGCCCAGATACTTAGGTCTAATGGTAGTCGTTCAACACACTACCAGAGAATCCTACCTGCCGGCTGAGTTGGATGGTTCAGTCTCCAAGCTTCGTTATGCAGCCTTTCACCTGATCCCTTATTATCCTTGGTCTGAGACCACTACCTCCGTTACAGATCTCACCAGACTTGACAAAGAACACTTGGACAATCTGGTAGGAGAAGACACAATTGAGCCGGATGAAGAAGATACGAGATCCATTGATTTCAACTAAAAAAACAAACAAAGCCATCTTACGATACATCTCTGTGTTACCCCGTTAGTCCAGTGACATCTGTTCAACCTCAGCATTAGTCTGAAGATCTCTATTTCACCCCGGGTTTAGTCTGGTGACTCTATCCAATCAAGCGAAACAAAGTCTAAAAACATCCAACAACGTCACTCACCACACAGACAATTACAATACTAACACAAACACAATGAACAAGTCACCCATTTCATTTCAACGCCATCTCATCTTTAAACAACAGCGTCTCTCTCAATCATCTACAAACACATTCACCTTTTATCATGTGAAGAGACACCATGCCTTTTACATGCTTTCTTTCTGAAGTCTGGTATGTTTCACATCATGATCCGGGAAGTCCGATGTGATGGGACTTCGTGCTTGGTACATTTTTGGGATAAGGAAGAATAAGATGCAAAAGGAGTACAATGAAAACAAGTCGAGTGGACACTTGCAAAGTCTCGCAAACTATTCTCATTCTCATTCGAACATTATTTCACATCGCTTACCACATTCTCTCATGTACAGACACCACGACAGATCTCGGACTTGGACATTGGTTAGGACATCGCACTTCGTTCGGACTTATTCGGATCTCGCTCGGACTTGGTGTGACACAGACATGTGAGTTTTATATTTTACAGGCGTACACAGACGAGGGACGGACTATCTACAATTTGTCCTTAAGGGAGTGGAGGCGATGCTCCATGCTCTCCACCTCTTGTGACCACTTCTCCAGCTCTGCCTCCACTCCCTTCTGCTTCTTTCACAGACCCAGCCCTTGCTCTTGGAGGTCCATCAGCATACTGATGGCCTCGCCCACGGCAGCCTTTGCATCTCTGCCACTTGACCCGGACACTTTCACCTTGCCCTTGCCTGTCTTGGGCAGCGTCACGCATCCTCCCTCCTCATCCTCTGAGATGGTCAGCACCTCCGGAGAGGCCTGACAATGCAGCTTGTTGTGAACCAGGCGTTGTACTGTGAACATGTTAGATCGGACTCTGCATGATTCAATTCTGGACTTACCTGGTGCCACCTTGATCGAATGCTTGGCCTTCACCCTGCTCGTCGACACGGCCTTCATCTTGACCTTGCCCTTGCCAGCGGACATCGAACATTTGATGCACGAACTCGCGCAAATGAAGCCCTGCACGCCAAAGAAGGGCGCCCCACACAGGGCAGCCTCTTCCGAGCGCAGGACTCACACGGGGACATGTGTTGTTCCTCGACCTTGATCTCTTCCTGCTCCTCATTCTCGTCCTGCCTCTCGATCGGCTCCTCCTCCTCCACGCGCTTCACTCTCTGTCATCACCATTAGCACCTCGGACTTAACAACCAGCCTCACACTCACCTTGCGGAGGGGGCACCGAAACCTCCATGACGAGCCACTGCCTCTTCGCGCTCCTCAACTCAGTCTTGGACAGGGTTGCGCGGGGTGCCTCCTTCTCCAACGTTGTCATTGTCACCGTCGTTGAGGCTGGGTCGCCTTCAAGCTGCGAGCCCCCGGTTTCGACATGCGGGGCCTCGGCCTCGGGTTGCGATGGTCCCGCTTCTGTTACGCTTGGACCGGGTAGGTACGAGCGTAGCCCTTGTGAAGCGGAGAACGAGGAGAGCGTCGACTAAGAAGCACGACGAGGTCTTATAGAGGTAACGTCCTTCAGAGTAGGACGAAGACTTCAATGGATCAAGGAGCTCGTGGGGTCGTCCTCACGAGGTTCAAAGTTCAAGGAGGTTGGGCTGATTACCAACGGTTCAAGTGGGGACCACAAGAGCGATAGATTGTACAAGGCGTAAGAGTACAAGGGAGCTCAAGAGTAAAGAAAGTACATAGGGCGATAAACGACAGTTTATATACTACATGGAAAAGGAGTTAAGGGTAGGCATAGAATGCGAAGGAAGGAGATGGAATGTGAAGGAAGATATACGATGACTAAGCAAGTGGAGTGTAGTCGGGACGCCGACGGAAGGGAACTGGAGATAAGGGGAGTCATCGTAGAAGAGGAATAGTGTTCGCAGTGTGTGTAGTACAAGATAAGCGATAAGAGAAAAGAAAAGATAAAGTCGTAACAGCTTCTGCCTGGGGCTTCTCCTTCTCCTTCTCCGCGTCGACAGCCTCTAGCATGTCCGCGAGATCGAGACGCGCCTTCCACAGCTCAGTCCATCTCTCTCCCTGTCTGACGGCCTGATGCACATCGTCCTCAAGGGAGAGTACAAGCCCGGCCTCGGAGATGGCCAGGCTTGTTGACAAGTGCGCTTCCTGGGTGGATGGTTAGCATATTCATGATCTGTGATCTTGGTGGTGACCTGCACACAATCCATTATGTGCTGAGATCATGAGTATAACTCTCTCCCAATACTCTAGGCTAGAAAATCCTAATATGCACAGTAGAGGTAGCTTACTATCTAAACTACCTACCCTCCAAATTTCATCATGTTTGCTTTATTCCTTACAGAGATATTCACAAATCTCTAGTAACATACCCATATTACCATAGTGTACTCAAAACACTATTATTCTAATTACTTTCTCAATAGACAATTAGCCCTTGGTTAGATTATCTAATCATGTACTACACAGCTTGACCTGCACAGCCCATATATCACATGACCACTTGCCTGCTTAGGAACATTACATCATACACAGCCACCACAGATTCCCAGGAATCTAGCTACTCTTCAAATAGGGGTATATTCATGGCAAAGCCTATAATTTGGTACACACAATCAAACAACTCATATTAGCACATCCATATACTACTATACAAGGTAGTCTATTCACACCCTTGACAGCTAAACCATTAGCTTTAAGAATCCTTACACAACTACCATATGATTCAGTACATATCTATCACTAGTAACTCTAGCAACCCGTTAGCCAGTAACAATAGGAATAGTCTACATACATATTCCATATTTCCTTAAGAGCCCATATTAGCTAGGAATGAAGCCAACCCTTTTACCCTTGACTAACCATCAGGAAAGGAAGAACGACCTGGGATCCAATTAGTTAAGTTTCTCACTCATTCAGTAGATAAGTTTTCTTTTTCTATAGTATCATCTGTTTGATCTGGTAGATAGAGTTCCTATCACCAGCTTATAACTAGATTGGGCCTGGAGGATTGATTGCATAGGATTTCCCCCTAGCAAATCTAGCACTCAAAATCCTGTAAGAACGACAGCGGGTACTCACCATCGCCTTCTCCCACTGCGCTATCCACATCTCTTGCTCGTCCATGAGTTCCGACTTGTTGTCGGGTGTGCACTTGACCAAGTTGATGAGGTCACCGGTGGCATCATTGTACGTGGTGAGGAGCGCCTCCTTCTTCACGGCACTGAGGTCGGGCACAGCAAGTGCGAGCAGCTTGTTGAGAGCGTTTGACATGTTGGTGAATGAAAGTATGGGAAGAGTGATGAAAAGACAAGACATGAGTTGCATCGTGCAGTGTTTTTTTATATCTGATTTGTGATCCGAACTTTGCACGGTCCACATGGCAAGTCATGGCTCACAGGTGGTCCCACAATCACGTGACTTGACTGACTGGGGACACTCAGTATCTAAGTCCCCCATAGATGTAGGGAGGCTACGCTCCCTAACCTTGTACAACATCATATAGCCACCCCATCACTCATCACCATTACCCAACACCATATTCATCACATTTCATCCAAGTCCGAAGCTCTTCCATCAAACCCAAATGAAGTCCAAGGCATTTATCCTTGCATCACAAGTCCAAACCTTCGCATCGCAAGTCCGAGCCATGTCCTATGTCCTATGTCCATCCAGATCGCGTTGGGTGTTCTTTATATTGGTTCGTAATCAATTGCATGGCTTCTAAACTAAAATCACAGGCTCGTTTCGTGAGCATTGTCATTCGTAGTGACAATCTTGTGTTTGTTCCTGATCACATTGTCCTCAGACATAAGGAACGACATGTCACACGGACCTAGTTTGTTTGTTTTGTTTCATCTTTATATCCTTGTCCTTGGTTACCATTAAGTCTGGAATATGCTCCGAGACTATAAATCTTTGTATTCAGACATCTGAATACATCTTTCGCCCAGTCAGTGTTGATCATCTCATTCTCGTCCACATCATCCCAAACGTCTCCAATACGAAGTCCGGTGCCTGTTGGCTCTCACTCACGTCTCACACCTTCAAACACCTCACACTCTACAACTCGACGCTCAGGTGTCTCTCAGGTGTTCTTGCATCCATTTCTTTCATCTATCCGAAACTCTGGACTTCATCTAGGAACCTCGGACTTCCTGTTTCTTGTCATCCCACTCTTCGACTCACATTGGAATCCCTTTAGGGTCGAACCTATCACATCCTCACCCCTTTTCTTTAGCTTGTGACCTGATTACCTTAGTCCAGGAAGGTTTTCAGCCACCCTTTGTTACCCACAGCACATCAGCTTGGGTTCCAACTGGTTGTGGAGCCGCTCTTCACCAGTCAAATGCAGGAGTGTCAACCATTTGTGGATAAGTGGACTGCAGAGGTCATGGATCAAAATCGTCGAGTGGAAGAGATGGTATGGGAGAAGTGTGAGCAAGAGGAAGGTCAGGGGCCGCAAGACATGGAGGAGTCAGCACCTCAAGAAAGGGGAACACAAGAGGGGGATGCGTCTGGCAAGACGGATCCAACCCTGGGCGAGGAAGGCAGTGGTGGCAAAGCGCTATCTGTACCACCTACCACAGATACAATGACTTCGGAAGCAGGATCCAGGATGTCTAACAGGTCACATTCATCTGCCCGAGTATCTTTGCATCCTAAGGTAAGTATACCCTTCTTTCTACTTCTTATACCCCTGACCAATCCGTTTTCAGTGCGTTGTCGTTCTTACAGGATATAGAGTGCTAGATTGTCTAGGGGTAAATCTTATGCAATCAATCCTCCAGGCCCAATCTAGTTATAAGCTGGTGATAGGACAACTCTATTTACCAGATCAAACAGAAGATATTTATAGAAAAAGAAAACTTGTCCACTGAATGAGTGAGAAACTTAACTAATTGGATCCCTGGTCGTTCTTCCTTTCCTGATGGTTAGTCAAGGGTAAAAGGGTTGGTTTCATTCCTAGCTAATATAGGTTCTAAAGATATAAGGAATATGTAGACTATTCCTATTGTTACTGGCTAACAGGTGGCTGGAGTTACGAGTAATGGATACGTACTGAATCATATTGTAGTTGTGTAAGGATTCTTCAAGCTAGTGGTTTAGCTGTCAACGGTGAGAATAGACTACCTTGTATACTAGTACTGTACCATTTCAATTGATTCGTCTGTCACACATCACACGGGGGTTTGTTGAGACGAAATTTGCACCTGGTCACACATCATAGGGCCTGACATCGAATAGGTTTTCTGGGTGTGTCTGTCACGTGTCACAAGCGGGTCTGACGAAATTGCTCCCTGTCACATGTCATCAGATTGACAGTCAAATCTAAATACTTAAATCTGCTATGTGTACTTGACATGGGCATGATAACTGTGAAAGCTAAGTACTGTAATTGTATGTTCAATGGCTAATCAGTCATCGTGACTTAGCCAGAAGCCGTGCGAGTAGAGCGTGTTTGCCTTGTGCTTCCATTTCCCATGTCCCAGCTCATCCTCCACTTTTGTGACCTCATCCCCTCCACTGAAATTCAATGATTCGGCCTCCCCCAAGGCACAATTCCACCATTTTGGCCCCCAATTCCAGCATCCCTGTTGTCCAGCACCATCTCAGCAGAAACCTGGCAAGTCGAAACAGCACTATTGTCATCCACAGTCATCTCTTCCTGAACTGTAGTCAACTCGTCTTCGAGTGCACCTGCTTCCAGGTCTGCAACAGTGCGCTGTCTCCCCTCATTCAACTCTTTCCAAAAATCTGGATCTGTGTTCTTCAATTGATGTAGTGTTTCCCGAGCCGAGAAGGATGACAAGATTCCATAGGAAAGATTGAGACCACACATGGACGATAGTGCAAAGGCCTGAAACCACCAGATTGGTACATTTTCACTGTCGCTTTTTGAACTCAGTACTCACCTTCTCAATGATCTCAGGCTTGTTGACTGCTTGATATGCATCCCAGAGCCACTTCATGCTCAGGTCCCAAAGGAATCCACAGCGCTTATCAAATATTAAGGTCTCCACTCCACTCTCAATCTGAGCTGTCATGATCTTGACAATGTCTTCATGGTAAGATCATTTCAGTGAGTGCTTGAAAACTCGCTGAATCCAAACATCACAAGGCTGCAGGATGCTCGTGTACCTTCCAGGTACAAAGTGAAGGACATTGAAGGATGCTGCTTCTTCATTCATTCCCAAAACTTCTTGGAGCAATGTACTGACCATACATCAATTTGCCAGATTGCTTTTTGTGTTGGCAGAAGCCCTAGTGCTTTTTTTTCAGTCTCAAAGTACAGTGCAATGATGTTGTCAACCAAGGACTCCGTGGTCTCATAAGTAGACCAGTAAGTGTCCATTTTTGAGCATTCAAACTGGAACCCATGGCTGACACATTCATCATAGTCTGCCACCATAGATCATGGACAGGATTTCATTGTCACGCCCTGGTAAACTGCTTGCAATGGTAGCAACTTCCCCAAGCACGAGACTGATACCACTGCCGTAAATGCTCTCTTTTCATCCTCACTGATTGTTGATACCTGTTTAGCATCTCGCTTCGTCCAGGTGAGGCTGGATCCCTGTGCGTAGATGATCTGAGTTTGATCCAAATTGAGATACAACGATGCAGGAACATCTTCTTCCTTGATCGTAAAGGCCATGCGACGTATGGCCTTCTCACAAATGTCTTCCCAGTTGTCTGGAATTTTTTGGGCAGCACGAGTTGCTTTTCATTCTGACCATCCCATCATGTTGTGAAGCCATTGTTGCAAGAATGAATCTGAGCACTGGAAGGCTGAGCCATCTGGAGCATTGATGTCAAATACTTCAGGTGCCATGCTCATGAGCATTGCCACGGTGATCCCCCTCACCGTCGTCAAGGTGAGTGGTACAGATCCCTCTTGTAAAATGTTCAACCGATTGACGATTGCCTTCTCCACAGTGGGAAGCTGAGCCTGTATGGTGAAGTGAGCATCATAATTGCAGACCTGATGAACTGATCTCGCATGCAAATTCCCTTCATCCCTCCCTTGTTTTCCATGCCATGATCATAACCCTCACAGGCCATTGCCAGCATGTGATCTAACCATTTCGGCTTGTCTCCACTATGGTCAATCCAACCCTCCATGGTCATCTGTGCCAGTCTTGCAAAGGTCACAGGATCGTGACACTTTAGCCATCTGATGATCTGTGTGCTACTCATTTTCCACCCAACAGAAGGATGTTTCACTGCATTGCTGATCTGGTTCCAAAGGAATGGTGTGTGCCAATTGTGGTATGTCACTACATGGTGTTTGTTTTTTTTCTTACAGCCCTGAGGATATTTTTGTTCAGGTGTTGCTTCTCTCTGAATGCATGGTACAGACGCGAAGGTTCAGCAATAGGCATCTTGATACTTTCATCTCGAAGGTGAACAACTGATTCCTGACATTAACCATAAGTAAAATGTCTGGTACCAAAGCACTACACTAACCTTTGTCTTTTGCTTAGTTCCCCCGGGGAATTGTACACCACGAGCAATCTCTGCAGCATAGACTGCTTGGCAACATCTTTGCTGACACAGTTTGTTGTTCTCCTGCACTTCTTTCTTTCGGTGCTTGGTCTGCATGTAAACCATGACCTCATACTCCTTTAAAGCTTCTTCAGCCATCGCGTTGACTTTCTCTGATTGTGCTTGATATTCAGCAGGTGTACACTTTGTCAACCATTTCATCAAACCAACTGACTTGCTCTCAGATTGCTTCTTGAGTGCCATATGAATGCCTGCTGGTTCCACTTCAAACTTCTTCGAGGGTCGGTTGGACTTGGGAAGCGGTGTTGAAGGTGTGCGCTTGATTCGTTGATCACTCATAGGGTGTGGTTGACCATCCACAGTGTTTTTGTGATGTCGAAAATGTGCGGTTAGATAGCTGAAGTCATGTTGGGACTCGGGTGAACAGGTTGTGGCCTACGAAGGTGAGTTTGTTGCATAAGACAATACCACAGACGGCTCACATGTTTGAGATGATGCCTTCCAATCTCCAGAAACACTTTAATCCTCTCGTCATCAACCAGCCGTGGATCCATTAATGGATACTGGTCTGGCAAATAGAAGTGTGCGAGCGCGCCAAATGCCAAGATTCCACACGAAAAGGAATCTTGTTGGAAAGGAATAGGGAGTTCAGCAACTGTGAATCAAGTGCCAGTATGATACTGCGCCCACCATTGAATGGTGCTGATGAATTCATCTTCAGGTACATGCCCGAGTGAGTTGCAATATAGGATGCAGGTGTTCTGCGAAGTCCATGACTGTAGCAACCCAATGGTTGCCATTTACGTTTGTTATGAAGCTGATGCTTGTGCACTGACCAGAATGAAGGGCTTCACCGAAGCCACGCGCAGGGCTAAATGATGCTGAGTCTTTGTATCTTGATTCTCCTGCTTCGGATGCTGATTTGAGATAACCATAGAAATATGGTCCTTTGATTTCGATCTCGATGGTGGCCATTTGTCGACGGATGGTGACCTGTAACAACTCAAGCATTTGCATTTCATGTACATCTGATAACCACTCCTGTGTCATGTAGGCGGCAAGGTGGTTGATCTTTTCATGTGTCTCGAACCCAAGCACAAAGCCTGACCAAGGTAAGCTGCCAAGCAGCATGTATGCTTGTTGGAGGAGATCCTGACTTCCTTTTGGATTACTAGCCTTCCTCCACAAACAACTCAGCTGCTTAAGAACCTGCTCTGCATTGACCCAAGGTGGCCAGATGGTGTTGTGTAGGTGGGAGACCTTGAACCAGTATGAAATGATCCAAAGTGGAAGGTGGTAAGATGTGGCGAAATCGATGGCGAGATGAGCACATGTAACTGAATGAATGGGTACTGCTATCAATGAAGTTGGTGTGGCAGCATAACGGAGGAGCATGTCGATGACATTGGAAGGTGGGATAGGTATGGTTTTGATTATTTGAATGTCTTCGACATTTGGTTGATCAGAACTAAAGTAGGTGGACGAGTGTAACGACCCAATATCCTATCTAGGACAATAGGAGGTTCTGGAGGTTGCCTGGTAGATCCTAGAGCACTTGCAATGAGTAGTTCTGTTATCAAGTACAATCACTAGACCACTAGAGTCTATGGTAGATTGCTAGCCATGAGAATAGAGGAGAAAGAACAGAAGAAAGTGGGGAACTAACAAGAGAACTAGACTAGAGAATAGTACTACAAACATAGGGGTATTTTATAGGGGCTAAGTACAAGCACAGACCAAGCTGTGGAAATGCTGTGGGAATCTAAATAAGGTTAATACCATGGTCACTGGATACCATGAGGATGCTCTAGATAAGAGCTGTTAATGCTATTGGAGGATAAGGGAAAGTGAGTCAAGAGAAAAGTCATGAGGCAAGCATAAGGATGCAATGTGTATACCATGAGGTGGCATGAGGTGCATAGCCTAAATAAGATCATGTGACTAGTAGCATGGGAGACATGTGACCTGATGAGGTAAGTCTTGGCAAGTGAAGGAATACTTTGGTATACTTTGGTAGTGTTTTGTGTGCACTAGTGGGACTAGTGTTAGTGATTAGGAAATGAATGGTAGTGGAATGTAATTGAGAAATGTAGTGTCTGTAATAACGAGGGTGGACGAGGTTTGGAATCAGAAAGGATAACAGGAAGCGGAAATAGGAATTCGAGAAAACCAAGGATTGATAGGCTTGGGTTTGGGAGTAGACCTGCAATTTCATGAGCAGGCATAGTGAATGCTGTTGGGATTGACATTGGGACATGAGTTGAGTGATGTGACACAAGTTCACCAGTGTACTACTGCATAACATTGTAATTTTTTTGCACTGCATTACTTCAATTTACTTGTATGACATGGCATTTGACATGGCAGTTATTGCATTAGATTCTAAAGCTATACTTACTAGACATATGGCTGATAATTTGGCAGGAACCTTGTTTACACCTGACCAATTGACATGTCCATGCAGGAAAAGTGTATCATATCTGTTACAGTCTGTACAGCCAGGCCTAGAGTGCCAGCTTCTAATTTAACTTGCTCATAATGCATTAGATCTCCACTATTCTTCTATCTCTCAGTCCTGTCGAGCCAACCTCTCATTTTTCTCAAACATTCGCTTGGATGTCTCATACAGCCTAGATATTAGTCTGGTGACCAGCCCACTATGAGGCTGCCACGTTGAGGGGCAGACCATCGATAGATAGTCTGGGAGGCAGAGCAGATTCCCGGGGTCGTGTGACTGGAACCCAATCAGAAAATGTGAGATTTTGCATTGAAAAATCCTTGTGAAAATCAGATATTATTAATATAAACATAAATTCAGCATATCTGATCGATCGTGCATGATGACACAAATGCACGCCCTTTAACTTATTCCCTTGACTCCATGTCTATGTCAGGGCTGCCACTCGTTCATAATTTATCACTGGTTGCTCTTTAAGATCCCTCTCCAATATGTATCAACACATTTGAATCACGACAAGATAGACACGCTTTGCGCATGCCTACTTGTTTATATCCTTAGCTCGTCAACAATCATTCCCCGCATTTTTCAACTGCAAGCCTCTCTTGCCACTCTTAATGGAAATACCATCATTACAGCTGGGACAGGGTCTGGCAAGACATTCTGTCTGTTATGCTTGGACCGGGTAGATACAAGCGTAGCCTTTGTGAAGTAAGAATGAAGAGAGCATCGAGTCAAAAGTATGACAAGGTCTTATAGAAGTAACGTCCTTCAGAGTAGGACGAAGACTACAAAGATCAAGGGGCTCGTGGGGGCGTCCTCATGAGGTTCAAGATGTTGGGCAGATACCAACAGGGTCAAGGGTTCAAGGGGGGTCAAGGAGTGACCACAAGAGTGATAGATTTGTGCAAGGTATACAAAGGAGCTCAAGAGTAAAGAAAGTACATGGAATGATAAACGATGGTTTATATACTACATGGAAGAGAAGTTAAGGGTAGGCATAGAATGCGAGGGAAAGAGATAGAATGTACAATGACTAAGCAAGTGGGGTTCCATTGGGATGCCAATGGGAAGGAACTGGAGATAAGGAAGAGTCATTGTGGAAAAGGAATAGTGTCCGAAGTACACGTTGTACAAGGTAAGCAATAAGAAAAGAGAAACTCATAACACTGTCTCTTGATCCCAATTCTGCTCCATCCAGGAACCATTTCACTCACGATATCACCCTTGAAGTGGCTACAAACGACCAGAGTATGTATATGAAATGGCTCACATGCATCTAATCTGAGCATGTGTTGTCTGCAGGTTACAGAGTCTCAGAAGTACGGTCTCAGCACAATTGCAATTAATGAAGACACCCCAAGTGATCATTCACTGTGGCAAGTAAGTTACCTCTATTATTGAGGTCATACATCTTGAATATCATCAGTCAATCAAGTCCGGTCAATACCAGCACCTTATTGTTTCGCTGGAACAGCTTGGCATGATCAATGGCCATCTTCCTCAGTTGGCCTCTCTCATCTGCAAGGATCGTGCTTTCACAAGCAAAATTCATTGTGTTCATGTGGATGAGGCACACAATATTTTTATGGCTGGTCTTTCCTACCACAGTGAAGCTGCGTTCCACCCGGCTTATGGTCGACTTGGAGAACTCCGTGTTCTCCTGACGAACACCAGTTCAAGCTCTCTCAGCCACTTTCCCTCCCCACACTCTCACGACTGTAAAACAGCAGCTCAGCATGTCCTAAAACTGTCTTCATATCCAGCTCTCTACGGATCATACCAATATCACCTACACTGTTGAACCATTGATAGGAAGTCCAGCCGACTTTCATAATCTGAATTTCCTTCTTCCGACTTCGTTCCACCCATTGATGATCATCCCAAACATGTTGGTATTTCATGACTGCAAGCAGGAAGCAACAGCCGTGGCACGCTACAATGATGGTCGCCTACCACCTCATCTACATATTGTAAAATATGGTAGAGCATCGGACAGAGCTAGTTAGCGATATCGTCCATCGATGAGATGAAGTTCCAGTCCCTGAGGAACCCTAAGGTGATCGAATCAATAGTTCCTTGCATGGCAATCTTCACCGCATCCATCTCGCTGTAAACTTTCTTGGTCATCAAGTCAATCGCATAGGGTTCCATCCAATGAGGCAATGGTTGTCAGCTACACTTATCTTCATATATGACATCGAAGAGTTTCACCAGCTTTCCACTGTCGGCACCTTTCAGAAGGGTATAGATTCAGTCTTGGTATAAAGCATGTTCTAGTTCATTAAGGTTGAAGATTTTGATTAGAAAGTCGAGTAGCGAGATTCATCCAACCCGAAGAATCTCCAATGCCTGGCACTGAATGCGTTCCGGTGATGAAAGACGTTCCAGTTGGCCATATGAAGCATCCCCAACACTTTCGCGCACAATATTGGCGTTATTCGAGCGCATTTGCAGGTGCCAATTGTGTTCGTTGATGTCAGAGTAGGCAAGGGGACCTGTAGATCGGAATCGATCGCGAATGAGAGGTGTGATGAACATTTGAGGAGAGCAACAGAGTAGCACTTATCAAGACTTAGATAAGACTTAACAATTTACATCGGGCTTATCTGCCTTCTACGTGCGCTCAGACAAGTCCAAGACAAGGTTTGCAGTCACACGACCCTGGGAATCTGCTCTGCCTCCCAAATTTCCACCGAATTTACTAGACCGTCTATCGACGGTGTAGGTAACAAAGGCTCGCTGAAAACCTTCCCGGACTAAGCCAATCAGGTCACAAGCTAAAGAAAAGGGGTGAGGGTGCGATAGGTTCGACCCTAAAGGGATTCAAATGTGAGTTGAAGAGTAGGAGGACAAGAAACAGGAAGTCCGAGGCTCCTAGACGAAGTCCAGAGTTTTGGATAGATGAGAGAAATGGATGCAAGGATACCCGAGAGACACCTGAGCATTGAGTTGTAGAGTGTGAGGTGTTTTGAAGGTGCGAGACGGAATGAGAGCAATGGTAAGTCATGCAACGGGCACCGGACTTCGTATTGTAGACCTCCAGGTTCAAGTCTGGCGGAGGTCTGAGGGTACTGGGTCTGAGGGGACGGAGGTACGACTGAAGTCGTCGGAGATGCAGAGGTGCACAGGTGCAGAGGTGCAGAGGGGTGAGGATGTTGGTGCAGGACTTATGTGTCACGCCCTTGTCAATCCCGTGTCCTCGTATTTAGAGTAGAGGAAGGTGAAAGGGAAGTCAGACTTGAAAGGAGGTGACTTAGTTAATTTTCGTACTGAAGGTACAACAGAATAATACAGGGGATTTATATAGTACTCGAAACCCGGAGTAAGTCTGGGTTTGGAACTACTGCGCAAAGGTGATGTACATAGGAAGGGAAGGCTGAGTAATGGAGCATGGAGCACAGCCGGAGAAGGCTGTAATGATCAGACAGGTGAAATGCAGACTATAACCAAAGGAGACTAATAGAGGTACAAGTCCGGAGTTGCAACTCCGTGGATGTCCATTGGTCCTAGGTCAAGGGTTGTCCGAGATTACCCAGAGTTGTCCGGAGTTGGACTTGGTAAAATCTGGGTTGTGACATTTGTGCGATAAGATGAGTTGGGGGATCATTTCCTGGAGTGGAGTTGAAGTCGCCAGAGGGTGACTGAATTGGTTGGGAGGTGATGCGTTCTTCAAGTTGCAATGCTTGTACAGCGACTGATAGGGGAGGAGCCATTGTTTCGGCCATGCCGGCCTGCCTTTTCTCGTTGCGAAGGTGCTCCTTCTTTTTCTTTGATTTTTCGGAGGCCCATATGGGTGGCCTCCATCGTTGCTGTAACGACCCAATATCCTATCAAGGACAATAGGAGGTTCTGGAGGTTGCCTGGTAGATCCTAGAGCACTTGCAATGAGTAGTCTCGAGTAGGAGAGGAACAGTAGACCACTGGGGTCTTTATGGTATTACTATCAAGGGAGGAAGAATGGGGAAAACAACAAGAGAACTAGACTAGAGACTAACTACTATAACATAGGGGTATTTATAGGGGCTAAGTGCGAGCACAGACCAAGCTGTGGAAAGGCTGTGGGAATCTAAATAAGGTTATTACCATGGTCACTGGGTACCATGAGGATGCTATAGATAAGAGGTGTTAATGCTATTGGAGGATAAGGGAAAGTGAGTCAAGAGGGAAGTCATGAGGCAAGCATAAGGATGCAATGTGTATACCATGAGGTGGCCATGAGGTGCACAGCCTAGATAAGAGATAAGGTCATGTGACTTGGTCGTGTGACTAGTAGCATGTAAAGCATGTGACCTGATAAGGCAAGTCTTGATAAGGGAGATAAGGAATACTATGGTGGTCTTTTGGTAGTGTTTGTGTGCACTAGTGGGATTAGTGTTAGTGATTAGGAAATGAATGGTAGTGAAATGTAATCGAGAAATGTAGCATCTGTAACAGTTGCATTGCGACTTTCATGAGGTGGCTCACCTAGAGGGACTTGTGCTTCCTCCACAAGTGGATGAAGGTGACCAGGTCGGAAGCCTGATGATATGAGGGTGATCTACCCTCCTCCTCAAGGTATGCAGCCTTGAAGACAGCACGGACTTCCTCCACGGAATTGTAAAGGCGGACAGGACCCATGATCCCTGCATCGAAACAGATGGCGACATTGAGTAATAGCCTGGTCAGTGTTGGGGGAGGTTGCCCAGCATTATAATTGTTGAGGGCATGTGTTATTGCCTCCCCCTGGTATGCGTAAATGCAGTTGCTCATTCAAGCAAAGAGAGTGCGAACATTTTTTGTGTCGCAGGCGTCTCCCAGTATGATGACATTGTGGAGGGGCTCTTGCCCCGTGAATTCGGGGAATAAAGTTCCCTGGACGAGGTCAAAGGGGTCAGGCCCCTGGACTGGATCGTCCATTTGGATGTTCTCGTATGAGGCGACAATGTGGTTTGGCGCAGGGGAGAGTTGGTGTTCCTTCCCCTTGCGCGAGGAAGTGGTGGTGGTGGGAGGAAGAGCAGATGAAGAGGAGGAAGGAGCAGGAGCGGCAGGCTCTGCCTGCACCCTCCCCACGAGTAGGGAAAGACATGGGTAAACCCATGGGTATCTGCAGTCATACCCATACCCATACCCACAGTGGGTACATACCCATGACCATGGGTATGGGTTTGAGTTTGGGTATCAAAAATGAAACCCACACCCATACCCACAGGTACCCATACCCATAACCCACTGTGGGTATGGTATACCCATGTCTTTCCCTACCCACGAGAGAAGATGATGATGGGGTGACACGAGAAGGTTCATCCTGGGGCTGTTCCTTGATCATTGGCATCCCCATTCGAGTCTGAGTAACTTGGGGGGTAATCCCCTGTGTGAGATGTGTGATTTCCTTGCGTGCGACTGCTAAGTCGTGTGCAAGGTCATCGCATTGGTGGCGGAGGCAGTCCACCTGAGTGTAGAGGTCTTTGGGAGCTTCTCTCCCACAGAAGAGTGTGGCACAGTCGACTAGACCATCCACCACGCTCCTGAAGCCATTTCCGCTCATGGCAGCGCCAATCCCAACGTGTTGAGAGTAATCATTGCACGACGTGCAATGATTCTTGTGTCGCACGAGAGGAAGGAAGGGATGGTCAATCCACCTTCTGGGTGATTCTCAACGATGGCATTTGTGGCGCCGCTCAGACGGGGAGCAATCCCTTCAATGTTTGCCACTGCTGGTCGTTTGACCAGTAGGCGACGCAACATGAACTCGTGCTGTGTCGGGGAGCGAGAGGGAGAGGAGTATGGCATTGGGGAACATGTTATGGGTGAATGGTCACGTTGTGACATGTTGCTGGTGCAATGGGATGGTTGTGGTATGAGGAAGAGAGAGAGGTGCTTGGACCTCGCGTAATATAAGTAGATTAGTATTTGAAAAAGGAAAAAGACGTGAAATAGGAAATGATCAACGAGACTAATCTGTAAACTATTGTTATGTAATACTAAAGGCTTTCTTTTTACTCATTTGTTATTGTTTATTTCTATTTTTTGTTTGAGGCGCATCTTGGTCCCACCACTAGTGGTGGGTTTTCGTGCGCCTGGGTGTTCATTCTGTCCTACGGGACAGTTGGTGTACACCCAATACTCCCTGGAGTTCGAGGTACCTGTCTAGGGCCTCTAAATCCTCACAATTGGAGCTTTGCTCCCATGTGGAATCTCCCAGATTCCATTTGACGAGAAACTTGATTTTGTTCCCAGTCCATCGATGAGCAATGATCTCATCTACGAACCATTCATCCTCGTTGGATTGTCCAACATCATAGAACACATGAGCATCTCGTTTAGGGAATAGTACATCGACATTCCTTTCATACTGGCATAACAACCCGATATGAAATGTCAGGTGTATACGCCTTCTTTGCAACTCCTCCGGGAGTTCTAGAGTGTAAGTGTTGTTGACACCATTGCTTTTCAGGACCTTCATTGGTCCAATGTATTTAGGGACGAGTTTTCTCGCTCGTCCTTTCGGCATAGTTAAGTTTGTTGTCACAAGATACGCGAGGTCTCCAACCTGTAGGGTTCTCCCTCCTTTTCGTTTCTTATTTGTGTGGTACGTCTGAACCACTCTGCTCTCGATGATGGCATCATGTGCCATCTCCAGGTTTTGAATCGCCTGTTGTACAAATGATTTAATGCCTGGCACAGTCAAGGGTTTTCCCTCCCTTATATGCTGTGTTAGTACGGGCATGTACCTGTGATTGAGTTCAAAGGGTGCGAAACCCATAGAGCTACTTATACTGGAATTAAGTGCGAATTCCATCATCGGCAGCTTTGCTGTCCAATCCTTCTGATCAGGTTGTACCGTTGCCCGTAGAATTTGTACTACATTCCTGATTGCCCTCTCCGAGGTACCATCAGTTTGCGGATGAAAGGCAGTAGACATCAGGAGCTTTGCTCCTAGCATACAGTATAATTCACGCCAGAATTTCGATGTGAATTTCACATCCCGATCAGAGACAATAGTCTTGGGTAGTCCATGAAGTCATACAACTTCTTGGATGAACTTCTGGGCAAGTTCAGATGCCTTGATTGTTGTTCTAACAGGTACTAGATGTACCATAGATGACAAGCGACATAGTACGACCCATAAATAGTCGTACCCTTCACTTGGTGGGAACGGTCCCACAAAATCCATGGTGATCGATCCCCACGGTTGTCTGGGGATCGGTAGGCTATGAAGTAGCCCTTGGGGTAATTGATTTGGGATTTTGGTGGCCTGGCACATTGGACAAGTTCGACAGAATTTGTCCACTTCACAGCCAAGCTTTGGCCACCAATATTCTCTGCAGATATAATCCACAGTCCTCTGGGCACC
This sequence comes from Boletus reticuloceps, assembly GCA_018397855.1. Lineage (NCBI taxonomy): Eukaryota > Fungi > Basidiomycota > Agaricomycetes > Boletales > Boletaceae > Boletus > Boletus reticuloceps. The sequence continues at coordinate 759,922 of JAGFBS010000003.1, forward strand.
AAAGTGCCCAATAGTCCCATGAGCTTGGTCTATTATGATGGCGATTATATTATTGCCTGTGTACATAGTGTGAGGAAGACATAACAGTTCTTCTTTTCCTTGATTTGTCGTGTATAGGAGACCGTTCTTCTCCGTGAATTGAGGGAAATGGCTCGGTTGGGCCAATACCTTTGCGAGTATCGGCTCGCTTTTGTATCCTTTGCGAATTGCATTGAGGAATCTGGGTTGATCCCCGTATTGTACGAGAGGTTCTTGTGATGTCCCGGCGGATTCAAAAACGGTTGGATCCTCCTCCACATTAGTGCGAGGGGTGTCCTCAGTATTCTTCTCCACAGCTGAGGCCATTTCCTGTGCCACCAACATACGGATTTCCCGTTTTTCAGCGAGACATTTGCTTTTGCGAGGGTTAGGCTCTCCCTCAATGGTCATTGCTTTTAACTCGAGCCATCTATCCTGGGGAAGATCGGGTCTAGATGCACGTCAGCATTGGCCCAATTGATCTCTTCATCAGAGGCGCTATCGCCTTCCTCCCTTTTATAGTAGCGAGATAAACAGTCCGCTACTCATGGTTCTCTGAACCCTTGACATATATGATTTCTGTGTCGAATCATGACATGTAGTCAATCCAACAAATCTGTCTACTAGACAGTTTTGAGGTATCTAAGTGCCTCATGATCAGTAACGATCTTGAATTTGAACCCAAGGAGTTTATCCTCCCATTTCAGCAGGGCTTCAATGATTGCAAGTGTTTCGCGTTCAAATGTTCTATAGTTCTGTTGAGCGTCACTCAACTTTTTGGACATAAACCCTGCTGGGTGGCATGTTTTCCAATCATTTCCTTGTCCATACAATGCACCAACCCCATATAGGGATGCGTCGCAAATGAGCCAAATTGACTCTTCTTTCCTCAGATCAATGGGTTTCAATATCGGGTACTTGCTAGTCAAGTCCTTGATCATTTGAAAACACCGGTCGTGGACTTCTCTCCACTTGAAGGGGTGTCCATTTCTTTGGATTCCTGTCAATGGTGTAGCATATGCCGATACTTTGGGCATGAATTGTGCCAAGTACTCAACTAATCCCACGAAGTGTTGAACTTCGTTCAGGGATTTAGGAGTTCTCCAGCTGCAGATCTGAGACATTTTGTCTCTATCGGTGTGAACACCCTTATGGTCAATTATATGACCCAAACAGTCGAGTTTTTCGGCATAAAGTTCACATTTCTCCTGTTCTAGGTAGAAATCGGCCTTTTCCAGCTTGTTGAATACAATCTGGAGGTGTTTCTTGTAGACAAATATATCATCGAGGTAGACATATATACAACGCCCAATGTGATCTCTAAAAATCACTGTCATTAAACGTTGAAACATTGCGGGGGCATTGCAATCCCCCTGTTGCATAACCTGACTGATGAAGGTTCCGTAAATCGTAGCAAAGGCCATCTTCCAGACATCTTCTGGTTCAATCTGGACCTCCTCATATGCATTTGAGAGGTCTATCTTTGAGCGATATTTCACTCTTGCGACATCCATTCGGATCTGATCCTGATCCGGGAACGGGGTCACAACCTTGACCGTATTATCGTTCCGTTTGCGGCATTCAATGACTGTCCATAATTTTCCGTTTTTCTTTGGGATGCATAGCATCGGTGCAGCTTGGGGACACTTTTCATGATCCACCATTCTGCGTCAGCGTATAGTTGGATCTTGTCCGACAGTTGTTGCTTCAGCGCGTCTGCGCAACGAGGAAGATGATACCCGTAATGCTTGCCTTCCTCAATTAGCAGAATTCTGTGATTGACTTCCACAATGGAGGAAGTCTATTGATTATTCCTCCAAGCCAATGGCTATATGTATGAAACCATCGGTTCCTCAGCTGGGGAATCTCGTTTCCCGTTAGTTTCGCCACTGTTGCTCTTGTAGTTATTGCAGCTAAATGCTGTTTTGATGAGTCGATCGTCTTTTTATGTGTTTTCTCCATACCTCCTTCCCCCCTAGAGCCCTCATGAGGTTGTTGTCCAGACCCCGCAGGGCTCGCTAGTTAATCGGGGCTTTGGAGAAGTTGTGTGGAATTTCGTGAGCGAATATCCGGCACTCCCTCCTCAAGTAAGGTGATTCTGTCATTGCCAATCTGAATTATTTTGTTCAAGAAATTCAGAACACCTTGCTGTTCTCGGAGGAATGGAATTCCCAAGATGCAGTTGTATTGATCGATGTTCGCTACATCAAAGTAGATTTGGAAAGTCTTCCTTCCAATCTCTATATGTGTTTTACCACCATGGGTAATTTTCAATCGGCTGCCTATGCAGCCCAGTTGTAGCGTGAGCTATTGCTCCAATGGGAATATATTCATTCCAGTGATCTTTGCAAATGCAGGACTCATGAAGTTCCCAGTACTTCCTGTGTCAATCATGCATGATGTAAGCCTTGCATCCGTTGACTTTTGTCTTGATGGTTGCACATCTGCGCATCTTAGGCGCAATTTGAGGGCAAGCGCCCCCTGCAGTGTTATCTGCTGCGTTCCTTGTATTCATTGTGTACCAGAAGGTTCGACACCCATTGGGTGCCTTATCTTCCTTTTTAACTTGAATCACCGCCATTTGAACGCTAGGGCCACTTGACGGGTTCTCATGATTAATCGTAATCATGCCGTGTGGTGTAGATATCACCACATTGTCGTTGTATATGACTATATCACTTTTGGGTAGGCTAAGGAGTAGGGCACGATCTATGACTAGAAGCTCCCTTACTGCACCTTCCCAGAGTTCTGGTGAAAACCCATGACGATTCATAAGATGGGCATGATCAGTGGCATTCTCTGATGCTCACTTGATGGCCCTAGTAGTTCTTACTATGCATGTAGCTAGCATTTGCAATGCGCTACGGACACGGCCAATTTGTTGTCTGTGTCCTTCTGTCTGTGCTTTGTCACAGTCATCCCATCCGCAATCATACTCGCATTTCGCAAATTGTTGCGTGTATTGTTGGGCGACGGTTAATGATGGTGTTCCATCTATTGCATGTTCAGACACATGTTCTATCTCATTGTTACAATCTGGGCACATATTGCCCTCATGGATGGGACCATACAGTGGGGACCATGTCCACTTGGGGGTTTCTGTGCCCTCCTGCGAGGATTGTCCCTCCAATTCCATTGTAATATTGGAGTCAGTTGTAATTGACTCCCCTGGATGTTTGAGTTTGGGGCAACTTTCTATCTGCCCTTCTCGGTTTACCCAAACAGTCCCTAATTGGGTGTCAAGTACAACCTCATGTTGGTCAATCCGGAGGGCTGCATGCTGCTCTCTATGGTCCCTAAGGTCCTGAATGAGAGATTTCACTCTCTCTTCTATTTCGTCATTATTATGACTGGCTCTGTGTATGGCGGAATGGACCGCTACAGTCTTTATTAGGAGATCTTTTCTCTCCTTTTCAATGACTCTCAAGCGATGTGCCATCAGATGGCAAGCCGCGTGCAGATGTTCATCTGCCGAGCTGATTGGCTCTTGGCATGTTCTAGTTCCGTAGTTGACGCCTCTCTCAAATTCTTTTTCTGTGAAGTGTTCTGGGAAACCGATTGCCTTTTCAAGTGATGGGTTCCCTCTTCATAGGTTTAGTCCTACATGTTGTACGCGGCGATTGCATTCTTCGCAATTTTCTTGGTGCATTGCACCATATTGACATGACCACTCCCATTCTTGTCAAATGGGTTGTGACATGCTCAATTCTTCGAGATCTGGAAGCTCGTCTTCGTGCATCATAGCACATTGGACGACATTTTCGTCCATTGAAGGTTCTTCTTTGTGGTGCATAGCGCCATAGAAGGCAACTGGCTCATCATCATCATCTACCTCAGAATCTTCTTCACTAATGTCGAAGGGTTCGTTCTCGATGTCTTCGAGATTTTCGACGGCATCTGCAGGACTTTCTTGTTCATCCTGTGGTGTCTCATCCTCTATTGGACTTTCCATCTCATTGGGCTGTTCCTGCCCGTCTTCTTCTTGCACTTCAGCTGCAAATAGGCGAGGTTTCGCTGGGCCTTTCCAATCATCCTTTCGGGGTTGGTTACATTGATCGGCCATATGGCCTTCCTTTCCACACCTATAGCAGTTGATCCCTGGAAGGAATTTCCGGGGTTGCGCCCCTTTTTCATAGTGTTGAGCCTGTTGACTCTTAGTCTGGTGGGCTGCCCCATCTCGTCCTTCTCTTTTATTGGGGAATCTCACTTTGTGGCAATAGATTGTATCCCCTTTTTTAACATATCTCGGGCTATTGCCCTTAGTGGGGTTCCCACTCTCTCCGGAGCTGGTATGGCTCGACCTCATATGCATATTTATTGCCTTTTGGGCAGTCTCCATATGCCAAACCTCTTCAAGGATTTCCTCAATTGTTGAGTGTTCGGCGGAAATCCCACGAGCTTCATAGATGCTCCTTATTATTGAGTGGGGTAACCCACGGAGGAATTTCCTCCTGAACGAATAATCATCCAGAGGTTGCACCATCCTGCGTGCCCAACACTTTAAGTCGTTATAGTATGCAAGAGCTCCTTTTTCGTGGGAGAACCTCGTGCGGTCAAATTGGTCTGCTGCATTCTGTGCCGACGCTTCATGTACAAATTGTTGAAACAATCCGCAGATGACATCTTCGAACATCCAATCTTGGACCTGTCGGTCCAGTGAATCAACCTCTTGGTCATACCACTGGGAGGCTAATCCCTCCAAATACTTTAATAAATGGCTCAGCCATTCATCAAACCTTTCCAGGTCATCTTGACCACTGTATTTTCCGGGCTTGGGCGGATTCATCGCCTTGACTTCTGGTCCAACTGGACCGGTCGCTTGACCGACTTGTTCCCAGATACGTTGTGTGTATCGCTGTTGCATAGTTCCCATGTAACGATCGTTACCCGGGGTAAAACCCCTCAGATAATTTCGTCAGGCCTGATGACCTGTTTGTTGAGGACCCATGGACTGTCTGTTAGCGGATCGTCCGCCTACAGGTCTAGCAGGGATTTGCCACGGTAGTGGTTCCCTGTCAGAGTCCATATTTCTCCGAGGTCTATCTCTGGTAGAGATCCGGAGGGGTTGGGATTGGTGGACCGAAGTCCTGAGGGAGTGGACCAAGTCCAAAGGTAGTGGAACGAAGTCCGTTCGGAGATGATACATAGGGGTTCCGATGTTGGTCCCTGACTAGCAGCGACATACGGAGGTGTCGGAGGTCGGAGAGACCAAGGAGCGGAGGGGGTGAGGATATCAGCGCAGGACTTATGTGTCGCACCCTTGCCAGTCTCACGGATCCTCGTATTTCAGAGGTTCAGAGGATGAAGGAAGATCATAAGGAGCGAGGTTGGAAGTATATGGCTTTAGTTGAGATATTCATACTGAAGGTACGACAGAGAAGTACAGGAGGTTTATATACAATAGAGACCTGGAAGAAGTTTGGGTCCGAACTACTGCGCGAAGGCAATGTACATAGGAATGACCGACAGACGTGGAACACAGCCGGAACAGGCTGTACGGACTGGTACAGGGAATGCAGACTATGACTGAAGGAGATTAATGAAAGGTACAAGTTCGGAGATGTAACTCCGTGGATGTCCAATGGATCTGTACAAGTCCGAGGTTTCAGGATAGGGGCTAAGGAGATGATCTCCGGAGTTGAACTCCTAAGTGAACTCCTAAGGGTGGAGATGAACTCCTAAGGGAGTTCTTCAGAGGTGTGGCTTTATTTGAGTAGTTAGTGGAGTTGGCCGGAGGTGTATGGAGTTGGCCGGAGGTGTATGGAGATGTTCAGAGGTGACCAAATAGGGGTTGGAATGGGATATGACATTCCCCGTCCTCGTCATCCTCGTTGTCATCATCTGGGTCATTATTTTCATCATCATCATCGCTGGGAGGGCCTCCACCTGGAGGGTCTCTCCCTGGATATCCGCCTTGAGGGGGCTATTCCCCTCCACCCTGGGAATCATCCCAGTGTCGATGGAAGATCTCGTTTTCTCTATCATCTTCCGCGCATCTGGGACTCAGGGTCCTGTTGCCACTTGCAATGGTGCGGTCCCGTGCCATTTGATGGAGTATTGCCACTCCTCGTTGGTTTCCGTACATATGGCAGATTATATCCGAATTTCACCTGGACAAGCATGTTGGACGGTTCAGCATATTCAGGGCTAGACCCCGTCTATTGCCTGCCTCCATAGGTGAACCTTGGTCTCCTTTCAAGGGTTCTTTTCCCTTTGTAGGAGTACTGAAGAGATATCAGGACTCTTGTCCCTCCATCTTAATTGATGCGGGAGGAATCGACATTGGGCTACTAGCCCTGCTAGTCGGTTCCTCAGTTTCTTGAGCGGCAATCGCTGGTCTGATACAATTGATAATCGCAGCTTGATGCTACCCGGGGTTTATTCCATGATTATGGAACATCTCAGGGCCTTGTCCATAGTTCAGCCATTGATACTGAATTCCGTCAAGGAATTCGTTTATGCTTGCTATGGCCAGTCACGGGTCCATGGGGATATCATCCTCAAATTGTACCCTCAGCGCTGGCACAGTACCTTCTGTGTAGACCTGAACGAGAGGACTCTCTGTTCTCGGGCGATAAAAAGGATCGGTGAAGATCCTTGAGCTGTCTTGCTTGGTCATTTGAGGAGTCAGGGGACTTAGCGGGATGGCTGCTTATTGAGATGAATGGCAACTGAGCCCGATACGATTGTATGTGGTGGATATGAAATTGACGACACAGAAGGGGGATCCGAGAGAAGCTTCTTGGCAGTCTTGAAGAAATCTGTTGTCTTTCGGAGTGGAGACCGCAGTTCCTCTATTACATCTCTAGTGTCTTTAACATTGCTTTCCAGGTCACTGTTAGAATCATCTTCAGCTTCACCACTGTCATCCTGATACTCTCATTGTCCGAAGCGTGATGGCGGTGTTACAGCACTTTTCAAAAGTTTGTGGAAAAACAAAAAACAAAAAGTTGAGTATGGGATTTGCCGGGAAGGACCCGAGAAGTAGCTCAGAGAGATTGTGTGATTGTGTGACACAATCATAGGTAAGCAGCGCTGTTCCTTCGCTCCCACCACTGTATCACTTGTGCATCTGCCTTTCGCTGGCCCCACCGACTGCACCTGACCTCGAAACCAAGTCTTTCGGCACCTCGCAACTTACTAGTAACCCCCCAAGTGCTCAGCTAACTTTCTGCAATGCTCACTACCCTGCAGCTCATATGCACAGATTGTCGTCATTTGGGGCTTACTCCCATCTTTCTCTTTTCGTCTTGGACATCTTGCATAGCAAACATTGTTGTGTAGTAGCTAGCCTCACCACACTGTATGTTCAAGCTACTACATAGTACATCGCAATTCAATCCCCTCCTTGCTGCCAACCCCAACTTATTTGATGTAGCTACGACTCCACTTCCATGTGAGCCCACAACAGCTCTTAGTTATGTTGTATGCAAACAATTCATAAGTGCTTCCGGGCGAGCCTGTGACCAGGGCTCATCAGGAAGTCGTTTTTGCTACTCAAATTGCACCTCCAAGACCAATGAAACATGCTAAGACCCATGGTCGAAAGTACTACTAGTAATTGTCCTTTCCAGCAATCCCCACAGCTCAACTATTTGTTTTTTTGTCTTTCCATGGACTTTAAAAACCACTGTAAGCTTCGAGGTGCCGAGAGACTTGGTTTCGAGGTCGGGTGCAGTGGGTGGGCCTAGCAAAAGGCAGACGCACGAGTGATATGGTGGTGGGAGTGAAGGAACAGCGCTGCTTACCTACGCTTGTGTCACACAGTCACACAATCTCTCTGAGCTACTTCTCGGGTCCTTCCCGGCAATTCCCATACTCAACTTTTTGTTTTTTGTTTTTCCACAGACTTTTGAAAACTGCTGTCAATAGCCGGGCTTTCTCGTCTCGGTCAAGGCAGCGGCATATCTAAGAGTTGTAATCATGATGATTTGTGGTGGAGGTGGGATCCTTGATGACCTCGATGTGAGCATGTTCTGTGGTGTCAGCTGACCACTGGAGTAGTGATCCAACCTTTTTGATACTGGGAATGACACTTTGCATTAGCTCAAGCTTCGGAATTTCCCAGTGTTCGAGGATTGCCCCACTCACTTGACCACAATGTAGTCTGCGCTCAACAATAGATGCCTTGTGCTGATGAAAGGTGTCTAGCGCTACTTGTATCTTATCTCGTGTTGCAGTTGAGATAGCGGGGGCTTGAGACAGGTAGCGGAAATCCAGGAGTGATCAGATCGCCAAGACAACAGAAGCATTGGCTACACCAGCAATGACAACAACAATATATCATTGAACATCACAATGCCCACATCAGCAAATCTACATTTTTTCTGAGTTATCAAAATCAGTGACCTTGCTGAGCTATCTGACTTGACTGACAGCATGCTATCAGTGCTATCATTCATAAGTAATTCATTGCTATCAGCATTCTCAGAGCTATCAGCATATCAGCTTGTTAGTTCCCCAGTGATATCAGTCCCATCAGTCCAGCCAGTCAATCAATTAATCATCTGATTAGTCTTGTCAGTCTTGTCATCCCATCAGTCAGTTAGTCAACCAGTCAACCAGTCATGTCAGTCTATCAGTCAGTCAGGTTGTCAGTGAATCAGCCAAATCAGCCCATGAGCCCATTAGCTGATCAGTTAGTCATCTCTGTCAGTCACATCAGTTGGTCAGTTGGTCAGTCAGTCAGGTGTGTCAGGTTTGTCAATTTGTCAGCTAGATAGTTAGTCAGTCAACCAGTCCATTCAATAAATCAGCTTATCAGCTTGTCAGTAAATCAGTTCAGGCAGGCAGGTCAATCTATCATTGATTAGGCCATTCAAGCCTGTCAGTCTTGTCATTGATTTCAATGACCCAGAAAAAATGTAGGTTTGCTGAAGCAGTGATGAGGGGTAGTACCGAGAACCAAAAATTGAGTTCTTCAGCACCAACAGCAACAATACACCATTTCACATCAGGGTCCCAAAATTTGCAATGCCAATGATGAAGACCTTCTGGCATCAGGAACTGGATGGCTCAGCATGCAGCCAGTCCCGAAAGAATGGATCTGCGACTCCACTGAGACGGAATTGTTCACATGTGGCAAAGAATGCTTCAATGTCATTTGGCTCACAGTCAATTGAGTGGAGCTGAGACAATGTGGTCTCAGCTATACGAGCGGCGTGACGATGGGGATCTCCGAATTGCTTGTAGTTGGCCATGGTAATGGGTGATGTGAGGCCGCGTACACAAGCCAGCATGCACGCTTCGGGTGTATCGACAATATAGGAGACGAGGGGCATAAAACAGAAATGCATGTTCCCAACAGGCTTGCTTGAGGGGTTCCAGTATGATGTCTAGACAGTGGTGGAATAAGCGGGCCTCGAGAAGGGAGCATATTCTCTTGACAGGATAAACAAAATCAGGAATGGGCATAAGTGTGAGAAGGAGGAATGCATGAGATGATGCCTTGTTCCTGACGTTCATCCTAATGTTCACAGGACTGATTAGTAACGGGTACACAAGTCTTCTGCTGCAAATGTGTTGAATAGAGTCTAAGGAAGCGTAGAGTACGCCTAACCTAACACTCACATGGGGTTATGGGTCACTTGCTGTAATGCAATGGTTGTGGTAAGAACACAAGATGTTATTTGAACTCAGATGGTTGAGTTCTAACTTATATACTACATGTGCGTGTGACTATTTCCTTATAAGGAAGATTACACTACTACGATAAGTAAGTAAGTAATGTTGAAGAGCTACTACATGGTGCTCGTTCAACAAAATGTTCGTGATGTTGGTCTTATCTGACAAGAGGATCACGCCACACACAGTGGCTCCTTCACGATACTTTGACTGATAAAACCGATCAGTCAACGTGCATCCACTAGCAATTGAACCACTCTACCTGCAATTCCCAGGCTCCGTCACTACTCATCCATTCAGTATAGACCCTCATAATACGTTCACTCGTTGTGTACAGTTGATATGGTGAGAAATCAATCACACCAGCAAAGCGAGAACGGTTAAACAGTTGCTCGATGCAATCAAGAGAATCATGGAAGTACAAGTGGATGGGCTGCTTCATGGGATGTGACATATCAACGATCCTGCATTTCCACGCAGGCCCAGACGGAAGCAATTTGATGCGAGACCTTAGGTCCACAGCAGTCTGGAATGAGATCGGCATTTTCTTCGTCTAGGTGGGTATAGGTACCATATATCCATGCAGCATTACTCCACTCACCAAACCCAAAGACAAAAAATTGCCAATGGCCCTCATGCTGAGCCTCGACATCATCAAGAAGTTAGCCATTTGCCAGTCTTCCATATTGGCAAAAGGGTAGTACATGTTAGAGAAGCGGCGGATGGAATGTGAATGCTAACGAAGTGTGCGGTACTCCGTTTGTCTCTACTGTCTGAGAACAGTAGGTGCCACAAGTGTAATGCAAGTGACAAGAGGAAGGTATGTGCCTAGTGGGAGGTACTCACTAGGTCTGAGGATAGAGGTTGCTATCTTGAGGAGCGGAGTGAATATAGAAGCAAGGTGGAAGAGCTTGTATAAGAACTAAGGAGAGCGATACAGAGTGAGCTCTCCTCTATATAGGGTACAGGTATTTGTTTGTACCTGTATGCCTCTACTCTAGGGTAGGTAAAGATAAGAGATAGGAATGAGTCATATTGTATGATGAATGATAAGGAACCTATCTAGCCAATAGCAATAATGGCTGTTATCTATGACGACATATGATGAGTCAAATGTGATAGTGTAAACGGACCTAGTGTCTGATAGCCTGGACCACTGATGTAATCAGGTCTAGAATCTGGGTTATGTAAGAGAAGAACAGAAAGCAAATACCCAGATTTCAACACTCCTCCTCACTAGAAACATGAGTCATCATGAAAATGGAGATAAAGTCAAACTCTTTCGTCCATGCTCAAAGGCTATCTTTCCAAGATTCTTGGTAAAGATATCTGCGAACTGTTGTTGTGAAGGAACATAGAATAGTTCAACTTCACCTTCCTCAACAGCCTCCCGAATATAGTGTTCAGGGATACGAACATGTTTAGTTCGTCCTTCTTGAGCTGGATTCGAAGCAAGGAACATGGCACCCTGGTTGTCAACACACAGGGAAATAGTGGATAGAGGAAAAGCTAGTTCCTCGAACAGGTTGTGGATCCACTGGATCTGTCTGCAACATTCTGTCATTCCACAGTATTCTGCTTCGGTGGATGAAAGTCGAACTCTCTTCTGTCGTTTGGAAAGCCAAGACATGATTCTGTTTGCAAGGAAGACAGAATAACCCATAGTAGACCGTGAGGTCTCTATGTCTCCAGCCCAATCAGTGTCAGAATAGGCAACGAAACCATTGATAGGTCCATCAGCAGCATAGGTCAAGCACAACTTGGTAGTATGTGCGAGATAGCGCACTATATAGAGCGCCTTCTGCAAATGATCCTCAGAGGGGTTTGCAGAGTACTGCAACATCTTGATCACTGAATAAGCGAGATCGGGTCGTGTGCCAAGCATGATGTAGAGCAATAATCCAATGACCGATTGATAACGACTTCGAAGAGTTGGGTTTGATTCTCCTTTCGTTGGGTTTGGGAGTATAACCAGAAGGAAGAGGAGTAGTGACTGGTTTACAGTCAGTTTGACCAAAGCGCTCAACTACTTTTTCAGCATAGGAGCATTGATCAAGCCTCAGAGTGCGTTTCTTGCAATCTCTGGTAATCCTCATTCCAAGGTATTCTTTGGCTTCGCCAAGATCTCTTGATTCCCAACGATCCATGAACTGTTTCTTGTGTTTGAGGATAAGTGATCTATCATTGCCCATAAAAAGAGCGTCATCAACATAAAAAACAAGAATAATCAGTTTATCACCAATAAACTTGACATAAACCCCTGGATCTGCATAGCATCTCTTGAATCCAAGTTCAAGGAGGGATTTGTGAAGCTGCTTGTTCCATTGAAGCGCAGCTTGTTTCAAGCCATAGATGGCCTTCCTAAGTCGACAGACCTTTTTCTCCTGGCCTTTGTGAACGAAACCCTCAGGTTGAACCATATACAGCTCCTCATTGAGGTCTCCAAATAGGAATGCTGTTTTAACGTCCAGAGCTTCAAGCTCCCAGTCTTCCAATGCTGTAAGTGCAAGGAGTACACGGACGGTTTCAAACCTGGTTACTGGTGAGAAGGTTTTTTCATAGTCGATACCGAAGATTTGTGTGAAGCCTTTGGCAACAAAGCGAGCCTTTTTATGGCCATCGCTCTTAACTGCATAAACCCATCTTCCCTTGATGGGTTCACGACCTTTAGGTAGATCAACAAGAGTCCAAACCTTTCGGTTCATAAGAGACTTGTATTCTTCATCCATCGCTTCTCTCCAAGATCTCTGTTCCGATGATGAAGTGAGCCTCAAGACATCCTTGTATTGCTTAGGAATGTTTTGGGATAGAGCAGCGGATAAATGGAACCACATCCATTGGCTGCTGTAAAGCTCACCCATATCATCATCCTTATTCGTTGGTCTAGCAGGAACAGATTGTTCTGCTTCGTCCACAGTATCTTGCTCCTCCTGGCGAGTATTGGACTTGCCATGAATCTCTCTCTCAATCTCGAGAGGTGGTCTATTCCCATAAGTGTTATCGGGAATGATCTGATGTTTAACATTCCTAGTGGAACGTCTCTCCGGTACAGGAGGTCGGAATGGTGCTCTTGGTGCGACAGGAGGTCGATGAGTGTCAGATTCTAATGATGGTGGAGGTGCACGATTGACTGGTGTGGATCCAGAAGGATCCCAATGAGGAACAGGTGGTGGTGGAGATGGAATGTGACGACCAGGTGGTGGTAAACCAGGTGATCGTGGTGGTGAAGGTGATCTGGATCTTGGATGAGGTAATGGTCCAAGATCAGGTATGTTAACTATAACATGACGAGGGTGATGGGAAGGAGGTTCCGGATTCTCCTTTTCTGATTCATCGTCTGATAGGTCGTTTGCAGGGTCTTCTAGTATCTGGGCTTGGTCTTCAACAGCAAGATCTCTAGAACATGATCTAAATTGAGTCTCATCGAATGTGGCATGGGTAGAGATAAAGAGACAATGTCTGGTTTGTGACCAGAATCTCCAACCCTTGGTATTGGTTTCGTAACCAATGAACATCATTTCTTCTGCTTTAGGGGACAACTTGTCCTTCCTTATCTCCGGTGGTATGAAGACGAAGGTACTGCAACCAAACACTCTGAAGTATGAAATATCAGGGACTGTACCATTGAATAGTTCAATGGGTGTCTTCCACCCATGACGACAAACTGGCTGTCTATTGTAGACATGAAGCGCAGTCTCCAGGGAATCTTGCCAGAAGATCCTGGGTAAGCAAGCATGATGGCGCATTGCCTCAGCTTTCTCCATGATGGTACAATTGAACCTCTCTGCACGTCTGTTCTGCTGAGGGGTATGAGGTACGGAGGTCTGATGGGTAATGCCTCTGGATGTGAAGAACGATTGAACATCTCGACCCATGTATTCCCCCCCCTCGATCTGAACGTACAGAGGTGACCCGAGAACCAGAATTGGCCTCGAGCCAGGTAAAGAGGCGCTGTAGCGCAGCCAAAGTACCAGACTTCTCCCAAAGGAAAGCAAGGAGTGTAAAGCCGGAATAATCATCAATGAGTGTCAACACATAACGAGACCGGGAGCAAGATTCCACAGGGAATGGTCCCATGAGGTCAGTATGAAGGAGAGCAAGAGGACGAGAAGCATGTTTGATCGAAAGACCGAAACTGCGATCTGCCATTTTACCCTCAGAGCAGCCTTTACAAGGAGGAAAGTTAGAAGGAATGGTGATATCCGGACAGCCAGAAGTGTGATTATGTAGCTGCCGGAGTGCGTTCTTGGAACAGTGTCCAAACTGAAGGTGCCACAAAGAGAAAGAATCAATGGAGGTCACTGAGGCAATCTTTCCCGGAGTAATCGTAGAAGACTGAAACCAGTGGAGATTGTTGTCTGGAAATGAGGCAGATGCCCAGATTACCAGATTTCCCAGGTTGTTCCAGATACGAGTTTCTTGTTTATTGATTTCAAATCGATATCCCTGAGAGGTCAGGGTAGTAACAGACAAAAGTCTGTGCGATGCTCGACGTGCATACCATACTTGTTCAAGGACCAAAGGGTCACTTCCATGAGGTCAAAGGATAACCTTTCCAGGACCGTACATGGAGACAAGAGAACCATCAGCGATAGAAGCATGTTTGGTTCCTTGTGAGAGATGAGCAAAGTCATCTAGGTATGGAGTGACATGATCAGTGCAACCACTGTCAATCATCCAATGTGAACGAGTTGGACTTAGTGGGTTTCCAACAGTGTACCAGGCAGAAGAGAAGATATGATTCTCGGTTTTAACTACATCACTAGGGTTCAAAGGGGTCTCTCTCATTGTCATCCCTTGGATGCCACGTGAGAGGCTAGTGAAGGAAACCAGATTATAATCGTTAAAGTAGGAGGAAGCCTCCTCCTTAAGAGGAAACTCTCTGATCGAATGACCAGGTAACGATTGTCCCATGACTAAACCTCCGACAACAAAGGTAGTCTTCTTCTTTTTCTTTGGCTTGGTGACCCTACCAGATCGTTCCAATCTCTCCAGAGGGTTAGAGGGAGAGTTGGCGGGAGCGAAAGGACTGGTGGACAGCAGATTGCATATCCGGTGATATGTCCATAGAATCGTCAGATGGTCCGTCCCATCCAGGTTCCACAACATCAGAGTCGAATGGTTGTTCGATCTCCATTTCCTGAAGTCTAGAGGTATATTGGAAGTCTTCCTCGGTCATCCCATAGTAGGGGTCAGGATCTGAGTTAGTAAACTCATTTACCATAGACACCTGAGCAGGTGCTTTGCCTTTTCCTTTCTTATCAGCGTTGCGCTGATTGTACAAACCTCTCTTATCATTATTCAAGTTTCTCTTTTTCTTCTGTGGGTTTCCCCCAGGAGATGAAGGATGGCCTGACGACTGCTGTTGAGGCTGTCATTGGTTCTTCCACTTGTTTTGCTGTGGAGGGCCATGACGAATGACGTTCATCCTGTTTAGAGATGAGGATGAGGAAGAGGGTTGGGGAGGTGGTGCTTGCACATGAGTGATGTGTGAAGAAAGAGGGCGAAGCTTTGAGTGGCAAAGATCAACCTCTCGAAGGATGGCTTGGATGTTGTTTTCCACAGTAAAGTCATCTTCTTGTGTGGTATGGATAAGGGTGGAGCGGAGTGCTTCAAAGTCATCAGGAAGTTGTGCTAGAATGAACATAGCACGAAGAGATTCAGGAAGTCGAAGACCTGCATTGAGCATGCCTGTAAAATACTGTTGTATCTCCGAAATGTCTTCTGATGCATGCTGGGTCCTTATGTGAGTACAGAGGACCTTGTGCAGCCAGTAAAACTGTTACGCTTGGACCGGGTAGGTACGAGCATAGCCCCTGTGAAGCGAAGAACGAGGAGAGCATCGACTCAGAAGTACGACGAGGTCTTATAGAAGTAACGTCCTTCAGAGTAGGACGAAGACTACAAGGGGTCAAGGAACTCGTGGGGTCATCCACACGAGGTTCAAGGGTTCAAGGTAGTTGGGCTGGTTACCAACAGTTCAAGTGAGGACCACAAGAGCGATAGATTGTACAAGGTACAAGAATACAAGGGAGCTCAAGAGTAAAGAAAGTACATGGGATGATAAACGACGGTTTATATACTACATGGAAGAGAAGTTTAAGGGTAGGCATAGAATGCGAAGGAATGAGATAGAATGTGGAGGAAGATATACAATGACTAAACAAGTGGAGTACCGTCGGGGTGCCAACGGGAAGGAACTGGAGATAAGGGAAGTCATCGTAGAAAAGGAATAGTGTTCGCAGTGCGTGTAGTACAAGATAAGCGATAAGAGAAAAGAAAAGATAAAGTCGTAACAAAAACTGTCCTGTGATGCCTTTGGAGGCGAAACGATCTGACAAAGCATTCCAGAAGAGGTAGGCTTTCAACTTGTAGTAAGTCGTCAGAACAGGTGTAGCAGTGCTTCCTGTGTTGACTTGGAATTCTGCCCAGTTGGTCGGAGCGGTGGTAGACAACTGATCGTTAACAGTGATAGAGAGGAAGCCTAGAATCTTTGAGTCTGTGGCCTTCCAAATCGTTTCATCAGTTATAGCGATGCGCTGAGTCAATCGAAGGGTTCCATCTATGAAACCTTGTCCACCTATCGAGGCCAAGATGCCTTGAACGCGAGAACTCCAAACAGAGTAGTTCCTCTGTCCCTCAAGGACAGGAATGCGACTGAGGAGGGATCCATCGATCCTAAGATCTGCAACGGCAGGAACAGCAGCTGACATGTCTGTTGGAAAGAATCAGTGTTCAAATCATAAGGAGAGATGTACTGTCATTGAGAGTATCAGTTCCACAATCTTGTGTCCAGTCCCAGTGCTCAAGAACTATACATTGTCCATGTCCAATCCGGTCCATTACATGTGAGAATGTCTCCAAACTTCACCAGCAATGGTGGCAGCACGACGAGGTGGTCTGCCTTCATCCTGTTCTCCATAGAGTCTGTGGAGGCAAGCCTCTCACATCTCAGGAAGGGTTGAACACTTCCTAATCTGCTTTTGAAGCCTGTGTTGGACAGGGTTTGCAGATCTCCAGCTTTTGCGAAGGTACTTGTTGAAGTTGTAATTCCAGTACCGCTGGGATGGAGTAGGAGCAAATTGCCTAGTGAGATGGTTATACCAATCAATGGGATCACCAATATAAATGTTCGGAGAAAGAGAATCATATAGAACTTCATGGACATCATGAGAACGGTAAATGTCTCCAGGATCAAAGTGAGAAAGAGGAGGAAAGAGATCTCTGCATAAAACTTCATGACCTTGGTAGTGAACTAATGCAGGTGGGGTAGAAATGTATATCTCGGAGGGGAAAGCCCATCCGGCACCAGCATTAGCTGAGGAAAGAGACTCGTCCTTGAACATGAATGAACATGCAAGGATGGAGTCATCCCAGGTAGAAGTCTCGGCTGATGACACCTGGAAAGGTGTCACCACCCGGCGGGATTTCCTTGAATGTACCCAAGGTCCGAAGCTTGACTGTCTAAGGAAGGGGACTACCCACCCTTGATGATGTATAGTCTGGCAGATATTCTTCGGTGGTAGTGGATCTTGGAAAATCACCTCCTGATGTATTCCTCCTTGATCTGGGTTGGCCAAAGGTGTCAAGTGATACTCGACAGACTGTTGCCATATACTGTTCTCAAAGGCGTTGAAGCTCATGGGGGGTAAGCCTAGATTCAAGTTCCGGTGTTGGGATTCGGAGAGGTACGCCATGAAGAGGATCATGTGGCGGAGAGTAGAGAGGAAGTGGTGATGGTGTGCGAGGAGGAAGAATAGGGAGAGGAATCGACTCTGGATTATTGACTAAGTCTGGAAGAGTGGAGCGAATAGAAGTCGATCGAGTTCTTCCTCTGAAGGGTCTGTAGGCAGGGCTAAAGACATATCCAGAATGAAGGGTTTCTTTGTGAGATGTTCCAGATATACCAGTACCAAGTCCTCGTAGTCCATCATAATATTCTGCTTCTTCAATGTGTCATTGACAAGAAGGACAGGGAATATGGAAGGGGGTCTGGAAGTTGTTGAAACGAACCAGACATGTAGGATCCTCTGAGCAAGGTGTAGGGATGATGGGAGCAGGGAGTTCTGCAGGAGCAGAGAAGTAGGACGACTGCGAGGGGGATGTCTCGGAGCGAACCTCGTAGGTTACTCCGGTCGCAGGTGTGGACAGAGATTGGGAAGATGATGGTCTCTCCGATGAAGGCAGAGGTGAATCACCACGAACCTGTTGAACTGGTTGTTGGGGTCTAGTAGACAAAACCAGATGCAACGTATAATGTTCGTGATTAGCGATGTGATTCATATCAAGAGAAAAATAACCATCATCGACTTGAATGAGGATATCACCGAACTGATGAACAAAGAAGTAAACAGCCCCAAGTGCATACAAGGGGATGTTGGTAGCGATGAGCATAAGACAATGTCCAAGGAGGACAATTGTCTGAGAGAAACTCGTAGCAACTCTAGCCTCCATATCTGCTAGGTCAAGGGTGACAGGAAAGCGCAAGTATGTCAAGCCTTGACTAAGCGGGGCTCATAACCCAATGAAGTGCACGGTCCTCCGTTTGTCTCTACTGTCTGAGAACAGTAGGTGCCACAAGTGTAATGCAAGTGACAAGAGGAAGGTATGTGCCTAGTGGGAGGTACTCACTAGATCTGAGGATAGAGGTTGCTAGCTTGAGGAGCGGAGTGAATATAGAAGCAAGGTGGAAGAGCTTGTATAAGAACTAAGGAGAGCGATACAGAGTGAGCTCTCCTCTATATAGGGTACAGGTATTTGTTTGTACCTGTATGCCTCTACTCTAGGGTAGGTAAAGATAAGAGATAGGAATGAGTCATATTGTATGATGAATGATAAGGAACCTATCTAGCCAATAGCAATAATGGCTGTTATCTATGACGACATATGATGAGTCAAATGTGATAGTGTAAACGGACCTAGTGTCTGATAGCCTGGACCACTGATGTAATCAGGTCTAGAATCTGGGTGATGTAAGAGAAGAACAGAAAGCGAATACCCAGATTTCAACAAATGCATGTCGAATCGTTTGAGGTGTTGAATAGAGTCTATGGAAGTGTAGAGTACGCCTAACACTCACATGCGGGTTATGGGTCACTTAGCTGGTAGTGGTGGTTGTGGTAAGAACACAAGATCCTATTGGAACTCAGATGATTGAGTTCTAACTTATATACTACATGTGCGTGTGACTATTTCCTTATATGGACGTCTACACTACTACAATAAGTAAGTAAGTAATGTTAAAGAGCTACTGCGTGGTGCTCGTTCAACACTCCCCCTCGCTAAGCTGCTGGTAATAAGGCGCGTAAGCGAAGAGAGCACACCTTTGCTACAAAGTCATCCGGATGAACATTGGGTACACGACTTGTGCATTGAGTGAAGTAGGAAGGGAGCAATAGCTTAGGTTGCTATTGCTTTGTCATAGATGACTAATCCTAGTTGAGATCTGAACTGGTCAAGTTTTATATGACCAAGGTTCTTGGTGAACATATCGGCAGAGTTTATGGCCCCTTCGATAAAGAATAGTTCTACCATTCCTTCACGGATGAACTCTCTAACACCATGCCATTTGATGTCCACGTGTTTGTTACGTTTTTCAGTAACAGCGTTTGATCCCATGAATATGGAACCCTGATTATCACCACAGATGTGGATAGGTTGTAACTTGTATCCAAGTTCCTCCATTAAGGAGCGCAACCAAATGACCTGTTTGCTGCAATCAGAAAGTGCAACATATTCAGCTTCTGTAGAAGAGTAGGCAATGCGCTGCTGTTGGCGCAACTGCCAGCTGAAGATGCAATTAGCTAGTTTAATAAACCAGCCAGTCTGAGAGTGACGGGTATTAGGATCGGATGCCCAATCGGAATCAGTGAATGCGATCATGCCTGCCTTGGAGCCACCATCAAAAACGAGGGAGTAATAGCGAGTACCGACTAGGTACTTGCATATCTACAGTGCCCTGTCTAGGTGCTCCTTGGAGGGCTTAGCTGCATGCCTCGATAGGGCTGTCACAGCATAGGCTATATCTGGCTGGTGCCTAGTGTGATGTATAGCAACGATCCGATCACTTGTTGGAAGCGAGATCGCAATTCTGGGTCGACTGGACCATTGTAGTCGAGAGGGTAATATCCCTGTGGAAGGGGAGTGGAAGCCGTTTTGGCGTTCTGCATTCCGAATTGCTCAAGTACCTTTTCAAGGTAGGCGTACTGATCAATCATGATCTTGCTGCCTTCTCGGCGGATTCTCATGTGCAGGAATTCGGTTGCAGGACATAAGTCTCTGCATTCCCACTTGCGCATAAATGCGGCTTTTACCTCCAATACTATGGCCTTGTCTGGGCCACAGAATAAGGTGTCATCTACATAGACGATGGCAACCACCATAGTGGTGCCCTTCTTCTGGTATAGGAAGATTCCAGCGTCGGACTTCAGATGTTCGAAGCCAAGGTCTTTCATGGACTCGTTTAGAGTCTCCCACCAGGCTAATCCAGCTTGTTTAAGGCCGTACAGGGCATGTCGTAGACGGAGTACTTTGTGCTCTTGCCCAGGGATTATGAAACCTTCGGGTTGTTTCATGTAGATCTCCTCATTTAACTTACCATATAGGTAAGCACTTCTTACATCGAGTGCTTCAATGTGCCAGTTCTCTAAGGCTGCGAGTGCAAGCATAAGCTGCACAGTCTCAAACCTTACAACCAGGGAGAAGATTTGGTCGAAATCGATTCCCTCTTGTTGAGAGAATCCTTTTGCGACTAATTGTGCGCGTTTACGACCATCAGGTTTCTGATTGAAGACCCATTGGTTTGATATGACCTTACGCCCTTTCGGGGGGTCGACCAGTTCAAAGACTTTACGCTCTTTGAGTATGTCTAGCTCGCGTCGACATGTGGCTTTCCATTCCTTTTGTTCTGCCTGGGGCAGTCTCTATAAGTCCTTTAGACTCCATTCGCGTAGGGGTTTAGCATCTGCAGTTGCTAACCCAAGTGGGATTGCCTTTGACATAAAAAATGCAGCCAATCCAGCTCCCCCTTCACGACTTAATTGTTTGACCTCTGCTTCACTGTCAGAGTCAGGAGCATCAGTAGGGGCGGGAGGCGCATTAGAGTCAGGAAAATTGCCAGGCATGCCTTGTGGCAGAGGCTGTGGCTGCCTTGGTCTAGACGGACCAGGTTCCCGAGAGTCAGGCCAGCGCGATTTGCGCTCGATCTCCTTAACCTGCTCAACCGGGTGTTTATCCCCGTAAACATTGTCAGGCCTGTTAGGTACACGATGTTCACGTTGGGGACGAGCGGGGGCAAATGGGATTGCGGGTGGTGCCCCACGACCTTTTTTAGGTGCACATGGTGGGGGCGGTGCCGGGCGAGGCGAGGGTGTGCGAGGAGGGACGGGAGGAGATGGTACTCTTGGAGCGGGTCGACTGGGTCGATAGTCATCGTCATCAGCAGTGGGCGCCGGTGGTCCTTGTAAAGGGCCAGGCTCAGTGGCGACAGGTGGCACCGGTTGTGCAGCAGGGCACGTGCGGGGTGATGCACAGCGGGGGAATCATGTTTCATCGAATATCGCATGAGCAGAATGGAACAAAATGTTGTTGGGGGAACGCATAAATAGGAAATTCATATCATTTCCTGGTGCGACACCCAGATACACCATTAATTCGGACTTAGGGGCCATCTTATTGGCCCGCACATCATCCAGAATGTGCACGTATGCGGCACATCCGAACACGCGTAGATGTGCTACATCCGGCTGCTGCTTATGAAGCAACTCATAAGGAGTATGCCAGTTGTGGCGGCACAGCAATGTTCTGTTGTATATATGGGTAGCATGTTGAATGCTGAATTCCCACCAACTTTCCGGAATCCAGGCTTCATGCCGCATAGCTTCGGATTTGTCCATTATGGTTTGCATGAAACGTTCAGCATGACCGTTCTGTTGTGGAGTATGGGGTGCGCTTTGGTAAACGCGGATCCCCTGTTCCTTGAGCATGTCATCGAAAGCTCGAGACTTGTACTCTCCCCCTGCATTGGACATCCATCCTTGTACCTTTGCGGTAAATTGTGTGGACCCCATTTTGAGGAAGTGTCTAGTGGCCGTCAACGCAGCATCTTTCATGTGCAGAAGACTAACCCATGCCATTGACGTATAGTCATCAAGGAATGTGATAATGTATTTATACCGATGGTATGAATCAGTGGGGAAGGACTTTAAGTCTGAGTGGATCAATTCAAATGCACGGGTAGCGTGTCGCTCAGTAGGAGGGAAACTCCTATTAGGTAGCTTGCCCATAGCACAGCCAGGGCAGACAGAGTCCTCAGAAGGGATCTCAATGTCAGGCATAGACTTGACGTGCTTACGAGCATGCCGGATAACATCTTTGGAAGGGTGTCCAAAATGTCGATGCACTATTTCGTACGTGATAGTACGTGTTGTGTTTGCTGATTGTCCTTTCAGCAGTAGCGCCTCAATGGTATACATTCCCTGACCTAAGCGGCCAGGAATAAACGGGGCGAGGGTAATGCCATCACCATATGTAACTGTGATTTGCTTAACGTCGCCGTGGACTTTTGCACCATGTGCAAGTAAGAGGCCTAGGGAGACTGGGCGGACACCAGAGTTTGGTATATGTCCTACATTGTGTAGCTCTAGGATGTGTGATTTCTTTGTTGCACTATCCATCCAGTGCACTAGTACTGTTCCTTTACCTTCAACGTAGATAACACCTGAAGCAGTAAAAACCGGTGGACAGTCTTTTTCTACTATCTTCTCATAGGTGACGTAGTCTGATCGCTCAGGGGTGAAGTGCATTGAAGCACCTGAATCTAAGATCCAGAAATTGCCCTTTGGGCATGCACACTTATGTCTTGAAGAGGAGGAGGGGGCGCTGCAAGCGCGACATGTTATGAGAGACGTGGGCGGCGAGCCGGGGATCCACGGTGGCGGGAGTATCGACGACGGTGGTGATGATGATGGCGGAGGTGATGTGGGCATGGTCTTGCGACTTTGCCTTCTTCTTGCCTCGATGGGTCTTCTTCCCCTTCCCTTCAGCGCTAGCTTCCCCTTGCTGCTGCTGCTGTTGCTGCTGCTGTTGGAAGGAGGGGTCGTTGCCCTTCCACTTCACAGCCGAAATCTTGTTAGCCTGGTGAGCAGGCTTGCCACCACCCATCAGGGAGTGCTGGTCCCACGAGAGGTCCGCAGCTTTGTGAATGTCCTCGACGGACAGGTCCTTGGCCTTGCCGGCCGTGTCCTTTGCCTGGACGATCATCTGAGTGACGACATCCATGGAGGCAGGGAGCTTTGCTAATAGCAGCATTGCTTGGACCTTGGCGGGGAAATCATCGTCGTCAGAGCCGTGGGACGAGGGAGTTCCAAGGCCCAGGTACAGCCTGTTGACTGCAGGTAGGCTTTCATGGCGGGTTGCCATTGCTTCCAGTTGGTCCCATTGAAGACGGTGACCTGCACGAAATTAGTATTGTGCTGAGTCAGGACACGAACTCTTAGATTCCCAGCATAATCTATGGCTGGAATATTCTGTTATCTCATATACAGGTAGACCACTATGTAGGCTACCTTCTCACCAAGTTTCATTTTTCTACCCCCAATCCTCAAGGAGATATTCACAAATCAGTTGTGAAGTCCCTTACACTAGTGTATACTACACTAACATTATGTACACTTCTATTAGCTTCCCATATATAGGAAAGACATTTTCATGTATTGCATTGCTTTATCTGCACAGCCCTTGAGCCACATGATCACTGCTGCATAGCATTGAACCTATGTGACTCTATGTATGGAATTATAAGGTTTGGGTGTTTCCATGGAAACGCACAGCCTTAAAGCTGTGCAGAGTTCTGTGTTTTGTGCACAGCCTCAAGGAACAGATGAGTAAGCGCCAAGCCAATCCTTACCAATCATTGTAGCAGCCAGCCAATAGCATAAGAGCCTCAATGAGTGGAATGGCTGTGTGCATAGCCCAAAAGCAGCTACATATGGGAGCATAGCCTCATGTAATAACAGTATATAAGGAGTGGATTCTGCCAGCAAAAAGGAGCAGCTAATATCTGGAGAAAAGTATCTAGAAGCTAATATCTAGAACAAAGTATCTAGAGCCAATAAATCTAGAGCAGAGAACTCTAGAGAGCTCATTAGACTAGACTAAGTAGCACTACTACTACTAGCTAGTCAGTTGTATTAGGTAGCTTGTACTAAGCAGAAAACAAGTGCCATCAGAAGGCAACCTATACAAACAGATTATCTAAGCATATCCCTAAGTGGGCATATCACTTGCCAACTGTAACCTAAGTAAATCTAGCCTAGGAATACTTGGGAATATTCACTTAAGAAATCACCTTGCTAACCTTGCTGACTTGTATTCACTCCAGTTGCCCAATATAGCAGGTTTATAAATAACCAATATTGTGTGTCAACTGAGTGACATATCTAGTATTTTCCCACACCATAGCCACCAGCATAGCCACCATAGTTTCTCAGGAAACATAGCTAACTTTATATCAGGCATTATATTACCATTTTGTCTGTATCCATTCCAATATCAGAATTCTTTCTGTGCTTTGTCTGTGTAAAATTACACTATAAGACAAGCTCCCATTTCGGCACATAGCCCCTAACACAGCCACCATACTTGAAGCTCAACAAAGCTTACAAGTTTCCTACACTTTCTACAGCTAGCACATCTAGCTACATTTACCTAGTTATTACTAGTATCTTAGTAGTTCATTAGCTACTCACCATTACCTACACTCAGCTAGGAAGAAACCAACCCTTTTCCTTAGACAAATAATCAGGAAAGGAAGAACGACCGGGGAGCCAATTGGCTAAGTTTTCTTACTCACTCAGCAGATCAGTTTCTATTTCTTTTCTTCTGTTTGATCTGGTAGTTAGAGTTGTCCTATCACCAGCTTATAGCCAGATTGGGCCTGGAGGATTAATTGCCCATAGATTTCCCTAGCCATCTAGCAATCCAAATCCTGAATGAATGACAATGGGGATGTGAGAATCTTTTGAGGAAGACGACATAGTAAGAAGAGTCTAGAATGCAACAGTGTTAGCGTGCAATCCAGACATAGGTTCGTTACCGTCGACGTCAGGAACAGCATTTAAGCGTTCACTAATGCCTACGATCGCGACAGCGACAGTGAGCATGAGAGTTAGGCGACTAGTGAGTTCAGCCTTGCGGCGAATGTCACTGTGCACTAACGGGGCTCATAACCTGTTGAATAGAGTCTATGGAAGCGTAGAGTACGCCTAACACTCACATGCGGGTTATGGGTCACTTAGCTAGTAGCGGTGGTTGTGGTAAGAACACAAGATCCTATTCGAACTCAGATGATTGAGTTCTAACTTATATACACTACATGTGCATGTGACTATTTCCTTATATGGACATCTACACTACTATGATAAGTAAGTAAGTAATGTTAAAGAGCTACTGCGTGGTGCTCGTTCAACATGAGGAACATCTCTCCTGTTGCATAGATGACTGCCATGCCATCAAAAATAATTGCATTCTGAACATCAAAGTTCTCAGCCTCTTCCCGAAGTGGCAGATCGTTGATATCATAGTTAGGACCTGTGTCAAAGCCTTCCATGTTGTAATCCATCTGGCCATCTTGTAGCTCGTCACGAGCAACATCTCTCTCTCCATCTGGTGGATCATCATCATCTCTGGGATCTGGTGGAACAATATCAGTGCCAAAGTTGTATCATCCAAGGACTTGAGGCGACTCACTGTGCAAAATGGGACGCGGGACTTCGAGAGCCGCCCATGGAAGATTGCTGTGGTAACATCTGGATCTGGGCTGCGAGATATGGAATGAGACGGCTTTCTGGCTGGAGAAATCCTTGAGACACTTGGGGCAGTTTGGCATCCTATCAGTTTGGTTGAAAGAAATGTTGCTTGCCACGAAGTCCGCTAACCGAAGTCAAGCTATTAGCTTCGCCATGCATTTTGGTTCTGTCACTAATACCTTCTTTTTTTTTCATCACTGAACACAATGATGCACGCAGGTCCTGGTAAATCTGGTGGTAGCAGCAATCCCAGTATTTCTAGTGCTGGCTCGCAAGATGCCTCTTTCACTACCACAGTTCCTGGATCGCCTTGCGCAAATGATACTTCACATTCTCTGTCTTTGATTCCTTCCTCATCTCAGTCCATCCCTTGGTCTCCCGTCATTACTGATGCTTCAGGCATCATACCATTTCCTGCAGTCAGAACTCCTCTCGCTGTCGGTGCAATCCGGTGTAGGTAACAAAGGCTCGCTGAAAACCTTCCTGGACTAAGCCAATCAGGTCACAAGCTAAAGAAAAGGAGTGAGGGTGTGATAGGTTCGACCCTAAAGGGATTCAAATGTGAGTCGAAGAGTGGGAGGACAAGAAACAGGAAGTCCGAGGCTCCTAGATGAAGTCCAGAGTTTCAGATAGATGAGAGAAATGGATGCAAGGACACCCGAGAGACACCTGAGCATCGAGTTGTAGAGCGCGAGGTGTTTTGAAGGTGCGAGACGTGAATGAGAGCGATGGTAAGTCGTGCAACAGGCACCGGACTTCATATTGTAGATGTTCGGGATGATGTGGACGAGAAAGAGATGATCAACACTGACTGGGTGAAGGATGTATTCAGATGTCCAAATACAAAGATTTATAGTCTTGGAGCATATTCCGGACTTAATGGTAACCAAGGACAAGGATATAAAGATGAAACAAAACAAACAAACTAGGTCCATGTGACATGTCGTTCCTTATGTCCGAGTATGATCAGGAACAAATGCGAGACCATCACTACAAATGACGATGCTCACGAAACGAGCCTGTGATTTTAGTTTAGAAGCCATGCAATTGATTACGAACCAATATAAAAAACACCCGACGTGATCTGGGTGGACATAGGACATAGGACATGGCTTGGACTTGCGATGTGAAGGTTTGGACTTGAGATGCGAGGATAAACACGTCGGACTTTGTTCGGGTTTGATGGAGGAGCTTCGGACTTGGATGAGATATGATGAACATGGTGTTGGGTACTGGTGATGAGTGATGGGGTGGCTATATGATGTTATACCAGGTTAGGGAGCATAGCCTCCCTACACCGGTCACATTTCTCATCCTCTGCTGGTGGTGCTCTGTCGCATCTCATCACTCCCTTGCCCCACAACAAGTCCCGCTCTCCCTTGAGCACCTCAGTGGGGTCATTATATCCATCTTTCCAGGTAGATCTCCAAACTCATTCTGAACCAGTAAGTCATAACGATCTATACTGAGAGATGCAATTCTAATGGGGGAGCACAAGGATCCTTCAGACACTGAGGTATCTTCCTCTGAACAGGAGGAAGCAAACCTGGTTCTCCAAGTTCTCCAAGCCTGTCGTCTTGTCCAGCGTTTTGAGCACTCACTCAGCGAGGCTATGGTGGGAGAGCATCACACCTTGGAAATACTACACAGATGCCATGTGGAACGATCACATAAAAGGTTGCGGGACATTGAGGACGAGCTTGGTTGCATCCTTAACACAATGCATCAAAATGGTCTTTCTGTCTCAAAATCTGATACTCCACACAGCTTCAAACACCCCTGCATCGCTAAATCTGGTGAGTCTGGCAGAGCAAATGGAGGTGAGCTATTTTAGTCTAGCATCAGGATGTGGGTTCCATTAACCTCATCATTCTAGTTTCATCATCTCCAGAGGTTTAGGGAATGATGGTATATTTTTGTCATCTTATGCATATATGTATGCCGGTTGATATCGTGTTGAAAATCATTATATGAATGATGTATCCCCATCCTGACCCACTGCACGAATTGTGTTGCCCCACGACAATTGTACAGTACCATTCAGGGCTGTCAACACCTGCCACACTGCCACGCCTGTACAGATACCCGGCTGTGGCTGCAGTGCTTGTACATACAATACCAAATTGCCAGCGCTGTGCGGCCACACTCTCCTGCACAATGTCGTGCAGTAACTAAAATACCCACCTATGATCACCCTGTTGAAATCTGGGTATTTGCTTTCTGTTCTTCTCTTACATAACCCAGATTCTAGACCTGATTACATCAGTGGTCCAGACTATCGGACACTAGGTCCGTTTACACTATCACATCTGACTCGACATATGTCGTCATAGATAACAGCCATTATTGCTATTGGCTAGATAGGTTCCTTATCATTCATCATACAATATGACTCATTCCTATCTCTTATCTTTACCTACCCTAGAGTAGAGGCATACAGGTACAAACAATACCTGAACCCTATATAGAGGGGAGCTCACTCTGTATCGCTCTCCTTAGTTCTTATACAAGCTCTTCCACCTTGCTTCTATATTCACTCCGCTCCTCAAGCTAGCAACCTCTATCCTCAGATCTAGTGAGTACCTTCCACTAGGCACATACCTTCCTCTTGTCACTTGAGTTACACTTGTGGCACCTACTGTTCTCAGACAGTAGAGACAAACGGAGTACCGTGCACTTTGTTATACCCCTTCGAATGCATAAACCATGACTCCCCCAGGCTGGGCTGCTGTTGACCTCTACAATTGCCGTGTGTGGATCCTGCTAATTTCCAAAGTATACCCATTCATTTTGTCAGAATCAGCACTACTAACTCGTCCATTAGAACCTTGGTAAGGAAGGGCAGCATAAAAGCTCGAGCACCATCGTAGTGCCAGCCTTGAAGCGCAGAAATAGCATCAGCTGCGCCCTCATGTACTTGAGCAGCTGACAATTCTCTCAATCCTCTCTTTATCACACCATAGTACTCTGATCCAGATCAGCTTTACCTGCAACCACATCCTCCAGCATTGGCCCACACAACTGCTGTACCTCAACTCTACCAAAGTATACCTGCCTCAACCCTCGAGCTCTTCATCAAGATCCACCATTTTAAGGCCTCATCACTGGGTGTCTTGTATCAGCTCACTGGCGCAATTTCAAGATCGACAACCATATTCCAACAGCCTTCACAATTTCAACCAACCAGCCACCTCACTACATCTCATTTTGCAGAGGTATCTCTACTCACCGTCTTCATTCCAGGACTGTCCTTACACCTTCAACCTCCCCCCCTCACCATACTCATTTTCCAACAAGGCCTGCTGCTTGTGGTCTTGTATCGACTTTCTGGCGCCATTTCAGGACTGACGACACATAATCCAACAAGTCCTTGTAAGTTACCTTTAACCAGACCCCCTCACTACGTCTTGTATTGGCTCACTGGCGCAATGCCAGGACAGATGACATGTACTCCAACAAATCCTTACACTTTCAACTGGGCCCCTCCAAATCACGTTTTTGGCAGGTCTCACTGTGTGTCGTCTTGTATCGGCTCACTGACGCAATTCCAGGTCTGACGACACATACTCCAACAAGTCTTCGCACCTGGAACCAGGCCCCCTTACATCTCATTTTGCCGACATCGTGCCATCTCGTATCGGCTCACTGGCGGAATTTCAGGACCAACGACGTGTACTCCAACAAATCCTTGTACTTTTAACCAGTCTCCCTCCCATATCTCATTTTCGGTAAAGTCTCATTCCTCGTCATCCTTTATGGGCTCGCTGACGCAATTCCAGGACTGACAACACGACTCCAACACTCACTGACAAAGAACTGGACACTATTCTGCCGGCTACAGGGTATGTCATTGTTACTCCTCCGCCAGGCTATGCGCCGATGGTTATCCCTTGCAAGTTGATGGCGATGCCTGTTACTGAAGTTGGGAGTTTCCACATACAAGAGTCATCTGACGCTGCTGCCATGGCTACAGCTGTGGGTCTCATACCTGAGCTGCCCACTGAATTCCAGGAGTTGGCAACCTTGCATTTTTCAATCCGGAGGACACTCAGTATTTTGCGAAAATTCTGAAAGAAGAGGATGAAACTCTGCTTTCTGTAGATGAAATGAAGGAATGCAAGATCATGCGACTTCTCCTGAAGATTAAGAACAATGCTCCACCTGTCTGAAGACTGCCCTCCGTCAGATCACAGACAAGGCTTGCGAGTTCAGCGCCAGTCCACTCTTTGACAAAATTCTCCCATTGCTCATGGAACGTACTTTGGAAGATCAAGAACAGCATTTGTTGGTCAAGGTCATCAATCGTGTCTTGTACAAACTTGATGACCTTGTCCGCCCTTACGTCCACAAGATTCTGGTCATCATTGAACCTCTACTTATCAACGAGGATTACTACACTCGTATTGAAGGACATGAAATCATATCCAACCACTCAAAAGCGGATGGCCTTGCCCACATGATCTCCACTATGCATCCTGATATCAATCACACCAATGAATATGTTCGCAATACCACTGCCTGTGCATTCTCCGTCGTTGCCTCTGCCCTTGGTATCCCTTCACTACTCCTCTTCCTCAAGGCCATCTGCCACAGCAAAAAGTCGTGGCAGGCGCGTCACACCGGTATTCGAATTGTTCAACAGATCACCATCATGATGGGCTGCGCTGTGCTTCCTCATTTACGAAACCTTGTGGCCTGTATTGCCCATGGTCTGGCGGACGAGCAGCAGAAAGTGTGGACTATGACCGCCCTCGATCTCACTGCTCTGGCTGAGGCCACTGCGCCATACGGTATCAAATCATTCAACAAGGTGCTCAAGCCTCTTTGGCTCGGTATCCATCTACACCGTGGCAAGGGTCTTGCTGCCTTCTTGAAGGCAATCGGCTTCATTATTCCCCTCATGGACCCCGAATACGCCTCTTATTACACTGAGGAAGTTACTGTCATCCTCATCCGCGAATTCCAGACGTCTGACGAAGAGATGATGAAGATTGTACTGAAAGTGGTCAAGCAATGCGCCGCCATGGAAGGTGTGCTGACGAGTCGCAAGGCCAGACCCACTATCCACAGTGGGTAGTAGGTCTGACTCCGAGTCTGCCAGTGATGTCCGCAGCGTGGCAGAGCCATCGGGGCATGGTGTCCCTGGCGACAGCCAAAAAAAAAAAGATACTGGGCTCTATACTAGTATGTTGTTGCGGAATCTGTATCATACTGTGTTATGTTGTACTACTACATGATTTTGTAGCAGTATGCCCTATGGGATCTGTCCCCACTGTATGGTGTTGTACCCACTATACATTAGTTCATTGTGGGCCCTGTGACATAATGTGTGCCTGTCGTGCCATATCTCTGGATTGCTGTGCAACTGTACAAATGCTGTAAAATGAGGTAATGGCTGTGACACACTGTCCCTAATTTAGGTTTTTGCTGATACATGCAAGCTCAGGCTCTAAACCCAACCAAAGCTCTCCTGGAAAGACATCACCGACTACAGCTTCCTTGGAGAGTTTGACTTACTGCGGTATTCACGTGAGGATGTGCGGTTGAACAACTGGACAAAGCCTGCATACCATGAGGCTACAACAAAGTTTTTTGGGCTTCAGCGGGCACGCGAAGAGATCCTGCGATTAAATATCGAAATTCAGCAGTTATACACTGCGATCCATGATGAAGAAACTGCAGTGTTGACTGCCATTCGAAACCTGACCGACTCAGACCCTCACCTGGCTTCGGAAATACAGCGCTGGTGGCAGGAACACACAGCCGTCAATGCCGTTCACCTCCATCACCTTGCCCAGATCCAAGGCCTTTCTGGATTTTTGGGGAAGCTTGAACTTGGCGTTCATGATGTGGAAGAATGCCCACCAATGGACACTGCTGGGGACTTGTCTGTTTCAGCTGTTGATGGCATGAATAATCATGCACGCGAAGTGGAGAGAATAATTTCATCCGAGTATCATAACACCGACCTTCTCGAGCAGATGGAGGATGACGAGCTGCTGGAACTTTTTACTCAGTATATAGAATGCATTGGTGATTAGCACGCATTGTACCGTACAATACCATGAATGTCACTCAAATTTTCTGATTGTAAATCACTGGCTGAATGGATCGTTTGTGTGCTGTCTACCATTGCGCTGTAGAACTCTCGACCCCCGTCGTCATTAAAGTAAGTGACCCAACAGACAGGCACAAATGTGAGCAACTAATCTAATTACACTGATTGGGTTTGGCAACCAAGTAGTAATTACTGTATGTATTCAAAGCTAGGTATTCGACATTCTTGAACGTTGATCATGGATCAACGGTTGGACGGTTCTCCTTTCCACGGTTGTATGATACGCTGAGCACGCGCCTGCCAATGAAACCAACAGTGTGTAACCACAGACCAACAAAACCGTGCCACAGGGATTAGGTACACGCGTGCTACAAACATACCAATCGCCTAGCTATGTCAGGGCAGTTCTTCCCATTCTGCTCACTCCCTCATGGTGTCTAGTCCTAAGAAGAAGACAACTGGTGGTGCAAACGGAAAAGAGAAGACACCAGACCAGCTGTATGCACCTGACAGTGTATCCGACCTGTGAGGCACACTATTCAAGGAGACTTTCATCATCTTGCAGCATCCCACGCCCTCCTTCGACATGGTGCTCACATCGACGGCACTGACAGCCAAATGCACACTCCGGGCAGTCTTCATCTGTCGTATTTCGGCTTCCAAGACGAGACAGTGGCATCAACTAGACTCTCGCTCACACATGAAGACTTCAAGGAAGTCTGCACTGGTGATCTCTTTGATGCCGTCTGTCTTTAGTATCACCATCTTACTCAACCGAATACTACTCATCCATGTATCCTTCCAGATCATTCAGCAAGACCGTTTGGATGGCGGTGTATCAGTTCTGCTGCGCTGCCCAGGGTTTACTGCTCAACCGAGGCTTGGACCCAAAGACATTGTTGCTGATGTATATATCACCCCTCATGTTTTTGACACTGCTCAGCCGCAGATGAACGAGAACATTGCCGTTCTCATTCAAGGATTCTGTGAACAAATTGCACTTACTCATTTACACGAGTTCACCAAGTCGTGCAACATCAAAAATGTCAGTCCCATTGACCTGCACGAAATTAGTATTGTGCTGAGTCAGGACACGAACTCTTAGATTTCCAGCATAATCTATGGCTGGAATATTCTGTTATCTTATATTCAGGTAGACCACTATGTAGGCTACCTCCTCACCAAGTTTCATTATCTTACCCCCAATCCTCAAGGAGATATTCACAAACCATTGTGAAGTCCCTTACGCTAGTGTATACTACACTAACATTATGTACACTTCTATTAGCTTCCCATATATAGGAAAGCCCCTATGTAGACTACATTATCATGTATTGCATTGCTTTATCTGCACAGCCCTTGAGCCACATGATCACTGCTGCATAGCATTGAACCTGTGTGACTCTATGTATGGAATTATAAGGTTTGGGTGTTTCCATGGAAACACACAGCCTTAAAGCTGTGCAGAGTTCTGTGTTTTGTGCACAGCCTCAAGGAACAGATGAGTAAGCGCCAAGCCAATCCTTACCAATCATTGTAGCAGCCAGCCAATAGCATAAGAGCCTCAATGAGTGGAATGGCTGTGTGCATAGCCCAAAAGCAGCTACATATGGGAGCACAGCCTCATGTAATAACAGTATATAAGGAGTGGATTCTGCCAGCAAAAAGAGAGTAAAATATATCTAGAGCTGAGAACTCTAGAGAGCTCATTATACTAGACTTAGTAGCATTACTACTACTAGCTAGTCAATTGTATTAGGTAGCTTGTACTAAGTAGAAAACAAGTGCCATCAGAAGGCAACCTATACAAACAGATTATCTAAGCATATCCCTAAGTGGGCATATCACTTGCCAACTGTAGCCTAAGTAAATCAAGCCTAGGAATACTTGGGAATATTCACTTAAGAAATAAACCTTGCACACCTTGCTGACTTGTATTCACTCCAGTTGCCAAATATAGCAGGTTTATAAATAACCAATATTGTGTGTCAACTGAGTGACATATCTAGTATTTTCCCACACCATAGCCACCAGCATAGCCACCATAGTTTCCCAGGAAACATAGCTCACTTTATATTAGGGATTATATCACCATTTTGTCTATATCTATTCCAATATCAGAATTCTTTCTGTGCTTTGTCTGTGTAAAATTACATCATAAGACAAGCTCCCATTTCGGCACATAGCCCCTAACACAGCCACCATACTTGAAGCTCAACAAAGCTTACAAGTTATCTACTCTTTCTATAGCTAGCACATCTAGCTACATTTATCTAGTTATTACTAGTATCTCAGTAGTTCTTTATACTACTACCATTAGCCACACTCAGCTAGGAAGAAACCAACCCTTTTCCTTAGACACATAATCAGGAAAGGAAGAACGACCGGGGAGCCAATTGGCTAAGTTTTCTTACTCACTCAGCAGATCAGTTTCTATTTCTTTTCTTCTGTTTGATCTGGTAGTTAGAGTTGTCCTATCACCAGCTTATAGCCAGATTGGGCCTGGAGGATTAATTGCCCATAGATTTCCCTAGTCATCTAGCAATCCAAATCCTGAATGAACGACACCGTCGCTCCTCCTCGTAAGTCCCTTTTTGAAACACACAAGATGTGCTAATCCTTTGTAGCTCATGCTCCATCAGTTGCAGTGAACTCTCCGCCATTCCTGCCTGCTGAGGCCATCAATGGTTCACATCTGTTGCTGTGCACAGCCTTTCATGAGTTCTAGTGGGTCCAAGCTAGCCGTGTCAAAGGACGCCAAGCCCTGTGGCAACACAAAGGTTAGTACTTCCGACACCTGATCTCAGGTTGGTCAGCGCCACAACGCAGGCCATTTATCTGCCGAGGAAGTTGCCAAGGCACTTGTGGATACAACCTCCGGCATGGGGTCTGCAGTTGAGCCCATTGCCTTAAATCCTTGCCCTATCATCAGTCTTGGAGCCAACACGGATGCAGTGCTCGATCATTTCGGATTGATTGATCTGCTCATTCCTCGTCTCCGTGAGCTGGTCATGACCATGCCGAAGTTCTCCCTGGAACTTAGATTATGAGCAGGCAGCAAACCTGGAAAGGGCGCTGTACGCGGATTTCGGTGTGAGTAAGGCATTAGTGAAGGTCTGGATTTTTTTCTTTTCTGCTTGCCGCTTTGATTAATGCGTTTTCCATTAGATGCCTTCTTTTAGCATATGGAAAGCTGTTGTAAAACTACTGTTGGCCCTGCTCTCTGCTGTTGGTGGTTTAATTTATTATTATTTGACCCTGTCCTAGATGTCGCACAATTTGAACAAGTTTTGTTCCGTTATGTTATATTGGTGGGTGAAGACAAGTATATAAGGTGACATTTGGACTGACTGCATTCTCATGCTCCCCTGCTCTCTCGATCTTGGTCAATATGCCAGCAGTGCCAGCTGCGAATACAATGGCAAGGCCAGAGACCTCGCCACCATCATATGTCCACATCCTGTAGTCACTTTGTATCAATGGTATTGATGAGCCCATGTGTATTTGTTCCAATTGAAAGGGATGACCCTGGTCAGGTGCATTGTGCATGGCTATGATAGAATACCAATAGATACGATAGGGCCCGAAGTGGATAGAAGCCTAATATATCGAGTTGGCCCAACCTTCACAGAGTGGTGGTTGGGCAGAATATATCGAGTGGGCCTGACTTCTACAGGGTAGCGGTTGGGCCGAGTGTATTGAGCGGGCCTGACCTTTGCAGGGTGGTAGTTCAGCCGAGTGTATTGAGCTGGCCTGACTTCTACAGCGTGATGATCGGGCCGAATATATCTTGAGGGCCTGACCTTCACAGGGTGGTGGTTCGGCCGAATATATTGAGGGGGCCTGACTTCTACAGGGTGGTGGTTGGGTCAAGTGTATCGAGGGGACCTGACCTTTGCAGGGTGGTGGTTGTTACGATCGCTCCAAGCTATAATGGACTTAACATTTTTCTTTCCATATCTATTTCCTTCACGCACTCACGTGCATTCTTTTCATCTCCCACATCCATGCTTCTCATTCACATTAGATCCGCATTGCAGCCTCATGCTGCCACAGCGTACATGCACACGACGCATGTCCGCTACATGCCTTTACCTCATGTTACCCAGTACCACGAATACTTACCTTATATAGTAGTAGCACTGCATGGTCCGTGCACACTTGTACTTAGTATATAAACCCCAATGCAGCGCCAGAGAACACTAGTCTTGTTCTCTTGGAGTTTCCCCTTTGGCAACTTCACCTTTTATCTTCTCTTGTCTTTTTCTCTGTGCAAGCGACCTAGCACAAGGCTTCACTTAAGTGTGAGTCCTTAGGGTTGTTTCAGTGGTTCAGCCGAGTGTATCAAGGGGGCCTGACCTTTGCAGGGTGGTGGTTCGGCCGAGTGTATTGAGCTGGCCTGACTTCTACAGCGTGATGATTGGGCTGAATGTATTGTGAGGGCCTGACCTTCACAGGGTGGTGGTTCGGCCGAATATATCGAGGGGGCCTGACTTCTACAGGGTGGTGGTTGGGTCGAATGTATCGTGAGGGCCCGACCTTCACAGGGTGGTGGTTCAGCCGAATATATCAAGGGGGCCTGACTTCTACAGGGTGGTGGTTGGGCTGAATGTATCGTGACGGCCCGACCTTCACAGGGTGGTGGTTCGGCCGAATATATTGAGGGGGCCTGACTTCTACAGGGTGGTGATTGGGCCGAGGGTATCGAGCTGGCCTGACTTCTACAGTGTGATGGTTGGGCCAAATGTATTGTGAGGGCCCGACCTTCATAGGGTGGTGGTTCAGCCAAATATATCAAGCGGGCCTGACTTCTACAGGGTGGTGGTTGGGCCAAGTGTATGAAGCTGGCCTGACTTCTACAGTGTGAGGGTTGGGCCGAATGTATTGTGAGGGCCTGACCTTTGCAGGGTGGTGGTTGGGCCGAATATATCGAGTGGGCCTGACTTCTACAGGGTGGTGGTTGGGCCAAATGTATCGCGAGGGCCTGGGTCGAGCGTATTGAGTGGGCCTGACTTCTACAGGGTGGTGGTTGGGCTGAGCGTATCAAGTGGGCCTGACTTCTAGTGGGTGGTGGTTGGGCCGGATGTATTGCGAGGGCCTGACCTTTGCAGGGTGGGTGTTGGGCCGAGTGTATCGAGTGGGCCTGACTTCTACAGGGTGGCGGTTGGGCCAAATGTATTGTGAGGGCCTGGCCTTCGCAGGGTGGTGATTTGGGCGTAAATATAGAGCAGGCCTGACATCTACAGGGTGGTGCCAAATGTATTGCGAGGGCCCGACGTTCACAGGGTGGTTGTTGGGCTGAATGTATTGTGAGGGCCTGACCTTCGCAGGGTGGTGGTTCGGCCAGATATATCAAGTGGACCTGACTTCTACAGGGTGGTGGTTGGGCCAAATGTATTGTGAGGGCCCGGCCTTCGCAGGGTGGTGATTCAGGTGTAAATATCGAGCGGGCCTGACATCTACAGGGTGGTGGTTGGGCCGAGTATACCGCGAGGGCCCAACCTTCGCAGGGTGGTGGTTGGGCCAAATGTATCGTGAGAGCCTGTCACGACCCAGATATTACCAAGTCCAACTCCGGACAACTCCGGGTAATCTCAGGCAACCCTTGACCTAGGACCAACGGACATCCACGGAGTTGCAACTCCGGACTCATACCTCTATTAGTCTCCTTTGGTTATAGTCTGCATTTCACCTGTCCGATCGTTACAGCCTTCTCCGGCTGTGCTCCATGCTCCATTACTCAGCCTTCCCTTCCTATGTACATCGCCTTCGCGCAGTAGTTCCGAACCCAGACTTACTCCGGGTTTCGAGTACTATATAATCCCCTGTATTACTCTGTCGTACCTTCAGTACGAAAATTAACTAAGTCACCTCCCTTCGAGTCTGACTTCCCTTTCACCTTCCTCTACTCTAAATACGAGGACACGGGATTGACAAGGGCACAACACATAAGTCCTGCACCAACATCCTCACCCCTCCGTACCTCTGCACCTCTGCACCTCTACACCTCTGACGACTTTGGTCGTACCTCCGTCCCTCAGACCCAGTACCCTCGGACCTCCGCCGGACTTGAACCCGGAGGATCTGGACTTGACAGTATTTTCGTACTGCCTCTTGTCACAATCCCTTCTGAACTATTATGTCTACGTGCACTACCCGAACCTCACACGCCAATATGTTGCAGTCTGCCTTTGGCAGTACTCGCACCGTACCAGGCGAATTCGTCAGCCTAAACCAACGCGCCGCACCTTCGGCATCAGCAAGGTGGCGCACCCAGGCCACCCCATCTCCGCTCACTCTGCTCCCTGAAGAACGTCTCTCCGGAGTTCCCCGTATCCAGATATTACGGGAAGACGAAGAGGCCTTCTGGGGCGAGGACCGCCCTGGCACTCCTCTACCAGGAGCAAGAGAAAGAGATGGTGGTGGTGGTGACGATCCAGATGACGATGGCTCCTCCACCTCTTCCGCTCCGGACTCCGAACGACTCTTCCGTCGTGATCGTCCAAGAGAAGAAGATGAGGCACCCAACGACGTCCCTCTGGCTTTCGAGCCATTCAACCAATTGGCTAACACCATCCGCGATATGACTTGCCAAGCACTCCGTCGCAAGAGTCCTTCTAGCGACACAAGGATCAAAGTCCGTGAACCGGACACTTTCGACGGGTCAGACCCGAAGAAACTCCGTTCCTTCGTGGTGCAATGCGAGATCACCTTCCAAGCCAACGAAAAATCCTTCAGAAAGGACCGAAGCCGAGTAACCTTTGCTCAGTTGTATCTCAAAGGAATGGCCCTCGATTACTTCGAGCCGGACTTGCTCGGAGTTGTCACTCCGTCCCGTCATCCTCCCTGGATGACAGATTGGCAGGCCTTCCTGTACGAGTTACAGTCGAACTTCGGCCCCCATGATCCCGTCGCTGAGGCAGAAACTCAACTCGAGCAACTGCACATGAAGGACACTCAGCGAATCTCCAAGTACATCGTTGAGTGGAATCGCCTAGCGAACCAAGTCCGAGAATGGGGACCCGGTGCTCTCCGCCAGAGCTTCTACGTCGGACTTCCAGATCACATCAAAGACGAGATCGCTCGTCAGGGCAAACCTGATAACATCCACGACCTCCGCACCCTCTTGCAGCAGATCGACCAAACATACTGGGAGCACAAGGAAGAGATTTCGCGCGCTCCAAAGGCCCCCGGTTTGACACCCTCCAACAACCACAGCTCCAGTAAGTCGTTGAGCTCCGCTCCAACTAACTCCTCCACGCCTAAGGACGATAAGTCCAAAGGCTCCTCGTCTTCCAACTCCGGTTCTTCCGGGGGAGGAAACAACAATAAGAAGGGCAATAGCAACCCTTCCAAGGCAGACGCAATCGCCTCCAAATTAGGCAAAGACGGAAAACTCCTTCCAGAGGAACGTCAACGCCGAATGGACACCAATCTGTGTCTTTTCTGTGGTGAGAGTGGACACTCCGCCAAGGACTGCCCGAAGTCCACTTCTAGAGCGTCGAAAGCCCGTGCAGCTACTGCAACTCTGGAAGCATCGGCATCGACCTCCACTTCTTCGGAGGCGAAAAAATAGAACGCAACTCCTGTATGTCCACACAGGCTGGCAGTCATGTTGATCTGAACTGTGCCATCACAGAACTATGTCTCAACGTGTCCACTCTTTCCGATCTGAACTCTCTCCATCCATTTATCTCTATCCCTGTACATAACCTCTCGGATGTACCTATTCTTGTCAATTCCGGCTCTACTCATTGTTTCGTAGACACTGCGTTCGTTGAAAAACACAAGATTACTGCGTACTCCGTTCCTCCGATAAACCTCTGTCTCTTCGATGGCTCCTCAACTTCCATCATTACCCTCGCGGTAGATCTAACCATCCTCTTCGCTTCTGGCGTCTCCACCTCCAATACATTTTATGTAACCTCGTTGGATCCCTCATGCAGCCTTGTTCTCAGACACTGCTGGCTCACCTGCTACAATCCATTGATTGATTGGGTTACGAGCAGCATTACTTTCCAAACTCCTGCAGATGGGATGCCAACCCCGATATCACCCTCTGAACCTCTGAGTGTTCCTTCTCCATCGCTAGATGATACTCCTCCCTTGGAACGCTCACCGGACCCACCTAAAGCTCCGGGACTACCAGCCCCTCACATTTCCTTCGTAAATGCAGTCGCTTTTCATCGCGCCTGCAAGATGGAGGGCTCAGTCCAGTTCTCTCTTTCCCTCCGGTCTACTGAAGACATCTCCGCTCGCGCAGCCTCCGCCTCCGTTGATTCCTCCGACGAGGAAATCAACCTCTCCGGTGTTCCCTCCGAATACCACGACTTCGCGGACGTCTTCAGCAAGCAGAAAGCCGATACCCTCGCCCCTCATCGGCCATATGACTTGAAGATCGAGTTGGAGGAAGGAGCAGAACCCCCTATTGGAATGATTTACTCCGTTTCTGCTAAAGAACAACAATCCCTCCGTGATTTCTTGGACGAACACCTCAATATCGGGTTCATCAGACAATCTACGTCTCCGCACGCAGCTCTGGTATTGTTTGTCCGAAAGAAAGACGGTTCCCTTCGACTTTGCGTCGACTTCCGAGATTTGAACAGTATCACACGAAAAGACCGCTACCCACTTCCCTGCACCTCCGATCTCCTTGACACGCCCTCCGGAGCCAAGGTCTACACGAAAATCGATCTCCGACATGCGTACCATCTGGTCCATATTGCGGAGGGAGATGAGTGGAAAACCTCTTTCCGCACTTGCTATGGCTCCTTTGAGTGGTTGGTCATGCCGTTCGGACTTACCAATGCTCCGGCGGCATTCCAGCGGTTCGTCAATACCATCTTCGCAGATTTGCTAGATGTTTTCATTGTGGTTTACCTCGACGACATCCTGATTTACTCCCATGACATGCAATCGCATCGTAAAAACGTCCGAGAAGTTCTCCAGCAACTCCAAGCTAATGGCCTGTATGCCAAGCCGGAGAAATGTGAATTCCATACCACCATGGTCGAGTACCTTGGGTATGTTCTCTCCCCCACTGGCCTAACCATGGCCTCGGACAAAATCAAGTCAATCCTGGATTGGCCTGAGCCTAGGAAAGTCAAAGACATTCAGTCCTTCCTAGGCTTCACCAATTTTTATCGTCGTTTCATCCAGGGTTACTCGGATATAGTGGTCCCTCTGACTTGCCTTACTCGCAAGGAAGTCATTTGGGACTTCTCCGACGTCTGCCGGAAATCCTTCCAAAGTCTCAAGGACGCTTTCACTTCCGCTCCGGTGCTCGTTCACTGGACTCCGAACGTCCCCATCACCATCGAGACTGACGCCTCCGATTACGCCATTGCCGGCATTCTCTCCATCACCACTCCCTCCAACAATGAACTTCATCCCGTCACGTTCTTCTCCCGGACTTTGACCGGAGCAGAATTGAACTACGACACGCACGATAAGGAGTTGCTGGCAATCTTCGAGGCGTTCAAGTCCTGGCGACATTACTTGGAAGGCTCTCCGACCCCCATAGACGTCCTTATGGACCACAAGAACCTCGAATACTTCTCTTCCACGAAGCTCCTGATGCGCCGCCAGGCCCGCTGGTCCGAATACTTTAACCAGTTCAATATGGTTGTTCGGTACCGGCCTGGTAAGCTCGGAGCGAAACCGGACACTTTGACTAGACGCTGGGATGTCTACCCCAAAGAGGGGGATAAGGACTTCGCTCGTGTCAATCCTGACAATTTTTGGTCGATTTTGACTCCTGAACAGCTCACGCCCTCCCTCCGAGCCACTATTCTCGAGGCTCCGTTACTCCAAGCATCAGCAGGAATTGACATGGAGCGACTCCAGTCCGACATCCTCTCCGCACTCCCCAGAGATCCTGTCGTGTCCCCTCTCCTGTCTTCGACATCACTAGACCCACGATGGAGCATCAACTCCGAAGGATTCCTTCTACGGGACAATCACATCTACGTCCCAGAAGCTGATAACCTCCGACTCTGTATACTCCGGACATTCCATGACCATCCGACCGCAGGACATTTCGGTCAGAATCGTACCCTGGAGCTCATTCGTCGAGAATATACATGGCCGAAAATCCAGACTTTCGTAAAAGACTACGTTAGCTCCTGTACAGCCTGTGCTCGTGCGAAGACTCCTCGTCATCGTCCTTACAGTCTTCTGAAGCAACTTCCGGTTCCGGAGAAACCATGGAACTCAATCTCCATGAAAAACTTCATCGAACAGCTTCCATCTTCGGAGGAATATACCGCCATCCTAGTGGTAATTGACCGACTCTCCAAACAATGTATCTTCATCCCGACTCATGATACAATCACCTCCGCAGGACTCGCCAAGTTGTTCCTCATCCACGTCTTCTCTAAGCACGGAGTTCCATCCCACGTCACCTCCGACAGGGGCTCCGAGTTTGTATCGCACTTCTTCCAGTCTCTCGGTAAAGCTCTCGACATGCGCCTCCACTTCACCTCCGGATATCACCCAGAGGGGGTTGGCCAGACAGAACGAGCCAATCAGATGCTTGAGCAGTACCTCCGGATTTATTGCAGTTATCAGCAAGACGACTGGTCTGAACACTTGCCCCTCGCAGAGTTCGCCTATAACAACGCTCCTAGTGCTACCACTGGAGTATCTCCTTTCTTCGCCAATAAAGGATACCATCCCAACTTCTCCGTTCACTCCGATCGCGATCTTACCTCTTCCACAGCCAAGTCCTATGTCACGGACTTGAATGAACTCCATGAGTTCCTCCGGTCGGAGATGCTGGAAGCGCAAAAACGCTACCAAGGACCAGCAGATAAACGACGAAGTCCCGCTCTGGACTTCCAGATCGGAGATCAGGTGATGCTTAAGGCGAAATACCTCTGGTCTACACGACCATCCAAGAAGCTCTCCGAGAAGTTCCTGGGTCCCTTCAGTATCATTGCGAGACCCGGTACTCTCTCCTTCACCCTCCG
The DNA here is from genome assembly GCA_018397855.1 of Boletus reticuloceps. Taxonomy (NCBI): domain Eukaryota; kingdom Fungi; phylum Basidiomycota; class Agaricomycetes; order Boletales; family Boletaceae; genus Boletus; species Boletus reticuloceps. The sequence goes on from JAGFBS010000003.1 coordinate 802,398, forward strand.
TCTACCCGAATCCATGAAATCCGTACACCCCGTTTTCCACGTTTCACAGCTAGAACCTTCAGTTCCGAACACCATTCCGGACCGCGTCCAACCTCTGCCACCTCCGGTTGAGGTTGAAGGTGAACCAGAGTACGAGATCGAAGAGATATTAGACTCCAAGATCGATCGGAGAAGGCGTCATTGCCAACTCCTGTACTTGGTACGCTGGTTGGGATATGAAGGTACTGACGACGAAACTTCCTGGTTACTCGCTACGGAGTTAGGACACGCAACAGACTTTGTCTCGGACTTCCATCGGAAGTACCCGGACAAGCCCAGTCCGCTCCCAACTTAATCATTCCGTTTTTCTCTCTCTCTTTTTCTCTCTCTCTGACTCTGTTTATATTATACAAAAGACAAACACTAAAAAAGAACTTATTTTACACTATTCTTTTTCTCCTTCTCCGTCCGCGTCCATTCCAGACCCCTCCGTTTCCTCCGCGAGCAAAGCCGCCAGCTCTTGAGCGGTGTTCTCGCTCCTCTCCGTGGACAACTCCACCAACTCGTCCAACGGCACCTCCTCTTCTTCCTCCTCCGAGTCGTCTCCTCCGTACACCTCCGTCGTCTTCAGCTCGACGAGCCGCGCCAGCAGAGTGTTCTGGCGCTCGAGACGTCAGTTTTGCTGCATCATGACATTGTGGATGTCACGGACCGCTTCGACGAGTTGCGCCGACAACGTCTTTGTGTCCGGTTCGCCATCGTCCGACGCCTCCACCGTTGCCTCCGACGTCTTCTTCCGCTTCTTCAACGGGCCAGCCTCGCTGTCCACGCGCCTCCTCCGCTTCTCCGGCTTCTCCGCTCCGGGACGCTCACACTTCACCTTTGCCTCGCGGCACTGCAAGCACAAGGTTGCCTTACCAGGCCCGACCTCGCACTCGAGTCCCCGGTGCTCGCACCTCGTGCACTGCGGCGGTGCTCATCCTTTTCCCTTATTGACGCTTTGTTGTGCCTTTATCTCCGCAGCCTGAACTCCGTTAGCATGCATCCGAAGCCCTGAGGAGTCACTTACCTGCTTGCGCGCCGCTTCCTCGGCCTCTTTCTGCCGCTGAGCCTCCTCCGCCTTTGGGACATGCCTCCTCCTCCGCCTTTCGACATGCCTCCTCCTCCACCTTCCGACGTGCCTCCTCCTCCACTGCTCATTGTCGTTCCTGCTCTTCTTTGCGCGCCTCCGACGCTCCACGAACTTTGCTTCAGATGTCTCGTCGTCGTCGTCCTGGTGCTCCGCAAGGCGGGTTTCCGGCCACTGAGTGATGTTGGCGATGGAATTCGACATAAGGAGTTGTTGGAAGTCCGACCAGAGTACGCCCTGCTTTTATACGCACAGGCCGGTGGAGTTCCATTTCCATTCGTTGATCCATGGGTGGACCACATCACGTGACCTCGGACAAAATGTCCACACGGACTTCCCACTCAGGGGTTTTTCCTGGCAGGCCTCGAGGGCTCGGCCTAAGAGGGGGATACTGTCACGACCCAGATATTACCAAGTCCAACTCCGGACAACTCTGGGTAATCTCAGGCAACCCTTGACCTAGGACCAATGGACATCCACGGAGTTGCAACTCCGGACTCATACCTCTATTAGTCTCCTTTGGTTATAGTCTGCATTTCACCTGTCCGATCGTTACAGCCTTCTCCGGCTGTGCTCCATGCTCCATTACTCAGCCTTCCCTTCCTATGTACATCGCCTTCGCGCAGTAGTTCCGAACCCAGACTTACTCCGGGTTTCGAGTACTATATAATCCCCTGTATTACTCTGTCGTACCTTCAGTACGAAAATTAACTAAGTCACCTCCCTTCGAGTCTGACTTCCCTTTCACCTTCCTCTACTCTAAATACGAGGACACGGGATTGACAAGGGCACAACACATAAGTCCTGCACCAACATCCTTACCCCTCCGTACCTCTGCACCTCTGCACCTCTGCACCTCCGACGACTTCGGTCGTACCTCCGTCCCTCAGACCCAGTACCCTCGGACCTCCGCCGGACTTGAACCCGGAGGATCTGGACTTGACAGAGCCCGACCTTTGCAGGGTGGTTGTTGGGCCAAGTGTATCGAGTGGCTGACCTAAATAGAGTGGTGGTTCGGTCGAATATATCGACCTATATCCCCGTCCACATGACTAATAGCAACTAACTTGGCCAGCATGTGGTTGGCCCTGTTGTACCTAGCGGGCCCATCTTAGTCTGGGCCATGGTTCGGTCTACAAGTTCCATGGGGTCCGTCCCAGGCAGGGTGGTAATTTTGTTGATTGTATTGATAAGGCACATCCTTTGCAATGTAGTAGTCGGGCCTCTTGTATCTAGTGGGCGGATTCTAGGTAGGCTGTATTTGATTTATATTGGCGCTGTGGTGCTTCGGCTGGTGTTATCAATTGGCCCCCCTTTGGTAAGCTTGTAGTGGGGCTGATATAATAGATTGGGACTGCTTTAGAAGAGTTGCTATGGGGCCGAGCATTGTCAGGCCAGTCACCGGCAGCATCTCGTTGGATGTCATTGATATGGGCCCTGATGGCCAGCAATATCAGCGGATTCCGGTCTGTCTCTTGTCATCAATGGTTATCATGCTGATGATGTCATCCCGGGCCTTTTTCACTGGTTGACGTGGGAGATGGCCAGGGGTGGCCATTCTGGAAGGCCTCAGCATTACCTGGGTACCTTATCAGTAATCTGTTTCGCATCCACTTTCTTCATGATGACTGTCCCTGGGTGTGACTCCAGAATTCCACAACACTGGGCATTGGCCTTCGCAGATGCCGTCGCCAAGTACATGGTCGATCTCTTCCAGCAAGAGTGTCTTCCAGCCTCTCAGCGGTCCTAGAATCCAAAGCCATTACCCCCAATCAATCTGGAAACTCTCTGCGAGGCCGGCGTGATGGTGAGCAGACTCGTGTCTGCCTATAAAAACCAAGGTAATTGCATCCTGACACCCAGGAATCATGCTAACAACTTCATCCAGTGCAAATCTCTGACATTGATATCATTTGTCTCACCGAAACTACCAAACGAGGAAATTACCTCCAAGCACATACCAAGGAGCTAATGCTCCCTGCTTATCCTACCCCATGGCGAGTGCTTCAAGAACCGGTGTTGATTGTAGATTGGTCGGGCAATGTGCTACTTTGGTACCTGCCGGGCGCTGTCAGCCAGCCGAACCAGGTAACCGGTATACCCATTAGACAAATCAGCATGTTAATGGAGAAACAGATGGTGATCATGGAGAACATGAAACTCCTGCAAGGACCCTTAGGGAGCACTATTCCTGCCAGACCCCTGTCAGCCAACAACTGGCGTACCCATCCTGAATTGTATTGCATGGATGCTGAATTGAAGGGCACCATCAATGTTTCTCCAGCTTGGTTTCAGCAAGGCCATAATGTGCATCATCCGATCAATGTAGTACATTGTCCTGACGAGCTATGATATATATGTAGACAGCATGCTCAGACCCAGAGGCCTCAGCCCTATTGAAAGGACATCGCGCGGACAATGGAGTAAAGGATTGGGTCATGAAATCGAGGGACCAGTGGGCTATCCTGTCTGGGGCGATGGCAGTAATGCATCCGGACATGTACACCACTGGTCAGGAGGCTCTGGTGCAACTTGGGAGGTTGGCCAATGAGCAAGGCAACACTGATATGCAACAGGCTTTGGAAATTTGGCCATCTGTCTACAGCATTGCATCGGTCATGGCGAACCAAGTGAGTGTAATGCATCTGGATAGCAATGGTCAGCCCCAGTGGCTGGACCTTTTGGTTACTGTTGGTGAGCATGAGGAATTGGATATGGTGCTCCCTAATCTTGGGATTTGGCTTTGGTACAATCCGGGCACAGTGGTGGCATTGCCTGGCCAATTGCTGAACCATGGAGTCGGTCATGTAACCAGAAACAGGGGGTCCATTGTGTTTTATATGAGGCAGAATGTGCATGAGCATGTGGACATTGTTCGCTGTAATTTCATGCATCTTTCACAAGTACCTAAAGATTGCTAGGTACTGTTGCACCATACTATGTACCAAGAGCCCAGTGTATGTACATCAAATCTGTAACCTACTCAAAGTCTCAAAGATCACCCAGGCCTCCCTCATTGTTCTATTTGCAACCTTCATATCGGTCTTAGTCTGGTCTAGTTCGGCCAACAATTCCTTCCACTCGGCAAATAATTCAGCCCGCCTTGCTCCTTGAATGACCGATAACCCAGTTGATGGCCATAATCCCTAGTCTTATCAGCTTTGGGGTTACTATCGGCGGCTCCTCCACTCACTCAAAAGAAGGATGTTGCTTCAGTGACAACTAACTCCATCTTGGATCCGGTGGTCGGGATGCTGGATAATTGGGAACTGGAGTATGCCACCAAGCGTCCAGCAACCCAAATGGCTGAACAGCCGAGATCAGCTCCCACTCCGAGACAATCTCCTTTGCAACTGACATTGCATTCCAGTCAGAGTCGGGCATCTGTTGCAGTGAAGGATAAAGACGTCGGGTGTCCTTAATATTTCTCAGAATCGTGGAAAGGCAGGTGAGGGGACGTGGTTGGGCTGCTTGCTCTGTGGCAAGGAGTCCCAGAAGATGTAGATATGAATCCTGCGAATGAAATACTAATGAACACGATATAAACGATGAAATGGCATTTATGTCCTACTGTGTCAAAGGACAGGTTTGTGCACCATTCTTTGGGCCAGGAGTTAGGAGGGGTATCTCAAAGGTGTCGGGCAGCGGCTTCCAAGCAGCACCCAGCATAATACAGGGCCATGTGCATGGTTAATTGGTTTAGTTCAACAGGGTGAGCATCTCCGGCTTCCATGATGATGTTGAGGAGAGCGATGCCACAGAATGAAATGTGGTGTTGATGTAGGTCCACATCATTTTCTCACACCTCGGCTGCATTCTGCATAGCAAATATATTACATAAACATTGTATTCAGAGAGACAGGCAACAAAAGGTGGAATAATCTATGTTGCATAGAACTTCGGCATTGCGGTGACATTCATACACACAGTTGCTAGAAGGGACTATAATTTTTCTTCATGGCTCTTGCAAGATGGTGACTCTCCAAGGAGATCTGACACTGATCCCAAAGCTGGCCATATATAGCATTTTGCCTGGCAGCATAGGATGCTGCACCATGTAGACCTTTCTTCTGGCTGTCCACAGACAGATGGGTCCAGTCCTCTGCCCTTTTATGGAAGAAGTTGATGGTCCACTGAAATTCGGCCTTTAACATCTCCTCCTCCTTCCTCCACCGGTCCTTGGTGGCCTTGGCCCGTAGCCAATGCACCCGATAAACTAGATTTAGATGTCGGCTGCAGCTCTAGCATCTGACAGAATGTGTTGTGACGTACATTCAGACATCCAATCACTTCCTTCAGTGTCTTTGGGTATATCCATGGACCAAAACCAGCCTAATTTGTCATTCCGATGTCCCCTGGCATTCGGCATGCCAGCCGTGGCGCTGACCTTTAGATCCTCGGCTCTCAAAGGCTGATATCTACTCTGCATTGCATCGTCGGTGCTGAGGTGCAACATCGCCAGTTGGCATGCTCAGTAGATGGCTGCATGCCGATTCAATATGGTGTCCACGCCATGAAATTTGCCCCAGGCACAGGTTGTCTGAGCATAACTTGAAGTGAGCCGAACATTGGTCCTGAACAAGACGGCTTTATTTGCTAGAGCTAGCCGTATTTCATGGAGAGCATCATTGGCCTGGCCGGTGCACAATCTTATCTCCTGGTCCTGAAGCCGGTCAAGTCTGAGCGTCTTACATCTTGCCAAGCCAAGACTTGAGAGTAAGGGTATTCTCACCTGATCTGGTTGTTGGCTCCCTATATCTTCCAATATGTCCTCGGCTATGGAATTGTCCTCAGCATCTGATTCGCCTGAAGTGGATTCATCTGAAGGATTGTGGCCGAGATACCCAGACGCTTCTGAGACAAAGGCTAAGATATCTGAACTCAAATGATCCACCCTATGCGCCAATGCTAGCCTTTGGACATTAGTGGACCATCGACCTATTTTACGCATCTCTTGCCTGAGCACAATCTGTGCTTCTTGTATTTTGAGCCCCCATGACAACCATGTAGCTGTTCGGCCTTGAGCCCGATCAGATGCTGGCATGGACTGAAGGAATTCTAGTTCTACTGCCTGGATTGTTGGTGCTATAATACTGTCAGGACACTCCTAGAAGGGGCAGAGCTTCCAGCCCACCTTTTTCCAACCGAACATCAAAGATATCCATTGCTGAAGGATCAGTGATTCTTGTTTCCTGCGCTGTACACTCTTCCAATTCCCACTTCTGTCGCTGCTCCGGAGATACAGTGGCATCTAGATCAGTAAAGACCATCGCCGCTGTAGCCGCCAATTGGTTGGCCTTACGAAGCTTCCTTGCTAAGCTCTGGCTCATCCAAATCATCTTCATAAAGTTGGAATCATTCATCTGGAAGTCAAGGAGCTCTTGCCGATGGGGAGTTGACATGCCATGAGTCGAGGGTGAGACAATGTTTAAAACCGACCAGAGGGTCTCTATTATCTTTCCATCCACCCAGCCAGCTCCTGGAATGAATAGAGGGGGATGCCAAGAGAAGCATTTGGCTCTATGTCCATGAACATGCCATATCCCAATGCCAGGCACAATTTGGATATCTTGTGGTATGACTATAAATTTGCTGTTCTTGACACACAATCAGAGCTTCTTCATATAGGAGCAGTTGATGTCATAGAAGTGGATGATCCTGGTTATGTTGCTCATATTGTATTGTATGGCATTTGCAAAGGAGTAATCCATGTTGACCTGGCTGTTTAAAAATTAGTTATTCCAAATATCATATTCAGATCATGAAGTTTCCCTACCACTCTCCCCTTTGGAAGTCAACGACCGAATGGGGGACGAAACAGCCATGCCGGGCACAAGCCGTGCTGCCAATTCCCGTTGATTCGAGCTTTTCTTGGCTTGTATTTGCCTGGTTCATGGCCCGATGATTGTTGCAAGTTGACCTCTGTAAGTGTGTGAACCATGGCACATAGAAGGTTATTTGCAAATCATATTTATCTCCTGGGCTTGATGGGCTCCCTTCAGGTACAACTTGTATTCTGACCGGGTCACCATATATCCAAGCCCATCCATGAGCCATATCTGGTCATCCGGGCATTTCTCATGCATGTGCTCGGCCTTGAAATTTCCGTCCATAATAAATGTTCGACTATATTTCCATCTAAAGATGTCATTGTGAGATGCCCAGCCCGACCAATGACTGGCCGATGACTGGCCGATGACCTGCCGATGTGCTCACTCTGATAGCTCCTTCTGAGAATGATTGAAATTAACCCCTGGCTGAGTGCATGCCGGACAAAAGAGGGCCAGCTCGCCTTTCTTTGGTGTGCAGGATCTATGTCCAAAACCATTCCATTTCAGGAGCTTAAAGAGCCGCCATTTCTGCACTACCCTGAGTAATTCTCGGTACCGATCCTTTGGCTAGTCAGATCCCGGACAAGCAGTGAGTGATCATGACTTACTGGAACTAAGTGGGAAAACACATTTGAGGTGATCCATCGCAGCTTGCTGAAATAGTTTGATCAGGAGGTACCACATTCAAGGTTGTCCCATATGAAATCATCCAGGACATGAAAGGTGAATGCTGTACTCGGCCTTTGCAGAGTTGCCGGAAACAGTCTTTCCCGAAGAAGTTGTTGATGGACTGGCAGTGATCCAGGGCAATGGCAATAATTGACTGTGATGAAATGAACTCCGGTGACATCCACAATCATGAGATAGTCAGAGTGTGGAGGTGGCCGAAGATGAGGAGGGATACATTCCTGATCCTCATCAATTCACTCCTCATCATGCATTGGCCGAGGTCCATCTGGGTCTTGTACTCCTGTTTGCAGTTGAACCGGGCAAGGATTCCCTCCGTGCCCGAGATGCAGCTCCATACTGGCCTTCCTGTATCATCAGACAATCTATCATTGGGAAGCACCAATGTACATACCAGATTCAAGGAGGAATCCTCGAAGAATGATCCAGTCCATTGTTGAACCCTATGAAATGGATTCCTCCTATGTGGCTCCCGAATGCAAGGGATGCAAAACAAAGGTTGTCCAAAGCAGTCTGAACATCTGTAAACACCATCCCTGTGACACAAGGCACATTCCCTTGGGATGGGGGGGCTTCCATGTCTAGTATGATCTCAAGGAATTCATCCTTCTGGTGCAACCATTCTTGTACATAATCATTGGATGTCTAACCACATACATTAGTGTAGGTGAGTGTATGAAGATGAGCTCGAGACATTTTTTTTGGGAAAATCGTAGAGGCCTTATATCCTCATCCTCAAATGCTATGTTGATATTGTCCCAATCTGAATATACTGGATTGGAGATGGGCCAAGATAACTGAGAGATGGATCCACTTGGCTTGATTGGGGATGATTGCAAGGAACCAGAAGTCTCGGTAGGTAATGAATGGACTGATTCACCCTGAGTCATTGGACTGCTCTGAGCTTGCACTCTGACCAGTTTGGTCCTCGGTCCTCTAGCTGTCTGTTTAGTGACACAAGTGACATGGGTTACTTTGCCAGGATTAATCCTTCTCTTGGTCATGTTGTTTGGTATGTTGTAGGGGGGAAAGTAAGCAATACTATCCTCATGTAGCACAGGCTCTATATCAGAGGTTTCACTGTGACCATGCATTTGATGCCCCAAGGAACAACTATAAGGGGTAAAGCTTTCGTAACATCATCCATATAGAGGTAGTTACCCAAGGCCTAGATTGTCACAGCATGGCTCAGCTAAAGTGGTTCCAGGGCTGAATTTCCTAATTTGTCATCGGCTAGGTGCTGAGAGCCTAGTGGTCCCATTGCCTTGGATTCCTGGATTGACTAGATCAAAGTAATATATGGAAGGGGCCATTAGAGTAAAAAAATGTCTTCCTACTTGGAATTCTTCAGCCACCCTTCACAAGATATATGTCTGACTCTGAATCAGTCTACTATGCTAAAACTGAGCACCAGCAAACAGAATATCAAGGCTCTGATGGTGAGGAAGAAGGTCCTCCATGTGCAGTAGAAGCTAGGGAATTGCCGACAACAGCTGCTCAACCATCAGAGGACCCAGATGATGTTGAAGGAGCAGAACAGACCGTTCAGGCTTCAGATGGCCTTGGAAGTGGAGAGGCACTAGAGATTAGTGATCCTTCTCAGGAAGATGAGACCACCAACTCAAAATTACCAGAGGAGGTTCTGGCAATCCTTCAGGATGGCTGGGAAGCTTGGAAAGGGGCCGAGGGTGATTCTAGAAAGAAACAGTGGAGAGCTATAGTCCAGCAGCTCAGAGCCCTGCTGGCCCACAAGGCCATGGACAAGGCCGATCAGCAATGGAGATTGAAGGTATGTGATTTCGGTCTTCACAGCTGAACGAACATCTGACTTTGGCAGACATGTTTATCCTGGATGCACAGCCATGGGAGAGTGAGGTGTGGACAAGGGATTAAACTTGGCCGCAAGTGGACTATTCGGACGGTCATTTGAGAGACACACAAGAAGAAGTTGACCGATATTATTGAAGAACAACATGGCACGCCGGCAGGCTCTGGCAAAATGTTAGGCGCATACCAAAGGAATTTGATGGAGTTCATCAGTGAGCTGCCCAAGGAAGAGCTGGAGAAGGCAAGGCAGACTGCCGAAGAGTGGAACAACCAGGGAGCAGCCCCAGAGGCTCAAGCTAAGTGAGTATTTGTCTGTGCCCAATTGAGACCGAAAGCCCATTTTCCATTTCAGCTTTGCCATGAAAAAGGCCGAAGGGGTAATGGGAAGCTTCGCCAAAGCAATGTGGAAGCAGGCAGGGATCTGAATGGTTATATTGAGTGGATGGAAGAATGAAAAGGGAGAAATATTCTCCCAGGTGTATGTTTGCACCGCATTCGACTTCCGACATCAGCTAACAGCGCAATAGATTGGACTTCAATGAGGGCATTGGCAATGGCCAGGCCTTCAAGGATGCTGAGCAAATTCAAGGACCTTTTGATCGGTTTCTCAGTGAGTCCTTTGATCCACTGATGGACAAAGAGGGAGAGCAGATGGCAGAGGCTGGAGTTGGAGCCGAAGGAAGCCAAGGCAAGTCGGAAGAAGGTGAAGGGGAGGGACCGACAGGATCCAGTGAAGAGGGTAACTATGACCGATGGGGATATCTGCATTCCGGAGCTCACCAACACTACACGGGAAGAGCTACATGCCATGGTGCAAGGGTTCCTTACTGCACACTACCATATGTGGCTCGTTCATGCATCTGCCTTCGTCAGGAAACTTTACATTGCAGGAGTAGCTTGCCAGAACCCAAAAGCCTCGGCCCCTTCTGGAAAGCTACAGCAATTCCAGTGGCAGCTATTCTCATCCAATCATCTTCCCAGCAGTTTTGTGTTTCCGGATGACCCCAGTCATTTGAAATGGGAGGAGGTGTTTCAGCTTCTGGACTTCATTCAAAAGAGACAGGATACCAATCCTGAAAGGGAGTTTCTTCATCTTTCCAAGTGTGCACGCCTCACAGAATGTGGGCGTTCCAGTAAGGGTGTCAATGCCTCAGAGTTGACCAGAGTTGACCATGCTCTGAATACGGTCAACGGAGATGTGGCCCATTCGGCAGTGGAGGAGGTTGACATCAACAGTTGTGTGAGCAGCCTCCTTCTGAATAATCGGAGTAACCTTTGCATGGTACAGACCGCTCCTATGCTTGGCGACAAGGATGGTGTTCCAATCCTTTCGGATGTAGCATGCATCAGAGTTTGCTGGAAAGGTGACGGAAAGGCCTTTGGAGGCGAGCCAGTTTACGGAGATGAGCAAAAAGGTGGAACTTCGGAATGAGTAGGACATCAGATAACACCACTTCGTAGGTTTGTCCAGAAACTTGTGATATGAGGGGTACTGTTCTGATTCCTATGGCATGTGCTTCGGAGTTGTCTCCGAGGGTTACTGGATGTGGCGGGTTTAGTAGACGGTATGTTTGGAAACAGGATCGGTGAGGAACCATGTGAGACGACGCTCCGGAGTCAATGATTAGTGTGTTTCTCCCACTATCACTTTGCTCAGATGATGAGGCCTGAATGCGTTTGATTAGGGACTGCGATACATTTGCACTGGCTACGTGTGCAGAGTCCGGAGTATCCGGAGTCCCTTCCGCCGGATTTGCCTTCTCCTTTCCTTTTCTCGGCCGTTTAAAACCTCCCATTCTCAATTCCTCGACCCATGCTATATACTGCTAGCAATCTCCGGAGTTGTGCGTGGGGGAGAGGTGGTGTTCACACCAGGCAGAGGTGTTTGGAGGTTGTGTCCATTGTGCTCTGGAGACCTTCATGGCAGACTCTGAGTGTCCAGCTGATCGGAGGCGGGCATCCTCTGCAATGATTCGAGTTTCTACAGCATCAAAGGTTAATTTGCTGTCCTCCACAGTGTTGATGAGGGAGGACTTGAGTTCCCACGCCGGAGACTTTGGGAGGGAGTTGAGAAGGATGAATGCCATGACTTTGGAATTGATGGCAAATTTCATGCTGGTGAGCCGAGATTCAGAGGTGCGGAGTGAAGCAATGTGTGCTCCGATACTTCGGAGTTGCCATCCCAGCTCATGTTGAAGAGTTGCTGAAAAATGTAGAATGCGGAGGAGACACTCAGAGTGTCCAGGAGTGATAGGAGTTTGTCCCAAAGTTCTTTTGTGGAGGTACAGGACTCTGTCTTGAGCAGGAGAGTGTTACGATCGCTACTCAAGCCAATGGACTTAACATTTTGTTTTCATTCAACCCCTATCTATTTCCTTCATGCATTCACATGCATTCCCTTCATCTCTGCTCTATCGCTTCTATTCACACATGCATATCTAATCTCCCACATCCATGCTTCTCATTCACATTAGATCCGCATTGCAGCCTCATGCTGCCACAGCGTACATGCACACAATGCATGTCCGCTACATGCCTTTACCTCATGTTACCCGGTAACAAGGATACTTACCTTATATAGTAGTAGCACTGCTTGGTCCGTGCACTCATGTACGTAGTATATAAACCCCAATGCAGCGCCAGAGAACACTAGTCGTGTTCTCTTGGAGTTTCCCCTATGGCAACTCTACCTTTTATCTTCTCTTGTCTTTTTCCCTGTGCAAGCGACCTAGCACAAGGCTTCACTTAAGTGTGAGTCCTTAGGGTTGTTTTAGAGAGCATTGGAAAGGCGTTCCTGTATGATGCCATGGGCTTTTTCATCACTTTCCGACCACTCACGGACGTCCAAAGCTGATACTCCAGTTGCGAGGATTGGTTTTACATATGTTCCAGCAATGACTCCATCTACTTTGTTTGTGTGGAGTTTTCGGGTAACCTTTACTTTCCACTGGGGGAAGGTTTTGGGTCCCGTGAGAATTTCATCATTTTGGATGGTATCCGATGTCATGTTTGAGTGACAAGATCGGGTAGAGTTGACAGAAGAAGATATATTTTCTGACAGGTGTCAGATGGCTGGTAGCCAAAGGTAGCCAGAGTTCGTTCTGAAAGAACAGTAAGGCATGTGCTGAGGAGTGCATGAGTGTTGAGTCGTTTCGAGCTTTGTCTGATTTAGCTTGTGCTAACAGGGCTCATAACCTAACAAAGTCCGAAGGCAAGACTGGCTGGTCCAAAGGTCTGGAGCAGAGCGGAGCTAGCGAAGACCAGAGTAGACCGGAGCTCAGTCGATGCCAAAGAGGACAGAATGACTTAGTATTTACCTAGCGAAGACCAGAGTAGACTGGAGCTACAGCTATGAGTACAGGCATGAATACTAGATGTAAGAGACTTACCTCAGTCGATGCCAAAGAGGACAGAACAACTGAGGTGTTATAGTATGAAGTGGAGGGTGTATATAGTGTATGGTAAAGGGACACTCATACCTCAATTAGTAGGGTAAGTGTAAGGATCACGCCACACAATATAGTGATACATACGCGCTCCGGAGTCTCGGAGATATGAACTCTGGAGATGGGACAAGTCTGTTACGAGTCCCCATGTTCGGAGGAGTCTCCGGACTTCGGACCTGGTGATATTTTGTCACAGGTGCTGCGCAGAACAATGACATGTCTGTAATTGGACCTGCGCCAATTTATGCGCTGAAGAGCAAGGGTAAGCAAGGTGAATGTGCACGGGCACCAAAGCCAATAATGAAAGAAGGGATGCAAGGTGAGTATCGGCGATATATGGATAGTTAACATGATGAGTGTCAAGTCCAGATCATCTGGGTTTAAGTCCGACAGAGATACGACTGAAGTCGCCGGAGATGCAGAGGTGCAGAGGTGCAGAGGTACGGAGGGGTGAGGATGTTGGCACAGGACTTATGTGTCGCGCCCTTGTCAATCCCATGTCCTTGTATTTAGAGTAGAGGAAGGTGAAAGGGAAGTCAGACTCGAAAGGAGGTGACTTAGTTAATTTTTGTACTGAAGGTACGACAGAATAATATAGGGGATTATATAGTACTCGAAACCCGGAGTAAGTCTGGGTTCGGAACTACTGCGTGAAGGCGATGTACATAGGAAGGGGAGGCTGAGTAACGGAGCACGGAGCACAGCTGGAGAAGGCTGTAACGATCGGACAGGTGAAATGCAGACTATAACAGAAGGAGACTAATAGAGGTACAAGTCCGGAGTTGCAACTCCATGGATGTCCGTTGGTCCTAGGTCAAGGGTTGTCCGAGACCCTGTGATCTACAAAAAAGCAATGGACAACCCGACTGTGCACTGGCCTCCTGTATATCGGGGTGGCCCAGCGGGGCAAGCTAATCCTACTCGATCAATTCTCAAATCGGCCATGAAGAAGTCAGCAGACGTACCTCTTCCTGCAGAGACCGAACCAACCTGACTGACTCAGAATCCTGTGGCAAAGAAGTCAGCCAAGGTACCTTTACCTGCACAATTTGAGGAGACTCAGCAGACAGAGAGACTATTGCTGTCAAAGGAGCCGGCAATACAGAACCCTACCACTGCCCAAAACTGTGGCGAGAGTGAGCATTCACCTTCAATAGTTTGATCACATGATTTATTGGAGCCATTTCCAGAACATCAGGGGAGTAATAATAGGGCCGAGCACACAAATGTCGATCGGCTTATGGATCAATCGGGCAAGTCACAGAAGATCAATCAATGCTCGGCTGGTGCTAGAGGATTGGACCGGGGTAAGGTCGGCCAATCACAAGCTGGTACAAGTAAAGCGGTAAAGTTGGCAGAGCAGCCAGAAGCAGACCAGAAAGGAGCGGCATTGTTTGCAAAGGTCTCTAGATGGAAGATGGGTGACTCTGACCAACCATCAAACAAGGCACAACATGAGACAAATATCAAAGCACTAGCAAGACTGACAAAGGCAGGTCGGCCAAGAGTAACTTAACAGAAAATGGAGCAATGCCGGATGCACACACACCAAGCAGATCAGAGCGTGTTCGACGAGTACCTGTACCTGTGGATGTTGATTATAACGTCCCAGTAAAACAGATGAGTAAGAAACACTGAGTAACTGATGACGGCCACATGCCTAGCAAAAGGAAACAGAATTAATATGTTACTCTTGGTCAATGATCATTGTCCAAAGTCCGTTGTATCTACAAGACATAGGGGTGGTATGTACAGAGTATTTATTTACAAATTTCGATTAGGAAAAGACTCGAGAAAAACAATGCAAGTGGTGAAATGAACAAACCGGAAAGATATATATGCAACTACAACTCAAAAGTCCATGCCAGCACCATCCACCTCACCCATTGCATCATTGTCTGAATCCTGCCTGTAATTCTGCAGGGCAACCAAGCCTATCACATTGGCCACTGTTTCGTCACATTCCATGGACCTGGATGGCTGAGTGTCCATTGTGGACGATAGCAGCAACAAGCTACCGTCGGGCTCTGCAGTGCCAAAGAGAGGGCTACCAAGAGGGGCAACGTTGGGCAGGGGACTCTGAGTGATCATTGGAGTTGTCCTTGTGCCTGTCACAGTTGGAGTCAGGAAGGGGCTGGGCTGGATCTGGCTTATTACCAGCGTTGTGCCCAATGTTTGGCAGCTGGGGTGAGGAAGGGGCTCGGCCGAAGGGGAGCTGAGGGCGTTGCCAGCCCCAAGTACAGTGGCGGAGGGGATGAGGTTGGAACACGCCGATTGTGGGCACTAGTGATGGCGCGAGGGGTTGGCGAGGAGGGATCATGGGCAGGCGAAACAGCCCGTTGTGGAGTCTGTGGCTGCGAGGGGACTCCTGCATCCTCCCGACCTACAGCAGAGGGAAATTGCAAGCTCGAGATTGAGCTGCCTTCCTGACCTACCTGCGGCCAAACCTGATGTAGTACATGGCCGAGGGTTTCAAGGCCCTGTTCTGTTGCGACAAGGCGGTCCTGCAGTGCCTTGACCAACTGCTCCTGCGCCACCTGTTGGTTGCGCAATTGCTGGCAAGTATCTTGCAGCATGTTGAATGCCAATCACGGGATGAAGTCGGTGGGGTCGGGTGCTGTAGGTCCCTGACTGGACGTGGAAGGCGTGCCTGATGTCGATTGGGCGGTTGGCATGGGGACAACCAGCGTGGATCCTTTTTGTGACTGAATGACAACACCGTCAAATACTGAAATTCAATTAGCCATTTCGTTGTCTGAGATTGACAATTAACAAAGACTTACATTGTTTGCGTCCACCTGTTTGTTGAACACATTTTACCACCGTTGTTGGACGCAGTAAATCGTCTGGCTTGAAGATCCTTCGAGCCATGCGTTTTGTTCATTTCAGGGGGGGAGGGGAGGTTGATTTGTTAGGCCCTGATCCAGAGGGCAAGATGGGGATGGGGATGGGGATCAAGGAGGTTCAGGGAGCTTCGACGAGGTTGTGATGGATGATGAGGAGGTGGAGACTTTTCTGGCCGATGTCGGTCTCTGTGGAGGGCAGGATACCGAGTGTGCGCGTTTCTTGACCATACTACACTTCACCTTGCTATTGTAGCATTCCTTGCATCCTCAGCCTTCGATGGGGACGCAGGTCCTCTGCAACTTGATGCATCGGTCGCAGTCATCTTGCTTGTCCAATGGGCATGCGTCATCGGCCAAGGTTGTGGCTTCTGGCACCTTGGATCTTGCGTGACTCTTGCCACGTTGAGTCCACTTGCTGGGGGCTGCCCTTTGACAAGAGCGGCCCTGAGTCTCTTCTTCAGCGTTGGTCTTGGCACCCTTCTCGATGACCATCTGACTCTCCTGATCCTTATCACCGCCGTCCCGGTCCTTGCTGCCTTTACGCGTCATTGTATCGGCCTTGCTGTTGCCTTTGCCTTTGCGCTTGTCATCTTGGTGCATGACCAAGTGTCCTCGGTTCCGGGTTTGGCAGGTAGTGGATTGCCCAGGTTCAGCCCCTTGGTCGTTCTCCTTTGCCTTTGCCTTGCCTTTGTCAGGTTTGGCGGACTGGGAAGGGACATTGGGGGGCTCAGGATGGGGACCCAGAGAGCTGGATGCAGTGGGGGGAGTGGTGGTGGATGGTGCAGACGTTGTCATTGAGGAGGTGGGTGTGACAACGGCCGGACTCGACATGGCCGAAGACCTAACAGGCACCGAGGACACTGGCATCGGCCGACATTGCTGTAGTTGTGACTGGGGGGGTAGGCGTGCACATTTGAAGCCAGGGGTGATCGGGATTGAGTGACATGTTACCCTGACAGATGGCAGCCCACTGTGGCCATTGCCCAGGTCGCAAGGCGCTGAGGTGCATGTGCAAGGAGATCAGGAATCGAGGGACCCTGACTCCATCTTGCAGCACTGATTCCACAAAGGCCTGTAGTTCATTTGTTGTGTGCAGATATAGAAAAACGGTTTGTACTCACTAATTGCTCCCTCATCTCTCCAATCCCTGTGGTCCACACTTGAGCACATTCATGAACCAGTGTGGGGGTGACAATGCAGTTGGTGAAGATTTTGCGCATGGCCTCACCAGCCTCGTTGACGACAGTTTGAGCGAAATTGTCGTTTGACATGGTAGTGTTGTAGAGACAGGTTTGTGGAGAGGTTGAGCGACAACAAGAACAGAGGTTGACTGTCACGCACGCGGCTTATCTGAGTTTCGGCCGTGGGATTTACTTGCCTCGGTGGGTATTGCTGTTTAGCCGCACTCACATTGACGTTTCCCATGATTGTGGACCGAGCTGTGGGACTGAGCCATGGGGTCCTTGTCAGACAAACGCATCCTACACTTCCACCAGAAACCCTTCCCTGCAATACCATGAAGAAGCATGTGCAATTTGAAGTACAAGGTATGCATACATAACATCCGACCTCGCTATGTCTCATTTGCTTCCACCGCAGAGCAAGCTGGTCCAGACCCAGAATCCTCGGCCGAATTCACTGAGACCCAGGTGATGTACAACGAAGGTTTGGCACTAGTGGTCCATCGGCAGGTTACCTTGCTGACGCTATGTGAAGCTTGGCCAGGACGGAATAGCAAGGACAACCGAACATTGTCCGAAGGTAAGTCTTGGGCCTATTACAATATAACTGTTTCTCATACCGCTCCGGCAAGATGACTTTGACACACTCAACGTCAGAGCAGATGTAAATGAGTAGGTGGCATTAGTTACTTTGGTCATGCAGTCACTAAAACATTGCACGAGGCTGCCAGACTTCAACCAACTGAGCGACATGGGTTGTGACCACTTACGGATACCCTCCGAACCTCCCCCGGACATCCCTCAGCACAACACCTCGCATTTAATAGAAACAATGGAAATGTTACCTGACATTTGGCTGCCGTCACCGCCACCCTTTCCAGACCCAGATCATGGAATGGCCAAGGTCGCCGGTCCCTCAAGTATGGACCATAGCATGGCCAAAGTCACTGATCCATCGCATACAGACTATAGAATCGAGGTCTCTGATTCCTCAAGTATGGACCATAGTCCAATTCCCGAACAGATGAGAATGAGCAATGACAAGAGGGCTACTACATCCTGGGCAAACAGAATGCTGATAGCGGAGCAGAGGCATCACCGCATATATAAAATCAATATGTGGATTGAGGTGTGAGGTAAGTGATGCAATGAACTCCTCAAGTTGTATCTGACGTGCTTTATATGTTCAGACGAGATCGACATTACTGACTTGGCAGTGCTGATGAAAGAGACAGGAGTTGTATTGCCATGGGACACCTTTCAGCCAATCAGTTTGTACCGATTGATTTGGCTAGGTCACATACTAAATGAATGCACTTTCCAGCTTTCTCAGATGTTGCAAAGTGGTGTGAGGCAACAGAGCACGTCGACAGGGCATACAAGCCGGATCACCATCCACGGATCCCACAGAGGAGAGACATGCCAATCCAAGTTGCTATGCAGGCTGCTATGGAGAAGGTCATGGATGCTGCATGGACATGGGTGCAGCTGCTTAGGAGGCAGAAGTTGTTATTACAGTCATTAGATAGGTTACAGGAGGAGTTGTGTAATACGCATGCTACCCCATAATTGGGGAGTAATTGGTCAATGTTCTAACCCATGTTCATTAGTGATTGATGGACAACAGACGTCAATGTGTATGGCCGAAATGTGATTCTAGCCCCAACATTACTGTCAGCATGTAGTATGCCGAATGGTAGCTCTACATGGGTCACCCTCAGGGTCCTTATCCCTACTACTCGAGACGCCAATACATTTGGCCCAACCACTGCCCTGTAGAAGTCAGGCCCACTCGATATATTCTCCTGAACCACCTCCGCGTAGAGTTAGGGCCCGCTCGATACGATCCACCCAACCATCACCCTGTTGAGGTCCGGCCCACTTGATATATTCAGCTGAACTACCACCTTGCGAAGGTCGGGCCCAATTGATACATTCGGCCCAACCGCCCTGTAGAAGTCAGGCCCAGTCGATATATTCGGCCCAACCATCACCTTGTGGATATTAGGCCTGCTCAATATATTTGGCTGAACCACCACCCTGCAAAGGTTGGGCCAATTCGATCCATTCAGCCCAACCACCACCCTGTAGAAGTCAGGCCCACTCAATATATTGGGCCCAACCAACACCCTGTAGATATCAGGCCCGCTTGATATATTTGGCTGACCCACTTGCCTGTGAAGGTCGGGCCCGCTCAAGATATTCGGCCACACCGCTACCCTGAAGAAATCAAGCCCAGTCGGCACCTTCGGCCCAACTGCTACCCTGTAGAAGTCAGGCCTAGTCGATACACTCGGCCCAACAACTACCCTGTGAAGGTCGGGCCTGCTCAATATATTCGGCCCAACCACCGCCCTGTAGAAGTCAGGCCCACTCAATACATTCAGCCCAACCACCACCCTGCAAATGTCGGGCCCAGTCGATACATTCGGCCCAACTGCTACCCTGCAAAGGTCGGGCCCAGTCAATACATTCGGCCCAACCACCATCCTGTGAAGGTCAGGCCCAGTCGATATATTTGGCCTAACCACCACCCTGTAGAAGTCAGGCCCGGTCGATATATTTGGCTGAACCACCACCCCGTAGAAGTTAGGCCCGGTCGATATATTTGGCTGAACCACCACCCCGTAGAAGTTAGGCCCGGTCGATATATTTGGCTGAACCACCACCCTGTGAAGGTCGGGCCCACTTGATATATTCGGCCCAACCACCACCCAGTAGCTATCAGGCCTGCCCAATACATTCGGCCCAACCATCACCCCGGAGAAGTCAGGCCCAGTCAATACCCTCGGCCCAACTGCCACCATGTAGAAGTCAGGCCCGGTCGATATATTTGGCCCAACCACCACCCCGTAGATATCAGGCCTGCTTGATACATTCGGCCCAACCACCACCCTGGAGAAGCCAGGCCCAGTCAATACCCTTGGCCCAACCACCACCCTGGAGAAGTCAGGCCCAGTCAATACCCTCGGCCCAACTGCCACCATGTAGAAGTCAGGCCCAGTCGATATATTTGGCCGAACCACCACCCTGCAAAGATCGGGCCCACTCAATATATTCGGCCCAACAACCACCCAGTAGATATCAGGCCTGCTCAATATATTCGGCCTAACCGCCACCCTGTAGAAGTCAGGCCCAGTCGATTTATTCGGCCTAACCACCACCCTGTAGAAGTCAGGCCCAGTCAATATATTCAGCATAACCACCACCCTGCGAAGGTCAGGCCAGCTCCATACATTTGACCCAACCACCACCATGCGAAGGTCGGGCCCACTCGATATATTCATCTTCTATCCACTTCGGGCCCTATCGTATCTATTGATATTCTATCATAGCCAGACTCAAAGAGCCCAACCGGGGTCATCCCTTTCAATCAGACTAAATACATGCGGGCTCATCGATACCATCGGTACAAAGTGACTACATGGGCTCGTATGTCGTTCTTCTTCCATGTGTTCTCACACTCACACTCATGGCTCATGGCACCATGCCCGAAGGTCCCGCTCACCCAAGAAGCATGTCAGGTAGTCAACGAGTGCAGGCGTCAAGCAGCAGCATGTTTCCAACAGGACCTGGCGGATGCCCAGCGGAAGATTGACGAGAGTGTTGCCAACATCGCCACAATGTACCATAAGAGTGTCCAACGTGTCCAAAAGTAGTTCCACATGGGGCAGTCTGTGCTACATACCTGACGAATGGTCAATGCCTGGAACGCTTGGTGTGCCAAGGTGGCCAACGAAGAATCCTCTTGCGCTGGAAAGGGTAAGTGTGTTTTTTCTCTTGTTTTGTGTATCCCTCTCATTGACTTTTAGATGCCAGTGGCTCAGGTGTTCTCGTCGACATCATCTGATGCCGAAAATGCAAATACTTGGCACTGACTGCCAAGCAAAAAAAGGAACTCGTCGAAAACTACCCTCCAATTCAAGATGCAAAGCATAGTGCTCACTGTACTTCGGCAAGATCATGCGTCAACGACATGACAGGGACCCTCAAGTGTGTCCATGATGAGGTATGCGGTTAACATGAGCCCCATCTTGTACTAACCTAATTTGTGTAATACCTACTAGCTTAGTGCCTTGAGGGCACGTAGGGGTCTCGAGTCCACGTTGTGGAGTGTTCATGGAACGATGGACTTCTCCCTTTGGCCAATGTGTTTTGAGACCGACGGTTTGACTGATTTTATGGGGACCGCCATGTGCATCGACAGAGAAGATCTCACTACCCGAATGGAAGGCTATTCCATTCAGGGTATCTGCAGTAAGGTGTTCAGGTTTATGGGCATTTCTGTGACTCAATTCACACAGGTGCCGCTCACAATCACATGGCGTGATTCTGCATAAGCTTCGTAAGCTCGTTTCCATGATCATAGATAATCTTTAATCTCTGATACATTACATGAAATAGGCGAGATCACATGTAACAAGTCTGCCCAAATGCAATATAAAGACTTTTGGCCAAAAATAGTCCAGCATTACAAAGTCCACATCAAGGGCTGGCCAAGTGACATTCCATTTAGTAATTTTAGTGATATGTCTAGATCACTCTTGGATCTTGAATTGCTCTTAAGGAACTGGAAGGACGACACTATTTGTTGGCAAACCCTTACACCCAAACAATACACAGAGCTCGAGAACAACCGCAATGAACATGTTAATCGTGGCGAGCTTACAGTCCAAAGCATCAGACTCGCTCAGAGGCAGGCACGAAACAAAGACACTATAGTGGGCCTACACGAGCGCAAAAGACTCGAACCACAGCCACTGTGTCATCTAGTGACAAGAGTGGTAACAATGACAATGTTGCCATTCAAGGTCATACTGCCAGTGCTGACAAGAATGTTAACAATAGTCGGGACTCCATGGCCCCACCACCATCCAGCACTGCACCATCTGGTGTCATGTCATCTACTTTATCCCTTTCGCCATCCCACTCGACAGCAATTGGCAACACAACAACCAGCCCAGCCATTTCGTCATCAGGTACCACCCTGATGACAAGTGCTGCCATTCCGCCATCAAGTGCCACTGCCACAAGAAACATTGCTGCTCCATCAGATATAGCCACTGCCATGCCGGCAGGCACCAGCAACAACTTCAACATGTTCAACAATCTGGCAGGTGATGGCACAGATGACATTTATACTGGGTACCATAACAACGACCTAGATTTGTATTTCAACTTCGACTATGGGGCTGCACCCGATATGACTTATTAATAACTTACCTTCTGCATATAGTTGTCATGGTATCTCAACTTTCGTGCTATAGACAACACTAACATGGCAAGGGTTTCAATATTATATAATAAATTGCTGTACGATGTAGGATATTACTCACACATTAAAAACATTGACTCGCTGCACGCATGGAAGCAATTGAAGCAGAGTTGCCTATTGAGCAAAAGAAAGGATGAGCCAAGGCACTGCTGGAAAAAGGGATGGCATGGACGAAGTTGGATCATGCCGGATAGCGAACAAGTGGGTTGAGCCAGGAGTACACGCAGAAAACATGTAACTTGAGCAGACAATGACGGTGCTGGGAACGAATAGTTTGGTGTCAAGGACAATCACAGGACGATGAGCAGCAGGGAACAGGTGAGTTCATCACAGAGAACGGCAAAGATGATGGATGATGGAGCTTGCGTGAAGGACGACAATGACGGCAGGGAATGGGTGACTTCGAGAGGGCAGCAAAGAGTATGGACAATGGAATTTGCATGGAGGACAATGTCAACGGGGAACGGCGAGCTCATCACAGAGGACGAAAAAGACGTCGAGGCTCAAATGAGCTTGTGTGAAGGACAACAATGATGATGGTGATGCAGCGAGTTCGTCACAGGATGACGAAAACAAGGCGAGGTTGTCGCAGAGGATGGCAGTGATGAGGGATGAGTGGGTCTGTCGTGTAGAACGACGGCGAAGAACGAGCAAGTTTGCCGTGAATGATGATGACGAGGGGAAAGGGGCGAGTTCACCGGCCCGGGCTGACAACAACGATGGAGGGGAGATGATAAGGAGCATGGGAGAAATGTTCAAGATGGCAGGCCTACTTTATCGCGTACGGCGGAAGATGCTGTTTGGGTGCCGAGCAGCATTGGACCTTCCAGTGGTTCCCTAAGTACATTATATTCAGGCACGTGTTTGTTCCCGGTGTCAGCGTTTCTCAGAAAGGGAGCCTAACTAGGCTTGAGGAAACACATAAGGGAGGAGCCTAGGCTCGTACAGCAGGAAGGTCAGGTGGAATGGGTCTCATCTCGGAGAATCCCGGATCGCGCCCACTTGGTGGAAATGGCAGGCACATTGGCGGACGTAAGAGGTGTACTGGGCTTGTGCTCATGCAGCGTGACAAAATGTCACCAGGTCCGAAGTCCGGAGACTGCTCCGGACATGGGGACTCATAACAGACTTGTCCCATCTCCGGAGTTCATATCTCTGAGACTCCGGAGCGCGTATGTATCACTATATTGTGTGGCGTGATCCTTACACTTACCCTACTAATTGAGGTATGAGTGTCCCTTTACCATACACTATATAAACCCTCCACTTCATACTATAGCACCTCAGTTGTTCTGTCCTCTTTGGCATCGACTGAGGTAAGTCTCTTACATCTAGTATTCATGCCTGTACTCATAGCCGTAGCTCCAGTCTACTCCAGTCTTCGCTAGCTCCGCTCTGCTCCGGACCTCTGGACTAGTCAGTCTTGCCTTCGGACTTTGTTACAGCGCAACAACAAGCGACGGCAAATGACAGCGACAGACGAATGGCTAGCCAGCAGTTCTGGCAGCACGTCCTTGGTGTGGGAGGGGGGTGGTTTGCTTTTTTAACCACTAGATAAACAACTACTGTACCATTTCAATTGATTTGACAACCCATGTGATGCGTGACACAGCCAACTGAACTTTTGATTCGACGTCAGTGTGACACATGACGACAGGAGGATTTCGTCAGTCTCCATTTTGACAGCTCCTGGGGCGCGTGACAGCACAAGTTTTCATCATATTAAATTTCACGTCCATCACACATGCCTTAATTACCTTGTTTTACAAGGTCACTGGTTTGGACAATTGTGGATGTGATGTCCTCGATTTTGCATCCATGCAAAGCAATTTCCATGTATATTCACGTCCATCTGGGCACACCTGGCCTAAATGCGTATCCCCTACCACCAGTTTGGCACCCTACTAAATACACAACACTTTCACAATTTTAGTTCATACATATAAGTTCCTATGTTACACCTACATCTCCAAAGTTGAATGAAGAAAAATAATGCAGTAGTTCTTGAGATTGTGAAGTTCACCATCTGTCACTCGCCGAGCATATGCCGAAGCGAAGTCTCAAATATGGACACTGACGTGCTGAGACACGTTCATTCCCTTGATGCCCCCAGATCATGCCTCCCATATTAATTATCATGCAAATAATTCTTATGACCCAGGGCAGATACCTTTGATTAGCTACAACACATACTGTGCATTCACTTGTCTACTAAAATGACTTGTCTGTGTTGGATCTGGGCAGAGTCTGAACTGAGCAGTGTCACGATCCATGACTATCCGTGACCACTGAACTAATAATGCTGCACCCAAAATAACATTGACATTCACATTTGTTTATATCTAGGTAGTCTGGTGACCAGCCTGCTATGAGGCTGCCACGTTGAGGAGCAGACCATTGTAGAGATCCATACTCCTCTAGGTTCATATCTGGTCATTTCGTGATAATCCTCCAAGTCCTCCTCTGTTCATACATCCACTATGGAACATGGTCTGTACTCTATCCTTTATATTCTGTATGAAGTCTGGTCCAACTCCGGTCCGAGGTAACTCAAGTCCGATGTCATATTCCATCGACCCGACCTGAATTACCTTGGGTTTGACACCAAACACACCGGACTTCGGACTTGTTGGTCCGGACTACCTTGCGCATAGTCTCGGGACTTAGTCATCACATCTGACATCCCATACTTACTGTTTGTTTCATCTCCTTGTTTCACTTTGTCCTTGGTTACCATTAAGTCCGGAGTATGCTCTGAGACTATAAATATATGTATTTGGACATCGATTACAATCTTTCGCCCAGTCGGTGTTGATCATCTCTTTCTCATCCACATCGTCCCGAACGATCTGGACTTGACAGTATTTTCGTACTGCCTCTTGTCACAATCCCTTCTGAACTATTATGTCTACGTGCACTACCCGAACCTCATGCACCAATATGTTGCAGTTTGCCTTTGGCAGCACTCGCACCGTACCAGGCGAATTCATCAGCCTAACTCAACACACCACACCTTCAGCATCAGCAAGGTGGCACACCCAGGCCACCCCATCTCCGCTCACTCTGCTCCCTGAAGAACATGTCTCCGGAGTTCGCCCCATCCGGATTTTACCGGAAGACGAAGAGGACTTCTGGGGCGAGGACGCTCCTGGCACTCCTCTACCAGGAGCGAGAGAAAGAGATGGTGGTGGTGGTGACGATCCCAATGACCCAGATGACGATGGCTCCTCCACCTCCACCACTCCGGACTCCGAACGACTCTTCCATCGTGATCGTCCGAGAGAAGAAAATGAGGCACCCAACGACGTCCCTCTGGCTTTCGAGCCATTCAACCAATTGGCTAATGCCATCCGCGATATGACTCACCAAGCACTCCGTTGCAAGAGTCCTTCTAGCGACGCAAGGATCAAAGTCCGTGAACTGGACACTTTCGACGGGTCAGACCCGAAGAAACTCCGTTCCTTTGTGGTGCAATGTGAGATCACCTTCCAAGCCAACGAAAAGTCCTTCACAAAGGACAGAAGCCGAGTCACCTTTGCTCAGTCATATCTCAAAGGAATGGCCCTTGAGTACTTCGAGCCGGACTTGCTCGGAGTTGTCACTCCATCCCATCGTCCTCCCTGGATGATAGATTGGCAGGCCTTCCTGTACAAGTTACAGTCAAACTTCGGCCCCCATGATCCCGTCGCTGAGGCAGAAACTCAACTCGAGCAACTGCACATGAAGGACACTCAGCGAATCTCCAAGTACATCGTTGAGTGGAATCGCCTAGCGAACCAAGTCCGAGAATGGGGACCCGGTGCTCTCTGCCAGAGCTTCTACATCGGACTTCCAGATCGCATCAAAGATGAGATCACTCGTCAGGGCAAACCTGATAACATTCACGACCTCCGCACCCTCTTGCAGCAGATCGACCAAACATACTGGGAGCACAAGGAAGAGATTTCGCGCACTCCAAAGGCCCCCGGTTTGACACCCTCCAACAACCACAGCTCCAGTAAGTCATTGAGCTCCGCTCCGACTAACTCCTCCACACCTAAGGACGATAAGTCCAAAGGCTCCTCCTCGTCTTCCAACTCTGGTTCTTCCGGGGGAGGAAACAACAACAACAAGAAGGGCAATAGCAACCCTTCCAAGGCAGACGTGATTGCCTCCAAATTGGGCAAAGATGGAAAACTCCTTCCGGAGGAACGTCAATGCCAAATGGACACCAATCTATATCTTTTCTGTGTTGAGAGTGGACACTCCACCACGGACTGCCCGAAGTCCACTTCTAGAGCGTCGAAGGCCCATGCAGCTACTGCAACTCTGGAAGCTTTGGCATCGACCTCCGCTTCTTCGGAGGCGAAAAAATAGAACGCAACTCCTGTACGTCCACACAGGCTGGCAGTCATGTTGATCTGAACTGTGCCATCACGGAACTATGTCTCAACATGTCCACTCTTTCCGATCTGAACTCTCTCCGTCCATTTATCTCTATCCCTGTACATAACCTCTCGGATGTACCTATCCTTGTCGATTCCGGCTCTACTCATTGTTTCGTAGACACTGCGTTCGTCGAAAAACACAAGATTACTGCGTACTCCGTTCCTCTGATAAACCTCTGTCTCTTCGACGGCTCCTCAACTTCCATCATTACCCTTGCGGTAGATCTAACCATCCTCTTCGCTTCTGGCGTCTCCACCTCCAATACATTTTATGTAACCTCATTGGATCCCTCATGCAGCCTTGTTCTCAGACACTGCTGGCTCACCCGCTACAATCTGTTGATTTATTGGGTTACGAGCAGCATTACTTTCCAAACTCCTGCAGATGGGATGCCAACCCCGATATCACCCTCTGAACCTCTGAGTGTTCCCTCCCCGTCGCTAGACGACACTCCTCCCTTGGAATGCTCTCTGGACCCGCCTAAAGCTCCCGGACTACCAGCTTCTCACATTTCCTTCATGAATGCAGTCGCTTTTCATCACGCCTGCAAGATGGAGGGCTCAGTCCAGTTCTCTCTTTCCCTCCGGTCTACTGAAGACATCTCCGCTCGCACAGCCTCCGCCTCTGTTGATTCCTCTGACGAAGAAATCAACCTCTCTGGTGTTCCCTCTGAATACCATGACTTTGCGGGCGTCTTCAGCAAGCAGAAAGCCAATACCCTCGCCCCTCATCGGCCATATGACTTGAAGATCGAGTTGGAGGGAGGAGCAGAACCCCCTATTGGAAAGATTTACTCCATTTCCGCTAGTACAGAACAGCAATCCCTCCGTGATTTCCTGGATGAACACCTCAATATCGGATTCATCAGACAATCTACGTCTCCGCACGCAGCTCCGGTATTATTCGTCCGAAAGAAAGACAGTTCCCTTCGACTTTGCGTTGACTTCTGAGGTTTGAACAGTATCACACGAAAAGACCGCTAGCCACTTCCCCGCACCTCTGATCTCCTTGACGTGCCCTCCGGAGCCAAGGTTTACACGAAAATCGATCTCCGACAATGTGTACCATCTGGTCCATATTGCGGAGGGAGATGAGTGGAAAACCTCTTTCCGCACTCACTATGGCTCCTTTGAGTGGTTGGTCATGCCGTTCGGACTTACCAATGCTCCGGCGGCCTTCCAGCGGTTTGTCAATACCATCTTCGCAGATTTGCTAGATGTTTTCATTGTGGTTTACCTCGACGACATCCTGATCTACTCCCATGACATGGAATCACATGGTAAAAACGTCCGAGAAGTTCTCCAGCAACTCCGAGCTAATGGCCTATATGCCAAGCCAGAGAAATGTGAATTCCATACCACTATGGTCGAGTACCTCGGATATGTTCTCTCCCCCACCGGCCTAACCATGGCCTCTGACAAAATCAAGTCAATCCTGGATTGGCCTGAGCCTAGAAAAGTCAAGGACATTCAGTCCTTCCTAGGCTTCACCAATTTTTATCGTCGTTTCATCCAGGGTTACTCGGATATAGTGGTCCCTCTGACTTGCCTTACTCGCAAGGAAGTCATTTGGGACTTCTCCGACGTCTGCCGGAAATCCTTCCAAAGTCTCAAGGACGCTTTCACTTCCGCTCCGGTGCTCGTTCACTGGACTCCGAACGTCCCCATCACCATCGAGACTGACGCCTCCGATTACGCCATTGCCGGCATTCTCTCCATCACCACTCCCTCCAACAATGAACTTCATCCCGTCACGTTCTTCTCCCGGACTTTGACCGGAGCAGAATTGAACTACGACACGCACGATAAGGAGTTGCTGGCAATCTTCGAGGCGTTCAAGTCCTGGCGACATTACTTGGAAGGCTCTCCGACCCCCATAGACGTCCTTACGGACCACAAGAACCTCGAATACTTCTCTTCCACGAAGCTCCTGATGCGCCGCCAGGCCCGCTGGTCCGAATACTTTAACCAGTTCAATATGGTTGTTCGGTACCGGCCTGGTAAGCTCGGAGCGAAACCGGACACTTTGACTAGACGCTGGGATGTCTACCCCAAAGAGGGGGATAAGGACTTCGCTCGTGTCAATCCTGACAATTTTTGGTCGATTTTTACTCCTGAACAGCTCGCGCCCTCCCTCCGAGCCACTATTCTCGAGGCTCCGTTACTCCAAGCATCAGCAGGAATTGACATGGAGCGACTCCAGTCCGACATCCTCTCCGCACTCCCCAGCGATCCTGTCACATCCCCTCTCCTGTCTTCGACATCACTAGACCCACAATGGAGTATCAACTCCGAAGGATTCCTTCTAAGGGACAATCACATCTACGTCCCAGAAGCTGACAACCTCCATCTCCATATACTCCGGACGTTCCACGATCATCCGACCGCAGGACATTTCGGTCAGAACTATACCCTGGAGCTCATTCATCACGAATATACATGGCCAAACATCCAGACTTTCGTAAAAGAATATGTTAGCTCCTGTACAGCCTGTGCTCGTGCGAAGACTCCCCATCATTGTTCTTATGGTCTTCTGAAGCAACTCCCGGTTCCGGAAAAACCATGGAACTCAATCTCCATGGACTTCATCAAACAGCTTCCATCTTCGGAGGAATATGCCGCCATCCTCGTGGTAATTGACCGACTCTCCAAACAATGTATCTTTATCCCGACTCATGATACAATCACCTCCGCAGGACTCGCCAAGTTGTTCCTCATCCACATCTTCTCTAAGCACGGAGTTCCATCCCACGTCACCTCCGACAGGGGCTCCGAGTTTGTATCGCACTTCTTCCAGTCTCTCGGTAAAGCTCTCGACATGAGCCTCCACTTCACCTCCGGATATCATCCAGAGGGGGATGGCCAGACAGAATGAGCCAATCAGATGCTTGAGCAGTACCTCCGGATTTATTGCAGTTATCAGCAAGACGACTGGTCTGAACACTTGCCCCTCGCAGAGTTCGCCTATAACAACGCTCCTAGTGCTACCACTGGAGTATCTCCGTTCTTCGCCAATAAAGGATACCATCCCAACTTCTCCATTCACTCTGATCGCGATCTTACCTCTTCCACAGCCAAGTCCTATGTCATGGACTTGAATGAACTCCATGAGTTCCTCTGATCGGAGATGCTGGAAGCACAAAAACGCTACCAAGGTCCAGCAGACAAACGATGAAGTCCCGCTCCGGACTTCCAGGTCGGAGATCAAGTGATGCTTAAAGTGAAATACCTTTGGTCCACACAACCATCCAAAAAGCTCTCCGAGAAGTTCCTGGGTCCCTTCAGTATCATTGCGAGACCCGGTACTCTCTCCTTCACCCTCTGTCTACCTGAATCCATGAAATCTGTACACCCCGTTTTCCATGTTTCACAGCTAGAACCTTCAGTTCTGAACAGCATTCCGGACCGCGTCCAACTTCTGCCACCTCTGGTTGAGGTTAAAGGCGAACCAGAGTACGAGATCGAGGTGATATTAGACTCCAAGATTGATTGGAGAAGGCGTCATTGCCAACTCCTGTACTTGGTACACTGGTTAGAATATGAAGGTACTGACGATGAAACTTCCTGGTTACTCGCTACGGAGTTAGGACACGCAACGGACTTTGTCTCCGACTTCCATCGGAAGTACCCAGACAAGCCCGGTCCGCTCCCAGCTTAGTCACTCTGTTTTTTCTCCCTCCTTTTCTTTCTCTCTGACTCTGTTTATATTACATAAAAAACAAACACTAAAAAGAAGTTATTTACTCTACTCGTTTTCTCCTTCTCCATCCGCGTCCGTTCCGGACTGCTCTGTTTCTTCCGCAAGCAGAGCCACCAGCTCTTGAGCGATGTTCTCGCTCCTCTCCGTGGACAACTCCACCAACTTGTCCAATGGCACCTCCTCTTCTTCCTCCTCCAAGTCGTCTCCTCTGTACGCCTCGTCGTCGTCGTCCTGGTGCTCCGCAAGGCAGGCTTCTGGCCACTGAGTGATGTTGGCGATGGAGTTCGACATAAGGAGTTGTTGGAAGTCTGACCAGAGTACACCCTGCTTTTATACGCACAGGCCGGCAGAGTTCCATTTTCGTTCATTGATCCATGGGTGGACCACATCATGTGACCTCGGATGAAATGTCCACACGGACTTCCCACTCAGGGGTTTTTTCCTGGCAGGCCTCGAGGGCTCCGCCTAAGAGGGGGATACTGTCACAACCCAGATTTTACCAAGTCCAACTCCGGACAACTCCAGGTAATCTCAGACAACCCTTGACCTAGGACCAACGGACATCCACGGAGTTGCAACTCCGGACTCGTACCTCTATTAGTCTCCTTTGGTTATAGTCTGCATTTCACCTGTCTGATCATTACAGCCTTCTCCGGCTGTGCTCTGTGCTCCATTACTCAGCCTTCCCTTCCTATGTACATCGCCTTCGTGCAGTAGTTCTGAACCCAGACTTACTCCGGGTTTCGAGTACTATATCAATCCCCTGTATTATTCTTCTCGTACCTTCAGTACAAAAATCAACTAAGTCACCTCCTTTTGAGTCTGACTTCCCTTTCACTTTCCTCTACTCTAAATATGAGGACACGGGATTGACAAGGGTGTGACACATAAGCCCTGCACCAATGTCCTCACCCCTCCGTACCTCTGCACCTCTGCACCTCTGCATGCTACGTACTATATATTTATATTTTCTAAATCTACATTTTAGGTCGGAAAGGACTATGATGTTCTTGCTCGTCACCAATCAAAGAACTCCTGTTACAGGTCTGTCTTGCCAACTTATCTGACGCATGTCGATTGTGGCAATACAGCCGCTAGAAAGCATTCCAAACAGCACCATGAAAAACCAGCAGGCCCTTTGAACAAAGTGGCCATAGAACACCCAGAGCCAATGGAGCAGGTGAACGGAGCAGGTCCACAGCTGGAAATACCAGGCGTGTGGCCGCCTGTGGAACCAGAGGCAGCAGGAGAGTTAGAACTGGTAGCAGTGCGAGAAGGAGAACCAGCAGCAGTGAAAGAAGGGGAACTGGCAGTAGACCCTCACTGTTGTGGGGCCAGATACTCCAAAAACGCAAAGAGCACAGTTGTTCCAAATCCAAAAAATCTCTCATTATATCCTCCGCTTTGGACAAAGCTGTTGAATGTGGCCAAGGCATGCAACACTCCTGCATCTGCACTATGTTCGACCCCTTCCCTGCCATCGAGACAGCCATGGAGAATCAGTGCGCCGAGGTATTGCTAGAAACGATCGCATTCTGGCAAAATAAGAAGTTGCTGGTTGAACGATGAGCTCCTCATCCTTGTATCTCCATTACAATCTAACTATCAATGCTAGGTTATTTTCCTGAGTACCAGGTCGGCATGACGTACATGGTATGTCGTTTTATAAATGCACGCTAGTGATCTGACACCCTTGGAGCTATGGAATGATCTGCAGAACCTTTGGAGCGAGATCAAGAATGTGCACTCCGTATCATAACAGTTCAATATGACCTCGCTCCACAGTCCACTGTAAATTCACAGGAGCAGTGGCTCCGCTCCGTCAAGGCAAAGGCCACTGACCTGTTGCAGAATTCAAAATTTTTGGCAGGCGATCAGGATGAACAGGTATGTCTCATGTAGGTCTGTTTTTTGCTACTTAACTTTGTCACAGGGGAAAGTGAGCAATTTTGCTCACTCCGCCATCAAGCATACCTGCCTTGCAATGTACTACAGTAATTCTGCGAAATCTCTCTGCCAATTCAAGGAATTTCAACAGAGTGTTCCTCCCTTGGCTGTTCTCCTTGTCGTAAGTCAATTTTATGTTCTAGATGTATGATAATGAGTTGTTTTTTAAAGATTCATAGCATTATAACAATGTTTCAAATGCACGGGTCCAATGTGAAAGAAAATCTCAACGTCAAACAGCTCAAAGCGACTTATCTCAAGTTACAGTCTTGGATGGACGCTGTTGCTGCACACCAGTATCACGGTCCAAAACTCATTGCTATGTTACAGGAATGGGCAAGCATCAGAATGTAGGTTCAATGCTGCTTGCTGTGATGCATACTGACCACTGGCATGTTTTGTAAACTAGGACGGGCTACTTGACAACAGAGACGATGGTTGACGCTGACGATGATGAATTTTTTGTCGATCTTGATTAGTATCTGAGATAGCATCATCCACATGTTCTTACCCCATCATACATTTCAATATAACTCAGACATGTTTGCATTCAGTATGTGGGCTGTAAGAATGGATAGGTTATGGGTAGATTTACAGAACCACACAGTATGTAGAAAATCAACAGTCCACACAGTCGTGCAGAGTGTATCGGCTGTATGGTACTGTAACTGCTGTGTGGCGCCATACAAAATGGTGCAACTTGCTAGCGGTTACCAGGCCCGCCGATGTCAAAGTGATGTAGTACAGCATTGGGGAGAACTACACAGTCGTGCAGAGTGTATCGGCTGTACAGTACTGTAACTGCTGCGCGGCGCCGTACAAAATGGTGCAACTCGCTAGCGGTTACCAGGCCTGCTGATGTCAAAGTGATATAGTATGGGATTGGGGAGAACTACACAGTCATGCAGAGTGTATCGGCTGTACAGTACTGTAACTGCTGCACGGCGCCATACAAAACGGTGCAACTTGCTAGCGGTTACCAAGCCTGCCAATGTCAATGTGATGTACAGCATTCATCAGCAAACCTACATTTTTTCTGGGTCATTGAAATCAATGACAAGACTGACAGGCCTGAATGGCCTAATCAATGATAGATTGACCTGCCTAACTGAACTGATTTACTGACAAGCTGATAAGCTGATTTATTGAATGGACTGGTTGACTGACTAACTATCTAGCTGACAAATTGACAAACCTGACACACCTGACTGACTGACCAACTGACCAACTGATGTGACTGACAGAGATGACTAACTGATCAGCTAATGGGCTCATGGGCTGACTTGGCTGATTCACTGACAACCTGACTGACTGATAGACTGACATGACTGGTTGACTGGTTGACTGACTGACTGATGGGATGACAAGACTGAAAAGACTGACCAGATGATTAATTGATTGACTGGCTGGACTGATGAGACTGATATCACTGGGGAACTGACAAGCTGATATGCTGATAGCTCTGAGAATGCTGATAGCAAGGAATTACTTATGAATGATAGCACTGATAGCATGCTGTCAGTCAAGTCAGATAGCTCAGCAAGGTCATTGATTTTGATAACTCAGAAAAAATGTAGGTTTGCTGATGTTGGGGAGAACTACATGACAGGGATAATGCCATACAACCTGATTAATCTGTACAGTGCTGTAGGACCATGTGACATAATCTGCACAGGGGGGGACCTTGCTGTGACACTGTGATGACTGTAACTGGTTGCCCAGATCTGTACAGCCACTTATGTTTTTGCTGATGTGTTATACCGAGTAATGGCAGTATGGATTGCTGCCGATCGGCGTTGCAGGGCTTTGCCGACCTGACGTTGGAGCTTATATCTTGCGAGAAGTGGTCAGTAAATGGGTCATCATGAGAATGACTCAAACGACCTGTCCCTGATAATGACATCTTCAACAGCTCAAAGAGGCGCGAGACCACAAGCCGCTCGAGCTCATTGAGCGCTGTATGGTACTTAACAAAGTCCGAAGGCAAGACTGGCTGGTCTGAAGATCCGGAGTGGGGCAGAGCTAGCGAAGACCAGAGTAGACCAGAGCTCAGTCAATGCCAAAGAGGACAGAATGACTTAGTATTTACCTAGTGAAGACCAGAGTAGACCAGAGCTACAGCTATGAGTACAGGCATGAATACTAGATGTAAGAGACTTACCTCAGTCAATGCCAAAGAGGACAGAACGACTGAGGTGCTATAGTATGAAGTGGAGGGTTTATATAGTGTATGGTAAAAGGACACTCGTACCTCAATTAGTAGGGTAAGCATAAGGATCGTGCCACACAATATAGTGATACATACACGCTCCGGAGTCTTGGAGATATGAACTCCGGAGATGGGACAAGTCTGTTATGAGTTCCCATGTCCGGAGGAGTCTCCGGACTTCGGACCTGGTGATATCTTGTCAGTACTTGCCCATGGAGGCTTCCTGCTTGTAGTGTGTGTATT
The DNA here is from genome assembly GCA_018397855.1 of Boletus reticuloceps. Classification (NCBI taxonomy): domain Eukaryota; kingdom Fungi; phylum Basidiomycota; class Agaricomycetes; order Boletales; family Boletaceae; genus Boletus; species Boletus reticuloceps. The sequence goes on from JAGFBS010000003.1 coordinate 837,125, forward strand.
GATCGCTACCAACATCCCAGCGCTTCTCAATGTGGAGCGTTTGAGTCTCAGCATTCTGTAACTTTGCATAAGCGGTGTCTATATGCTTACATGTATGAAAAATAGTAAGAAACATTTGATCATTCGCCACACGGGAGCAAATATTGTTGGCAGTTGTACGAGCAAGGTTCCATTCATTCCTACATTTCATAAGCAACATCAGGCACAGAATGCAAGGCAGAAGCGAAGTACTGACTGGCACTCCACAAGTTCATTCAACATCTCAACATACTGAATCTTCAAATACTCTTCATGTGGCGGTTCCTTGAGTTCTGCGACGTACCTCTTCTTGGCCTCATGAAATTGTCGAAAGTCATCATCAGTGAGATTAAGTTCATTCTTGATAACCAAGAGCTCAGCCTCAAGGGTTTGTGCTACTTTCAGTGCTTTGCGATAGTGGTTGCGTAAGAAGGTACCTACAACACATAAGAAAAGACAAAACCCGATAGAAGGGAATCTGTACTCAGTGCGGCATACTTGTCCATGTCCCAGAATGCAAAATGTTGCTCAATAGCTTGATGTCGATGAAAAGAGTTGGCGTGCTGTGTACCTCGTGCGAGCACATTCGAGGCTGAAAACACATGTTCACAGCCTTCACCCTCCGTATGTCTGGTTCCAGGAATGTACATTGGATGCCATTTCAATTGGCATTGGCGGTTGTGGGCATGTCCATGGAAAGCGCCAACCATCAGATGCAAGTTGAGAGCCCAAGCCTGTGGTCCAAGGACACTGTTGGCAAGGGTTGTGGCAAAGGCGCAGCCAATGCCATAAGCAAGCCCACTGTCAGGTCCATACACCGTGAGCAAGCGATCAATGATTGCCAATGGATATTTCGCCCTGCGATACACATTGGTAAGCAACATAGTCTCATAGACAGTAGACTTACAGTTCACCACTCTGGACCATATCGCAGACGGTAAGCATGAAGCAATGCTGGCAACAAGCAATGAATATGCCTGACTCATCAAAGACTTTGAACATCCTTTTCCATTCCTCTGAGCCAGAATTTCTCCAACGCTCGACACAGTGCATCACACTGGAATCAGGATCTTCAACATCCTCCCAATCGTCATTGTGTAAACGAGATCTGAGCTAAGGTTTGAGTAGTAAGGAATGCGATAACAGACACAACTTCGCTTACCGCTCGGGCTGTTACCTCATGCTTAAACCAATCGACATTGTGCTGGCTGATCCAGTAGTCTGAGCATGGCTCTCGTGAATCAACATTTTGAGAATGCCATGACGCGCATCTTTTGAGGCTATTATTACCATCAATACTTGCAAGATAAGAGAACTCGAGTGGTGGTTCATCTTTCAGTTTGTAGAAGCTGGCAGGACACGCATTTCGCATCCGCCAATCGGGTGTGTTACGTCCCAACACAGCATTGATGCTTTGCTCCACCCGAGCAAGAATCTCGAGGTAAACATCAAAAGCTGCCAAAAACTGCACACTGAGATAGGGACGATATGGTACCGAATTAAGGTTCAGTCTACGGAATGTTGGATTAAGTAAACAGACTTACCCTGTGCAAATGACATAAAGCTTTACATTGAGCATGAATGCTGAAGCCAGGACAGCTGCAGTGGTATTGGCAAAATACAGCAAGCGTGTGAATTGATATTGCAACAGTCGGGTGCAGGGGAGAGCAACCAAGGTACCTGTGAGAGATAAGTGACTCGTTGGGGAATTGCTGCAAGGAAGACAAGTGGAATGAACCATGACAGTAGGCTAAAATTAATTAGCCCTGCATTCCCATGACAAGAAAACACTTAGAGCTGGTACGGGAACTGTGAGATCAGTGAAGTTTGATGTTTGGTCTTGTTTTGTTGAAAGCGGCAAGCTGGCAAGTAGAAGTGGAGATTGAATTAGTTGCTGCTTAGTCACACTGATCACCTGTCCAGTGGCAGGCGTCCAGGACGCCTGTGTCCTGATTGCCATCATGGAGCCTGCTCACCACCACCATGTCCACCCCAAATCACGTCGCCATGCTCTCATCCGATACACCATCCTCATCCTGGCTATCATCATGAATGGCGTCACAGAAGTCATGCAATTAACGATACACAAGGAACCTGAGCCATATCATACATCCATTCTTACCGGACAAGGGTGGGTCGTTGAACTCATCACTGGGCATCCGAACTGCATCCACTGTGAGCTCGGCATGCATGCAAATGTATTTTTACAGCTCGTCACAGAACTTCGTACCCTTGGACATACAAACTCAAAGTTTCTTTCTCTCGAAGAACAGTTGGCAATATTCCTGTACACATGTGTGACAGGCTTGACAATCAGGCATGTTGGAGAACATTTTCAGAGATCCAGTGACACCATCTCTCGGTATTGTATCAATGAATTCTTCTTGACTGTTATCTGATCGTTTTCGGAGTCCTAGGTACTTTCAAGTGATGCTTGTAATTTTTTCAAGTCCCCCGTTCTACATGACATATGTCAATGGCCCTAGTAGTGATACAATATCTCTGAAGATACGTTCCAATCCGAAATTCTGGTCCTACTTTCGACACGCAGTGGGTGTGATCGATGGTAGCCATATTCATGTATCACCACCATTGATTGACTGCTCAAATTATCGAAATCGCAAAGGACTTATATCACAAAACTGCCTTTTTGTGTGCGATTTCAACCTCAACTTCACGTACACACTCACTGGTTGGGAAGGATCAGCAACAGATGCTCACATCTACCAGGATGCGATCACCACTGATCTGCATGTCCCTGATGGGAAATACCTACTTGCTGATGCTGGATTCCCAATGCGATCTCGACTACTCATTCCATACTGAGGTGTCCGCTACCACCTCGCCGAATGGGGCTGCGCAAACACGAGGTGAGATCATGACTCTTGTTGATCACACAATTGAGTCTATCTGACAACGGCAGGCCCACAAACAAGGAGGAACTCTTTAATCTTGGTCATGCGATGGCGCGAAATGTTATCGAACAGATCTTTGGTGTTCTGAAATGCCGTTTTTGGATCCTACTTTTACCACCAGAGTACAACCTCACGGTCCAGGCCCCCATCCCTTCTGTGTTGTGCACAATTCACAACTTCATCTGTCATCACAATCCCAGTGAGGGAGATTTACCTGACATTCCTCCATTTGGTCAGAATGATTTCCTTGCATATGCACCTCCCGGCATCACAAACAATGCAGCGGAAACCGCTGGAGCTAGGACAATGCGTGACAACATCGCACAGGCAATGTGGGATGGCTATCAGGCATTTTTTACTAACGTGGAGGATGATGATGAGATTGATGACTTCTTGGGTGAAGAACTTGATGAAACGGATGACAAGAATGATTTTTCCTAGCAAACTTTGTACTAGCATGGTTGATCTGTCCTGCATGAATCCCAGAATACAAATTGTAACAACAGTAGTTTACAACATATTGGAATTGGTATCCACAGTGTCACCGACAATTGAGAAGTCAACTACAGATGAAGATCCTGCCACAGATGAAGAGGCATCAGCCACGAGTGTTGAAGAACGAGACATAGTGTAGAGATCATGAACATATTTACGTCGTAGCTTGTGATCAGAAGTTCCCACGTAGATCACAGCAACGATACTGTCCTGGCCAATCTTCATCATAAAAAAACTCCTCTCCTCGATCGGCAGATCTCTGTCGGCATTGGAGAGGAGATCAAGTGCCTCTTCGACCTTCCCTTCCGGCTTCTCGTCGACAAGCTGTTGCTTGAGTATATCGGTTAGATGATTGAGCGAGCCTTGCATATTCACCAATGCAACAGCAGGAGTGACTTTGGCTGTTTTCAGTATAGTAGCATTAGCAGAAATTCAGCTTCGTTTGCTAGGGCACGAGGCATCTGAGGTGGCCTGGGAGGACTGTAGCAGGAGAGATGATGATGACGACACAGCAGCAGGGGATGAAGACATTGGTGGTATCATGTCGGGAAAGGAACACTTCTTTGACATACTTGTATGGGGTGAAAGGGTAGTTGTTGCAGGAGGCTGTGTAGTGTGAAATGTCTGTGGCCTGGGTGTCTGTGGCGGAGGTGACATAGCGCTGGAAGTAGAGCCCGATGTTCCTGCTGGCACTGTAGCACGAAATGTACTGTTTCCCTTGACACCACCTGAAGGGAAAATATTGTGGATTCACTCATAGTACTCCCAACCTTGATTGCGGAATGGCTTCAAAATCTCGTTTCCCTATTCAAGTTCGGGGGTACAGTTAGTAGAGGTATGGCAGTGAGTATTTACTACCATACCTTTTTCCCAATATAATTGTCCCATACGGCCGCTGCTTCGGGACCTTCCAAGTCTATATTCACACCAAGTCTACCAGTGGGGTCCCAATATACACCAGATTTGCTGGTAGAATAGACCATGATGGCAGTGTATATCTTTTTAAGCTGTCAATACAACAATTTTCATTAGTATTTGAAGGGTGGATTAGCAACAATCATCACATACTGCAGCCCATTTGTTCTTGCACATTGCACCAGTTTTTGAAGGGCCAGACATGCAATGGGAGCCAATGGCAGTTGCAGCAGCAGTATACACAGACGACTTGAAGTTCCCAGCATCTCCTTGTTCTGTGTGGTGCTCATGTAAGTAATCGACAAACGCTGACACCTCTGCTGCGTTCTAGTGTGCCTTTCCACCAGTTATAGGAGTCGCAGAGTCAGCTTCCACTGTTTCTTCTCCATCGTGATCTAACTCAAAAGTAAGGCCAGAATTTCGGATTGGAACGTATCTTCAGAGATATTGTATCACTACTAGGGCCATTGACATATGTCATGTAGAACAGGGGACTTGAAAAAATTACAAGCATCACTTGAAAGTACCTAGGACTCCGAAAACGATCAGATAACAGTCAAGAAGAATTCATTGATACAATACCGAGAGATGGTGTCACTGGATCTCTGAAAATGTTCTCCAACATGCCTGATTGTCAAGCCTGTCACACATGTGTACAGGAATATTGCCAACTGTTCTTCGAGAGAAAGAAACTTTGAGTTTGTATGTCCAAGGGTACGAAGTTCTGTGACGAGCTGTAAAAATACATTTGCATGCATGCCGAGCTCACAGTGGATGCAGTTCGGATGCCCAGTGATGAGTTCAACGACCCACCCTTGTCCGGTAAGAATGGATGTATGATATGGCTCAGGTTCCTTGTGTATCGTTAATTGCATGACTTCTGTGACGCCATTCATGATGATAGCCAGGATGAGGATGGTGTATCGGATGAGAGCATGGCGACGTGATTTGGGGTGGACATGGTGGTGGTGAGCAGGCTCCATGATGGCAATCAGGACACAGGCGTCCTGGACGCCTGCCACTGGACAGGTGATCAGTGTGACTAAGCAGCAACTAATTCAATCTCCACTTCTACTTGCCAGCTTGCCGCTTTCAACAAAACAAGACCAAACATCAAACTTCACTGATCTCACAGTTCCCGTACCAGCTCTTACAGAACACGTTGACAAGGCCGATATCTGAAATTCAACAGTTCTCACCATCACTGCTTGGCACATGTGGCTGAGTTGATGGCATACCGTCACCTGTGTCCTTCACATGGTACTCCAAATACACAGCAACTAAGTGATCCATCTGCAGTGCCCAATGCTCTGTCTGTGCCTCTGTGCGATCTGTCCGAACACGATGGTCGATGCGGTGATTGTGGAGCAGGTGAATCTGTTTGTGCGGAGGAAATGTGGTCCAAAACTTACTATCCTTTGGAGTTTGCCATTTGTGACACCATTTCAGTAAAAATCTCATAGTCGAGCTCATCTTTGCAGCCCAAGTCAGCATTTGGAGCGCTAGGTGTGCCTTCAGAGAAGGGCTCATTATAGTTCGCAAATTCGTTGTGAGCCATCATATCATTGACAAGATCTTGATCACTAGCAGCCATTGCTATGTGAGGGTAAGAACAATGTAGTTTATTTTACATTGACATTACCTTGCATCCTGGTTTGCTGGCTGGAATCACTAGCATGGATGTGATCCCGCTGTTTCGCAGCAGTCAACACTTCACGATGGCGCTGCCCATGCTGTACTGAGTATGAGATGGCTGCTTTCGAAAGACCATGAAACCTTGACAGCGGCATAGTGGAGAGAAGGTGTGGCAATTAGATGGTGAGCGAGAAAAAAATGGGTGAGTTCGTCACAGAGAATGGCAAAGACAATGGATGATGGAGCTTGCGTGAAGGACGCCGATGACAGCAGGGAACGGGTGACTTTGAGAGGGCAGCAAAGAGTATGGACGATGGAATTTGTGTGGAGGACAATGTCAACGGGAAACAGCAAGCTTGTCACAGAGGACAAAAAAGACGTCGAGGCTTGAATGAGCTTGTGTGAAGGACGACAATGACGATGGTGATCCAGCGAGTTCATCACAGGATGACGAAAACAAGGCGAGGTTGTCGCGGAGGACAGCAGTGATGAGGGATGAGTGGGTCTGTCGTGCAGAATGACGGTGAAGAATGAGCGAGTTCGCCGTGAACGACGACGACGACAAGTGAAAAGGGGCGAGTTCGCCGGCCCAGGCTGATGACGACGATGGAGGGGAGATGATAAGGAGCATGGGAGAAATGTTCGAGATGGCGGGCCTGCTTTATCATGTACGGCGGAAGATGCCGTTCAGGTGCCGAACGGCATTGGACCTTCCAGTGGTTCCCTAAGTAGTATGTTATATTTAGGCACATGTTTGTTCCCGGTGTCGGTATTTCTCAGAAAGGGAGCCTAACTACACGCCCAAATGAGGGTTCCAGAGAACTGACAATTGACCGAAAATATTGATGCAATATATTTTGGATATTGTGTAAAAATAAGTGTGATGTGCTTGGGGTGATGCATTGACTGTCTCTAGTATGGCAGGTGTGACACATCCGTGTGACATAACTCCTTGGATGTCTGCTGGATGTCTGGAGATGGTCTGGGGATCATTCAAATGACACCTGCACAACGTCAACTTCCAAGCATTGAATGGATATGTGACTGTATACTGTCCTTCTAACACAACATTGCTGTCTGCCCAATGTTGTTCGAGCATCCAAGAGTCCTCAGTCTACAATGTAGTACAGTCTACTCAAAAAAATAATGAAGGTCTAAATACCAAATTTTCATACTAATAGTGTTGTAAAAGTGTAGATAGGTTGTTGAAAATTGTAGTATTCTAGGCTAATGAAATGTAGCATTTGTTTCCTAATGATTCAGACTTGATGAAATTTCTGAACCGCGCGTGTCATGTGACTTGTGTGTTATCAGCATTGAACGCTACAGTCTCGTTTTTCCACTACAATGCTGCACTCAAGGTACACAAATCTTACCTGCACCTGAACAAACTGATATACTGCCCATGAGAGTGTGCGAGAAAAACGGGGTGCCATGCAAAATCCCAGTAGCACAAGCATGCAAAATGGTGAGTATCCATGGTCCCAGGAGTGAGTGTCAACTCACCTACCCCTCAATCAATGTACTGCATCCCAAATGCCACATCTGTGCCTCAACTGGCTCATGCTATCAAACGACTCACTTGCACCTCCAACGGCCCATCCACACTTCAAATGGCTGACCCATGCCTCAAACAATGCACCCAGGCCTCGAACGACTCACTCATGCCCCAAACAGCTTGCCCGCACCTTGAACCACCCATCTGTACCTCAACTGGCTCATACATGCCTCAAACCAGCCAGCAGCCCAGTCTCATGATGCCCGGCCTTCCTGTGCCCAACCAATTATTATTTTAATTGTTACATTCCAACATAGTACTGTGTATTTAGTAATTTAATGTACTTCCTCAAATATCTCGCTCGTGGTGATATTGCTGTGTGTGCAGTGCTGGTGTTTGAGCAATAGTGAAATTATGTAAAGCCTGCATTAGCATCAGGAATTTAGCACTGTGCTTAATTAACCTTATCCATACTTTTTCTCACGAAAAAGGTTAGAAAAAGCACGCAGCCCAGAAAGCATGACAAGGATGTGTAAAGGTAAGTCCCCATCTTGTATATGCTTGAGTCACACTTTTTTCAAGCATCACCAAACAGAAAAGGAGAAAAAGGAGTGACTTGTATTTACCACGCCGGTTGATACAAGTAGACAAAGTATTAGAATGAGTATTAAAGTGAATGAAAAAAAAAACAGCTATAATCAGTACATCTACTGGGTGTAATGAATGCAGAAGATGGATGAGTGAATGACTCAGAGGAGAACAGGGGGAATCAAAACGCAGGAGCAAGACGAACAAAGCAAAAAAGACGACACCAATGAGAACAAAAGGACTGAACAGCAGGCAGCGAGAGCAAAGTGAATAAGACGAGGGGGGGAGAACAGCATCAACAGTCTGTCACAGCAATCCTAATGCGGTTGTCAGCAACAAGAAGGAACTCTGTGGAGTAGGAAAATGGTGGCCTACACAAAAGCGCACAAGGGTTGGAGGCACCGGAGTTGTTGTCCCCATCCGAAGGACTGCTCTTGAGTGCTTGAGCAGCCTTAAAAGTATCGTGGATGAAGGCAGCTCCCCTCTTCTGGATCGATTGTTTATATGCAGCAGTATTGCTCGCCCAATTTGCAGCAGAGAATTGATAGAGCCTGGAAGAATCATGGCCAGTGAGAGGGTTGGTCCTCTTGGGAAGCTTGATCTTGTTCCTGCTGTCAGCATTGGCATCCCAATTGGCTAGAACATCTTCGACAACAATGTTCCCCTCCGCGATCAAATTAACGGCATGTGAATATACATTAGTGATGATAGTAAAATACGAGAAAAATTGGTTATACCGCAGCTGCTGCAAACGCTATGACTCTGGCTCCATTCTTGCCAGCAGTCATCACACGCAAATCCCAACCAGGAATGTCTGCAAACTCCGACACGGTAATCAAAAGATGAGTTCTTGCAATGAGTTCAAGCAGAAGGGCTGAATGGTACAACCCCTTCTGCTCTAAGCTATCAGTGTCTTCACGTAAGAAGCAGTATTCAGACCCCAAATAGTTGGCAGCCTCTCAGATGTTGACATCTTCATCAAGCTTCGAGAAGAAGTGGATCATCATTAGAAGGGCAGTGGAGCTGAACCCACTCCGCCACTCGCTTGGATGTTGGCTAGTCTAATTATGAACAAATACATGAGTTACCGCTGTAAAAAAAAATCCGCACTTACGACTGAGAACACAGAGCCATTGGTTACTACACGGTACTTGACTTCTGGGTATACTGCTTTGAAGACTGTTTGCAGGGCAACTACAAGCTCGTCATCAGGAATGCTCCATGTGTTGGCCTGGATGCTGCACCAAAGCATAGCAGTGGGCATGAACGACCTGTACCAGCAGGAGTCAACCTGCACTGGGAGATCCGTGTTAACATAGTCAGCTCGTTTCTTAAGAACATCAATAATGTAGCCATCTTTGTCATAGATGCACTCCTGAGATCCCTTGACAGGGTTGGCAGTGACTGAGCTTGCCAGCTCGGTGGCAGGATCATGGGGAGTGTGTTACGCTTGGACCAGGTAGGTACGAGCGTAGCCCTTGTGAAGTGAAGAACGAGGAGAGCGTCGACTCAGAAGCACGACGAGGTCTTATAGAAGTAACGTCCTTCAGAGTAGGATGAAGACTACAAGGGATCAAGGAGCTCATGGGGTCGCCCACACAAGGTTCAAGGGTTCAAGGAAGTTGGGCTGATTACCAACAGGTTCCAGTGGGGATCACAAGAGCGATAGATTGTACAAGGTACAAGAATACAAGGGAGCTCAAGAGTGAAGAAAGTACATGGAGCGATAGACGACAGTTTATATACTACATGGAAGAGAAGTTAAGGGTAGGCATAGAATGCAAGAGAAAGAGATAGAATGTGAAGGAAGGTGTACAATGACTAAGCAAGTGGAGTACCGTCGGGATGCCAACGGAAAGGAACTGGAGATAAGGGAAGTCATTGTAGAAAAGGAATAGTGTTCGAAGTGCGCGTAGTACAAGATAAGCGATAAGAGAAGAGAAAAGATAAAGTTGTAACAGAGTGGAAGCGGTATTGGAGCTGGTCTTGGCCTTCATTTTCTTCTGCGGAGGCACCTCGAGACAATCCTGTGATTCCGATTTGACACCGATGGACATCTAGATGAATGTACATCAGTAGCAATCATTATAGTTAAATATATGAATTTTGACTTACCGATCCTGTTGTACGATGACCTTTGACTGCAGGCCAGCAAATGTCCCGGTCACCTTCTATGCTCTCAGGCTCGCTGTCAGAAACAATTTCCGTGCAGCTTAACTTGTGTTTGAGGGTAAACAAGGTAACTTGAGGCTGGGAAGGGGGCGGCATTCCATCATCATCTTTGGTCCATGGAGGCTGGGAAGGAGGCGGTATTTCTTGGTCATCCGCAGTCCAGGGTGCTCGAGGCTGGGAAGGAGGTGGCATTTCTTGGTCATCCTCAGTCCAGGGTGTTCGAGGCTGAGAGGGGGGTGGCATTCTGTCGTATTTAGTCCAGGGTGCTCGAGGCTGAGAGGGGGGGAACATTGTGTCGTCTTCAGTCCAGGGTGCTCGAGGCTGAGAAGGGGGTGCGGTCCAGGGTGCTTTACGAGGTTGGGTTGAAGGGAACGGCATCACCTCGTCGTCGTCCTCGTCATCATTGCTAGGAGTGACCTAGAACTTATTGTAAGTATGTGTGCATGAGAATTGTGAACGACATACCGCAATCAACTTTGTGGTGCCCTTTGCAATATTGTGCATGGCAACAGCCCATCTCTCTGCCCCATCACTAACCGCATCACTGAAGATTTCTTCCAACGGGTCTGACAGTGGTGCCTGCCTGGTGTGAAGGACTTTGGCGGGGATAGGCAGAGCTGAGTTAACATGGCTTGCTACAGAAGTCCTGGCAGATGACTTTCCGGAGCTTGAAACAAGAGTGGAAGGTGGTGGGAATGCAACTGTGGTCGTAACAGAGCCTGTGGATGGAAGTCTGCTGTCTTCAGCAGTGACATCGTCAACCCAAGTCTTCACCTGGCCACCGAGAGAGAACTTTTTGCTAACTCTGGTTTTCAACACACGATTGAAAAAAAAAAAGTAGACTTGGTGAGTGAAAACATGATGCATGATGAATTACACAATGTGGGTGACTTACTCTGTGGCTAAATCAAACAATTCCAGATCCAATAAGTGTGTTGTAATCTGACACGAGACTTGGCTTACCAAGTTTGGTCTTTCGCATGCTGATTGCATCCTTTAACAAGCTTTTCACTGGCATCTTAGTGGTCTTGGTCCTTCCTTCAGGTGCTACATTACTGGATTGCTGCTATCCAGAAAGGTGAGTCCAAAGGAACTTCACACAGAATTGACATACCAGCTTCATGTTCTCACCAGGTGGGGCTGTGTACTTCTGTCCAGGAAAGGTGAGTTGCCATGCGGATGGAGGTAGGCAGATTTATTATCACCTTGCCGTCGCTCTCATGCAACTTTCCTTCCTCCCCAGTACCAACATTGGTATCTTTTTTCTTCTAGACATGGCGGGGACGAGGACAAGGCGGGAGAGGTGCTGTCTTCTGCTCCTTGGCTTCGTTTGCCTTTGCCTCAGCCTCCATTTCAAGCAAAGCAAGATGGTCAATGCCTTTGTCCGCAGCCTTCTGTGAGGCAGCTTTAGCTTCCAAGAGACGTTGGTCGTCCGCTGCCTTCTCAGCCTTGGTACAACATTTCTGAATTGTACCTGTGTCAAAAAGGATCTGAGTGGGTTGCTTTTCAGCATTCCCAGGTCTAGTATGCCTTGGCACTGTAGTTTCAGAAGGAGGAACTTGTTCCATGATGTAGAGGAGAACTGGAGAGTCTTTGTGGTCGGGAGAAAAACTGCCGCAAACTTGGGATGCTCGATTGGGCCCAGAATTTGTAGGTGTCACCTAACCCAGAGGGGAATGATGTTACCTAACGTTGGAACTATTTCGTTGTTCCTCTCCATGACTTTCTTAGATCCCTTCCATATGCCATATTGAACCAGCCCCCGAGTTCTACGGATCCCTTGCACCCAGCCTGGGTGCAAACACTTTTTTCGATCACTTAGGGGTTGTACAACCCACATCAGGTCTGCTCATCCTGTGTTGACACCACCTCCCGAGTCTCCTGCTTTACCTGGGTCGCCAGAACATTTTTTGCCGCTTCACTTTCCTTCACCGTCTCCTCCACCTTCACCATCTCCATCAGATGACATAGACGATGACGTTTGGGCAAAAGAGGCTTTCGATGAAGCACCAAGGCCACCTCAAGACCTGGAACCTGATGCAAACATGTGATTTTATGGTCCATGAGACGAGTATTATCATCACTATCATCCTCAGCTCTCATGTATGTTCTCTTCCCTAGTTTAGAATGTCATAGCCAATTTTACTGTCTTTCAGCTCTGCCGTGCGATGAGCATGGTAGCTTTCTTCCACCAGGTGCTCCTCCACCCACCCATGTCAACAACAATGACAACTGGTTCCCCTACGAAAATCAGCTCCAATTTGAAACAGCCGAGTTTTTTTACTCGAAGTGTCAAATGCCAGCCACGAAGATAAACACTCTACTCGACTGATGGGCCAGTTCCTTATACCCTCACGGCGCAGAGCCCCCCTTCTGGGATCACCGTCACATGCATGATGACATCAATGCCACAATCATTGGAGATGTCAAGTGGCAAAGTTTTTCAGTTAGCTACATGGGTGAAATACCCGAGCTGAACCCTCCTGATTGGATGTGTCAGAAGTATGATGTCTGGTTTCGTGACCCCCGCCAGGTTGTCCACAAAATTCTGGGCAACCCAAGCTTCACGAGTAATGTGGACTTGCGCCCATTTGCAGAGTATTCAACCCAAGATCGAACCAGAAAGTATAAGGACTTTATATCTGGTGAATGGGCTTGGGAACAGGCGGTGCATATCTGTTTCCATTTTTTCTGGTCTATTCTAGTTTACTTATGCATAAAATAGGATATTATTGCTGAAGACAGGAACACGGTTGGCAGCACCTTTGTGCCAATCATTTTAGGTAGCAATAAAACTACTGTTTCGGTCGCCACCAGGAACAATGAGTATTATCCACTTTATCTATTGGTTGGAAACGTACGGAACAATGTCTGTCGTGCCCATCGGGATGCACTCGTTCTCATCAGATTTTTGGTGATACCCAAGAGTGAGTATCGCTCAATCGCTATGTGATGTGATCAATTGATGACTGACATCACTCAGCAATGAATGAGCATTCCGCAGATGCCAACTTTCATGCATTCTGACAGCAACTATTCCATAGTTCATTATCTGCCATCCTCCAGTCCCTCAAGCAAGCCATGACTACCCCCGAAGTTGTAAAATATGGTGATGGTTACTTCGGACGCACAATATATGGCCTTGGTCCGTATATCACCGATTACGAAGAGCAAGTACTTCTTACTTGTATCGTCCGCAGTTGGTGTGCAAGGTTTGTGACGTGTTCATTTCAATAGTTCTTGTCCTGACAGCTTTTCCCAGATGTCGAGTACCGAGGGAGAACCTAGATGAAGATGCCCTAGATCACTCTAGTATATTCAATGAGGCACTTTTTGAAGAGACAAACACAGATACTATGTGGGTTGAGTATGGTATTGTTGGCAACCTTGTCGTATGTTTTTTTTTTTGGAGGGCAGGCCCTATCACATGTTCATCCCCCTTAGCCATTCACAAACAACTTTCCGTGTGTGGACATCCATCAATTGATTGCACCTGATCTTTTACACCAGTTGATCAAAGGGTGCTTCAAGGACCACCTAGTCAACTGGATTTGCACTTACATTTCAGCTCACCACTCAAAGAAGAAGGCAAACCGAATTCTGGATGAGATTGACCGCTGGTAGGTCGATTGTTTCAATGATGGATGGAGTTAAGTTAATCCCATTGTAGCATTGCTATAATTGCACCATTCACTGGATTACGACGCTTCCCTTGAGGTCGGCGTTTCAAGCAGTGGACAGGCGACGACTCAAAGGCGTTAATGAAGGTACGTATATGGCTCCACTCATCAACTCACCTTTACATTACACACACTAGGTTTACATTACTGCCATCAAAGGCTTCGTACCTGTGGAAATTGTGTGGACACTCCGCACATTTTTAGAGTTCTGTTACTTGGTCCGCCAACATATCATTTCTGAAAAGGTGCTTCAAGAAGTCAAGGATGCGCTTGTGCGATTCCAGAATTACCAACAGGTTTTCATGTCTGGCGACAATCCAGTGGTCACAACATTTTCGTTGCCACGTCAACATGCAGCCAAACATTACCTGTCTCTTATCTGCCTCTTTGGTGCACCAAATGGTCTTTGTTCATCAATCACAGAGTGCAAACATATCAAGGCAGTGAAAGAGCCATGGCGCCATTCTAGCAAGTTTAATGCACTCGGTCAGATGCTCTGAACCAATCAGCGCCTTGACAAGATTGCTGCTGTGCGTGTGGACTTCGAGAGCTGAAACATGCTCAGTGAATCTTGCCTCTCGTCAGCAATCAACATGCTTGGTACATTTCATTTTTTCTGCAATTATAGTTTGACTTACCTTTTCTGATATAGCTTGAACTACTGCATCTGAGTCCGACAACGATCAGAACAACATGGGCTTGGATCTACCTCAACAAACTGCAAGCATTCTAGGCAACAATGAACATCCTGTACCTGATGATGCGGCTGGACTCTTGATACAGGTGAAGTTGTCACACACTCCTCGTAAGAATTTACTTTGTTATTTTGGTTGCTTGTCTCATAAGGTTTTCTAGAGTGCCAGTGAGCACGCACCTTGCCTGCCTTGGCGGCAGAGTTGGGTGTTGCCAACTTAGTCACCTTGACATGGTGTTTCCTCTTCGACCAGTATCACCCCAATGATGATTGTGATCCAACGGAAATCCCTCTGTCGGACTGCCCTCATTATAAGGGTTGCATAAACGTGTACAACTCAGCATGTGCACATTTTTTGCACCTAGCGATTTGAGTGGCATTGGAGGAATGCAAAAAGAATTTATTTGATCGACACCACTCTGGAGAAAGGAAGGTGGTCGAAGAGACTGCGTGTTTGTCACTACAAAAGCAGATGATCTGGAGGCCACCACCATGGTTGCTTTCGACATTGCTCGCATTCTTGCCTTTTTCGCTTTCACTTGTCGGGATGGAAGGCACTTCCCTTGCGCCATTGTTCACTGGTTTGACAAGATTGGCAACTCTCCTGATGAAGATACTGGGATGTTGATGGTCCATCCAGGCTATCTCCCAAACTGCTCACCTAATTATGCGGTGATATATCTCAATTCAATTTACCGCGCTGCCCACTTGATTCCTGTGTACGGTACTGATCACATCTCCCGGAACATCAAACCACACCACTGCTATGATGCGTTCCGTGCATTCTATGTCAATAAGTATGTTGACCATCATGCTTTTGAGATTGCGAGCTAGGTGCTGGCTCGTAACTTGGATACGTTCCTCGTTCACCATTGCCGTGCCATCGTACTATGAGCATGGACAAGGCCCATGATATCATTCGTAGCGCCACCAACACCATTGTAGAGACCCTAAAAAACCTTGTCGAAGAAAGTAACCCACTCAATGTAGGAGATAGGCATTGGGTGGATTCTGAGGGAACTGGAAAGAGACTGGCAAGCTAAGAAGACCCACTATGATACAATGGATGTTAATGTCAAGATGCTGCAGCAGCAGTGCTCAAGACAGCCACTCTCATGCCAGGCTTTACGGTCCAACCAAAGGCAACTGTGGACCTCGAGAGCATGGCATTCAGTCAAGGCACTTGATGTCAAACAAGAAACACAAACTTCCCAACAGGTCTTTCAAGCGTTCTAGGAGAGGCTTTGAAGAAATCCACATTCCTGCGCTGAAGAAGCATGCCAGAAGTGAGGATGAGCTCATTCCTGTCACCAAGTTACCCGGGTGGACGCAGGCTGCATTCACGGTGCCAAGGCTTGATCAGGTGCAGAGCAAATTGATCTCGGTCGCATTTGGCACAGATGAACCAATACTTCTTTGTGCAACAACTGGTGCTGGAAAGGTGAGCAGAATCATTATTGCCTAGAGCCATCTCTCATAAGCATGCACCAGACCAATGATGTTGACCATTCTCAATGAACTGGCAAAGTATAGGGATGAAGAGACCGGCGAGTTTGTGCTCGATCAGTCTATATCCCCCCGTGAAAGCCCTTGTACAAGAGATGGTTGGCAACTTCACCTCCCGTCTTACCTCTGCCTTTGGTGTCAAAGTCGGTGAACTGAGTGGTGATTCCCAAATGACGAAGCAACAAACTTCCAAGACCCAAATCATCATCACGACGCCGGAAAAATGGGACTTATCACTCGCAAGAGTACAGACACCAGCTATACAAATCTCGTTCATCTGATGATCATCGATGAGATCCACCTCTTGCACGATGTGCAGTCCTGTTCTGGAGGGCATTATCAAGGACGGAGCAGACCGACAACTATGTTCAGCTTGAAGGGATGTCTGCAACATTGCCCAATTTCTGTTTCCGAGCCTGTTTTCCACCATTTCCTTTTCCTCAGATACCAAGTCGTACTTGTCTACAACCTCTCACTCTTGCCGTTCTTCAATGGATTTCTCCCCTTTATCTTAAGTAGCATCTGCCCGTGGCTCAGCCAACGCATTTTGGTGCCCTCCAAGTCTCCCCACTGAACAATTTCCTCAGCATGTCCATCCTCCCATTAATCGACAGTTCTGAACATCTTCAATGTGTTCACAGGTCCCTACCACCTTGGCTACCTCGGCAGAACTTCCAGACCCCCCGCCCCACACACTAGCGTTCTCGAGTGTCATGGCGCTGACCTGTTCGTGCATGTCTCCCACACTAAATCTGACCTCACCTTTCGCCTCCTGTTGCCCGCATCTCCCATATGGTGCCGATCCATTTGTGCATGTCTCCTGCGGTGAATTTAACCCCGCCAGTTCTCTCAGGTACACTTGCTACATCGCCGACCATTCACGCACATTCACAACAATGTGCTTAACAGCTACTTACCTCGGACAGTAGTAGGACTTTTTCCTTGTTGTCGAACTACACTTAATGGCTCCTTGTATCACCTTACATTTGATAATATGTGTGATTCTCTTATTATTACTGCACTTAACTCACTTTTCTGTATTATTAAGCTTTTTGGTAATCGAAGAAATGTAGCAAGTACGAACAAGGTTCGTTAAGTAGAGTGCTGAATTCCTGATGAGCAAACCTACATTTTTTCTGAGTTATCAAAATCTATGACCTTGCTGAGCTATCTGACTTGACTAACAGCATGCTATCAGTGCTATCATTCATAAGTAATTCATTGCTATCAGCATTCTCAGAGCTATCAGCATATCAGCTTGTCAGTTCCCCAGTGATATCAGTCCCATCAGTCCAGCCAGTCAATCAATTAATCATCTGGTCAGTCTTGTCAGTCTTGTCATCCCATCAGTCAGTTAGTCAACCAGTCAACCAGTCATGTCAGTCTATCAGTCAGTCAGGTTGTCAGTGAATCAGCCAAGTCAGCCCATGAGCCCATTAGCTGATCAGTTAGTCATCTCTGTCAGTCACATCAGTTGGTCAGTTGGTCAGTCAGTCAGGTGTGTCAGGTTTGTCAATTTGTCAGCTAGATAGTTAGTCATGTTGAAAGGTGGCGTGAGAAGTAAGTCACGTGACCTATAATCACTAGTAGTATATAAGACTCGTCTGAGTCTTAATATTAATAACACTTCTTGATCCCGAACTACATCGTTCTATTAAGAAACACCTTCCCAAAGGTAAGTACCACTGCAGCAGTTCCCTACCCTGTGCAGCGCCAGCCGCCGGGTACGCGTCATTGCAACAGGTTATGAGCCCCACAGCTCTGACATTCTTGAACGTCATCTGCTCAGTGGCGAACGCCTTCGGAACACTGGCTGTCCCGTGTGGCAATGCCGGACACTCTGATGCGGCAACGCTCAGAGTAACCGCCAACAGACTACAGATGTAGGGGGTCGTTATGACCCTACATTCTGGAAGCTCTGAGTGTTCAGCGACGCGGGACTTTCTCCCGCTCCCTTCACTGGTTTATGCTGACACATCATTCTTCTAGAACCTACAATCACCATGTCTACCTCCACCCTCACTTCCATTGCCAAGCTCAACGGCACCAACTATAAGCGTTGGGCCCAGGATATGGAGGCCTACCTTCGTGCCAGCAGACTCTGGCAGAAATCCCAGCACAAGACCCGCCCTGCGGACACTGAGGTCGAAACTCAGGAAAAATGGGACGAGAACGACGACAGGGCCCTTGGGTCCATTTGTCTCCACCTCGAACCCCAAGTCTCTCCCCGCTTCCAGACCCACTCTACCGCCAAGGCTCTTTGGGACTCTTTGAAGCAGCAGTACACCACCACCTCCATCGCTTTCGCTTATACTGAGTGGAAGAATATGCTCGCGATTACCATCCCGGATAACCAGCATCCCGGCCCCACCTTCTCAAAGTTGAACGCCAGTTTCGCGGCGCTCAAGGATCTCCAACACAAGGTCGCTGACAATCTCAAGGCACTCATTACCATGCCCAAGATGCCCAAGTACGCCGAGACCCTCCATCAGCAGCTCAACGCTGCCATCGATACTGACCCCACTAAAAACAAGGTCCCCACGATGGGGGAGCTGGAGACAGCCCTCGCCGCTGCTTGGCAGCACTACCTCACCCGCCGTAAGCCGCAGCAAGCGCAGGCGAATAAGATCACCAATGTTCGTCGCCAGCAGGGCGACCCTCAATTCTCCAAGCAGCAGCAGCCGGCGCAACCCGCCGGTGTAGAAGGCGAGAAAGAGAAAGGCAAGGGGAAGAAGTGTCGACAGGGCAAGCACTCTGAAGAAGGGGAGAAGAAGCACAAGGACTGTGCGGCCACCGCCGCTGAGCAATCCTCCGCCTCATTCGCATTCGCGAACTTCTTCCAGGAGCCCGTGGTTTTCAGCCCGGCCTCCCTCGACTTCAACGAGCCTGTCCCAGACCCCCGTGCTCTTGCGCACACTCCTGGTGTCTCCTACCCCAGTCCCCCCGCCTTCCCACAGGTCCTAGAGACCATCTCACTCGCCCGCCGCATTGAGGTGATTCCCACTCCCCAGGTAATTCGCAACCTGGAACCCATCGCCACTCGCCGCTCCCATATTCAGCAGCACTCCGCTTTCATGGAGGACGGCCCCTTTGGTGCTCGCACCCTCCCGCGCAACCATGCTGGCCCCTCCGCGCCCTCTCTTATGGAGCGCATGGAGGCTCCCCGAATCATCGAGTTATTCTCCAATTTGGATGATGAGGATGTTGTGAGCATGGGCGAGATGGAGGTTGATGACTACATCGAAGAGTTTTTCGGTGACGCGATTGACTGGCAAGTCCCTCCCTTCCTATGTCCGTCTCTAGCAGGCACTGATGTGCGGTTTTTATCGCCACAGATTTTATGTAGTTCTTATATGACGCATACGCCTGTACTAGTAGATAGAAATCCTAGTGCACTTCCTTTCGCCATGTGTGATCAGTGTACGAAGCCAGTATCCGGCAAAGGAAAGGAAAAGGAACATATCCATGAGATACCACCAGACATGTGGCTCCTTGATTCAGGAGCGTCATCACATTACACCAATGATTTGGACGACCTGATTGAGTACTCTGAGTTTACTCAGCCTACTTTCTCTCAGACTGCAAATGGCAAGGCCCACATTTTGGGCAAAGGCACTGCAATAATACGATACAACGGTAAACTTGTGTGGTTATCGCCGGTTATTTACATGCCTACATGCAATGTAAAGCTCATTTCCATGGGCACCTTGTTAGTTGATGCGTGCATGACCCTTAAAACCTGCGCCAACACCATAGACATCTTTGATAAGTGTTCTATGCAGATCATCCTGAGTTTCCACTCTCACGGTGATACCATGTACTGGATACATGCAAATACAGTTCGTCCACAAGTCGACTTAGCGTCTATGACCTCTGTGGACTATGAACTTCTTCACCGCCGTTTAGGCCACCCCTCGCGTGAAGTGCTCCACACTGCAAAGAAGCACATTAAGGACTTCCCGGAGATCAACATACCATCGAACCCTCCTCTCTGTCCTGGCTGCCAACTTGGCAAACAGCCCAACCATACTTATCCTCATAGCGAGAAGCGGGCTACCGCTCCCTTTGAGTTGATTCATTCAGATCTTAAATCTTTTGAGATCGATTCGTATCACAAGTACACTATACCTCCCACGCTTGGTTAATGTATATAAAGACCAAGGATCAAACCCTTCGTGTCACCAAGCACTTCATTGCCCATGTCCAGAATCATTCCAACGCCGTGATAAAACACTGGCGAACTGATGCCGGTGGAGAATTTACCTCTGCAGCCTTCAAGGACTATATGAAAGACAACGGTATTAACATGCAACAATCCGCCCCCTATGTACACCAACAGAATGGGCGCACGGAACGCCTAATCTGTACTCTTATGGATAAAGCACAACCTATGTGGCTCCAGGCTTGTTTACCTGAGTCATATTGGGAATTTGCGCTATTTCATGCGCTGCACGTGTACAATCGTACTCCCTCTGCTCAATTAAACTGGAAAATGCCATCCGAGATGCTCTCCGGCTCTAAGCCGATTATATCACATCTTCGGGTTTTTGGCTGCGGTGCCTACGTGCACATTGCTCCAGAAAATCGCGGTGGGAAATTGCAACCCAAGTTGCAATTGATGATCTACCTAGGTGTTTCCACCGGTAGTGATTCAAACTACCTTTTCATGCGCCCTAACAACGCACTTCACATTTCGGCACACACCATTTTTGATGAGAACCTGTTCCCCAGGTGCTCCAAGGCGCAGCCTCACAGGCCGATTAACCATCCACCTGCCCCACACCATGATGATGAGTCTTCTGACTCGGATTCTGATCCGGATGAGTCTGATGTGGAACTCGCTCCTCGTCCACATCCTCCTTCACAAC
This sequence comes from Boletus reticuloceps, assembly GCA_018397855.1. NCBI lineage: Eukaryota > Fungi > Basidiomycota > Agaricomycetes > Boletales > Boletaceae > Boletus > Boletus reticuloceps. The sequence continues at coordinate 858,109 of JAGFBS010000003.1, forward strand.
CACAAGCACCGCGGCCCCTTACTCCACCTCCGGTTGCTCCTCCCTCACCTCCTCCTGCTACACCACCCCGGCACATCCCACCGGCAGTTCCTGCTCGCCCACAACGCCCTCAACGCGAACAATGCGCCCCTTTCCGTTCCGGAAATGTATATGGGGAACGTCGCGATCCGCTCATATAGCTGTGTGACATCGAAAAGGACTCCGATTGGCGAAAGCTAGTCGAAGGATCAGGGGCTGGTCCATCAGATTCACCAGTAGTCCCTGGAGGCATGCCCCACTCCCCGACTCCATCGGAGGATGATGTGGACCGCATGACCAGGGAAGGGGGAGACACTTTGGTTTCATACCTCTGCAACCGTGCCATACCTCTCGACGAATACTCCAACGTCAACTATAGAGAATGGACATACTGTGACATACTGAAATTGCCCGAAGAAGAACAGAAGCTATGGCGTAAAGCCTGTGACATAGAGCTTCAAATGCTCAAGGTGTTACGCTTGGACCGGGTAGGTACGAGCGTAGCCCTTGTGAAGCGAAGAACGAGGAGAGCGTCGACTCGGAAGCACGACGAGGTCTTATAGAGGTAACGTCCTTCAAAGTAGGACGAAGACTTCAATGGGTCAAGGAGCTCGTGGGGTCGTCCACACGAGGTTCAAAGGTTCAAGGAGGTTGGGCTGATTACCAACGGTTCAAGTGGGGACCACAAGAGCGATAGATTGTACAAGGCGTAAGAGTACAAGGGTACAAGTGCTCAAGAGTAAAGAAGGTACATGTACTCAAGAGTAACGTATAAGTATGTATGACGAGAAGTGTAAGTGGAGTCATACAAAGTTAGTAGTCCAGTGATAAGTATCACGAGTAAGGTGAACTCCCTTGTAAGGGTACAAAGAGGGACAAGCGATAACATGGGCTAATGGTGGATAAGTAGCGATGAAGAATGAAGAGCTACTCAAGGATGGTTTCAAGGACAAGACAAAGAAAGGATCTATAGATTAGGAATGCATATCCTGTGGGCGGATGGGTAAGGAGCGGTAAGAGGAAAGGTAAATGAGGAGCGGGTAGCGACGAAGAAGAAAGAAAAGGGGTAAAACGTAACATAACCCCCGTAGTAGACTCTGAATCTCCGATGAAAGACAGACTTCTAAGTTCTTCGGCAAGGGAAGGAGAGGGCGGTAGCGCCTAAGATCCACAGGGGAACAGAGAGGAGCAGTGACGAGGATAGGGAAAGCGAAGGTGATGATCAAGGAGATCAGGCAGCGATCTGAGGGATCAGAGCGCAGTAGGGTAAAGGAGAGTGATGATATGGAGTAATCCAGTGGTGATCAAGAGAGATCAAGCGACGATCAAGAGATCAGAGGTCGTAGAGACAATGATAGGAAGGTCCAGAGACGAGGGACGAAGGATCAACGAGGTTAGCCATAGGATCTCCTTCAGAAGGGAAGGGTACCAGGTTCGCGGAGCGGTCTGTTCAGGGAAGACATCCCGACCCGTAGGCAAGCAATGATCAAGGGCGGAGATGGTGAAGTCAATGGACATGCGGGTGCGGATGAGATTGGAAGATTTTGAACGACATGGTTTTGCTGGAAAGAATCTAGGAGGAGAAAACGGAGGGATGAAGTTTCTTATAGTCCAGGAGGGCGGCCTTGGAATGTTTTAAGTTCCGTTCTGGGATCCAGGAATCTTCTTCGGCGGAGTATCCTTTCCAGCGGATAAGGAACATGCGGCTTCTCGGGGTTCCGCGGTGGCGTATGATTTTATCGATTTCGTATTCCTCTTCTCCGTCGATAAGGTCAGGTGGAGGAGAAGGGAAGTTCTTCCCATGGACGGCGTTCTCGCGATAAGGAGATAAGAGAGAAGCATGGAAGACGGGGTGGATCTTCCAAACTTTCGGTAAGCGGAGTTGGTATGTGATGGGAGATAGGACTTTGGTGATTACGAAGGGTCCTTCTCGTTTTGGGGCGAACTTAGGATTGATGATGGAGCGGCGGAGATTCCTGGCCTCAAGCCAGACCTTGTCTCCGAGGGTGAAGGGAGTGAATCCCCGGTTGTTCCGAGAAGTCATGACTTGTCGAGCGAGTTCATGAGAAGCCAATGCTTCTTCTCGGGCGGCGGAAAGGTCTTTGAGGCGGGAGTTGATTGCAGGAAGGGAAGATTCGGCAAGTACCGAGGGAAGAGCACGGGGTTCATATCCCATCATGAGATAGAACGGAGATTTACTGGTGACGGAGTGAGGGCGGTGGTTGTGAGCAAATTCTGCGTGGGAGATCTTATCGGCCCATGAGGAGGGATTGCTGCCACAGAAGATTCGAAGGTATGTTTCGACCTCCTGGTTGACTCGTTCAGTTTCTCCATCAGATTGGGGGTGATATGCGGTGGAGAGGGAGATGTCGTAGTTCAGGAGTCGTCCTAGCTCTCGAGCGAAGGAGGATGCGAACTGAGGACCACGATCGGAGATAATTTTGTCATAGAGGCCGAAGCGGAGGTAGACCTTGTGGAAGAAAAGGGAAGCGACTCCTTCGGCAGTAATAGTCTTCTTCGTGGGACAAAGAATTACCCCCTTAGTAAGGCCGTGGTCCACCACGACGAGAAGAGAATCAAAGGAAGAAGAAGTGGAAGCGGGGAGATCCGTGATGAGATCACAGGAGACCTGCTGGAATGGGCGTGTGCAGGACGATTTGATCGGGGTGAGAGGAGGGACGGTAGGGTGCGTGTTTGACTTATTCTGCTGACAAATTGAACATCCTTCGACGTACTTCCGGACGTATTGCGCGAGTCCGGGCCACCAGAATTCAGCTGCGACAAGCTGACGAGTTTTCAGGTAACCAGGATGACCGGTAGACTCATGGTCATGACATCGTTCCAGGATGGAATGGCGGAGGGCTTCATCGGGGGGTACATAGACACGGTTCTTGTACGTAAGGACGCCTTCTGAGTGTTGCCAATCAGAGAGGCGGGAGCGGAAGGCGGGAGGAATAGTTCCATTGAGCGCCTGGAGTGCCTGAAGGACAAGCGGGTCGGAGGCCGAGGAAGAGGAGATGTGGTGGGCTAGCGTGGAGTCGATAAGACGGACAAACATAGAAGGGGGAAGAAGGGTGGTTCCCTTGTTCTCATCGGAGTCTGTAGGAATAAAGTCTCGCCGGCGTGATAGGGCATCCGGTCCGGAGAGTAGGGAGCCAGGAACGTGGATCATCTTAAGGTCAAAGTCCGCTAAATCTAACAACCAGCGGGCTTGACGACGGTTAAGGTCCTTTGGTTGACGGAAGTAGGTGAGGTTCTTATGATCAGTGAAGACCTGAACCGGAAAGGAAGCTCCATGGAGATAGTGTCTCCAGGCTTTAAGGGCGCGGATGATAGCGAGGAGTTCGCGATCATAGATATCGTAGTTGCGTTCAGCAGGGGAGAAGGATTGGGAGAGATAGGAGCAGGGATGCCAGTCACCGTTGGTATCGGTTTGGAGGAGAATTGCGCCGGTGGCGTATTTGGAAGCGTCGGTGGCAATGGCAAAGGGTTTAGAGTGGTCAGGAAGCCGAAGGACAGGTTCGGCAAGGAAGAGTTCTTTGAGATGGGAGAAGCATCGGTCGCATTCATCGGACCATTTCCAAGGTTGGTTCTTCTTGGTAAGGTCGATAAGCGGTCTAGCGACGGTTGAGTAGTCAGGGATGAAGCGGCGATAGAAGTTGGCGAAGCCAAGGAAGGAGCGGACTTCCTTAGGGGTGGTCGGGGTAGGCCATTTGGAAATTCCATCAAGTTTGACGGGGTCCATAGCAATGCGACCGGGTTCTACGATCATGCCGAGGTATTCCACCGTCTCAGTGGCAAATTGGCATTTCTCAAGTTTTAAGTGGAGGTCGAGTTCCGTCATGCGCTGGAGGTCGAGTTCCGTCATGCGCTGGAGAACTCGTTTGGTGCGTTCCTCGTGTGTGGCTTTGTCGGGAGAGAAGATGAGGAGGTCGTCCATATAGATGACGAGCCATCCTTCTGCGATCATATCACGGAAGGAGTCATTCATGAATCGTTGGAAGGTGGCGGGGGAATTACAGAGACCGAAGAACATAACAAGGGGTTCGAAGAGACCTTTGTGGGTGATGAAGGCCGACTTCCATTGGTGTCCGTCTTTAATTCGGACATTGTTGTATCCCCATCGGACATCGAACTTAGTGAAGACTTTAGCGTCTTTGAGCTTGTCGACGAGATCAGAGATGAGCGGGAGTGGGTAAGCATCCCGAACAGTATGTTCGTTTAGGTAGCGGTAGTCTTGGCAAGGGCGTAGCTTGCCATCCTTTTTCTTGACGAAGAAGAAGGAAGATGCTTGGGGGGAGTTCGACGGGCGGATCTTTCCAGCGGCGAGGTTTTCGTCTAGGAAATCTTCTGTCGCTTTCTGTTCGGTAGGAGAGAGGGGATAGACCTTTCCGATCTTCGGGGAGAAGGAATCTTTCAGGTTGATCTCATGGTCGTAAGATCGTGATGGAGGGAGGTGGTCGGTGGCTTCTTTGGAGAAGACCGAAGCATAATCGGAGTATTCGGCGGGTAAGGATACTTTGGGTTTGGCTTTCTCAGCAGCTGCGGCGAGTTCCGTGGCGGTGGTTAATTTGGCGATGATTGGGGAGTTGTTGGGGAGGTAATAGGATCCGCAGCGGATGATGCGATGTATGGCGTAGTTCTGGCGGGCGCGATGCATGTACTGTTGTTCGGTTTCATGCTCAAGGTAGTCATAGAGTCGACTATCGTATACAGAGTCGATGTTGACATGACGAGGAGGACAGGAGGGGGTGGTTTTGGTGAAGAAGGAATCATGTCGCTTTTGATCAGCGACGTGCGTTTGGTAGAATTCAGTAGATTGGTCGGAGGATTCCGGGATGGAAAGGGTCTGGGAGGTCCAGTCGATGGAGGGGTTGACTGCTCTGAGCCAGGGGAGTCCTAGGATGACGTTTTCACGTCCACAGTTCATGACGTAGAGAAGGAGTTTGTGAGCGATTCCTTCGATGTTGGCGAAGAGGGTGCAGGTGAATCGAATTTCGCCTTTTTGATTGGCAGATTGGTCGACATTTCGTACCCGAATGGGAACATCGAGTTTCGTGGTGGGGAGGGAGTTCTTTCGAACGAACTGCCAGTCAATGCAGTTGATATCGGCGCCACTATCAACCAGGGCGCAGGTGTCGACGACTTTCATAGTATGCGAAGGGTCGATGAGTTGAATGGGGATTCTCATTGACCTAGATGATTTCGATACTAGTACAGGAGCAACTGTAGCAATAGGAGGGACTCGCGTCGACTGAGATCTCCTTTTTAAAAATCCTGCGAAGGGCAGGAGAAAGAAACCTTCCTAACGGTAGTTTCATCGTCGTCGTCCTCGATCTCTTGGAGTTGAGGGAGTTCTTCTTCGACCTTTCGAACCTTTCGTTCTTTGGTGGAGGAAGAGGCAGAGGGGAAGTTAGGGCAGTCACCCGATCGGTGACCAGTCTTTCGGCAGCGGAAGCAACGTCCTTCCTTGATGCAACGTTGGCGTTCTTCTGGAGTCATCTTGGAGACGCGGATAGCGTCAACGTCCATGGCGTTAGGGTCTCGTTCTTTGCGATGGGTGGCAGTGGAGGAAGAGTATGTCGTATGGGTCTTTCCTCCTTGTTTGGTGAGTTCTTGGACGTGTTCGTATTGGCTTTGGAATGTCTGGGCTTTGGCTACGTATTCTTCGATAGTAGTGGGTACTTTCTCCATCATCTGAATGTTTCTCATGAGTCCGACGGGTATCCCGTTTTTGAAGAGTTGGATAAGGACTGCGTGGTCGGTTACTTGTGCGATGGAGGTTTGGTTTGCAAAGTTCATGACGTAGTTGTTTAACGGAATGTTCTCTTTTCCGTTGTATTTCTTTTCCATTCTGGCGGTCATCAGCCAGTTGAGAGCGTTTCCCTTGGTGTTGGCATGCTTAAATGCTGAGGTGAACTTCTTTGTGAACTCGGTCATCGTTCCGAGTGAGAGAGTGGCGGTGGTTCCTGCAGCGAGAGCGTCAAGGGCGGCCTGTCGATAGGTGGAAGCCCAGGTAGCGGCCGTTCCTTTTGTCATGTAGGAAAGGGCAAACGCTATTTGTTTGGCGTCTGTGTTATAGATTTCCTCGTTAACGAGGAGGTAGGTCATGATGGAGGACATCCATGCATTGGTTTTGTCAAAGTTTCCGTCAAAGGCTTCGGGGATGCCGAGACGGAGTTCAGAGGGTTTCGAGGTGGAGGTCATTCTGAGAGGAGTAGGAGGAACGGGAGGGTGAGGGTTCGGTGGTGGGAAGGAGCCGAAGGGTAGTGGTGGTCGAGAGATAGGAGTGGGAGAGGGAGGAGTAGGAGCGCGAGGAATGGAGAGGGAAACAGAGAGGTTTTGAGCTAGTTCTTGATCGGCAAGGAGTTCCGCTTCAGAAGAGAGCGGGACGTCTTGGTCAAAGAGGTAGGTCGAGGGTTCGTTTTCAGATGAAGATGTTGTGGTGGAGGGAGCAAGGGATGGGCGGCGAAGGCCCCAGAGGCTAGTGGGTCGTTGAGAGTTCGAAATGGTGGCGGCTTACAGCGATGGTAGCCGATAGGGATATACTCTTGAGCTTTTGTTACGCTTGGACCGGGTAGGTACGAGCGTAGCCCTTGTGAAGCGAAGAACGAGGAGAGCGTCGACTCGGAAGCACGACGAGGTCTTATAGAGGTAACGTCCTTCAAAGTAGGACGAAGACTTCAATGGGTCAAGGAGCTCGTGGGGTCGTCCACACGAGGTTCAAAGGTTCAAGGAGGTTGGGCTGATTACCAACGGTTCAAGTGGGGACCACAAGAGCGATAGATTGTACAAGGCGTAAGAGTACAAGGGTACAAGTGCTCAAGAGTAAAGAAGGTACATGTACTCAAGAGTAACGTATAAGTATGTATGACGAGAAGTGTAAGTGGAGTCATACAAAGTTAGTAGTCCAGTGATAAGTATCACGAGTAAGGTGAACTCCCTTGTAAGGGTACAAAGAGGGACAAGCGATAACATGGGCTAATGGTGGATAAGTAGCGATGAAGAATGAAGAGCTACTCAAGGATGGTTTCAAGGACAAGACAAAGAAAGGATCTATAGATTAGGAATGCATATCCTGTGGGCGGATGGGTAAGGAGCGGTAAGAGGAAAGGTAAATGAGGAGCGGGTAGCGACGAAGAAGAAAGAAAAGGGGTAAAACGTAACACAAGGACCGCAAGGTCTATGAGATAGTAGATCGACCTGCACACAGAAAGGTCATAAAAAACCGATGGGTCTTTGATGTAAAAACTGACGGAAGAAAGAAAGCCCGGCTTGTAGCCAAGGGCTTCTCCCAAGTAGAAGGGATTGATTTCGATCAAATATTCTCTCCTGTCGTATGCTTTGAGACAGTGCGGTGCATGCTCGCCCTCTCAGCACTAGAGAACTGGTATATAACTGGTCTCGACGTCCGATCCACCTACCTATACGGCAAACTAGATGAAGAACTCTACATGGAATTCCCTGAAGGCTTTATGCCTCCTCACCTCAAGGGATAGGTTTTAAAGTTACTACGCGCCTTATACGGCCTAAAACAAGCAGGACTAGCTTGGTGGCGCGAACTAGACCAATCCATGAAAGAACTCGGCTTCACGCGTCTTAAAACAGATGCTGGCCTATTCATATATTGCAAAGGCAAAGAGCTCGTCCTAGCGATTATCTACGTAGATGACGCCATCTTCTGCGGCCCCAACAAAACCTTTGTAGACAGGTGAAGGCTGCATTCATGAAGAAGTGGGACTGTCACGACTTAGGAGAAACACGCGAATTCCTAAGGATGAACATACATACATCGAGATGGTCAAACTATTAAGATAGACCAGCGAGAATACCTCAACAAAGTCATAGAGCGATGCGGAATGACTAACGCAAAAATCGCCAACACCCCTCTCCCTCAGGGCTACTACCCAGAGAAGAATGAATCTCCTGTCAACCTGGAACTTCGGACGCGATTCCAGACAGTGATCGGATCATTACTGTACCTCATGATCAGTACAAGACCAGACATCTCATATGCGGTTACCCAACTCGCCCGCATGTCCGCCAACCCTTCAGAAGAGCATCTAAACAAAGCTCTATACATTTGCCAGTACCTACTAGGAACCCGAGACTACGCTCTCGTCTATCAGGGCAAAAGCGGCAAAGGCATCATCGCCTGCACCAATTCTGATTGGGGACAAGACAAGGTCACCTCCCACTCGCAGACAGGTTATTACCTGAAACTCGTGGACGGTGTGTTTTTGTGGAATTCACACTTACAAAAAACCACTGCTCTGTCCTCTACTGAGGCTGAGTACATGGCCTTGAGCGACTGTACGCGCCAGGCTATCTGGATTTATCAAATGATGGAAGAGCTCGGTTACAAACTTGGCCCTATCCCCATCTGTGGTGACAATCAAGGTTCGCTCTTTATAGCACAGAACCCTGTTACCGAAAAATGCTCCAAACATATCCAAATCCGGTATCACTTTGTATGTGACGCTGTGATGGTATGGAAGCAGGTTGAGCTACTGTTTATCCCTGGAACTGATAACCCAGCGGATATGTTCACCAAGAACCTTGGACACATCAAGTTCAAGCAGTGCTGCTCCCAGCTCGGTTTAGAGCTTTACTCGCTGTCTTCATGATTGTGCGAATGTTTCTACTTTACTATATAACTTCTCACTTGCATATCTACGTAACTACCGTATACTAGACAAGGGGGAGTGTTGAAAGGTGGCGTGAGAAGTAAGTCACGTGACCTATAATCACTAGTAGTATATAAGACTCGTCTGAGTCTTAATATTAATAACACTTCTTGATCCCGAACTACATCGTTCTATTAAGAAACACCTTCCCAAAGGTAAGTACCACTGCAGCAGTTCCCTACCCTGTGCGGCGCCAGCCGCCAGGTACGCGTCATTGCAACAAGTCAGTCAACCTGTCACAACCCAGATTTTACCAAGTCCAACTCCGGGCAACTCCGGGTAATCTTGGACAACCCTTGACCTAGGACCAACAGACATCCACGGAGTTGCAACTCCGGACTCGTACCTTTATTAATCTTCTTTAGTTATAGTCTGCATTTCACCTGTTCGATCGTTACAGCCTTCTCCGGCTGTGCTCCGTGCTCTGTTACTCAGCCTCCCCTTCCTATGTACATCGCCTTCGCGCAGTAGTTCCGAACCCAGACTTACTCCGGGTTTCGAGTACTATATAATCCCCTGTATTATTCTGTCGTACCTTCAGTACGAAAATTAACTAAGTCACCTCCTTTCAAGTCTGACTTCCCTTTCACCTCCCTCTACTCTAAATACGAGGACACAGGATTGACAAGGGCGCGACACATAAGTCCTGCGCCAACGTCCTCACCCCTCCGTACCTCTGCACCTCTGCACCTCCGACGACTTCAGTCTGACAAATGACAACAGTTCCGACTGTTCCGTGTTCCGATCTCGGAGCCCCTATTCCGGAACCACTTCCGGAACTTTCCCGCGCCTTCCGAAGTCGGAACCACCGGAACCACTTCCGAAATATTCCCGCGCTCTTCCGAACTCGGAAACATCGGAACCACTTCCGGAACTTCCTTGGAACGCGCAGAAGCACCGGAAGCACTACAACTCTTATTTGCTTAAACCTTTCAGGTTCATCACAGCAATATTGTAGGTAACATAATACGAGTATACCTCCATCCACAGCATATATATACCTACACCTCACTTACAAGCACCTCAGTCGTTTCTGCCCATCTTAGGCACCGGCTGAGGTGAGTTACCTTTACTTAGTTTTTTATCTCTAACTAATGTACTATAGTATCGAGCAACCGCTCCTCTCTCTCAGACTTTGTTAGGTTATGAGCCCTGTTGGCACAAGCTAATCAGACAAACTCAAAACGACTCAACACTTGCGCATCCCTCAGCGCACCTCCCACCGTTCAACTTGAACGATCACCGGCTACCAGCCACCTCCGGCTACCAGCCACCTCCGGCTATCAGCCACTTTCGGCTATCGGCTATCTGACACCTGTCAGAAAATAAACTTTCTTCTGTCAAATCCTACCCTGTCCTGTCACTCAGCATGACATCGGATACTATCCGAAGTGACGAAATCCTAACTGGACCCAAAGCCTTTCCCCTGTGGAAGGTAAAGGTCATCCGGAAACTCCGAAGCGGCAAGGCTTACAGGGTCGTCTCCGGAACAGATGCAAAGCCCACCCTCGGAACAACTGGAGTAACAGCTTCAGACATCCGTGACTGGTTGGCACGTGATGAAAAAGCCCATGGAATCATACAAGAACGTATTTCCGACGCCCTCCTACTCAAAACAGAGTCCTGCAGCTCTGCAAAAGAACTCTGGGACAAGCTCATATCACTCCTGGACGCTCCAAGCATCTCCTCCGCCTTCTATATATTCCAGCAACTTTTTAATGTTACCTGGGATGGCAACTCTGACCTTTCGGAACACATTGCGTCACTCTGAACCTCGGAAGCCCGCCTTGCCAGCATGAAGTTCTCCGTAGACTCCAAAGTCATGGCGTTCATCCTCCGCAATTCCCTTCCGAAATCTCCGGAATGGGAACTATTCAAGTCCTCCCTCATCAACACCACAGAGGACAGCAAACTGACCTTTGATGCGGTAGAAACTCGAATCATCGCTGAGGACGCCCGTCTACGCTCCTCTGGACATTCAGAGTCAGCAATGAAGGCCTCTGGAGCACAAAAGTCCTCCACTCGACCTTCAAATGCTTCTGCTTGGTGTGAACACCACTTGTCCACCACACACAACTCTGCCGACTGCAAGACCTACATCAAGTGGGTTACCGAATTAAGGAGTGGAGGATTTAGGAAGCCGTGGAAAGAGAAAGAGAAGGCAAACACAGCGGAAGGAACTCCGGATGTTCCGGATTCGGCACACGTAGTCATTGCCAATGTATCCAAGTCCCTAATCCAACGCATTCAGGCCTACTCGTCGTCTGAGCAAAATGACAGTGGGAGAAACACACTGATCATCGATTCTGGTGCATCATCCCACATGGTTCCTCATCGGTCCTGGTTCCGAACATACCGTCCACTCAGCCCTCCTCATCCGGTAACTCTCGGAAACAACTCGGAAGCACATGCCATAGGAATTGGAACGGTACCACTCATATCACAGGTCTCTGGAAAGACCTATGAAGTGATTCTATCCAATGTCCTCCTAATTCCAGAATTCCACCTTTCACTCATCTCTGTGAACCGACTCGCCTCCACAAATCTTTCCGTGAGCTTTCCGGCGAACTCCGATGCATGCTACATCCGGAAGGACCGGAACACCATTCTAATTGCCAAACATAAGGGTGGCCTGTATCATGCAAAGGTCACTCCAAGTGAGCAAAAGGAAGCTGCTCATGCAGCAGTTGATGTCAACCTTCTCCATCGTCGAATGGGCCATATTTCCATTGACCGAATCCAGAGCATGGTCAAATCTGGACAACTCCAGGGAATCGATACTGTCACCGGAACACCTACATTCTGTGAGGCATGTACACTTGGAAAAATGAAGAAGCTTCCATTCCAAGCCCAAGAGGAATGTCGGACCACCCGTCCACTGGAACAAATACATACCAATGTTGGAGGCCCTATAACTCCACGTTCGCGTGAGGGTTACCGTTTTTGGCTGGTCATTGTTGATGACTTCAGCCGTTTCCCTTGGATCTACTTCATGAAACACAAAAGTGAGGCTCTCCAGATCTACAACCAATGGAAATCGGATGTTCAAACTCTCCTCCGGACCGAAATTGGACAAGAGGACTTCTCTCAATCCTACACAAAATTTATCCGGAGTGACGGTGGAACAGAGTACACCAACAAGGCCTTCCGAAATCAGCTCCGGGCTGATGGCACAATCCTCGAAACCTCTGCTCCATACACTCCAGAGCAAAATGGTCTGGCTGAGCGAATGAACCAGACACTGGCCACACTGGCCAACACCATGTTGGAAGAGTCTAAACTTCCGAAGTCATTCTGGGCTGATGCCATGTCCACTGCTGCCTATGTTTCTGCACGCAGTCCAACCTCTGGACTTGATGGAAAGGTACCCTATCAAATCTTCTTCAATCGCCATGTCAATCCAACTCTCTTCCGCCCCTTTGGATGTCCAGCCTATGCCTACACACCCAAGGAGCAGCGGGGGGGGAAATTCAGACCACATGGGAAAAAATGCATCATGATCGGGTACACCCATGGACAACAAGCCTACAAACTCCTTGACATCAAGCGTCGAACAATCATTTCCAGTCGTCATGTCACTTTTGATGAGTCTGGAACCATCTCTGGTGCTGAATCTGCTCCATGGAACACCCCTGCTGTTGAGGGACAGTGGGAGTGCTTAATTCCAGAGCAGGACCATGATGACGATGACCATCAATTCAACCCTGGACCAGTGGGAGACATTCCTGCAGCCCCAGATGACATCCCAGAACATCCTGCCAACCCTGATATTGAAGAACTTGCTGAACGCCTGGATCAACTCCGCTTACATGAAGTTCCTGCTCCTCCCGCTATTCCGGCTGCAGTTCTGGCTGTAGTTCTGGCTGTAGTTCTGGCTGTAGTTCTGGCTGTAGTTCTGGCTGTAGTTCCGGCTGCAGTTCCGGCTGCAGTTCTGGCTGCAGTCCCAGCTGCACCTCTTGCTCCACCAGTCATACGACGAAGCAACCGACAACGGCAAGCAGCCAACAAAAACAAAGAGTATGATCGTACTGTACAGGAGGAAGCTGAGCGGCGAGCAAATCGCAAGGAGGAAGCACAGCCACACAATCCGGAACAGCCTCCGGGATCATCAGAACCATCAGAACCATCAGAAGACAATCCAGAAGTCCCTGGTGCATTTACGGCATCAATAGAGGATTTTATATTTGCTGGGTCTGCAAACTCATCCTCTGATGAGTCACTTCCAAATACCCTGAAGGAAGCCTTCTCAGGTCCAGACAAGGAGCTATGGAAGTCTGCCCTAGAAGACGAACTCCAAAGTCTTAACTCCAACCACGTCTATGAGACTGTACTCATTCCGGAAGGAGTAACCCCAATTACCTCCAAACCAGTATTCCGAATCAAACGGGATCAGTCTGGAAACATTGAACGCTACAAACTCCGGATTGTCGCACGTGGCTTCACACAAAAGGAGGGAGTGGATTACCAGGAAGTCTTTGCTCCAGTAGCTAACCTTGACTCTGTCCGAACTCTAATCGCCTTGGCTGCCAAGCATGACCTGGAGTTGGATCAGATGGATGTATCTACAGCATACCTAAATGGAGAACTGCAGGAGGACCTATACATGTCACCTCCAACAGGTATTCCAATCCAACCTGGATATTGCTGGAAACTCCAGCGCTCCTTATATGGACTCAAACAAGCAGGCCGGACTTGGAACAAAACCCTAGACCGGAAGCTTGGAGAACTTGGGTTTTTTTGTTTAGATGCAGAGACATGCCTCTATGTATTCCGGAAAGACGGCCAAATCTGTTTCCTAGTCGTCTATGTCGATGACGTACTCCTAGCTGCCACCACCCGAAAGTTCATGGACTCCATAAAAGCAAAACTCTCTGCTGCCTTCAAAATGCATGACCTTGGGAAAGCCAAATTCATTCTCGGAATTGAAGTAAAACGAGACCGAAAACACCGAACCATATCCTTATCTCAATCACAATACTCCCGAACAGTCCTGGAACATACCGGCATGTCCACCTGCAAACCAGCATGGACCCCTATGGCACACAACTCCCAGCTGTCCACAATTGATCCGAACAATGACCAGACCATTCCGGAAATGATCATTGAAGGCAAACAGGTTTCATACCTCACGGTCATAGGGTCATTGATGTATCTCATGCTCGGAACTCGCCCAGATCTTGCTTATGCAGTAGGCACACTCAGCCGTTTCAGTGCCAAATCCAAACACAGTCATTGGGAGGCAGCAAAACGTGTACTACGATATGTCCAGGCTACCAAGGACATGGAACTCCATTTTGATGGAACAGAACTTTCCACAGATATGGACTTCCATGGATACTCCGATGCTGGATGGTCTCAGGACCCAGACAACTCCCATTCCACTTCCGGTTTCATTTTCATCAGCAATCGTGGAGCCATTTCCTGGTCTAGCAAACAACAGAGCATGGTAGCACTGTCCACTACAGAATCAGAGTATATTGGACTCAGCAATGCTGGACAACACTTGGCCTGGCTCCGGAGCTTCTTTGATGAAATTGGATATTCTCAGAAAGGCCCTACAGAGCTATTTTGTGACAATCAAGCAGCCATTATCCTGTGCCGTGATCCACAGTTCCGAGCACGGACTAAACACATCCAACGGAAATACCACTTTGTTCGGGATGACATAGTTGGAAAGGGAGAAGCAGTAGTCCGGTATGTTTCCACCAAGGACATGGTGGTGGACATACTCACAAAACCCCTTGCCAATGAGCCACATTGGAAATTCGTTCGAAGTATGGGATTGCGGCTATACTCGAGTGGGAGTGACAAATGACAACAGTTCCGACTGTTCCGTGTTCCGATCTCGGAGCCCCTATTCCGGAACCACTTCCGGAACTTTCCCGCACCTTCCGAAGTCGGAACCACCGGAACCACTTCCGAAATATTCCCGCGCTCTTCCGAACTCGGAAACATCGGAACCACTTCCGGAACTTCCTTGGAACGCGCAGAAGCACCGGAAGCACTACAACTCTTATTTGCTTAAACCTTTCAGGTTCATCACAGCAATATTGTAGGTAACATAATACGAGTATACCTCCATCCACAGCATATATATACCTACACCTCACTTACAAGCACCTCAGTCGTTTCTGCCCATCTTAGGCACCGGCTGAGGTGAGTTACCTTTACTTAGTTTTTTATCTCTAACTAATGTACTATAGTATCGAGCAACCGCTCCTCTCTCTCAGACTTTGTTACAGTCGTACCTCCGTCCCTCAGACCCAGTACCCTTGGACCTCCGCCGGACTTGAACCCGGAGGATCTGGACTTGACACAACCAGTCCATTCAATAAATCAGCTTATCAGCTTGTCAGTAAATCAGTTCAGTCAGGCAGGTCAATCTATCATTGATTAGGCCATTCAGGCCTGTCAGTCTTGTCATTGATTTCAATGATCCAGAAAAAATGTAGGTTTGCTGATGTGGGTGTTGCAGCTGTTGCTTTGGATGTCCATTGGATGTCTGCTGGATATCCAATGGATGCTCGGGTTGAGGTGGTTGACACAACTGGCTTGGAACATCAATGTATTGTTTGACACTACATCTGCAAAAAGGAAAAGTAGCAGTTGCACATGCCATAATTACATTGTTGCTGTCGTCACCTGTAGTCAGTAGTGCCTATTTACATACGGACCATTGCCGATATCAGCTACCATAGCCTCCTGCCATTGCGCCAACGTGTACATAGTCTACTCGAAAGTTGAATTGATCAATGTCGACTACCATTAATGAGTGTCCACAACCAATACATTCAAAACACGTGCACTCTGTACTGTTCAAATGTACGCATATTAATATATCTATTCAAAAAGAAGGTATCCGCGACACTCATACTGTTCCCATGACGCCAGCGAGTGTTGAGAATGCCACTTGGAAACCGGGGGACCAGGTGACAGTAGGGAATAACATAGGTGTACCCGTACCGGTACCCGGCGAAAACCCATACCCAGCGAAAACCTCAGGCTGTACCCGCACCTGTCACGGGTTTACTTGTGGGTGCTGGCACAACGTCGTCGTGTGGTGTTGTCGTCATGCACTGGTGATGGTGCAGCCATAGTGCCAGCGTCGAACCCGCCAGAGCGTCAACTTGAGGGGGAGAAAGGAAAAAAAAAAAAAGAGCTGTGACGACGTACCTACCGGCGACCAAACGGGCACAGCGGGACCATCTAGCCACCACAAGGACACTAGGGACGATCCAAACGAGCTGCAGAACGCGTCAGAACGCGAACACGAACGCTGAGAGACAAGGGAGCAGGAGGACATACCTGGAGAAGCTCGAAATGAGCCAGATGAGCCGGAAACTAAAGCGGCCGCACTAGACAATCCCCAGAGCACCCAAGAACGTCCAGAGAGCAGGGAAACGAGCGCTGCGTCGATGCAAACGTGCTACATCGAGGTATAGGCCCAGGAAGCCACATAGGTCCACTGGAGGTGTCGAAAGTCATCGAGGGCGATTGGAACCGCCAAACCATTGTCGAAGGCGGCGGATACGATGGGATAGGTCCTGAGAGTGACAGGAACGAGCGCAACGTCGAAACGATCGCGCAAACTCGAGGTACAGGGCCAGGAGGCCACATACAGATCCAAGAGGCGAGGAGAGACGTTGAGTGCGATTGGAAGCGCGGGATCGATGGATATGGCGTCCAAATTGATGGGAATGGTGACGGTACAGGCGTCGCAACGAGCGCAGCACGCCGCGACTCAAAACGAGTCGAACGAAAGGGTTGGCAGTGCAGTGATGGTGGCATGTATGTATGTAAGTTGACCTGGGCCGCGTCAGCGGTGTGGTGTGAACTGATTGAGTAAGCAACTGTTGGTGTGCTTGAAATTTTTCAAAGTCCCAACAACACGATACGATACAACAACGCCAACTCACCAAGGCGGGGTGCTGACCTACTACTCGCCTCACTCCAACCATGTCTTTTCGAGCCCGACCGCTCATCCCCCACCCCTCCGAGTCAGCCGTGTCAATTCGAGCGCCGCCCATGTCCCACCCTCCACCAGGTCTTTTCGAGCCTGAACATTCGTCTCTGACCCAACCGCGTCCATTCAGCACATCCTCTTGTCTCCCGCCTCCACCATGCCCAAATTTCGTGCCCGGCTGCTTGTCTCCCACCCAACCGTGTCAATCCGAGCACTGCTCGTGTCTCACCTCCTTTTGAGCCCGAATGCTCGTCTCCGACCCAACCGTGTCCTTTTGAGCCCGAACGCTCATCTCCAACCTAACTGCGTCCATTCAACACATCCGCTTGTCTCCCGCCTCCACCATGCCCTTTCGAGCCTGGCTGCTTGTCTCCCACCCCACTGTGTCAATTCGAGCGCTGCTCGTGTCCCACCTCCACCAAGTCCTTTTGAGCCCGATCGCTCGTCTCCGACCCAACCGCATCTATTTGAGTGCAACCACTCGTCTTCCACCCAACTGACGACTGTGTCAACTCGAGCCCCAATTGCTCGTCCCCTGGTGACCGCATGGTTTCAAGCCCAACAGCTCGTCTCCTGCCCCCACCATGCCATTTTGAGCCCGACTGTGTCCATTTAAGTGTGACTGCTTGTCTCCCACCTTGGACTGTATCTACTCGAGCCCGAACGCTCTCCTTTTCCCTGCTGCAGCTTTTTTTATATTTCTATCCTTTTTCCCCCTGAAATGCAATTTTTTTGTCGCTCCTTGCTACATTTTCTTGTCACCACTTTTCCGCTTACTTACAATACTTGGAATGTAGTATGTATGCTACGGTAAATAAGTAATGTGGTGTGTAGTGTTTTTGCCTATTCATTTGGTTCAACCAATGGTTATCACAGCTATAGATTGAATGGAACTAAATGGCAAATCACAACAACAGACTACAGTGAGCTATGTCGATGCTGAGCCTTATGTAACAGCATGCTACTGTAGTACGACATAGAAATTATGTACGTTACATCATACTATGTTACAGGGGGATGTTAATGGGTGCAACAGGTGTTATATATGCAACATAGGTGAGGATAGACTTTGGAATTTTTGCTGATGTAGATAGCTAACTAATGACATTGGTGGACAAATAGATTACGTGCGGCGGGTAGTAATGTCCATGTTTGGCAGGTTGCTTGCCAGACAATTAACAGAAAATACCGCTTGCGGGAAAAACTGACATCAGCTGGATGTACATCTATTTTAGCGTCCACCAGACATAAGCTTACCTCAGGCGTGTAGGCTTTGAGGAAACAGGTAAGGGAGGAGCCTAATTAGGCTCGTACAGCGGGAAGGTCAGGTGACCCATTCACAAATTTACAGCACAGCTTTGTAAATTTCTTCGATTAACCATACGTATCTTGGATGGCTCGGGCCGTCACGCCCATTTACGAATCTTTCCAGTCTCTTTGTTTCGCGCTCCTTCCGATACAGCCACTAGTAAAGGAGCAACCTGCTCAGTTATACCGCGGCTCCAGTAAGTTTAGCACGTCACTATCCCAAACAGGTACCTCTCTCTGCACTGATGCGAGTCTCCTGGACTCGGATCGCACCCAAGTTTTCATATCGACCCCTGGAATTCGGTTTCAAACCGGCGATATATGTAACAGTTTCAGATTGTAGCCTCGACTAGTTTCCGCCGTCCGCGTCAAAGCCACATGTCGGCCCAACGCAGAAAGTAGCGGCTATAAGACGCCTGCTGTTGCCTCCAGAAGCTCTACCTCCCGTCTCACAGATTGCGTTTTCCCAGTGAAAATGCGCCTCCAGTATTTCATTCCCTCAGCCGCCGCGCTCCTCGTAGGGGCCGTCTCGGTTTACGCGTCGTCGCTTCACGCCTCTAGTGAATTGAGAACGAGACAGTCAGTATTTCGTTCCCAGGTTCAAAATGACACATGCCTTCGTTATGTCGCCAATTCCGGCATATGCGAGACGACGCCTGGTGTCACCCAGTATTCGGGCTACATTGACGTCAGGACAAATATGTCGATGGTCAGCACGATATGACCAGGTGATGCTGATGCTGACGGTTTGATGTGACAGTGGTTCTGGTTCTTCGAGGCTCGCAACTCCCCCGAGACTGCACCGTTCACGCTCTGGTAAGGGTGTCACAAGACGTGCCATATTATACCGGGAGTGAAATCTCATATCACGTGTGAAAGGTTGAATAGCTTTCCAATATGCTCGTCGATGATTGGACTCTTCCAAGGTTAGTCGCGATATGATGATTGATAGACCGAGTCTTACATTGTTTGTTTGCATTTGCAGAGAACGGACCGTGCTTGGTGAACGCTGATGGAAACTCGACGTACCTCAACCCTTACAGGTAAGAATACCAACGTATCACGGACGAATGATGTCTGAATAGGCGATGCAGTTGGAACAACGTGAGCAACAGTGCGTAGCTCACAGTTTATGTCTCGAGAATGCGGTTCATCTTCGTGGTCCAGTGATCTACATTGACCAGCCTATTGGCACCGGATTCTCTTATGGAACCGACACGGTCAACAGCACAGAAGCTGCCGCACCTTATCCTTATGTGTGGAAAGCATTTCAGATACTTTTCGAGAGCAAGCTCTTCTCCAAGTATGCGAGTCGCGAGTACGTGCCATGAATGTCGCCTCTAAATATCATATTCAGAGCATATATCCAGGTTCATCTTGGCGACAGAGAGCTTCGGTGGACACTATGGTCCTGGCTTCGTGACATACTTTGACGAACAGAACGCGTTGATTGCCAAAGGTGCAATTCAGGGAGAGCCTGTTGTCGTCAGTGCCCTGATGATCAACAAGTAAGCTATACCCTAGCAATTTCAGGTGTCCAGTGGCTCAGTACCTTCTGCTGCAGTGGTTGGTACGATCCCTTGATCCAAAACATCGCCTATTATACCTTCACGAGCAACGCACCGGGATACGGTCAACTTCAACCCGATGATGTATTGAAGAATATTTCTGCAGCCCTCTATGGCCCCAACGGATGTGTCGCACAACAGAAAAATTGCTCCGCTGCCGGCAATTCTACTGATTCTGACAAGATCTGCTCTCAGGCGGACGATTACTGCGTACGTGTGATTTCCGTGTGTTGATAGATGCATCATGTCAGCCCAACAGGGCAACCATGTAACCGCTCCCGCGTTCGGCGACCGGGACCCTGATGATCTGCGCCAGAACTCGTCGGCGTTGTTCCCCCCAGTTCACTACGTGACTTACTTGACCAATCCAGAGGTTATGAGCACGATCGGTGCTGAATCGGGTTATCAACCTTGTCCCGATGCTTCATACGAACTATTTGTCAAGACTGGAGATGTATGTCGTCTGGTTCTCGGCGCCTGACCAGCGACAGCGCATCCGAATTAACATCTGCTTTATAGGGCGCACGAGCATGGCTTCCTCAACTCTCCGAGTTGGCTAATTCTCGATTGAAGATTCTAATTTGGGTGCGCGGTCCCGATCCTATTCCCCCGATCTCGCTGAAACTCCATTCTGCAATAGGCTGGCGACGCTGATATTAAGTGAGCATACATCCACCTTTCTTGTACATTCCCCCTGACGTTCGTTGATTGTTCCTTAGTTGTAATTGGATTGGTGTATGATTTTCGGATGTCGCTTTTCTACCATCCCCTGAATGTTTTGCAGGGTTACAAATCCGTGCTTGCCATGGACTGGTATGGCAACGAGACTCTCCATAACACTCCCCTCGGCAACATCACACTCAATGGTAAGCCTATCGCGGCTGTCGCAAACATAGACAACTTCACCTTTGCGTACGTTCCTTTCGTCACTCGTTATGATGTATACTGACGCAAAACAGGAGGGTCTTTGAGGCTGGTCACTTTGTGGTGCGTCAAGTCTGATAGTCCAAGCATAAGATTCATCGAACAATGTCCTTCTAGCCTGCGTTCCAACCCGCGGCAGCGCTGGAGATTTTCACTCAGGTCGTTAACAAGGAGCCTCTCCATTCAGTGTAAGGGTCGGGTTATATAGCGTCCATGGTGCATTCGCCGCAAGGGAGCCGATATATTTCGTTGTCCAAACCCGCCTACTGCGTGTGTATACGTTAGGTGGATCGACAGGTTAGTGCGGCTTGTCGCAACATTTGTGGTATAGAATTATCGTGCCAGGTTTTGGTACGCGTTTGTATCACTGTCACTGTCAACTTAGTTCGTATCTGGAACATTCCTGGCCAGTGACGTTGTGAATATATGTTGTCAATCGATTTGTCACGGTTCTGGACGTCTGCATTGTCGTTTCCACTGTTTCGTGCTCATACATAACTTGGCATCACTGTCTCTTGGGGAACCGCCAGATCTCTTGCAGGAACTCTTCGACGCTTCTCATTGAAGCTGTTGCGTATTGGATCAGTAGCCTGATTTTACTCGTGATCCCGGGACGTGTTGGAGACTACATGGAACGGTGAGCTTGAACGTGCACCGAGGACCACGACGTTAGTTACTGGGCTCCGGGCCAAGAGCGCTCAAATACGGTGGAAGAGCTACAGCATTTGGCTCCACCTTTCACATGTGTCTACTGACCATGCTATCCCGTTTCAGCCCTGAACAAAGATGACACTAAGCTAACTCTATAACTCGATGGAAGGGGTAAGTACAAGTTGAAGGCGAGGAGCTCTGAGTTGACACCTACAATATGAGGATTCACAGTCCAAGCTCCGTCGTTGTGCTCATTAAAACAAGAATCGCAAACTCGTCTCCGTTCAAGTTGCCAGACTCCAATTCGATTAAATGACGTTGAGCGCCCAAAAGGAAAAGATCCACCCCATAGTCCCGGTGTGTCCACTTGGCCTTGACGCGGGCAACAGGTCAGTCGGCTTCCTCACAGCCTGTTTTCACCCACGATAGAGGTGCACGTCTGTTCGGCTTGCGAATGTGCAATGCGGATGGATAAGAACGGAAAAGCCCCACTGGCAAATACGCGCCGACTGCGCGCGTATGCATATACAGATGGACCACAAAACGTCAACATCAACGTATCTTGGATGTGGACTCGGCGGATGGCGTCTCCCATTCAAGCCTAGATCTTTTGGCATGCCATAGAACGGCGCCACGATCTGTATATTGACGCGTTCCAACTTGGTGACTAGTCGATGATGGCTGGCGCTGAGATGCAGCGGCTTGGTTTCTTGTTGTTGAGACTTGAGTACTTGAGTCTTGATAGCACGAAACTCAAGGGGTGCATCGCCACCACTATTGATTTCCTTTTCCGTCCGAGTCGGTTTCTCAAAATTCAAAATTCTTCATCAGCTTCAATATCAATGCTCGGCAAGTTTAAGGAGTCTGTCGGTGACTCAGATCAGGCAAGTAAATAATGAGAGGGGCTACTAAGTTTGCTGGGTTTCAGCCACCGGAGCCCCGTCTACTCAGAAAGGGACAAAGGGGCTAGCCCGGGCTACTATAAGACACCTGCCGTTTGCTTGAGGAGCCTTTTCCATCCCACAGGTTGCCCTTCCCCCAACAGAAATGCGCCTCCAGCCTTTTATTTCTTCACTCGCCGCGCTCGTCGTAGGGGTCGTCTCTGTTCCCGCGTCGTCCCCTCATGACTCTAGTGCTTTAAGAACGAGGGAGTTGGTATTTCGCTCCCAGATTCAAAAAGACACAAATCTTCGCTATGTCGCAAATTCTGGAATATGCGAGACGACGCCCGGTGTCACCCAGTATTCGGGTTACATTGACGTCGGGACAAACATGTCGATGGTCAGCATGATATGACGAGGTGATGCTGATGCTGATGGTTTGATGCGACAGTGGTTCTGGTTCTTCGAGGCTCGGAACTCCCCCGAGACTGCACCGTTCACGCTCTGGTAAGCGTGTCACACGATGTGCCAGTAACGAAGGTGAAACCTGATCTTATCATGCGAAAGGTTGAATGGTGGCCCAGGATGTTCGTCGTTGATTGGGCTCTTCCAAGGTTAGTCGCTATATGATAGGGGATCTGCCCAGTCCTACATTGTTTGCTTGCATTTGCAGAGAATGGACCGTGCTTGGTGAACGCCGATGGAAAATCGACGTACCCTAACCCATACAGGTAAGAATGCCATCCACTCGCAAGTGAATGATGTCTGAATAAGCAAGCCAGTTGGAACAACGTGAGCAATAGTACGTGGCTCAAGATTCATGTCTTTAGGACGTGACTCATCCCAGAATTCAGTGATCTACATTGATCAGCCTATTGGCTCCGGATTCTCTTACGGAACGAACTCGGTCAATAGCACAAAAAGCGCCGCACATTACGTGTGGACAGCGTTCCAAATACTTTTTGAGAGCAACCTCCTCTCGGAATACGCGAGCCGCGAGTATGTGTCACGAATGTTTTCCCTTAACATCGTATTCACATTATATATTCAGGTTTATATTGGCGACAGAGAGCTTCGGTGGACACTATGGTCCTGGCTTCGTGACATACTTTGACGAACAGAACGCGTTGATTGCTAAAGGTGCAATTCAGGGAGAGCCTGTTGTCGTCAGTGCCCTTATGATCAACAAGTAAGCTATACCCTAGCAATTTCAACTGTCCAGTGGCTCAGTAGCTTCTGCTGCAGTGGTTGGGTCGATCCCTTGATCCAAAACATCGCCTATTATCCCTTTGCGAGTAACGCCCCGGGATACGGTCAACTACAATCCGATGATGTATTGAAGAATATTTCTGCAGCCCTCTATGGCCCCAACGGATGTGTCGCACAAGAGAAAGATTGCTATAACGCTGGAACATCCAGTAGTTCGATCGATATCTGTCACAAGGCGCAAGATTACTGTGTACGTGCGACATTCGTGTGTTTATAGATGCATCACATCAGCACAACAGGTCAACAATGTCTACAGTCTTGCAGTTGGCGACCGGGATCCCTATGATCTCCATCAGAACTCGTCGGCGTTGTTCCCCCCAGATTACTACATGACTTACTTGACCAATCCGGAGGTTATGGCCACGATCGGTGCTGAAACAGCTTATCAGCAATGCTCTGATGTTGTCAACGAAATATTTAACGCCACTGGTGACGTATGTCGTCTAGTTCTCGACGCCTGACCAGTGACTGCATCTGAATGAACGTTTGCTCTATAGGAAGCGCGAACGTGGCTTCCTCAGCTCTCCAAAATGGCAAATTCTGGATTGAAGATTCTAATTTGGGCAAGTGCTCCCATCCATAGTCTCTCGACCCATCTGAAACTTCATTGTGCACTAGGCTGGCGATGCTGATATCATGTGAGCATACATTCACCTTCCTGGGACATTCCCCTGACGTTTGTTCATCATTCCTCAGTTGTAATTGGGTCGGTGTATGTCATTCAGATTTTGCGTTTCTGCCATCTATCATCCACTGAATCCCTCCATTGTATCCCTTGCAGGTTTATGACTCTGTGCTAGCCATGGACTGGTATGGCAACAAGACCCTCCATAACACTCCACTCAGTAACATCACCCTCCATGGAAAGCCTATTGCGGCCGTTGCAAATGTAGACAACTTCACCTTTGCGTACGTTCTTTTCGTCGCTCCTCATGACTTGAGCTGACGCAAAACAGGAGGGTTTTTGAGGCCGGTCACGAAGCGGTGCGTCGAAGATGATCTCATAATCCAGGCATGTCATTTACTGAACCATGTTTCTTTAGCCTGCGTACCAACCCGCGGCAGCCCTGGAGATTTTCACCCAGGTCATTAACAAAGAGCCTCTCCACTCAGCCTGAGTGAAAGGATCGGGTTAGTGTCCGTGGTGTATCTACGGTCAAGGGAGTCGATAACACTGCCGAAATCCGCATATTGCGTATATACGTGTGGATCGACGGGGTGAAGAGACAAGGCGTTGAGTGAGCTTTTGAATTGTAGAAATAAAAATGTGCGGCTCGTCGCAACATTCGTAGTATAAATTTTGGACCATATCTTGGGAGCAACTGTCAATTTGCTTGATTCGTATCTTGTCGACCGGCGAACGAATTGAGTTTGCATGCACGTTCAAACGTTCAAGTCTCGCGTTCTTCATCTTCTTGCCCCTTTCTCCTTAAGACCCGCCCGCAACACAACCCACTGGCAGCGGCCTCCTCCCACCCATCATAATCGTGTGATCCGACCCAGTGTCAGCGCGTTCCGACACAATTTCGCGAAGTTGTTACGGGTGCATTGTACGCGTTCTCGCCCTTGCACGATCCCGAGCCACATCAACGACAGACAGTCCATTATTGTCTATTCCTGAGTTGTGCGTTCCTCAGCTCCCTCTCCTCTGTCATCGCGTCCACATCATCTTGATTGCAATCATTTGTCACGTTCAATTCATCCCCAAGCTCAATTTCTTTTTTGTGCGACGGGAAAGAGCTGGCCAGGACATAGGTGGTATCGCTCACAGACCTGAGCCCGAACCCCACCATGACTCTGTGGAGGGCGGGATTGCAATGATGCGAGGGGGCCTGAGGCTGCACTAGAATCAATCATTGCTCCTGAAGTCGATTACGTCTTCTTCAATTCGCTCAAAGGCCTCGCCATGCGAGAGGTGGGCGATATTTCTGATTGGGACCACAGGAGGGGGAGTAGAAAGCGCGATAGTCAAGGAGGCACTTGCCATGATGAGAGTGCCTGTATAACCCCACCGACGCATTGAATGGTATGTTGCACCTATTTCGTGCTCGTAAGATTAGGTCAATGTTGTTCGACTGGGGTGACTTCAATAATCCGGCGACGTTTTTGAAGGACATGGTCAACGTGAACGTGTTAAATTGCTGGGAGTGGTTAAGACGGGTATCAGCCTTAGAAGGCAAGGATCGATGATAAAGATTGCGAGATGAAGGACATACACTGTGACCGGTGACTCGTCGGGTATTGGTTAGTGTGCTTTTGCAAGCGATGAAGATGCACAAAGCGAGTCGAGTAAATTAGGGAGTTGGCTAATACTAGGACCCTAGTAACAAATTAGAAAAGGACCCAACACTTGACGGATAGCGAAGACGACGACGCACCTTTGAGTATTCCTCGATGATACGCTCCCATTACTCCACACGTCTCAGAAAACGGCTGAGTGGATATCCAACCACTTTTTGGATCAATTGTTGCGTCCTGTAGGTCCGTCACACAGTCGTCATCAACGAAGCGTCGTATGCCTGCTGGCAGAAATACTAGACGGACTCTGACGGTGGTTTGTCATCCTTTGAGCAGCAAAGGATGGGTTGGAAGAAAATACTCACGCGCCAAGCGTTCGGAGCCTGGAGGAGACCTAAGAACCGTATGCATACTTGAATGGGATGCATGACGAGTTATCTGCGAGTTGGTAGGTGTAGACGTGAGTCGATGTATGTGTTGAACTCGCTCCTCGCTATGCAATCTCTTCCCAATTCCAAGTCCCAACAAATGAAACATGGGTTTTTTGACTGACGAACGTCAAACATCATCGACATCGTTGCATGATACATAGTTGGATCGATGGATGCAGACGCGCGTGAACAAATGACATACGTTCTTCAATACGATCATGCACTGGCATGATTCAACACCGCAAATTTCCGAAATTTACAATAACGTTCATCCTTCAACTGCTTCAATTTCTCCTGCTCCTCCTTGCCCTCAGTCCCCGGCCCCGCACGCCTCCCGTCGAGCAACATCTTATCAACGAACCGCTTCTGCTCGGCACTCTCGCATTGGGTTGGGAAAAATATGTAAGCTGCCCTCACCTCCGCCACGCTGTGTTCGGGCCCAGTTACGGTCATATTCTAAATCTGTTAAACCTGTAGAATGATCCTGGCGACTAATATAACTAAATATCGTATGGGCCAGGGTGCACCCTTACTGAGGTACATGCTCACGGGAGTGGCACTGAGACATGACAATATGAGACATGCATTGCGTCAAAGAAGTCGAATACCCGCAGGTGACGTTCAAAAATTCATTCGGGACTGCAGGCTTACCCATTGTCACGCCACATCGTTCCGATACGTGAACCAGAGTGAGACCTGTGCAATCGACTTCTCACAGAAGCGATCCGCATAAGAGCTTTACAATTGATGTTCTACCATGATAGATTTGCCCGTGCGGCGCATCCCTCTGGCTCACAGTAAATGTCTATCTGGGCGAACGCATGTGTTTTGACCTTTGGGTTGGTCGCGGTTCTTTGTATCGGACAGCGATATCACAAGAATGCAAAGTGCCGATCTTTCCCATTGCCTCCTGGGCCTCCCGGGTTACCGTGGATCGGAAACATCGTCGGAATCAATGTGAATGCGCCATGGTTAACCTACAGGGCCTGGGCTCAAACATACGGTATGTTGATTGATGCTCAACATCACATTGTGGACTTAGATATCTGTAGGTGACCTTATTTATTCACGACTCTTTGGAAGGGACATTATCATCATCAATTCGGAGAAGATTGCGAGGGATTTGCTTGAGAATCGTTCGACAAACTATTCAGACCGTCCCTACCTCATCACAAATGATTTGTTCGTTTTTCGTCCTGTATCATAACCGTATTCACTGTTTACTCTGTCTTCTAAGGTGTGGAATAGGCTTTAATTCCGTAATGCTGCCTTATGGCGCAACATGGCGCTACCACAGGCGGATTTTCCACCAGACGTTTCGAATCGATGCGGTACGCAGGTTTCTGCCCCTTCAACACCGCAAGTCATTTCAGCTCCTTCTGCGGTTGCTTCACACCCCGGAACGACTTGCTGATCATGTATTCGAGTATGTGATTAAAAGTGGATTCGTTTGGAATGATCAGGATAACTAAACATGCGATTTAGGTACACAACTTCTGTCGTTTTGAACAGTGTATACGACTATGATCCACAACCTCAAAATGATGAAATTGTTGACATTGTAGCCAAGGTACTCAAAATCGTAGTGCCTGCTGTTAGCCCCGAGGTGGCGGTTGTTGTCGCCGCCTTCCCAGCATGTAAGTGTTCTACGTCCCTGGATTAGTACACAACATTTTGAATCCCGCCTCACTCAGTATTGAAATTCCCGTCGTGGCTGCCTGGGATGTCATTCAAGAGGAGGATGGCAATTGCAAGAGGATTGACAAAGCAGTACATCGAGAAGCCGTTTGCGCATTCTTTGCAAAAACTAGTACGTCAGCATGGATTATCTTATACTTGCACTTCTGACTGCATGAAGAGGAATGCCAGCCCTGTACCGTCGATGGTACATGATGCACTTCGAGATGCAGATGAGAATGGGAGTATGCTTGATGATTCACGGATGAAAGACCTTAAAGAAGCAGCTGCCACTGCTTTATTAGGTAGGGCTGTTCGGATATTCTGATAGATCACTCACTCACTCGCTTTTCAGCTGCGTCAGAGACGGTGTGTAAAATACATACTCAATTTATCTTTTCATCGTTGACAGTGTATCCGAAGTAACAGTCAAACTCGGTCCTGATGGCGTTCTTCCTCATGATGGTCACAAACCCGGAAGCACAGAAAAATGCTCAAGCTCAGATCGATGCAGTGGTTGGCAACGCAAGGTTGCCAACAATCGACGATCGATCCTTGTTGCCCTATGTGGACGCCACTCTACGAGAGGTGCTCAGGTACAGCTCACCGGTCCCTTTGTGTAAGCGACCTTACCCTTTATCGGCTCTTGTCATTAATCCCTTGACCCAACCAGCCGTTCCGCATGCTAGTGTAGATGACGATATTTATGCCGGATTCCACATTCCGAAGGGTGAGCAGCTTCAAATCCCCTTAAATGACCATAGTTTAACAGACATCGCCAGGATCTATTGTAATGGTGAATATATGGTGAATCATAAGTAGCTTTCTCATTCCTGGCTGGTTTTCGATACTTGTTTTGCTAGGTCAATCATGCACGATGAATCCAGGTACCCAGATCCATACACGTTTCTCCCTGAGCGATTCCTCGACGACGATGGATCCTTCAAACACAACGAATGTGAAAACATTGTGTTTGGATTTGGTCGACGCATCTGCGTCGGGAGACATTTTGCAGACACATCTATATGGTCTGTAATTGCCAAGGTCTTGGCTGCGTTCACGATTTTGAAACCTCTGGACGAGAACGGAGCCGAGATTCCTGTAGAGCCGAAGTTTTCCAGCGGCCCTGCTATGTGAGTGATGCATAAATCCTGTCTTATGCTTTCATCTCACGCAATCTGTTGACTTGCGAACAGACATCCCCTTCCATTCCGATGCAGGATCGTGCCCAGGTTCGAGAGGATGGACGAGAAGAAGCTGGAGGAACTTATCATTGCTGGCAGTACTTGATTAGGGCCTCCAAGTTCCCCTTTGGATCACCGTGACCGTAGATTTGTGTACTAGTAAATTGGGAGATAATATATGCCAGCATTACTCTACTCACGAGTTGACATTCGTCGTATTACCCTGCCTGTAGTAGGTACTAAGGCAAAGTGAGGCACCCAACTTAGTCCGCAAGTCGGCGTATTTCTAAAGAATCAGGTGATGATGGATGGCGCCAACTTGCCAGTGGACCGTTTCGCGGGGGACCGACTGGGATGAGACGGCTAGTCGCCACCTTTTCAAGATATTTCAGAATGGGAGACGCTGGTTCTCGAGCCCAGTCTGAAGTCAATGGGTCAGGACCGTGACTCCAGCTCTGATTTCTATCACACCCAACTCATTCCAGGCGACAGAAGATCGAGTCTGAGATAGTGTATTCAGAACAGTATTCAGCGTGCACCTGTCGAGGCTCCGAGATTATACTGTACATGTGCCAGAGGAATCAGGATGATCACGCGAACTTCGAGACTCAGGCCCCGGGCACGTTCTGGTGTGAATCCGTGCCGTTTGGCGCTGTCACAACCTCCGATAGTTGCAACACGGCCAGCTCTCGGTAGATCTTGCATGCAGCACTTGCCGCATCTCCAGCTCTCGCCGCGAACTCAGGCTGATACTCGGGTGGGAAAATGACTCTGTCATGCTTTATCCCCGACGGGCCGGGTTACCATCACTACTAAGTACACTGAATTTCAACAGCCCAAGGGATATTCTCTACAGTTGGAAGAGTCCCCCTTGGACTGGCCAGCAGATTGCCAAATACTAATACCCAGGCGCATATGAAACGGAAAATTCCTTCTAATTCACGCATGGCATTTGCCTTGACACTGGAGGATTCCCAATTCAGCCGCTATCAGCCGCATAGTATCCTCTGCCATGCCTCCTCGGTCATTAGAATCTCAAACAGGTGACTCAACCTCAGGAGGGTGCGCGCTATTTTTGTTTGAGCCTCCCGCGCTGCTCATCACCAAGTCGATCACGCGGGGAGATTCCACGACCACCATATGGTGTCTCAACTCAGTGGTCCCTGATAGTAGCCTGGGCCGGTGGTGTCAGCCACCGGTGCCCGCCTGCTCAGCACGGGACATGACGGCTATAAGACGCTGCTGTTTCCTCGAGGTCCCCTGCTTCCCATCTCGACGGTCGCTTTTTTCATTCCTGACAGAAATGCGCCTCCAGCCTTTGATTTCTTCGCTCGCCGCGCTCGTCGTCGGAGCCATCTCGGTTCACGCGTCGTCGCCTCATGATTCTAGTGAATTAAGAACGAGGACAGCTAGTATTTCGCTCCCAGATTCAAGACGACATGAATCTTCGCTATGTCGCAAATTCTGGGATATGCGAGACGACTCCAGGAGTCACCCAATATTCGGGCTACATTGACGTTGGGACAAATATGTCGATGGTCAGCAACGGTATGGCGTGGTGGGGCTGGTGCTGACAGTTTGATTGTGACAGTGGTTCTGGTTCTTCGAGGCTCGCAACTCGCCTGAGACCGCACCGTTCACGCTTTGGTAAGGGTATTACAGGACGTGCCAATATCAAGGGTGGAGTCTGATTTTATCACGTGAAAGGTTGAATGGCGGTCCAGGATGTTCGTCGATGATTGGACTCTTCCAAGGTTAGTCGTTATATGATGCAGGGTGTGCCGCGTCCTACATCGTTTGTTTGCAGAGCACGGACCGTGCTTGGTGAACGCAGATGGAAACTCAACGTACCTCAACCCCTACAGGTAAGAATACTATCTAATCGGGTAATTGCCGTCTAAATAGGCGAGGCAGTTGGAACAACGTGAGCAATAGTGCGTGGGTCAAGATTCATGTCTCGAGCACGCGATTCATCTTCGCGATTCAGTGATCTACATTGACCAACCCATTGGCACTGGATTCTCTTATGGAACGGACACGGTCAATAGCACAGAAGCTGCTGCACCCTTTGTGTGGAAAGCGTTCCAGATACTTTTCGAGAGCCAGCTCTTCTCCAAGTATGCGAGTCGCGAGTACGTGCAATGAATGTCGCCTCTAAATACCGCATTCAAAGCGTATATCCAGGTTCATCTTTGGAACAGAGAGCTACGGTGGACACTATGGACCCAGCTTCGTGACATACTTTGAGGAACAGAATGCGTTGATTGCGAGTGGTACAATCCAGGGCGAGCCTATCGTCGTCAGTGCCCTCATGGTCAACAAGTGAGCTATGCCCCAGCGATTGCAGGTGCCCGGTAGCTGAATGCTATCTGTTGCAGTGGTTGGTTCGATCCCTTGATCCAGAACATCGCCTATTATACCTTCGCGACAAATGCTCCGGGATACGGTCAGCTTCAATCCGATGCTGCATTGAAGCGTATTTCGGAAGCCCTCTACAACAACAACGGATGTGTCGCGCAAGAGCAAGACTGCTATGACGCTGGCAACGCCACCGATTCGAACACGATCTGTCTCAAGGCGGACGATTATTGTGTACGTGCGGGGTTTGCGTGTTCATAGACAAGTCTCACGCCAGCCCAATAGATCAACAACGTCTACGTTCCTGCAGTTGGTAACCTGGATCCCTACGACCTCCGCCAGAACTCGTCGGCGTTGTTCCCACCAGAATACTACGTCACTTACTTGACCAATCCAGAGGTTATGAACGCGATCGGTGCTGAAACGACTTATCAAGAATGTCCCGATGCTCCATACGAACTATTTGTCAAGACTGGAGATGTACGTCGTCTAGTTCTCAACGCCCTCGATCAGTCACGACAGTGCATCCGAATGAATATATACTCTACAGGACGCACGGACGTGGCTTCCTCAGCTCTCCGAGTTGGCAAATTCTGGGTTGAAGATTCTAGTCTGGGTAGGTGACTCGATCATAGTCCCTTAGTCCCGCTGAAACTTGATTCCACATCTAGGCTGGTGATGCTGATATCATGTGCGTGTGCATCCAACATTCGTTTGATCATATTCACCCGATAATGTATCATCTCATAGCTGCAACTGGCTTGGCGTAAGTGTTTCAGGGTTCGCTTTCGCTGTTTCGTCACCCACTGAACGTGTCGCAGTGCTACGCCGCCGCCCTAGCTATGGATTGGTATGGCAACGCGACTCTGCATGATACTCCACTTAGCAACATCACCCTTGACGGCATGCCTATCGCCGCCGTCGCCAATGTGGACAACTTCTCCTTTGCGTACGCTCCTTCCGTTCATTCGTCGTGATACACACTCACACTCCAATTTCGAAACAGGAGGGTCTTTGGCGCCGGTCATGAAGTGGTACGTCGAAACTAACTCTCACGTTATATCTCCTCAACGATACGTTTTTAGGCCGCGTTCCAACCCGCGGCAGCTCTGGCGATTTTCACTCAGGTCATTTGCAAAGAGCCTCTCCACTCGGTGTAGGGGCCAGGGTAGTGTAGGGACCAAGGAATTACGTTGTCCAAATTCGCCTATTCCGAAATATCCAAGCAAACAAACATATACCAAAGGAATACGCATTCAATATGAGCAGGGCTTTTGCGTTTGGTGTGTACATTGTCTGAATAGACAAGTTGACGAGGCCCGTCGCGACGTTCGCCTGAATGATATTCTGAGACAAGCAAGGCGGTTTCACCCGGATGAGGACTCACGACGAGGAAGATCACGAGCCCGTTCTTGTTGATGGCCTCGAGTAATGCAGGGGCCAACTTTGGTGTGGATGTCATGGGGTCCTCTTGGAGGATTCTTTTACCGGAGGGATCCGAAGGGATCCTTCAGTTTCGAAATGCGTGTGGGGAAGAAGATCATATCTAGGAGATAAAATGCGAGGATGAACGACGTGTTGTATGCGACAATCCAGAGTGTATATGGCAAGTTTGCCTGTACAGAGAAAAGAAGAGTTTAGAGGATGCACGACGGATCGTGGAGCATAAAGACCGACCATCCTTCTCGAAACTTGAAGACCATGTTGTACAAGGGCTAACAAGGTCCACCATACCAGAGCATACGAAAAGAGTTCGATGGTGATCTTTGCGTTTTGTCTAGGCACAGAGGGATCCAGCTTTGTGAGATGCTCGGAATTACCACCCTCCAACAGGATACGTTGCTGTTTACGGAAGAAAGATGGAGAAGGTGGGAGGATAATCGTGCCAAGAGAAAGGCCCATGATGTGAAGCGAGAGATAGCCTGAATGCATGAGCTTTTGCACTAGAGTCAGAGACTTCACTTACCCAAGAGTGAAATCAAACCTTCCTTGTTGGCATAAATGATGTTACTCCGAGGGGCTTTGAGGAGGAATGCTTCCAACCCCATGAACGACAGTGCGAATTGATGCACTGTTGGAATAGTAGGTCAAACATATCAATCGGAAACTGTACCAATCCACTCACAGACAGCGATCCAAAGGCCTAACAATGATATGGGCACATACTTGATGACGGGATGAAGGGCTACTTCCGCGACCGGCAAAATGGAAAGCGTCAAGAAAAAGTTCCAATGCGCCCCGTATTCAGTAACGTGTTCCTGCAACGAATGAGTTGTCGACTCGAGTGGTGGTAACGAATCACCATACAGGGTATTCTGTTCCCTTCACAAGCAACACTCGGACAATACCTAACACGACGATTGGTAATATCTTTTTGATTATCCGGTATAACTTTGGCTTCACATCCGCGTGTAACTGGAATGGATCCTTGATGAGGGGTATCGCAGAAACGATGCCTTGAGAGAAAACGAACGAGCCAACTCCAACGTCCATCTAACACAACGCGTCGAGACCGCTTCCAAAGACAGGCATGCAGGACAGCACGTACCAGCGATACACCATACGTTTCGCACTTTGCAAGGGAACGTGGGAAGACAGGAAAGTCGACGGCGAGAATGGAAAACACGGTCATCAGCATCATATTAGCGCGGTATGTCGTGAGTGCTGGCAGGGGCCGCAGTGCAGGTTGTGCAGACCTGTCGATGGTACTACTTTCTCGCGGTGTCGCGGTGGGTTGCGGCTTGTTGATCTTTAAAAGCAATGGTGTTCCGCTTTCGATTGGCGGGAGAAGCAGTAAAACGCAAGTTGGAGCCAGGAGGAGCGCCGAGAGTGCACCAGGTGCATCGGCATAGACTGTCAGCGCAAGTGACATTGGTAGGGCTAACACTAGCCATTCAAGAACGAATGGCATAGCACGGAACACGGTTAGGCGCGTTCGTAAGGTGGAATGAAGAACCATCGACGCCTTGAGACTTTGAACAACAAAACCTCGGACATCTTTCAATGGACTCACCAACCCGACTGCAGAGACGACGTTGACGTGGAAGACAGAAGAGCCTATCATTCCGGAGACAAATGCCTCCTTCGAGGCCTTGTAGTTGTTGTCCATCTCACCGCCGGTCCATGGAAGTGCTGAGCTACATGCCATACCAACCCGTCACCACATTGATTTTCAATCCACGTGACCAACGACGCGATCCAAAATACAAGTAGATCATCGAAAGTCGGGTTCTGACTTGCTCTCTATTCGTCGTGACAGATCAGCATACAGCTAACCATCTACTTTCCCTCAATAACCGTCTGCATTGGTCCAACAAAACTATGGCGACCCCAAGTGACCCAGTTGATAGCAACGATGACAACAACTCCACCGACAGCCAGTATAGCATAATTCATGTCGTACTCGTTGACGGATACGACGTGGGCAACACGAAAAGTATGCAAATAAACGAACTGAACTGTCAGAGAGTCAGAGGGAATGCAATAGAAAGACTGATCGCACTGACTAGGAAGCTCACGAAATTGATAGGCCATGACCATTTGCCCAAATGAAACGGACCACGTTCTGGGAGTCTAGCATGGTTGTCAGTCTGCAGCCCCTCCAAAGACCAGAATCACACTCACGAGTCTGGCCAGAATACTCGGATGATGATGGGTTGTAGGTAACTGAGCATTACAGATATCGCCGCAGACGACAACATTGCATTAAACTGTGGAACAATCAGTTCAACCGTCAAGTGAGATGCGACATGTACGTACTGCAATAGCCGAGCCTATATAAGCACACGAAAGG
This sequence comes from Boletus reticuloceps, assembly GCA_018397855.1. Classification (NCBI taxonomy): domain Eukaryota; kingdom Fungi; phylum Basidiomycota; class Agaricomycetes; order Boletales; family Boletaceae; genus Boletus; species Boletus reticuloceps. Next base: position 893,059 of record JAGFBS010000003.1, read on the forward strand.
ATACACCCTATGAGCACCGACATCCACACGCCCCAGTAAGGTGCCTGAAAACGATTCAAGGCCATGAACTTTTCTTTCGCAGGGAATGCATTGTCTCTTGCAAGGGCATAAAACAATCGTGAGCTTGCAGTAAACGCAGTGATCGATGCGGTGACCTGCCCAACCGCGACGACCACGAGGCACAGAACGGTGAGTTTCGGTCCAACCGCGTCATAGAAGAGTTGTGCGATAGGTATAGCATAAGTCGTCGCCTGGACACTGGCGATGCTCTGCACGGAGAAGAGGAGGGCGAGCATGTATGCCAGACCAATAAACCATGAACCTGCGATGCTTCCCACTACAGCGAGAGGGGCGAGGATCTCAGCACGTCTTGCTTCTTCAGCGACCTGAGCAGCTGTCTCGCAACCTTCTAGGGTGTAGATGGCCTGATGCGCTTTCAGTTATGCTGAAGGTTCGCGAAATATGTCAGTTTACCTGGAGGAAACCTAAGAGAACGACAAAGCCTCTCGAACTCCACCCAGTGAAACTGAATTGTCATATGAGGACAGGGGTGACCACGCATACGACCAGCGCACTTACTTTTGGTAGTCGGTAAATACAAAGGCCGCCGAATTCTCACAAACTATCAGCCGATTGCTTACGTGCAGAACGGAGCAATCACCTTCACGGGCGCTTCACAAGTAGTGTTATCACAAGCACAAACGTACCTCCCAATGTCCACCAAACGTTGAGAGTACTCATGCGCCCAATAGCTTTCGTTCCAACAGTGTTGACTATGCCCGAGGTAATATTGACAGCCCAAGCCATGGCAGCAATTTCAACACGGCTCAAGGATCGGCCTTGGCCAACTTCGACCATGGACGCAATGTACAAAGCAACACTGATTTCGTTGTTGGGAAGAATAAAGATCGCAATGGCGCGAAACTCACCTGAGGTTTCCGGCGGTACCGGTGAAGACCAACGCAATGGAGTATATCCATCCTGTGCAAACTAGACTGGAGTTAATCGACGTTTCAAACATGGCTTCATTTAGACGCACACCCGAGGATAGGTAAGTCGGGTTTCATCTTGCAGACCCAAAAGTAAAGGCCACCCAGAGTGGGACTAGGAAACATGTATGAGCTTGCAGGTATAAGAGTCTTTGAAGCTCTCACTATGAGCTACAGATTTCTGCTAGACTGAGGGCGATGAGAAACATGAAGACGCTACATATCTAGCGCGCCGCGCGAAAAAAACGCTCGTTCAGACAGAGAGGCATACGAATCAAAACGAGGCTATGACTTACGTTCCATCCCCAGAACAACCCAACTGGACCTCCAGAGAACAATCCGGTTTGAAAGGCGCTGCTCATCCCAGTGAGAATTCCAATGGCGCAGAACGATATGCCTAGCACCCCAAAGAGTGACATTTCACGCCGAAACTCGGGTTTATACCCGAGCTCGAGGAGACGCTCGTCCGAGGTATCAACATTGTCCCTGGTAATTGTAATAACCTCCTCGATCTTCTCGGGATTTGCGTGCTTTTGAAAGGTCGACATGGAGGGACGTGGAGACAATGTCGCTCAATTTCAATAAGACCCGGGGAAGAAAGTGGTCATGAGGACGCCTGTGGGACGATGTTTGAATGTAAATCTGAACAATGAAGCAAAGATAAGTCAATCGATAAGTGATAAACGGGCACGTGGAGCACCACCCAGAAAACTTCCGATGGGAGGTGTGCTGACGCGACCCATTTGAAGTTCGTCCCGTCCGTGGAGCCGTGGTCAGCATCCTAGCCTTACTAAACTCGCCCCATGAGTAGAATCTGCATTGTGCAAGAATAGTGAGCTCGACAAGGTGGGAAATCTGCCGCGCGCCTTGTCTCCGCTAAGCGAACCATCGTGCTGTAAGCCCATATTAGCGTACCAATCGCGTGTACTGTCCGAAGCGCCAGCCAGACAATATAGAACGCGGTCCGGTTCTGTTCTGCGCGCCTGTGTCGATATTTCCGACGTTGACGGCCTGTTTCCACCTTCAATTGCTCCCGAAAGAGGAGGCCAATCGGCTGCGCGCCCCATCGCTAGGTCCTGAATTGTATGGGCGTCGGGCGACGAATGAAAACGAGCATTTGATATTCCACGTGGTAGGTAGATTATGCACATGAAAGCTGTTCAGGTAAGTATCGTGACAACGTCTGGCACTGTTACTATGCGTAAAAGACGGGTCGATTAGCTGCGGTGAATACGATAACACAACGACTCGTGTGACGACAGGGTTCCCAACACAAAACGTGAGCTGCAAGAAGGATGAGTAAAAATCTAACGTGAGGAAACGAAAGGCAGATGAACAGCAACGAAAATTACTTGATCCTTAACGGGTTTCAGATTCCCTCCAAGAAAAGACCATGCCCGCGCCCGTGGATAGCCACGAGGCTCACCAAACGACGCGCCCTTCTTCCGCTCTTCCAAGAGCGACTTCTATACCGACAGTGAACTCTGACCCAGCCTGTTCAAACACCACCTCTTTTCCCGTCCTTTCCAGGATGGTTGCGTTCATGCTTCTCTTGCTAGCCGAGATGGGTGAATAGACGTGTGCATACCTGGGATACTGTTCGTGTGGTGCCGGAGTGGCTGATACCACTAACGGGCCCTCGGGAGGAGGTGAAGCATATGCTTGCGACAAGTCTTCGCAATGTTCGTCCTTGTGATGAAAGGAAGTGCGACGCGCCTTATGCATGTTGGGGTAGAATATGGGAGTAGGCAATGAGACCGCCCTGGGTCTTGGAACGAGTGGAGAATTGGAAACGGGTGGGGGTTCAGATGACGCCGGCTGTGGGGATGAGATGGATAATGATGACAGTGGCTGAAGTAACAGCGCAGAAGCATCTAATGGTCCCTCTTCGTTGTTCCTTGCAGCAGAGACATCTCCACAGACAACAGCTTGATATGATGGTGGAGGGGTGCTAGGCAGGAATATCGGGATGACAGGGGACGAGGATGCGGAAGGTGCAGGGGAAATCATATGCATGCTTTGAGTACGCGTACGTGGTCGCGATGGGCAGAAGTAGAAAGGATCGTCTTCCCTGCCTGCGGGTCCCTCTATGAGACTACATCCAGGTTCCTCGGCTGTAACAGAGACGGGCACCACCTGCGGGAAACCAACAGCATTGGCCTGGACGGGCTCGAATAGATCCTCGCCATCGTCCTCACACACCGGAAATAGTTTGGTGATGTTGTCAGCAAAGGTCACCCGTGACGTCCTCTTGCCCTTTATCGTTTCCATGCAATGTCCTGAGTTCAAAATACCATACTTGCTGCGAGTAGGTCCCCGCCCATCATCTGCGGCCCAGGAATACAACGCAAGTGGCGAGCTCCGTACTGGTATTCCAAGGGACAGACCTGTGGGCACGATTGGCCCGTGCACCTGCGAAATTCCTTTAGAAGAAGCGAGACCAGGAGGCCGCATTGGTGGCCTGGACGTCAAAGAACTGCCGTCCCACACCCTCAGCGCAGCGCGGGGGGTAGAATATGGAGCAGAAATCTTGATGCCTGAACTCCAAGCGCGCCGCTTTGCTTTGATCTCGAGGGACCTCTCTGTTTCAGCGTCCATCCACTCGTTGCTTGTTCCAAATGATGCGGCTCTTACGATCCTCCACCCTTCCTGACAAGCCCGGCTCCGGACAAGTTCGAGCGCCGCGCAAATCCGATCTAAAAGCTCAAGGTGTGATGCAATAAATTCATCAGCTTGTGAATTCCTGTAGTCGGAATGGTGTGCGATCGAGGATGGTAACGCCTGAGCAGACGGAGAAGGTGCATTCGAGTATTGGGCAGATGCATTTCGAGAGCGAGGACGAGACGAGCCAACTCTAGACACCGAAGGCGGCCGAGAAGCAGAGCAGGTATCATCTCGAGTCGTGCCCTGCGGTATTCGTGCGGGCAAGGCCAGGGGAAGATCTTCTCCATCCTCGGGAGTCCGGAGGGATATCTGGCTGTCATCTGACTGCTCGTCGTCGTTAACATCGGTAGGAGTAAGAGGGCACCTTGACACGTCAAAAGCCGTGTCGGCCAACCCACTGCCATCATCATCGCTGTAGTCAAGACGAAAGTCTCCTGGATGGAGATAATCCAAGCCTGACGAGCGATCCTCGAAACCCGGGACGCTGTGATGTCCCAAACGAGTGAGTTCGAATGTAAGTCGTTCGGTATCGTCCCAGTCATCACCAACAGTGAAATGTTCTCCAAGTAGGCTGTCGTTATGACCGCTATACTCGACTGCAAATACATCAACCTCGTCGATGGAATTGGAGTGGTGGACAAATCGGACACCCCATTCATCCGCTGCAACATTGATTAAGTGTCAAGTCTGGAAATATGAGACTTGCTCACCTTGCTCTCGGCGGGGATAAACAACTCGATCGATGTCTTCCGAATTCAACATGGCCGGGAACGGCGATGGAGCACGGCAGCGCCATTGCTCTGGTACCACAGTCATCAATGCGGTCCCCAAAGTCTAGAGCCTTTCTACCCTCACTGTGAGTTCTCCTGTGCCAGTTTCCGCCTGCTCTTGCACTGCTGACACCAGGGGCATGGGAGTTGGCTGCCTCAAGCGACTCTATTTCCGCCCGAACTTTACTGGCCATCACGATCAAAATCCATTCTACATAGCCAGCTGCAGGCAAGTGTTGAGGCGCCACAGCTGATATGACATGACGTCTCCAGACATCCGCGAGGGTTGCTCGGGCCCGCCGGCGAAGATGGTCAGGATGCTCTGGAACAAGAGTGGATTGTTGAGGAGAGACGGGAGAGGACACGCGACTGGAAACAGGGAGAGGTGGAAGTGGTGCTGGCGGTGGCGCGCTGGACGGTGGACGGGAAAGTGATGATGACAGCGACTTGGGAACCAACGACCTGTTGATGGAATAATTAAAGGGAGGTCAAATCGTTCAAAGGACAGGCATACGATATTAGTGAAAACAAAAGAGACCGTTGCCTCTTGTGTTTGCCCGGCTTCGTGGACTTTGCAGGACTACCTCCAGACGGGAGATCCTCTGCGCTACCAGCCGTGCTTCCAGGACAGACACTGCCTTCCATGCTACCTCGTTGGCTTTCAGACTCGCTGCAGCCTTTGACATCGACGACGACGCCCAACAGCATTCGAACGCAGTCCGAATTCATAGGGATATTGATTACCCGACCATCGACGAACCTCAAGACAAACTCCTTTCGTGGGACGTCCATGGTCACTTCGTCGACGCGAGCGACCAAGCCTACTCCTCGATCGAGCATGTGGATACTTGATGGAGGCTCGAGCAGCAAAGCGGAAGTAAGAATTTGCAGCTGTGATAACCACGCAGCAGGCATGGTGGCGCCTGGGCCAAGATCTTGGAGAGAAAGGACATGCGGAAATGTTAGACCATAGAGAATTGTGGGGTGAGGGGTCGGTGGAAGGAGGCGGATTAGCATCGCGTGAATGCACGCAACAGATTAAGAGGGTGGGTAGTCTAGAGTGTAACGAGAAGAGAAAAAGAAAAAAAAAAGGGTGACGGGGAACGGAGGTCGTCGACGTCCAGCACAAAGGGCGATCGCTGGCCGTCTGATGCGGTTTTCTGTGGGCATACGTGAGTTTACGTTACTGTTTAACCAGATATTGAGTAACACCGCCGTGTTCCCGTTTCCCCCACGCTGAGCGGAGAGTGAGCACATCAGAGACAGCCTGATGTCACACCGTGTCACGCTCATACATGCAGAACACAGCACACGGAATCTGGAGAGAACATTCCGCTCCAGCATTCGAGGTCGCCACGTTATACTCATATCCCACTCCGTCCTGTGCAGATTGACGCCAAGACGCGTGTTCAGTCGATCGACTAGCACAGGGAGCCTGAGGGAGGACACGCGTTGGTACTGCATTAGTCTCGTCGACCGCAATACTCGAATGTGTGTCACAGCAGAAGAGGGGGAGAAGCTAGGCATCGCATCGGCCACATTCATTGTGAAATCCAGCATGCAGAACATGTGAGGCACGGTGACACACCCTCAGTCCACCAACACCATTTATACCACACGCGAGTAGGGTTAGAGTACACCTTTCTTCTCCCCCCAGCAACATGGGTGCAAACCATAGTCAGCCCAAGGAACACAAGGAAGAGAAGCGAGACTCCCCGACGCTGACAACGTTTCTCAAGTCTTCGTCCCGGTTGAACCTGCTTGGACTGGGCAAGCGGTCGCCGCAGCTCCCAGCGACGCCAGTGACTCCACAAGCGACGGTGGCGGTTTACGAGTCACTCCTTGCTGAGCGAAGCACAGCATCACCGGAGATGGATCCGGAGGTTCGGCCGGAAGATGCCGTGGAGGTGAGTTCTATTCCCCTTCTTTATCCGGAACACAACGATAGCGCACATCTGCTGTGGCCGGTTGCCGACATAAATACGACCATCCCTGACTCACACCTTCTCTCTTCTCCACCACAATCAATCATCAGGACCAAGAGCTCGTCATCGCGATCGGCATGCCCCAACAACCTGTGACGGTCCCTTGCCAGGTGAGTTTGCACAATAACCCTTACAACCAGCTGTGCCCTTTTTTGAGTCGATGGCACTGATGATCTTCTCGTCGTTTGGTCAATTCTAGTACCGCACAGGACGTACCCTCGGTAGCGGCACGTATGCAATCGTGAAGGAGGCGATTCATGTCAATACTGGGAAATACTATGCCTGCAAAGTAATCAACAAGAAACTCATGGAGGGCAGGGAGCACATGGTAAGCACTTCCGCAGCCTCTCATCGATGCTATGATTCGCTCGTGTGGCTGCGGAGTTCCTGGGTTCTCCAGTCCACCTCGTGGTATTGTTGATCATCCTTCTCAATGCGCGCTGATTGCCACATCACGCCCGAATCTTGGTGCTTTAGTCACGATTACTAACCAGTGGGTCCTTAGGTCCGTAACGAAATCGCTGTACTAAAGCGAGTGTCCATTGGTCACCCCAACATCGTCACACTCCATGATTATTTCGAGGTGGGAACCACCGCGACCAACAGGAACTGACGCTCATTACTACCACATAGACTGCTCACAATCTGTACCTTTGCTTCGACATCTGCACAGGTGGCGAGCTCTTTGATAGCATATGCGCAAGAGGGCAATATACTGAAGCGTGAGTAGCACAAGATGCCATCCAAGTGTGTTGAGAAGCTCACCTAGGATCGCAGTGACGCCGCCGAGCTTATACGCACCATCTTTGGCGCAGTCAAATACATCCACGACTGTGGTATTGTTCATCGTGACTTGAAACCAGAAAACCTTCTTTTCCGTTCCAAACCCGAGAAAACGTCAGAGATCATGATTGCTGACTTTGGGCTCAGTCGTGTCATGCCGGACAGTAAACTCAGCATGCTTACAGAAGTCTGTGGAACACCTGGCGTAAGCTCTCTTCTCGCGGCTGTTTCGGCTTACTGAGATGTTTTCTAGTATATGGCTCCAGAGATCTTCAAGAAGAGTGAGCCTTTCTTGTACACCGTCTAGCATGCACTCAAGTTTGATCTAGCTGGCCACGGAATGCCTGTTGATGTATGGGCCATGGGTGTCATCACGTACTTCCTACTCGCGGGCACGTGTAGTCACTCGTACGCGTCTCCAGAAAAATCTAACGTTCCTCCTAGGCTATACACCATTCGACCGTGATACCCAGAAACTGGAAATGGAGGCTATCATTGCAGGCGACTACCGCTTTGAGCCGGGTAAACCTCTGGGTACTTCTTGGATTGCGCATCACTGACACCCTGCAGAGGAGTATTGGTGTAATGTGTCGGAAACAGCTCGCAACTTTGTTGCCACCTGCCTCACCGTCGATCCGGAGACCCGTCCAACAGCCGAGCAAATGCTCCAACACTCATGGCTCACTTCGGAAGTCCCACACTTCGTGGAGGGCGCGAACGGTGAACCAGCGGACTTGTTGCCACATGTTAGAAAGGCATTCAATGCCAGGAGGACATGTATGTTCCGTTTCTGTTTCATCCAACCAAAGTGTATATTGATTGCACCGATCCGAGCAGTCCGCAAAGCCGTTTTCAGCATGATGGCGATGAAGCGCATGTCGATGTTGGCTCATAACCTCACACCCGAGCAACATCAACTCAATGAGGACGTGTACCAATTCAAGCAAGAGTCCGAGAAGGAAAATCTCGAGCATGCGGACGTTCTTCACCACCACAACTCGGAGATGTACGACGGCACAGCCTCGCGCGTCTTTGAAGGTTTGGAACCCACCGAAGAGTCTCGCATCGAGGAGAAAGAATCTATGGTCCAGGGACCTGCGGCAACTGGCTCTGGGCCGTCATCTGACCAAGCTCCCTCGATCGCCCCTGCCGAGACTGTCAAAGATAACAAGGAAGTCACCGAGAAGCTGGCAACGGTGAGCTTGGCTGCCAGTGCCAAGGTAAGCGGTGCAACACAGTGCACTTGATTCCTTCCGCTGCTTGTGGGAGTAAACGATGCTTTTTTCTTGCCTCTGGGATTCCCCTGATCCGCCGTCCGTTTTTCTGTTTGCCTAAGGATCCTTCTTTTCTTTTCTCGTTTCGTCACATATCTCGCGATCGTGTGGTTAATACATTTTTGTCTGGTTTTGGTTTTACAGAAAGTCTTTAACCGGTTCACGAGGGGCGGCAAGTAAACGCATGACTAGATCTCTCTGGCAAGGGCGTTCGGCGCGGCGATCGGTGGTGGGGTGCTCTGTTGGGATTCTGGGCCTCGAGAGCGAGAACATATATTTGATGTACCATTTTACACTTGACGATTTGTATACATGTGTTCATGCTGGACGGACACTCACATTGTATAAGTACTCGTGCTTCTTGTTGGTGATTTAGTCTCGGTGGCAACGGGTGGTGTGGACGTGCATGCATTATACCGGGTTTTGCCCTTTGCATTCATCAGACCACACGACCGACAAAAGAGTACTACAGCGTTTCATATTATTTGCTCATACATACATATCGATAATGACAATACACTTGAAACAACGTGATGAATGCGAACGAACAACGAACGGAAGAAAAAAGAATTACAAGGCAGAAGAAGAAGATCATAACCATACTACATGTTGGAGGGATGCGATTACGAAGAACGTATGCATATAACGAACGAGTCCAATGTCAATGTCAATGCTGATGCTGATGCCGAATGCGAGAAACCACACCCTCGATCGACGCGTTCCTTAGAGTCGCTTGCCGGTGGAGACAGCGAGCGCATTCATGAGCACTTCCCACGCGACGTCAAGCGCGCACCAGAGTTTGGTGTCGTTGATCCCCAACGCACAGACGTTCCGCCACAGACCGTTGACCAGCATGGCGTGTGTGAGCAATGTCTCGGCGCTGTGGCTCGTCGCAAGCTCGTCGGAAAATTGCTGGAGAAGCGCGAGGACAGCCTCGCTCTTGGGATCGTCACGGTAGAGCGCGTGGGGAACCGGGCAGGGAAGGAGGGATGTAAGCAAGTGGTCGATGCGCTTCGTGTAGAGGAACATGGAAAGGTGTGGGAAGACATCCGGCGCTGGGATGCACAAGGGTACTATGGGCAGGGATATGGTGGATCCGGCGACGTCTGGACGGGTGACATTCGACGGCGGAAGGATAGGGAGATTGGCGCAGTGGGCAGCGAGGATGATGTTATGAATGGGGAATAAAGTAACGCGGCGTTTGGCGGCAGCGGGGACGTGGCGGGAATACACCGCGAGCATATGGGTAGGCATGTCGGATGAGAGGTCATTAACAACAACGTCGAGTTCCAAGGGGAGAACGTTAGACGACGGCTCCGCTTTGACACCGGCAAGGACTTGAAGCATGCTGTAAGGGTGGATGAGCGACTGAGTGACTATTAGGGACAGACGAGACTCACCGGGGTCCGAGGCACTGAAGGCCTTGACGAATGTAGCCCAGTTCCGTATCGGCCAACTCGGGTGCGACGGACGCGATCGTCACTTTTGTGACCTGGCGGAAAGAGGGGCGAGGCAGATACCGCGGGAGGGTGGAGGCGGACATGGAGACAGCGGGAGACGCATCAGGTGATGCTGCATCGTTGGAGGAGGGGTTGATGAGCAAGGACTGCTGCTTGGTGGCCTTTTGTTTGGCGTGGCCCACTGCGTAACGTGGGTGGTGAGGACTACCCGCCGAGCGAGCGCGTCGGCGACGGGAAGAGCCTTGTATGCCACCTCGAACTTTTGATTTTGGATAGCTGGGAGTGGGAGGAGTGTTTTCCGAGTTGGATCGACGAGGGGAGTTGGCCATGGTGATGATGGAACTTCATCGGGACACACTCGCTCTTATAAATGTTGTGAATTTGGTGGTCCACAACCACTCGGGAAGCGTGACAGAGTGATGCCGTGACACAAATAGCAATCAAAGAAAAAATTACCAGAAAAGGGAGGGACACTCACAGTCGTTCTTACCTTTGCTGGTAATTTTTGGACCCACATGGACCCACAGATAGCAATCCATCACACATCAATCCATTGTCGCCGCAATCATCCGTAGTCACCCGAAGAATGGTTTCGCTTCACCAAGAACAACAGAGCGTCCATTGTCCAATGTCCACACACTTGGAGTTTGAAGGCATCTCCCGTTCTTGTGTGCCGCGTGGCGATGGCCAGTGCTTTTGCTTCCTATCCTGCCATGGCCTTCAAACTCGGTCGTATGCCTCCCTTGAACAAAGCGAGTGGCACAGTAATCAACTCTAGGTTGCGTTGTGCTTTGGAGATATATGCGAGGTGGCGAGCGTGGCCACTGTCAGGGACAATTGAATAACTGTGACGACCAAGGTACCACAGTGAGTGCTACTCAAAATAGGCGGTGAAGCTGGTAAATCAGGGCTGCGTTGCGCTTTACAGATATTCGCGAGGTTGAAGTCGCACATGGCGATGGCTCTTAGGATTGGGCCGTAAACTTACGTATGCTGCTTGGCCGTGCCGCGTGTTGTAAGTGTCTGCACTGTAGGAGGTACGGCGAGCACTGTAAGCGTCAAATGATCGACTAACCGTCCCCTTGATTAAACAGAGGGATTGTGGTCCACGTAGCTGGCATTCCAAGAGCTGCGTCGCCAGCTCCACGACAGCTTCCAGATGCCACCCACCTGGACCACCGTGCTCCGTTCAATGGCGGCAAGGGCAATCATCGGACACCTGCTGTGCTCACCGTGACAGACGTCTGTAACACGAGGCGGTCTGAATACCTAACTTCAGGACTCAATCTTGAATGCCACTTGCCATGGCAAGCGGTTGGTTGAGCAGTCCACAGACAATCGCCATGCGCGATTCCGACTTGATGGATCTCTGCAACGCGCCTGCGTTGCACTTTGCAGACTCGGGTGCCTGCAAGGTAGGGGGTATGACAGCTTTGTCCGTGTGATTGGCTGTCTGTGTACTTGCTTTGCATTAGATGGGCAAGGTGAGTGGAACTCGAGAACTTGAACGGGCCTTGAGATTGGGTGATTGGCTTTTGATCAATCATGTCGATACCTTGACAGGAGGAGGTCCGGCGAGCTTGGCGACCATCTTCGTTCGGGTGATGGCTACAAGGTGGTGAGTGAGTGGCACTAAAGAATGAACTAAATATCCTCTGTGAACGCAACAGAGATGCTGAGTTCAAGGCAGGTTACAACAAATGGCATAGCGAAAGGGGGTGAAGGGGAATCAAGAGGGAGGGGGAGGAGGGAAAGTGGGGGACAATGGGAAGTGATGGGACTTGGCACAGGAATGTTTTTGTTTATGGTGAACGTCACGAGAGCGTCAAAGGGAGAGAACAAACAACCAGACACTAGTGCTTTGGCTCGCGGATTCAGTAAAATTCGTGGGCTCTACAGACTACAGCAATCTACGGGAGGAAGGTCCCTTCCTCACTACCAGTGCACAAGGAATTCTGACCGTAAAAAAAACCGTCAAAGTGGACATGTCTCACCTATTATTCTGTCCCCCCTAGAGGAGGCGCGTCTCCGCGACGATCACGTGAATTGGCGACGCGACAACGGTCACGTGACACGAATAGACGCGTCCCAGACTCCCAGTCAACCAACCAGCTTGAACGGCGATTAGCACTGCAAGACCCGAAATTCATGCAACAGCGCAAATGTCGACTACGACACAAATTCTGTTCAACTCGCCAGCATTACATTCGCTGAAACGCGACCAGCTCGTCAAATTATGCAAGATTCATGGACTCAAGGCTTCTGGAAAGAACACAGCGCTCATCGCACGATTGAGGCTCCGTGCAAGGACTTTACCACTCGATGACCCTCTGAGCATCCCTACTCCCAGCGATAACCCGGACGCGAAGCCCTGCGCAGACAGCGAGGAAGAGGCGTCCGATGACTCACGAGAGGCAACGCCTATTAATAACACGCCTTCTCGTCCCAGCGAGCAATGGGAAGTGGTTATGGACACAATAGCAGAAGTGGACGAAGAGACACTCAGGAGTAACCGAGGTGCTTCCGACCGTCAAGTAGGCGAGTTTGGCACAACTACATCCAAAGGTCAGTCCAGCGCGTAACATCGGTATTGATGAGGAGAGTTCTTTCTCATCTATTAAGTAGCTTCTGTCACGTCGTCTCTCAGAGCTATAGCGAATTCTCTTGGACTTAAACGCAATTTGTCCAAAACCAGTGGCAATACGTCCTCATCCTCTAGTCTCTCCAGCGAGGTCGTCCAATCGTCCTCCACCCTCCCCACTTCTGATCCAAATGAACCACCAGTAGAGCCAATCCCTGGGCAGTCAAATCTCCAGGGTCTTCCCGCTCCTTCAGCCGCGCGGCTCAGTCTCTCCCAGGAGCCAACTACGACCACCATCCGTCTCGTTTCAAATCCCGCCACAAATCTGGAACTCTTACTCTCTCCACCCAAGCTCAAGCCATTCACTACCTCGTTCGACCTTGTCCCTGCCACACCGGGAGGCGCCGGATCTTCCTCAGTCCCTGTATGGCCTTGCTCCCCGAGTGGCGCTGCACGAGAATCCCTGTACCCCTCTATCCCAACGTTTGGTGACTTGTATAAGCAGTCCCTTCAATCTGCTCAATACGACAGTTCGGATATGGATATAGACGTAGACATGCCTGGCGGGCTAGTGGCTCCGTCCGTCCGCAAGCCCACGCCGGGGAAGGCCCACGCTGGTGCACGGTTTAACACGGGGGCAACTCCCAAGTCCAGCGAGAAACCTTCTGCTGAGCCCGTCGACATCTTCTCACCTGCTTCAAAGCCCCGGAAGGCCCCAACCCGCGCGAGGCTTGGTATCCCCAGATCCGAGCCGTTCGTGTTCGGTTCATCGCTTCCTCAGCATAACATGTCGAACCTTCAGTTCCGCACAGCCGCCGACTCCGTGCTGGACGAGATGAACAAGAGACTTGCAGAAGAGGGCGTAGAGGCTGTTGATGCCGACCTCTTGAACAATTCGCCGGACTACCACTGAAGAATCGGTGGAGAAGCAAGAAAGCAATGGTCCCCTTCGTATCGGCGACGTGTTTGAAAAGATTCATCAGAAAGAGTTTGGTAAGATGGACTCCATAACCTCACATTATACGGCGAAGCGCGGTGCTCAGAGTACCGCTTCTCAACCGATTTTGTCCAAGAAGAGGAAATCAAGCCTGGCTGTGAAGGAGAGGCCCAATGGGATACCAGCTGCGCGTCACCGTCCCAACGGATCCAGGGTTGCTAGTGGTGCTTCAGTGATAATGTCCCCTGGCGTCTTTAGCGAGGAGGGCGACGAAGATGACGAGGTTGCAGATAGACGTATGTCGAAGCGACCTCGTGTTGAACGAGAAGAATCAGACGCTCCGGCTCAGCCTGATAGAACGATAGCTCTAACGCCTGGCCCCGAGGAGGAAGCTCAGGAACAGAAGGAGAGGGAGGCAATTCGCCGCAGGCTTGAGCATAACAAAGCCAAGCGTCGGAGCAGTATGGGACGACCAAGCCTCGGACGTGCAGCCTCTCCGTGAGTGTCCCTTCCGTTCTCCAATAGCTGGCTAATGATCTGATTCGATAGCAAAAGCGAAACCTGCGCGGTTCGGTTTCTTTGCTTCTGCTAAATCCCTTGTTCAGAATGTATGGAACCGGGGTGCTGGATCCAAAGCTCCATCAACCATACCCGTTTCGAAGCCAGCTCCACCCAAAGGGGAGACGAAGACACTTCCTAAATCTACGGAAGCGCAGAAATCATCCGTGGTCCCTACCCCTTCATTGAATCCACCTGGTTCGTCAGCTGCCGCGAACCCAAAGTCATCGACCGTAGCTGGCTACGGTCAGTCCCACAACAAAGGCAGTTCTCTCATTGGATTCTCGTCCCTGGGCAGGAAAACTGGTCTCGCAGCAAACAATAGTCGAGTTTCTTCGATGGAAGCAAAGTCTAACGGCATGAATTCGACAGCCAACCTTCAGAAGCAAGCGACTTGTATTCCTAGGTTGAGGACCACGTCAACGTTCATGGCCCCCACCGCAAGCTCACTTGCCAGGATGAGCAACGTCGCTCGCATTCCAGCTTCTACGGCGACGCATAACGAGAATTCAACTCTCACTAAAGCAACGAGTTCCAAGCAACGGCTTGCAATGTCACCTCAGCCGGGCGCTACCATGGAGCAGATTACGAATAGTCCACGAAATCCAGCCCACTCCCCTCGCCCAGCAAAGATCTTCAGTCAACCCCTCAGTCCACCTCCAGCACATGCTCCTATGTCGTTGACCGCCGCAGCAACACGCATTGTTGGTCCAACTGCCAAAGAACGATCGTCCTCATCGGTAAAGCCTCCGGTCCTCTCAAACCCAAAGTCCTGCCTGGCCGCAGACCACGAATTTCGCGTTCCAAGGTTATTGCGAGGCTGGCTTCGCAGAGAGCGGCAGGTACTCACTCGAGCGCGAATGCTGGGACTCGGAAGGCAGGCGGCAAGGTACGTTCTAGCATGAGTGCTGAAGCCGCCGGCAAGACAAGGCAGTCGTACAACGGCGCCCGAGGCGGAGACATGCTAATGAGTGCCAAGAAGCGAGTACGTCAGAGCGAGCATGCACGACGGAAAAGCCGTGTGGTGAGTGGTGAGGAACGAGGATAGACGTGGACTAGGCTGTGTTTCTTTTTTTCTCTTGCGATACCTGGACACGTTAGACGTTAGCTCAATGTATGATCCGATAATATGTTTCTTGTCTTGATGCATCTTGTTCCACAAATGTACTCCATGGTACTTTGTCTTATTTATGACTGTCGGCCTGTCAATTAGTGTTGCGGCTAGCCTCAAAGTTGTCACGAGACCCTGCCTACTAGAGTGACAACTGACACCAGAAAAATGACGTTGACGTCGGGTCACTCCGGATTGCAGTCTTGTATGCCGTGATGACAAGCCTGAGTGCACGACAAATTGCATGACGGAACGTTATTTGGATTCCCTGCCCTGACTCGGTAGCGTGTGCACCGAACCGAGCAAGAGCCGGAGTGAGCTGGCAACGTGACTTGACCCGAGGGTGCGTTGACGGGGGAGCGATCGGACGTCGTTGGCACGATGTTGTCGTTTCCCAGTGGCCAGCGTGGAATGTGAGTCAACACTGAACTCAATATATACCCTGAACCAATATTCAACTATTCAATACAATACTGGCTCTCCATTTCGACTCGGGGAAAAAAAAAAAAAAAAAAAAAAAGGGCCCATCGTGGTCGTGCTGACTCGAAAGGTTCAATGCTGTCATCAACGCCGAGCCAATCAACGCGTTGCGATGGGTTAAGTTGTTGTTCTCGGCATCAGGTGCCTTTCTTTCAAGTTGGGATCATGATGATTGATGGCATCCCGCACTGCGGAAATGAAAGGATGTCAACTCATCTCCGAGAAAGAATGGGATCAACTGAATGCCATGGGGCGTGTTGGCGTTACCGAGCGGCTCGCCATTGGGACTCACATACGGTCATGATCGCAGCAAGGATAGGTGTTCAACCGAATTTTGAACCGAGCGCACAGTGGGGAGAGGCGAACAAGGATGGTGTATTACTAGGGACGTACTCTACTCAAAAAAAGTCCGAAAGGAAGGAGGGTGCGTGCGTGCGATTAGGAGAACGGAGGTTCGATCGTAGGGTACATACTGTGTATCACAAACTTTCTCGAGTCATGATCCTCGTCCCGGGACGGATGCGTGTCGTATGAATGCCATTTTAGGGTGAATGAAAAGAGCATGATGCGAGTACAAATGAAGCAACGCGGCATGAACAGCAAGGTTTTGGTAACGTCATGCATTCGGGGCGGGACTCGAACGTCTGCCCCTGACGTCCATTGGCGCGCCTGCTGCTGCGACGCGTTGACGATTACGCCGAGCCTCCACGGTGACCGTCCACGCTGTCCGTACGATGCCCACGAACCCTGCATCGCGTGGACCGAGAACAAGATGTTTTTCCAAAGTCCCTGATTAAACACGATGTGATCGGTGAGCTGCCTATCGCTGC
Organism: Boletus reticuloceps; assembly: GCA_018397855.1. Taxonomy (NCBI): domain Eukaryota; kingdom Fungi; phylum Basidiomycota; class Agaricomycetes; order Boletales; family Boletaceae; genus Boletus; species Boletus reticuloceps. The sequence continues at coordinate 909,481 of JAGFBS010000003.1, forward strand.
ACAGCTCCCCATTAATTGAGCCATGGCAGGAAGAGCAGGAAATTCACTAATCACTTCCGGTGGGAGCAAGCGGCAACAAAGCAGTTGCGAGCGTTGTTCGAGGCCAAGGGCGAAGAGGAACAATAACGGTATGGATGGAGCATGGGGGACGTGGAGAGGGACGACGGGAAGGGTAACGAATCGACCGCAATTGGGGCGCGTTGAGACGTGCGGAATCGGGTAAGGTGTTTCGGGTGGGCTCTGTGGTATGATATTCGTACGAAAGTCTCGTACGTGCAAGTCGGCGCGAATTGGGACCAAGATAGGAGAGTAGGAGGGCTCCCATTCGCTTGGTGGAATATCAAAGACAGCCAGAATGTGGGATGGTACGGGGGCATCCTTAAGGACGCGCAGATCGACGGTGGAGGGGATAGAAGTGCCGGGTTGCAGTGTCATCTTCTCAACATTCAGTCGACGGTAGAGGAGACTTTTTGATGTCAACGAAAGAAGATACGATGGCAGGAGTGGTACTTACTCGAGATGTTCATCTTTCGTCCGTACCAGGCACCGTATGGGAAGTAGGCGAGACTGTTTCATGCCTGAGAATGTGTTCCGACAACGTCAAAGGAGGTGGGAGGTGTGCAGATGGGAGCGACGTAGGGTGCTGAAATGAAACTAGAGACACGGTCGTCAGTCAGAAACGTCGTTCCGAGATCAACCCCCGAGTTCGAAGTGTGGACTTGTCGGAAGTGGAAGGACGGGAAATGACGGGAGGGGCTAGAAACGGAGATGGGCTTACCGATCGTGAGGAATGAAGGTGCGTAGATGGAATCGGCGCGTGGAGACCTGGATGGATCAGTCTAAACAGCAAGCGATACGACCGTGACCATGAACGAGGGAGTGAGTCAAAAGAGTGCGTGAGAGGAGGATCGTTGAAGGTCTCGAATGCGCGCTTTTTAGCTTTGCCAGCCAGCGACGATGCGCCGACAGCCACGAGGCGGATGCCACGTATAATAATTATGGCCCTGGCAAGAAGACCACGATGCGACAACGTGCACTCAGCAACGCAGGGTTCTGGACGACCGAGATGAGCGTGAAGAAAGTGGGCAGTGGGACTTTATCTTGCCTTTCACAAGCGACACCTTTATGCGGGTAGACCAGATCTGGATGATTCAGGGACAATTTTTCAAGGAAAAAAGCTTCCGTTGCTGCCACCGATTCCGTTACTTGCCGTACTATGTAGTTTCAAACGCAACCCGGACCCGTTCAACACGTCGTTATGGCTCGTTCTCTGTCTGATATTCGACTGACTCATGCTATGTCTGTCATTCCAGCGTAATATCTTCTCAAGCCTAGTCAGCGGCTTTCATGACATGGGTCAGATCTTGAGTTAATTAATGGTTCAGTTTCGGTTCATTTTACCGCCTCCCTGCTAGTTGGAACCGAACAACTACACGTGCGCCGGATTAATTGATCACGCTCCAAACGCATTCTACAAGTAACGCGAAGGCTCCAGGTGTCTCATCTTGACACTTCTCCCACCCATGATTAACTCAGAGATCACCTTCGCGGTTCCTGGAGCATTGCAAATACCCTGTGCTTGAGTTAGGATGGTGAGTCTACTGAGGCCAAAAGTAACTGACCCAGCAAGTGTGCCCAGTTGCAATATACAATCCCTTTGCGATTTTCCGCACTTCCCCGATAATTGGTCCTCCGCCATGAACGTTAACCACTGGTAGAAAGCAAGCCTGGCGTTTCTCCACTGTCGCCTCTCTGAATTCCGTAGAAATACTCGCGACTTGTTCCCAAATGCTTTGGCATGCAGTTTGATCCACTTCAACACCGTCCACATTCGTAGGGAGTGGTGAGTCGTCTGCAAGTCCACATGCATAGATTTCATTATCGGGGCGGGCGTAAATTTCGGGGGTTCCCACCCCTCCTCCCGGAAGGGCTATCTCAGTGAAAAGAACATAAGGTGCTATCGTCACCTCAGGGTTGGGGCGAACAGTGACGCTGTGGGCACGTGTCGCAGAGATAGGCAAAGAGGATACGATCGATGGCGACCACGCCCCAGCTGACAAGACGACGTGGGTGGCGGGGGTGACCTTCGAAGAGCCATCGATCGGATCGTTGTAGCGAACACCTGTGACACAGCCATCTTCTTGTTCGATCGCGGTTGCACTTCCTCTGAGTAGAGTTGCCCCCTTTTCCATAGCAAGATCCATCATGCTAGTGGTAAAGAGGTACGGGTGCACCTGTGCAGTACCGTCAGGAGCAGACATTGGGCTGTAAGACTCGGTGAGGTGCTTCTTCACCCAGTTCAAGTCATCCGGATGAACTGATTCATCCCTTGGTGACACGACACCAGGTGAGATATGAAGTCCGGCCTTCTTTGCCAAGCTCTCACCCGTTCCCCGATGAGTAAAAGTTTCGCCCCGTCCCTTCCAGCTCCCGCAGTTAGCAAATCGCCAACCCCACCTCTCCTTCCCGTTGTGTTCATTTGCTAGTCTGATGTGCTCAGGAAAAGAAATGTCGACGAGTTCGCTCGGATAGGCCCATTTGGCGACGAGCCCACCAGCCTTTCCGGAAGCCCCTTGTGCAACACCGTGGGTCGATGCTTCCAACACGGTAATGCTGGTAGTTGAGGGAGAATATGAGTGATGTCTAGTGAGATAATAAGCAGAGGTACAGCCTATTATTCCACCACCGATGACGACGATGTTGCGGTGCTGATTTTGTGCCATGTGGACGGAGGTTTCGGGCTGGAACAAAAGGGACACTAGTGAGGTGATGACTCAAAATCGACTGGCACACGGTCTCAGACTGCCACTGCTGTCACCCTCCCCACTACTGCTGACGTAATCTTGCTTTGACCCCCATGTGAGGGGTGTAAGCCAATCTGGGCAAAGGTTACCGTGCCGGTGTGGACTGCCCTCATTCAAGTGCCAATGACTCGTCGTCGTCCACGGCGGAAGTGTCTCCAATGTCAAAGGCGCACAGCGTTCCAGCAGATATGAACTTCAAAATAGTGGTTCACGACTTCGTCGCGGTCGGGGACACCTCGCCCACAAGGACCGCCCAACAACTGGAAAAAGGACGCGACCTTGCCGTTGCTTGCTCAAGTGGTGATCAGTGGGTGACACCACAGTCGACCGAAGATTCGTCCATGTTCAGTGCGTATCACGTCAGATTCATCTACTCATACTGAGATGGAAGTAGCATTGCGTCGTGAAAGACTCTACCAATACTGCCTCAGTCCCCCGACTTTGACAACTAGGATCAAGTCCATCAGCATTCCGGAGTGGGGTCAACCATCCCATGTAGATGACCCTGATCGTTCCCGGTTATACGACCTTCAGGAGTTTGAAAGTACCGACTTCCAAACCTCGTTGATGCATTCCGGAATCGGACTTATTAACCCATCTCGCCGCGGGAAGCGCGTACAGGGTGATGGCCTGAGCGCGAGTGAACCGGCGAAACATCTCCGACTCGAAACTTGCAGTCTCCTGGATTTGATACCACAGGTTTGTGCATGCCATCCAACTCCGCTCATTGCAACTCACCGTCTTTAGCCACATTTCATACCAGCTCCCGCAGCAAAGTTCCGGCCCGTTGACCCTAGTAAAATTCCGCCTTATCAAAAGACATCGCCGTCACCCATCACTCCATACGATGCGGCCGCAGTGGACCAATTATTGAATGGCAGGTATAGGAGGGCTGCATGGCTTATTCCTGTGCGCGGCAGCTTGCCGTGGGATGGTGCCTCCACGGCGGTGATTTTGGAGGGAACACAGGTGGCCTCGCGCTCTCCAAGTCCAATTCCATGCCTCCATGCGCCTGCGGCTCAGCCCCGTGCGATAACGTGGACTCTGGACTCTTTGCAACACCTTTGGAGCTTTCTCGGATCGATCCAGCAAGCCAAACATTTAGGACCGCTGTCGTTATCTTTCCATGCTGCTCCCGTGGACGCGTTCTCAACAAGGGACAGCATTTCTGAGCCAGTTTGGGAAAGTAATCACCCCTATTACCACCAGCTCTCGTCGAGGCATACTGCGGGGTCCCCGGATGATTTCGCGACGGACATCTGCAGGGCTCACCTAGAAGGTGTAGATTATATCAAAGTCTTTCACGACATGCCATGCTCGTTATCTCTCCGCAACATCCTGGATGCATATCGATATGAGCCGGTTAATGGGGAGGTTCCAGGCCGATCAGGTGCCAACGATCACAAGATTCGCATACTCAAGGGTGCTCATCTGGTCCTTATGGATGAATGTTCCAAGGCCGCTTTTTTGATGTAACGGGAAGGCAGAAGCATTTTGTGGTTCCTTGGTCGCTGGGATTCACCAATGCGCGGAGAGTGGCGTCGGTTCTGCCCCTATGGATAACACACGGGTTCTGGTGGTCATCAAGGCCGTCCGTCCATCTTATTCACCTGACGTGGAGCGGCGAGAAGAAACCGCGGACAGCTATGGAGCTGGGGACTTCGCGCGTACCTTGACCCTGGATATCGTTTTTTTCAGAATACTGCTGGCCATTTTGAGTATCCAAGCGCTATCCCTGCGGTGATTTGGGAGTGGATCGTTCTGCGCCAATAGCAAGTACAAACACAGACGTTGCGGAGGAAACAACCAGGTTTGTACAGTAATTATTATTGTCCACGTTACTGAGGCGCGAGTGAAACCTTTCTAGTTCATTTGATGTGAACAGGTATCAAGGGTTTTCCATCCTGCGTCTCCTGAGCATTTTGATGATGAAATAACGCATTCCAGCATTCAAATATTCATGTGGATCAGGTCGCTCTCCAGGCACTTATGAGTGTGAAATGTTGTTTAGTGAACACCCACGACCTATTCAAACATCGATGAGGCGGCCCAGACCTGATTCCCATCTGCTCTCCGACTTGCGTGGATGAGCGCCTCAAGCTTGTCGTGTGTCACTCCTGGAATTGGCGGGCGGGTTTGGTTGATCATACACGACGGCGATTAAGTCCAAACATCGGGGATTCGCATACAGCGGTAGGCCGACTATTGCCTGTTTGCCGCGGTAATATGGGCCTCGGTGGGGGCAAGGTGGGAGCGTTACCTCGGAATGGAACTTTACCTTGACTCGGCATCCGCCTTTCCAAGGTACGTTCTCTGTTGTCACTGGCAACGACACGAATTCTGAACTGGATCCCCGTCTGAAGTCCTCCGCCCAGCTCACCTGTCCCTGGGAATAGTTTTGAACTTCGGAACAGATCGGACAGAAATGAAAACAGATTCGAGCCGAGTGAGCGACAGAACGAACTTGGATGTGTCTCGTGTCGTAGCGGCCGCGTCCATAAGTTCACCAACACCTTTGCCCGATGAAGTTCACTTCCGGATGTACACGTGTTGAAGAAGGGTTACGTATGGGGTCGAGCACGCTGCAAGAACTAACCCGTTCTGGGCTCGGAGACTCGATCGCTGACTCGAATCGCTCACTTCATTATCTCTACATCATTTCGACATAGCAACAGTCGGTCGGTTGGTTTCGCCTCGCCATCCCGAACCGCATCCATGGATGGAACATAGCGCCCAAACTGGGTCAGTTTATGTCAAAATCCTCGCGACCGCCCTCATTTGAATATTTATCCAAAGATCCATCTAGTTTTCTCAGGCCGAATTCTGCGGGCTGTGGGGATACGAATAGATGCCTTCGGACTCGAGCTGCTCAGAACCTGTTGGGACCTATCCTGTGAAGTTGACAGGGGGGCGTGGTCGGCGCCAGGTTACGCTCCGACCACGGATAAGCAGCTGCTGCGTGCCCTTAACCATCGGCACCCATCCATTTCGGGGCGGTTTCGCGCCACACTCCAAGATGATACCATGAGGTGACCACGATGCCGCTTTCTTCCGCCCACGTAGGCTCACAGGACACCCATCTGCAAATCAACCAGTATATAACCTCCAAGTAATTCGACTCCTAGGATCTCTCACTGTTACCATATATCATTACTCTCGTTCATCGCCCACTAGTACTGTCTCCTTGTCTCGCATCGCACGCTCCCCCTTATGCATAACCCCGCAACCGCGTTCTTCACTGCAGAAGATAAGCAGCGCCACCCTTACCTCTCATCTGTTCTCGAGCCCAGCACGCAGAAGGTGATCGCCACAGCTGCAGTCCGAGTGTATTACGCCCCATTCATCAATGCACACTTGAACTGGACCTACTCGAATCTCAGAGGCATCCTCGTCTTCGGACGCGATCGCGAAGCTGGTAATCCCCCTCCAGGCCGTGGTATGGGCACACACGGTCTCCGGTTGAAGGAAAGATACTGGTTCCGCCTCGTCGACATCAAGACGGACAGAGTCGTTTGGATGTTCTCCGTCCCGGAGGTGTTCGAATACAACAAGGACAAGCCCTTTTTCCACTACTTTTCCGGAACGGTACGTTGCAACGCCCAAACTGTGCTTGTGGTCTGACGTTGACACTAGACTCGCACGTTTGGTTTCTGTTTCGACGACGACGGCGAAGCAGCCGTCTTTTTCAAAAAAGTCGTTGACCGAACGCGACGTCATTGTGTGTTTTATTCCCCTTGTTTGCGGGTAACGCGTCTCCCACGGAGGGAAACGACTGACCTCTGTACGTACAGCCGTCTTCGTCCCTTTTGCACCAACTCGGCCAAAAAGGACAAGGAAAACACCAAAACACTGCCGACCGCCAAGTTCAAGTCCATCAAGGCCAATCTCATCTCCGGCCCCGCCCCGCACTCATTCATGCACGTCTCCCACGTCGGCGTCAACACGCGAGGCATCATCGAGTCATCCAAGAACATCGAACCCGCGTGGGGCGCCTATGATTGCTGATCTACAAGGATATGGGATCTCGCCTGAACTCATGGGTAACAACATAGGGTTCATAAAGGAGTTGGTCACCGGCGTTCCTACCGAACTGACGACGGCATCACCTTCGCCATGTGCGTATGTGTTTTTTCTCTTTCTCGCTCGTTTGCTTTGTGTCGATGGCCTCATATGTGTTGGATCTGACGCTCTTTTTTTTTTTGGCACGACAGCGTCCCCTGTACCACCACCCACGCCAGTCAATCCACTTCCAGGAACGAAGCGCAAGATCCGTCGCAAAGTGATGATTCTCTAATATCTCGATGTTCACCCACGTTGCGTTCACCCTCTGTCCCGTGTTTGATTGATCTCAAAGTTGACGTTTTTTGGATTCAAAAATATACCCCCTCCCATTCCTATATTGTGATAGTAGTATGGTATGAATAGCATTACGTGTAGCACGAATGGTTTACTGGACGATAGTATCTTAGTAGTCGAATCAAAAGGACTTTATGGTAACTCTATTTCCTGAGTGGTGGTGTAGTCTGAGTCAGGCGCACAGTGGTCGGCTGTGTACGTTATCTTTCGTCATCGGAGTCCGGCACGTAGTGTAGACCCTTCACGTTGCATAGATCGTGTTATAGGATATGTCGTGGAGAAGGCACTAAAAACGACTCAGGTCTCGGCCAAAGATCCCTATCGGAAACAAGATCATGAGTCATGATCACGACGAGAACGGCGGAAATACAAGCACGTACAGTTCAAGAACCTTTCAAGGCGATCGGGAGGTTAGATCCAACAGGCGGACAAGGCAAACTCCGAGAGACTCACCAGTATGTCGGGACTAGAATTCTGGAAAGAGGTCAAAGGGGGTTGATGAATGTCCGTTTGGAGATAAATCTATCATCCACGCACTTGTTTCGAATGCTGAGGGTCATGGTGAAGTATGCGGACCGCCATAGGAGCCATGCTAGCCGGCCTGACTCCTTTGTTTTGATGCCGGTCTCGGCGGTGGAGCGATCATAGATGGCTTTCCTGTACAAGGAGTCATCAGAAGGGTTGTTCGGAAATGGCTCGATAAATGTGATAACGACGCACCAGTCACCAAGATATGCCAAGCTGCCCTGGTTGTGAAATTCAAACGGTTTGGTATGCTCTTGATCTTTGATAATTTTGTTCAGCTTTTTGACCATGTACTTGGCCTTCTGATTGGCAACTGCTCATGTGAGAATCAGCAAGACTAACCCCAAACCCTTGAGCGGGTGATTGGGCAAGGGTGCCGACCTTGGGCTGTCGCAGGGAGCTCTGCCGTTTTGGTAATCGCGGCATCTCCAATCGCCCATACATCAGGATCGATTTGGCCATCTTTGGTTATGACGTTCAAGTTATTGTCAGTCAAAAGACTTTCCAAGCGCAACATCAGTCTGGAATATGTCGTGAAGATAACCCAACACTCCTACCCTTGCGATCTCTCATGCTTCGAGATGTAATCGATCGACTGGATCAATGGGTTGGGTGCTAACCCCGTACTCCAGACAAGGAGACCGAACGGAACTGCGGAGCCTCGTGAGTTGAACAGGAATATCAATAGGGGCTGTTCCAGAACCTTCTCCCTGTTCCTTCACAAGCATCTTATCCTGTAGCAAAGTGCGTAAGCGCAAGACTCCATATAAGGCAAGGGGCGCTTTGACCTTTTCGACACGTTCGACGTGATGTCTGGTTTTGATGCTGATACCATCTCTGCGAAATTTATCTTCGGCGTAGCTATCATACCAAACTCAGAACCAGTCCATTTCACAACAATTGTGCACCGCCCACGTTGCAAGTGACCTATCAAAGCTTCCAAGGATGTTCGGTGCCACGTCATACAGTGTAATCTTGGCTAGCCGAGCCAGAGAAGGGTAGTGTTGCGCCACTTCCGCGTGAAGAAGATCGTGTAGTTCAGCGGCGAATTCAACGCCAGTGGGACCACCGCCTGGAACGATTGTCACGCGTTCAGGAGCCCTTGTCAAGAAGTAATGAGATTGTTACTCGCCCACGATACAGAAGTTGAGCAGGTTTCGCCGTTGTATGTCCGAGAGAATCGGTTGGTTGGCCAGCTCAAAACCTATGCGAAATTGAGTGCTGTATTGAGGAAACCCACATGCACCCACAATCAAGGATGCGTGTCCTTATCGCCCGGGCGTCCCGGACATTCTTTAGAAAGTGCGCATACTCCTTGACTCCCGGAACATCGAAAGCTGTGGTGACAGTCAGCCACGCCCACAAGCCTAACATAACTGACCCACTCTGGGAATATGCCCCAACAGCAATGACCAGTTTGTCATACCGTACTGTGAAAGGGGTACTGGCCCCGGAAGATTGCGTCTCGTTGGAACTCTCCACTAACCGTGCAGAGGACCTTTCAGACGACAGAGAGGGTGTAGCCGGCATCTAAAGATCAATTGAGTGAACGTTTGTCTGCTTGTTGACCGCATGCAACTTGCATACGCACGCATGTAAGGACTTTCTGCTTGAAGTCTAGATAGGGTTTAATTTACTGGACTGCACACAAAATTTGCCGCTCACCAATGGCATCACACCAAGCCTGGTAGGCAATCTAATCGAGCCACAAGATCGGATGAATTATACGCGCAGGAAGTGGTAAAAAAAGCATGATCCCTACCACTTGGGGAGAGTACCTTCTGACCTGCCAAGGAAGAATGGTTGGAATTCCGATCAGAACACCGAGGACCGCAACACTCACTGGTTCGACAGCGCAACGGAATTCGAGTGTTCCGACGGCACAGCTCGCCAGCAATGGTGTGAAATTGAAGGCATTGGTGGGGGAAATGATGGTGACATCTTCACCGAGGCCGTGAGTTTGAGTGTCCCACCTGGGTAGAATGAAACTATGCGCACTCCACCGTTTCTTGTCAATACCTCTCAGAACCTCGTATCCTCCCCATCCTGAACCAAGAATCACGAGACGCTGTTTAGACCTCGACGCCGAGGAGCTGAACATGCGCACGACGTGGATTGGGTAAGACGAGCATCGAACACTAGACCGCAGCAGGCTCATCGAGTAGGAGGAGGATGAGAGGGTAAAATGTGAGTGGTAGGTACTGAGGGTATAAAGTAGTAAGCGGGTCGGGTTGTTTCGGAAGTCTTCGTCAATGCGGTGACGTCACGCGACTTGGCAACGACGGCGACGGCCGTGACGCCGTTGAGCTCGCTGCGAGTCTCAGAGCACATTCCAAGATTCAACCACGTCCCAAACACCTCCATCTAGAACTTATCACGCCTGCGTCCCACAGCCAAGCATCTGCGACCGCGATCGAAGTCGCTTGGCGTTGTAGACCCACACTGGCGATACACCATGTAACAGCATTACTCACTTCCACAGCACCACACACACGAGGTGTTGTGCATCGCCGGTCGCGCTACTTGGCTGGGAGGACAACCCGGGGAGAGTCGTCACTGAAATCAAGATTGGAAGATCTAGACGGAGGATTTCTGGTGGTGGGGAGTTATCCAAAGGGATTGAAAGAACTGGGACATGTGCTATGGGAGGGAAGATAAGGTCAACAAAGTCAAGGACCACCAAAGACCCTAACTATGGGGAGAACGGGCCAAATTCTCGCACTTTGATCGCAGGCACTCTGTAACTACATGCTTACATAATGATCCACATCTACACACAAAGCCATGTCTGCAGACTCTGCACAAGAGCTCTCCTCTACCTCGATGTCACAGACCGAAGACAACAAACGAGTCGTTTCCCCGACAAATATCGAAGATACAGAGCAGTCACCGGAACCAAAGCTTCCGGAAGACGGAGATAACAACTCGGCGGAGACGATGACGATGGAGGAACGTAAAGCAAAGTTGGAACAACTCCGGGCTAGAATGGTGAGCTTCCTTGCTTGCCGCACTCAGTGCGGCCCTCATCGCTTCTCTTCCATAGCGGTCGTCTGCGAGAGAAAACAGGCAGACACTCGTCGAGGAGTCTGCAAAGGCCAAACTCACAGTTCGGGATGCCGCACGACTTGAACGACAAAAGAAATTGGCGGAGATACTGCGCACACAAGCAGAGGCTGAGGCTCAAGGGGAGGACATCGAACGCCTGAAGAACTGGGAGTGGACGATAGAGGACAACGAGAACTGGGAGAAGAAGTTGGCGCGGAAAGCACGGAGGGCAGACTACGAGTTTCATGGTGCGTCTTCAGCCCCTTCCTAGTCACGCGAGTTGATTTGGAGTTAAAGATGACGCGCATGCTGCACGGAGACGGTACAAGAAAGATCTTGACCTCCTCAAACCTGATTTGGAGGCTTACAATCGGCAAAAAGAGCAGGCTTTGGGTTTGGTTGCTGGCACTCTTTCAAAGTCTGGGAGTTCGACGCCTTCAGGTGGTTCATCTGCTCTGGTTTCTTTCGACATCACAGGGAGCCAGGTTTGTTACCATTCTACGTGAGACTCGCGAAGTAAGCTGACAGGGTCAAAGATGGTTCCAACAACCGAGCAAAGGAATGGCTGTGGACAACTTCTACAGGGATGCAAACACGTTACTTTACGCAGATAACAAACCAAGTGAAGACGCCATTGACCGGGTCATTGGTAAAATCAACCGAGAGCAAGTGGATTTTTGTCTCTGTTTGATTTCGACTCACCCTGCTCCCAACAGCATTGACAAGAAGGCGAATTTCTCGCGCAAGAGACTCAACGAGGATGAGGGCGACATCACATACATTAATGAACGAAATCGGGTGTTCAACAAAAAGGTGCGATCATTCACTCTTCTGGTTGTTGCACTCATTTATGTTCATTTTAGATTGCAAGATATTACGACAAATACACTGCTGAGATTCGGGCAAGCTTTGAACGTGGAACTGCGCTATAGCCTGTATACCTTGGTATCATAGTATTAGACTGTTATTTATATTGTACTGTGTTCAACATGCAGTAAGACACCGCCATACTGAATGATTCCAAGAGATGACATGGCGATCACCTGGGGCCGCCATAAACTGCTATCATCTCAATAACGAATCCTTCGTCCCAGTAGGGCGGTGCGAACCGACGAATGAAGACGGATACAATGTTGAACTGCGGATAGCGGTCAATTGATACGTGGCCCGAGTGAGATGGTGAAAAAGTAAGAGAAGAATGGATCAGAATTGCAGATGCATAGAGTCAGCAGCTGAACACGCAGTTCATAAGACTGTTGAGCTTGAATGTGATATTTTGTTCATCAAATGTCGCGAAAAAAAAGCTCCAAAGAGATCATCTTCGACTCACCAGTGAGATGTTGAGGTAAAAAGGCGAATTCAGACTCCGTGCGTTGTAGCTGCAAGTAGTAGTTGGCTCAACTCCGACTCGCCTAGTACAGATCTTGTATCCCACCTATACTATTATGGTTTCTCAGTGTACGTCCAGACGGCTGTCGTTGCATCAATCAGCCCTTGTGCGTCCACTCTGGCTCATCGTTCAATGCCTTAGGTTGATGTTTGACTGGAGATCCAATCCCCATACTAGAATCCTGAACTCACACCGTCGTTAGCAAGAGTTCTCGCGACGCAGACAGATAAAACTAGAAGCGTTCGTTCTAATGGAAAGTAACACCTACCAGTGCGTTCTCAGCATATTACGCGACCATCATATGAGCTCGCTTCATGAATAAAGTTTGTCCCGCATCTCCCAATGTCAGTATTCCTCGCACTACGACCATGCGTGGCACAATAGCAGTATACTGGTGGGCGGCAACATTAGACCTGACATGGATACGGTACAAGCGGCCGGTTGGTCCTTTCCCTTACATTTTTGAGTGGTCAGCGCGTGCTCACGCCGCCTAGTACTTGCTCCGCCATGAGACGGTCACGGTTAAGTGCTTGATCTCCGAAAGACTCGGATACCATGCATTATGATTATGGTCATAAAAGCGGCAGTACTGGCCACTGCGGTCATCCCGGAGGATGAATCGACGACAACTCGACCGCTTCCTAGAACGTCCGATGGTTTGAGACTGAGGTTGAAATTGAAACGTGCATGATAGTATCGACTGTCATTTGGATCCGAACCTCGAAAGCACCGCTCCCGGAGCGCAGTCTCGTACAGACGCATCTGTCAAGGCTCAGGCAAGGCTGACGCTAACGCAGGGTTCGTCGGCACTCACCAGATTCAAGCGATGAGATTAGAATTATGGTGCCACCGCCGCTCCACTGCTAATTGTTCAACATCTTACTAGGACTGTCAGCAAACACATGTCGTCGCGCAAGGCGGGCAGTGCGGACTCGGATAACAGTTACAATAGCCGATGTCTTCAGAACAGCTTTTCCCCGAACAGATTGGGTTACACGGTCGCGTACATTCTTGAAACGCTCTGCCAGCAGGGACGGTGCGTCAGTAAGGATTTTGCGACGGCGTTATCCATTAAACGCTGACATAAATCCCATAGATTGCTGCATGGCCTGTAGGTCGAGTTTTATTCCCGCATTGTCTTTCATAACTTGACCAGGCCCAACATCTTCTCCCCCAGTTGCGAAAGAATGAATGACAGGTCGGCGTATGGTGGTTTCGTATACGACCAGAATCTCGACAATGTCAAACGCCAGCTCGGAAAGCATCATATCCAGATGTATAGGTTATTTACGGTCTCTCGAGTTACTACGCTGACCAGCTCTTGAATAGGATTGCGGTAGGTCGTTCTTGTAATCTTCTCCCGACATGGCCGACGTGATCACAAGCTTGCTGGGATTATCGGCACGGGTCTCTTCCTCGGTCTTGGACAAATCCTCGCGCTTACAGGTCCCTTGGGTTCGCTCCTAGTTTTTATTCATGTTGCAACCGTCGTCTATGCGTGCGCTCTCCCTATCTCTCCTTTGCTTCCTCCGCCTAACCTGTTCCAGTACGATGGTATCTGTCGGGGAGATGACGTCTTATGCGCCTATATCTGGATCATTTCTTCTCTACGGTAAGTTGAGTCTCGTCGGAAGGGAGATGCAGCACGTTAAGCCAAGGCATGCAGCTGCAAGGTGGTTAGATCCTGCTATTGGTTTTGCGGTAAGTGTAGTTTGATGTACACATGATCCTATTGATTTTTACTCGAGAGTAGCTTGGATGGGTTTGTGTGTAAGATTGTTCAGACTTTGTCCTGCTCACTCCTGTGTGTCGTACAGAACTATTTCTACGTGAGTCTAGCAACCATTTTTTTCGCTTCTTGCTAAGTACTACTCTAGTATCTCGGAACTGCCATACCACTCGAGATCACTGCGTTCTCTGCAATGATCAAATTTTGGGATACCAACGTGAGCCCTCTATTCACACATCTGTAACGTAAACCGGCTACTTGGCTCACGGGTGGATCAGCCGGACCACACCGCAATTTACATCACGGTGATTACCGTGGCACTCCTTTTGAACAACCTGTTTGGTGTCAGGTTAGTTTCGACTCCTCTTACCGATGTCACGCAATCTTCACTTTATTCATCAGGTGGTTTGGAAATTGTAAGTTGGATTCAAATGTGGTGTTCGACCTTGCTCACTATTCGTAGCCGAAATTTTCTTCGCGTCATTGAAGAGTAAGTGTCGTAGACATATCTACAATGGTGTCGATTACAACACCTTTGTAGTTATGCTCGTGCTCGCTCTAGTAAGTCGCCGATATAGTTTTTATCCATTTTCCCTCACCCAGTGAAAGATAATTGGAGGGCTGGTGATCAGTCTTGGAGGAGGACCTGATCACCGAATGTGAGTCTTCATATCTATTGTCCGAAAATTATTCATCCCGCATCGTTAGCATTGGCTTCAAGGCACGTTGCTCGAAGCTTTGTGAGTGGCTTTACTAACGACCCTGATAGTATTGGCGGAATCCGGGACCAATGGTTTCTGGTGAGTTATCTTGTGGGATGTACAATGTCAACGTGATTGTCTTACTCCGCGTAGCATTGGAACCGGGTGCCAAGGGTCGATTTCTCGGCTTGCTTGTTTCAATTACTCCCGCTGTATTCGCCATCGGCGGTATCGAATTAATATCAATGTGAGTTGCTTAGTTGACCCATGTTTGGCTGGACCTTGCATTCCGTGCGCAGCACTGTCGCCGAGACAAAACAGCCCAGGACAAATATTATCAAGGCAATGAGGACGGTAGTATTCAGACTGGCGTTCTTCTTCGTGAGAAACGTCCTCCCCCATTGCTGCCTCGGTTAATCTTTGTTTTTCCAAGATTGCCTCAGTAATAGTAGTTGGAATGCTTGTCCCATCTAACGATCCGGCCTTATTCAAGTAACGGGTTGCTTACTACGTCGGACTTCTGTTTGACAATGGTTACTAGACCCGGGGAGTCTGCTGGCCAATCTCCGTTTGTGATTGCATTTCAACGGGCTGGAGTCAAAGGTTTGACGGTCTCCAAGCATGAAAGTGATTGATCGCTTATACATTCCTTTTTTTACGCAGTTTTCCCATCCGTTGTTAATGCCGTATTGCTTACATCAGCTTTCTCGGCGGCAAACACATATATTTTTTCTGCATCCCGGGTCCTATATGGGCTGGCAGTTCAGAACAAAGCCCCAAGGATTTTCACAACCTGCACCCAGGGTGGTCTACCGTGGGTTGCAGTTATTGCTTCGGTATGTATGATCTCGGTCAGGTTTTTGTTGCTTTCTTGATCTATTGATCATTTCGATCAGTGGCTCTTTTCACTTTTGGCGTTCATGAATGTGGCTACGTCGTCAGCAACGGTCTTCAAGTATGACCCATCCTCCTCTGAGTCCTATACGTGTTCGTGACTGACAACCATGTCCAGCTGGCTTGTTAGTTTAGGTGAGCATTGGGCAGAGTGCGCTCCACAGGATACACGGATAACTGACCCAGGGAAGTGACGATGTGTGGGTTAATTGGGTGGGGTGTATTTAGGTGCTTGGCTCTACCAATTACTGATATTTTCATATCACAGTTGGGTCACGATCAACACAACATACCTGCGTTACTGTAAGTCTCGAAACCCTTGCAACGGAGCGCACTGTAACGAACGCGGATGAAGATTATGGCCTGAAACGACAAGGGATCACCCCCCGTGGCATCTACAGATCGCCTTTGCAGCCCTATGCTGCACTGTGGGCGATTTTCTGGTATGCTACTAGTATATACTCGTCCGATCGCCCACCTTATGAGAAATGTTTGCAGGGTTACCTTCTACATCCTCGTTGGCGGTATATCCATATTCTGGGAGTGGAATGCTGGCAAGTTCGTCGCTGCCTGTAAGTCTGGGCCTTTGACATGCTCGATCCCATTGCTCAACTGTATCTGTTTTACGTTCCACAAGATTTCAATCTGCCCCTATTTTTCTTGTTCTTCATTGGGTACAAGTTGTGGTACAAAACGAAGATGGTAAGCCCCGATTATTGATCACCCGGACCTTCTGAATATATCCATTTTCTACAGACACCCCTTGAAGAATTGGACTTTGTTTCGGTACGCGCCAGCTATTTAATGACTCTTGTCTTTTTTTGTACTGAGCAGACCTACAGAATATACCCACCCTCGAGGAGACTGGGGATGAAGCATTACTTCGGGAAAAACTATCATTTGCAAAGAAGTTGAGAGAGTTGATATGACGGGTTGAGATTTTGTTGGTATCAACAATTTGAGGATTGCCTTGTTCCATTGTCTACCAGATATTGTACATGTCCCTAAAGCCGGGGTGTATGTGAGGATACGCTGTACATCCGGCTATCGTACATGCACTGAAGTTCTCCAATCGTCACAAGGACCGTCTGGTCTGCTCGATTTCGTTGACAAACGCTTTGGGGTTCGGTTCACGCCCCAAAAAGTCCTAATGAAAATCAGAGACGATCAGTGCAATGCGCGGGTAAGCTATCATACCTTGAGCAAATCCATCTCGTCCCGGCTCCCACCAGGAAGGAGGATCTTGTCACGGTACAGTTTACCTAGCTTGGGATCAAGCGGTGCCTTCTTGAACACGGTTGTATACATGTCTGTGGCAAATACGAGCGAGTAAGTGTATCTGCGACTCCGTTAGTTTGACTGCACTCGAAAAGGGGTTGCTGAGCCAGATAGCATACCCATAGTATCCAACGTCGTAATCACCAGCGATGTGTCCAAAGCCAGCCTGTCCAGGCTGATTCCCACCTTTCAGGTGGGTGATCTGCTGTCTCAATTCGTTCCATAACTTGGTGTAGTCCGTGTTCACGTCCAGGCTGTTGTCGTGGACGATGAGATCGAACGTCGCCCAGACGAGCTGGCGCAGGTAGAAAAGGCCAACATTAAAGTAGCGACTGAGTACGTGTGGTTGATTATCTGATAAATGCATACAACAGAAACAGGAATGCTAACCTCTTGACGATCTTGGCGATAAGGTCATCCGGCAATGGGTCTTGCGTCTTGTAATGGCTCGACATCTTCTTCAGCACCTCAGGTTCCCAGCACCTGGAACCACAGACCCATTGAGTTAGTAGGGACGTTCCAAGGGAATAGAACCATAACCGGACCAGTTCTCGAGCATCTGAGATGGTGCCTCCGCAAAATCAATCGCGGCAGTTGTTCCGTGGAACCGCGAATATCGTGTCCGACTAAGTAACTCGTGGAAAATATGACCCATCTCATGGAAGAGGATCGTTACGTCGAAGTGTCGCATGAGTGCCTGTCGCTCTGGCGCCGATTTTGCGAGGTTAGCAACTATGGCTGCTACAGGATAGTGCCGTTTGCCGCCAGGAAGCTCATGACCTGGGAGGGGCAAAACACAGCCGCATGAGGAAATTTGGTCTCTGGAACATTGAGCATGAGTGATACAGTAAGACAGTCGCAATACCACAATCGCGGTCCTAACATACCACGAGGGTAAAGATCGAGGTAGCAGTGCCCGACAAAGTCCGACTCGTCCTGTGCGTCTTTCTCCCAGATCGCGAACTGTTGGACATCTACATGGAGTTCGATCACATATACAATGTACTAAGGGTGTGATGATGACCCACCAGGGTGCCACACATCCTTCGCCTCGCCGTGGACCTCTACGAATTTGACGCCGAGAAGACTCTGGTATATATCCAGAATGGCGGGAACGACGAACGAAACGGGGAAGTATTCTTTCACGAGAGATCCATCCAGGCTTAGGTTGTTCTCGACATAGAGGCGGCTATAATATCTAGTAGCAACACCCACATTATCGACCAAATGCCGCACTATAGGTGTCTGCAAAAAATGTACCTGGAGTCGCATATGTCAAGATCGTCATCGACCAGCAGGCCACGCTTCGTGTAGTCTTCATTTTTAAGCGCAATAATGGCCTCAAGCTCTTTCCTTCCGATAGGATCAAGATATCTTCTCAGCTCGTCCAGGAACTACCTCGTGAATTGGGTCACAACACAGGAAGGTAAGTCACAATTTTACTCACCTCCCTGACGTTAGCAGCAGACTTTGACATCCTCACCTCGGTGGCATAATCCGCCCATGAACCATACTGTAAGATCTCAGCGATCTCCTTCCGCAGCTGGAGTATCGTTCTCAAGGGCGTGACGTTTACTGCTAGCCGACCCTCGTGGGCGGTGTGGGCGGCCTTACGTGTCGAGGGGTTAGATGCGCGACCGAGCTTCATCCATGCCCTAAGTTAGGATGAACGAACGATTTAAACGGGCATAAAACTCACCACTGGCTCGATATCTGGCGTTTTGAATGTGACATCATACAACACATTGTCCCCTTCTGTTCGTTGAGTGAACCCAGAGATCACATCCTCCGGAACACCATCCAGTTCCTCGCGCGTAAAGCTGATGTGACCCTGCATAACTTCTCTATCAACACAACCGAACAAAGGTGACCAACTTACATTCTCCTCATTGAAGTTTTTCTACGGTGTCTATTAGTACCGCCAGTGCAAATGTCAAGTGCAGCTACCAACTATGAACTCCAAGCATGCATCCGACAGTTGGTCCTTGAGAGTCTTGAGCCTCTCCTTGTCTTCCATCTTCTCGAGCGCCAAACCAGCCCGCTTGCCATCGAGTAACATCTTTTCAACGAGTCGCTTTTGCTCAGCACTCAAGTTATCCCGAGCACCTGTCTGGCGTAGGTTTGCCTCTGCGGTTGCCATGGCTTTGTAGAGATCCTCTCGCATCGATTGTTCGTTTGCAAACTTGCGTGTGCGCTCCTCTGCTAAGATTGAGGCATCCCGTAGTTCCTTGTCTGGCGAGACGTTCTGATAAAAAGCAAGTGGCTCCGAGACGCACTTTAGCTCCGCTTCGGCGAGTGCAAGCGCAGACTACAAGCAAATGGAGGAGGGTTCGGAGACATTCCTCAGATTGCGCCTATGTATACTCACAAACACCTGAAATAAAGGTTGGCTTGTCCTGAGTGTGCGGAAGGAATAACAGTCCTCACGTTATCGAAGTCGAACTTATCCTCGGGCAACTTGACAATGTCATCGTGAGTTTTCTTCTTCTTCTCTAGTGCTTCAGTGATAAGCTTGTCGACATCTCGGACAGTGTGTTTCCAAGTGGGTGGGGCTTGTGGAGGCGTTAAGGGAGCCATTGCCAGGTATGATCAGCCTGAGATAAGATTTGCGGCCTCACTGACCGCGTTCTTGAAGGTGCGCTAAAAAGATCACCCGAAAGCCAGCAAGGACGTGAACTTTATCCCAGTGCCAGAGTCACCAAGGTTACCAGAGCCATATCATCTCGTGATTTCGATGTTTCTTTGGCATCAGGTTCAAGCTAAGCTTCACACGTATACATCGCTAGTCGGCTATCGGACCGCCCAATATTGCTTGCAATTTCAATTCTGCGTTCGCCCATGCAAGCAGAACACTTTCCGATTCATCCAAAATATCCCATCGTCGGAGAATCTCCTGCTTGATGTTCTCCATTCCCTCCCTCTCATACGAACTAATGCCAGAGTCATCCAGGTCGTCTCCATTTCTTCCGCCATCATAGTAGCCAGGCGCCATGAATGAGTACATCCAACCAGTCGATAATGAAAAGCTAGCAGCGGAACGAGTGGGCGGGAGACGAATTTCCTCGTAGATGCGGAGAGCATCATGGACACGAGAGAGCGTAGTCAAAGGATGTGCAATCAGTCTGCCAAGCACAAACGCGTCCTGGACGTGTTTGAGCGACAACAAAAGGGGGAGGAAATTATGATCGGCATACGTCAATTGCTAGACCCGCACCAGCACCGAAATAAGGCATCATGGCGTGTGACTGGGGGACTCGATTTTAGCGGAACGGGCCATTATATCTTTTTCAGCCTGAAAAAAAACGCACCGCATCTCCGATAAGGGCGACCCTGTTTCGCACGCAAAATGGGAGTGGTTTCACGACATGCAGGGCCCACTTGGATGGCTTCTCGCAGAGCTATGTCGTATGTAGTTTGGACAAACTCGATTTGTTCAGTGTGCACTGTGCTTACCTTTACCAGCGTCCTTACATCATGTTCGAAGTCGTTAAAGTATTCAACGAGCTCGTCGCGAGTCGCATTGGACATCCAATGTCCTTCATAGTTTGTGCCCGTCAAAGCCGGGTCACATACGACTGCCGCAAAGTTGATCATAGTCCCTTTGGCAACTGGATAGGCAACAAGGTACTAAAAATGTTGGATGAATGAACTTGACAATCAAGGCAAAATTAAACACGTCTACCCTGCCCTTCCCGACGTACTGTATGGCCGAGTGAGCGTGAAATATTTATGCACCATGTAATAGAACGCTCACCACTGTCATCTCTCTCAATGCGAAGTTTTCTGGGTGTTCCTTCCTCAACGTCTCTGCAGAAACGAGGGTACGATAAATGATCATTCCTGTGAAAGTTGCATCAATGTATTGTTTGAGATCCGCCTCGTCCTTTCCGTCGTCTTCGGATGCTGCTTCAAACATCGCCTTCCGAACTGCCGAGCGAATTCCATCCGCTCCAATAAGTATATCGGTGGTCGTTGTAGTTCCGTCCGCGAACTCGAGTCTGATTGGCGATGTCGAGTGTGTATCTTCTTGTTCGGGTTCCATGTAACTGACCAGTCGTTTTTTTGGATGTACTGTGCATGAAGCTGGTAGGTGCCTTTCCAGGATGGCTATCATCTGCTGACGAACCATAGGGGAAGGGCTCTCTTTTGCATTTTCATGAAACGAGTCCTGATACTGTGAAAAGGCGAACTAACGTACGGCGACTGACTCTTTGGAACCAGGGATACCCTCCCTCGCGTATATCCGATCGCCTTAGCATGGGGCCTAATCTCGCGTTTAGGCTGAAACCAACAAAAAACGAAGAATATTCCTCACCGCGACTGAGTTCAGGATCGTGAGTAAATATGTGTTTGAACTCGTCGAGCATCCCAAGGTCGATCAAAATGTCGTATGTCTTCTTGGATATAGCGATTCCTACTCCGGTGGTGTCGAGAGAATCGTGCGCTTCGTATAGATCAATGGGTATAGAAGGGTCATATTTTCCAACTGTAATAGCAAGGACGAGACCGCCGATACCGGCGCCACTACGAAGTTGTTAGATTGACGAGCTCGAAGGTAGTAAATATAGCTCTTCACCAGATAGTGACGCGGAACTTAGGTCCCGATTCAGGGGACGACATCTGTATTCCAGTAGAGTGAAGGCAATCAGGAGATGAGCTGACTTACGCCAATAGGCCGCTTTGATGATATTATAGGCATGCTTTACGCTATACTGATTAGTGCTGACTCACAGGAACGGTGTCATTTGCACGTCTATGTTTATTTTATTTGGTTTACGTGTTTGGCCAACTGGTGTTTGAAAGTGACGATGCCTGACTGCGGAGGTACTCGTGTCTTCTGCCAACGTGACGTTCAAGGTCACACGAGTAAGAACGTGCATAGGGACGCGGATCAAAAAGTGGCCAAAATGAACGCAATCGACGTGGGTACGTACACACATGATAGTCAAGAACGTGCGTTCGTCTTGGGACTCGTGAAATAAAAACAGTGAATAAATCCGGAGACCCAACATACCATGTCCCGCACGTAACCGCCCACTCTTAATTGGGTAGCTCGTATGTGGAACAAGCCAACTATGACTCGACGTGTGTGACCGGATAGCGAACGTCGACCAACTAGTCGAACAACGCTTGCAACTTGGATTCCACCTCGTGCCAGAGCTGCGGCGCACTGGGCGAGTCATCCACGACATCCCATAGCCTGAAATTCTCCTCCTTGATCCTCTCCATACCTTCCCTCTCGCACGCGCCGATACCCCTGTCGTCCAGATCGTCCCCCGGCCCGTCTCTCGCCCCATCGTAGTAACCGGGTTCTAGGAATGTGTGCATCCACCCAGTCGACAGCGAGAAGCTGGCAACGGAAAGAGCAAACGGAAATCGGGTTTCTTCGTAAATGGAGAGGGCAGCTCGGGCGCGCGCGAGAGAGGTAAGAGGATGCGCGAGCAACCGGCCGAGTATGAACGCATCCTAGACACATCTGAGCGATGACGAATGAGCGATGGAACTGTGAACGCGACGCACGTCAATCGCTTGGACTGCACCGGCACTAAAGTGAGGTGTCATGGCATGGCACTAGACAATGCGAGTTCTTGTCAACGAGAGTGTCCGAAATACCCAATCTGAGAGAAAAGCACCGCATCTCCAATAAGTCCAACCCTGTTCCGTATGCAAAATGGGAGCGGTTTCACGACGTGCAGTGCCCACTTGGATGGCTTTTCGCAGAGCTAGGTCGCACGCGGTTTGGACTAGTCAGACTAGTCAGTTCAGAGTGGAGGGTGCTCACCTTTACCACCGCCCTTGCATCAGGTTCAAAGTGGTCAAAGGATTCAACCACCTCGTCACGAGTCGCATCGGACACCCAGCGTCCTTTGTAACGCGTCCCCGTTAAACTCGGATCACATACCATGGCGAATACATTGATCAGGGTACCTTGGGCAACCGGATAGGTGACGAGATACTACAAACGGTGGATAAGTAAACCTAATCATCGAGGAAAAGAATAATCATGTCTACCCTGCCTTTTCCAGTATACTAATAGAGTGAGGTGTAAGGTTTTGCAATGTGTAATTACTAGATGCTTACTGTATTCAATCCTTTCAACGAAATATTGTCTGGGTGTTCCTTTCTCAATATCTCCGCAGAAATGAGCGAACGATAAACGGTCATTCCCGTAAAAGTCGCATCGACATATTGTTTGAGATTCATCTCTTCATTTCCTTCGTCTCTGGATGCTGCTTCAAACATGGTCTTCCGAACAGCCGAGCGGATCCCATCAGCTCCGATGAGTACGTCGGTGGTCGCGGTGGTTCCGTCTGCGAATTCGAGTCTAATAGGTAAAGTCGAGTGCGCATCTTCTTGTTCAGATTCTACATAGCTGACGAGCCGCTTCTTGGGATGCACTGTACATGAAGCCGGGAGGTGCCCTTCCAGAATGGCTACCATTTGCTGGCGATGCATAGAGGACGGTCCATCTTTGGCCCTTCCATCACAACCAGCCCCGATTATGGTAAACAAGAGAACGTACAGCGATGGGCTCTGTTGTACCAGAGATATCCACCTTCGCGAATATCCCCTCGCCTTACTCTGGGGCCTGTCGTCGCGCTTAGGCTATGATCAACACAACCGAAAAAGGGTGCTCACCTCGGCTTCGTTCAGGATCGTATGTAAATATTTGTTTGAATTCGTCAAACAGCCCAAGGTCGACCATAACATCGTGCGTCTGCCTCCATACAGTGATTCCTACGCCGGCTGTCTCGATAGAGTCGTGTGCCTCGTATAGGTTAATGGGTATAGAGGGGTCATACTTTCCAATCGTGATAGCGAGGATGAGGCCGCCAATACCAGCACCGCTAGGGGATTGTTAGACTGACAAGCTCACTTTCTGGACATGGCTCTTCACCAGATGGCAACACCAAACTTGCTGGAAGGCAACACTGGAACTGCCATTGTGTTTCGGGAGAGAGGGAAATTGAGAGATGATATCCGACCTGCGGAGTCCGCAGAAACCTTTGCTTTTAAGGGCCCCGGCTAATCCGTAACGGCGATAAAAAATGACCACTTCTCCTTCTCCTTTGGACTAGTCATCTAAAGTCTGAGTCAGCTGTCGGATACGAACGGATCAGTTGGCTGTACTAGTAGCACAACGTCGAGGTTCGGATCCAAATATCATGCACGTTTCAATTTCAACCTCAGTCTCAAACCATTGGACGTTCTAGGAAGCGGTCGAGTTGTCGTCGACATCCTCCGGGATGACCGCAGTGGCCAGTGCTTTTATGACCATAATCATAATGCATCAAGCACTAGGCGGCGTGAGCACGCACTGACTCAAAAACCTAAGAGAAAGGACCATGCACAACGGCTGTATCAATATTCAGCGCCAACCTAAATGTCAAACGAAACATGGGGGGACACACTTGAAGAGTGTGCCTGTATATGAGACTGACAGCGTTTGTGTGGGACTCCATCACAAAACCTGAAAATACGTTGGCCCAGCAGTTCCTTGGGATGCAGCTTCGTGTCCCATAAGTTCCCAAGCCTATCGACGCCACTGACATCTGTCACTGTGTGTGGTCGTGGCTCCGAAAGTTAACCTATGCATTCCTTGCTGCTAACCGTTTTCGTACACCCGAACATATGAAGCACCGGCAGAAGTGACACTGACCCATAGAGAGAGCTGAGCTCTTCCGGCTCATGGTACACTTCCATGTAGTCGCTCGGTGAGGATACCAAGGAACTTGACTGAGTCAGGCGGTGTGTTGACGAGAGAAAGTCGTTGACGTGATGGACTGTGGCGCAGTGAGGCACGAGCGAAAGCGACGTAAACGAGCGGCGGCGCGCCTTGTCTTCGCGCCACGCCACCACCTTGTCACTCGTCCTCCCCGCACTGCTCGTACTCGCCTGTTTCAGCGCAGACGTTCTCGAGTTAGAGCGACGTTCCATGACTCCCAGTCATGCATCCTCTTTCCCTCCTTCCTGACGCTCTCAGGTTGGGGATGCTGCGCACCTGACGTCTAGTCATGCGCAGTCTTACAAGGCGGCCCTGCACCCATGCCCTGCCTTCTGCCATACCCCTCTCCTCCCTGACACTGTCTCAGGTCGAGGCTGACGCGCACCTGACGTCCAGTCACGCGTGTCATCGCTCTCGCAAAGGTTGCCGTGCGTCAGACGCCCAGCCTTCTGCCCACCACCCTCCTCCCTGACATCGTCTCAGGTTGAGGCTAGTACCGCGCAGTGCGCGCACCTGACATCCAGCCACGTGCCCGCCTCCTACTTGCTGGGTATGCCGCTTCGCTACATGCGTCGTCGGCCACTCCTACACTACGGGTATCACAGCTCACGCCCTACCCAGCAAGTCGGGCTCCCGTCCCGGGCCGAAGAGCGCTCCGCGCTCTTGCCCATCCACCCCCTCTCTCGTCCATCCGCTCCCTCTCGGCCTCGCATACAGAGCGATGTCCAAAGACCAGGCTCTGCGTCCGATGATTGACTGACCATGAAGGTCAATGTTTATGTAATGTAGTAGAGCCTCGTCAATTTTGCGCTTTGAATTTCACTTTGATTACAAGTTATAGTTACAACCCAATCTAAGTTATATCTATCACATGCGGCATTTTGATCTTACACTTCGCGGCCCTTTGCGACTTCCACCCTGTTTCGCCAGTGTTGCCGGCTCGCGACCTCGTCTATCGCATTCCTAACAAGTCCAGTGAGCTCCTCTTCCGCACCCACTATAGCTTGTACGCGACGTTCACACGACAAGAGGCCACCGAACACCGTCTCTGGATCAAACGAAGGATGGGCTCTCTGGACAGCTTCGGCAAACTTGGCAGGGTGGGCTGTGGAAAGGATGACTTGAACAGTCGCGGCGGAGCTGTGGCAAACATAGACTGACTTCAGCATACAATTTTAGGAAGCAGATCGCGAGACGTACTTGGATTTTGCAAACGCCTCTGCAGCATGTAGTCCCACGGCAGTATGCGGGTCAACGAGGTATGCTCTTGTCTCATAGTATTTTCGGATGATGGCGACCGTCTGTGGTCAGCGAGTTAACTAGCTGCACCTCCCAGGTCAACATCGAATCGCACCTGCTCATCGTTCGCCTTGTCTGCGACAAAGTCTCTCCGTGCAACCTCTAGCACCGCCGACAAATCGACGGTCCCTCTGCTCTTGATGGCCATCATCCAGTCGCGTACCCGCTTACACGCAGCTTCGCGCTTCGATTTCTCGTCGTTCTGTACCACCTTCTCATAGGTAAGGTACCAGAGCAACCGTTCAAAGTTGCTTGATACGGTAATATCCATAGCAGGACTGGTGGTTGCGTAGACGCCACCTGCTACAGGGCCAGCATTGGGATCCACTTTCTGGTAGGACCCACTCTTCCAGAATCGGGCGAGGATATCGTTCGAATTTGTTGCGACGCCTAGTTTGCCCATAGGCAGGCCCATACGTTTGGCGTAATACCCTGCGAGGATGTCACCAAAGTTGCCAGTTGGGACGACAAATTGGATTTCAGAATGGTCGACATCAACATTGGGGCTGCTGACGAGCTGAAAGTATGCAGAGAAGTAATAGACAATCTGTACGAGAATACGGGCCCAGTTTATGGAATTTACTGCTCCCAGGTGATGTTTTTCATTAAACTCTTTGTCAGCCAGGAGGGATTTGAGGATATCCTGTGCGAAGGATTACTAGTCAGTGTGGAACAATGGAAACTGCACTCGCCTGGCAGTTGTCAAATGTCCCGCTGACGGACAGGGTGTGGACGTTTTCATCCAGAACGGTCGTCATCTGAGCCTCCTGGATTGGCGAGACTCGGCCCTGAGGGAAGAGAATGAAAACGGATATGTTGGCTTTGTTACGCAGGCCGTAAATAGCAGCACTTCCAGTGTCACCACTGGTGGCACCGACGACAGTTAGCTTTTCTAATGGTTCTCCGGAGGATTTCTTGGAATTGCGTCTATTGAGAAAGTACTCAAAGAGATTCCCAACGAGCTGGAGCGCAAGGTCCTTGAATGCATAGGTGGGCCCGTGGAATAGCTCGAGTACGTGTATTTTGGGATCCAGTTGCACAAGAGGTGTGATGGATGGAACGCGGAACGCGGACGGGCCAACGGTATATGTCTTGTTGACGAGTGAAACAAGATCGGCCGGGGGCAGCTCGTCGGGTGAGATGAAGAGTGAGAGGATGTTGATGGCGAGTTGCTGGTAGTGAAGACCGGCCCATTCAGATCGCCAGTTCTCGGGAAGAGTTGGTATATCTTTTGGAATGTAGAGCCCGCCGTCTGGGGCAAGGCCAGCGAGGACAACCTGTATCAAGCCGGACACGGCGAAGTCAGAGTGGAAGTTAACAAATAGTGCGACTTACATACGTCCTCGAAGGACTGCTCGCCTGGGTGTCCGCGTGTGGAAAAGTATTTCATCGTCGTCTCCGTCGTGCTCGACACGATGTAGAACGATCACCGTCGGAATCAAGATATCCCTTTTTCGGAAAGGTTGAGTTTTTCCGACCATACATAATAGAGTCGCGTCTTACCGGATCATGCACCACGTGTTGTTTCATGCTCAGTTTGCCGCCATTTTAGCAAGCCATCACATCCCTGCGGTACATTGTACGAGCTATTGCTCGGTTTTGGGCCTTCGGCCCAAAATGCCACGCGATACTGAATCCTAGTTTCTGGGGACCATGTTAATCCTAGTTTTTTAGTTGTTATATGGTACTACTTGAGTAACAACACTGTGATTCTACTTAAAGTATGGTGAACAAAAAATGTATATATCAAATGGTCAAACTGGTGCAGTGGTAGTGGTGGTGGTGATGATGGCCCGGCGTCGTTGTCGTTATCGTTTCGGTGGCATGGTGCCACCGTGCTGTCGTCGTCGTCGTCGTCTTGCTGCACAGTGGTGGTGGTGGTGGTGGTGGTGATGGCACGGCGTCATTGTCGTCATCTTGCCGTGCGGTGGTGGTGACACAGCATCGTCATTGTTGTTCGGTGGCACAGGTGGTGCCACTGTACTGTCGTCGTTGATGCGCGGGCACAATGGTGGTGGTGGTGGTGATGCCACGGCATCGTGTCATCTTGCCGTGCGGTGGTGGCGACACATGTTGATGTGCCAGCACGATGGTGGTGACAGGGCGTCGTCATCGTTGTTGTTGATGTGCAGACATGGTGGTGGTGGTTCCCGCATGAATATATAATTTACCCTACGGTATCAGCTGACAGGCCTGATATACCGCAGGGGCGCTGCGTCCGAGTCGTCGTTGACGGCGGAGAGGCGATCCCAAGCGATCGTGGTCGTGCTTGGGGTGTCGAGTGCATCGAGCAAGGCTTTCCAGATGCCGGCTTGGAAGCGATCGAGTGGGGCCATGTCTACACCACCACGACCACCCCAGACATAGAGGTTGTTGGTGTGGGTCATGAACAGCAGATGTGCCGATGTGGGGTTCTGGGGCGCGGGAACCTGCGAGTGCGAATGTGCACAGACTCGGAGATGTGGACTCGAGATCGAGTACATGGAGGGTGTTGTCAACGGGGATGTGGGGACGATGTTCACCCGAGTAGAGGAGGAGATGACGGCATGGCGTCGTCGTCATCGTCTTGCCGCGCGGTGGTGGCGACACGACATCGTCATTGTTGACGTGCCAGCGCAATGGCGGTGGTGGTGATGGCATCGTCGTCGTCGCGCAATGGTGGTGGTAGTGGTGATAGCGCGTTGTCGTTGTCGTCGCCATTTCGGTGGCACGGGTGGTGCCATCGTTGTCGTCGACGTGGGGGCACGGTGGTGGTGGTGGTGGTGGTGGTGGTGACACGGCGGCAGCGTCATTTGTTGACGATGGGGGCGCGTGCCACGGCGGCGGCATCATCGTCGTCGTTTCGGTGCATTGACGTGGGGGTGCGGTGGTGGTGGTGGTGGTGGTGGTGACACAGCGTTGTCATCGTCATCGTCATCATCATTGACGTGGGGGCACAGTGGTGGTGGTGGTGGTGACACGGCGTTGTCGTTGTCGTCGTTGACCGTGGGGGCACGTGGTGGCACGGCCGTCGTTTCGGTGGTGCCACCATGTCGTCGTCGTTGACGTGGGGGCGGGATGGTGGTGGTGGTGGTGGTGACACGGCGTCGTCGTCGTCATCGTTGACGTGGCGCGGGTGCCACAGCGGCGGCGTCTCGTCGGCGTCATTGTCGTTTCGGTGGCACGTGCCGTCGTTGTTGACGTGCGGATGGGGTGGTAGTGGTGGTGATGGCACGGCGGCATCGTCGTCATCGACGTGGGAGCACGGTGGTGGTGGTGGTGGTAATGGCACAGCATCCGCGTCGTTGTCCTCAGCGCGTCGCTGTCCTTGGTGCGTCGTTCCCACCACATTGTTGTCCATCGCATCGTTGTCCGTCGCATCGTTGTCCATGCCATGTCGTTGTCCTCGGTGGGTCCGTCTTCGAGCGGCTGATGGTGGTGAGTGGAGGTGCGATGTAACTCGAGTGCCCACTTTGGGTGTGGCCATTTGTTTGGTCAAGTTTCCTGCGGTGCGTTAGCGAGCCACATGGTTTTTTGAAGTTGACGACGGCAAACGACACAGCCGACGCTACTGACGCAGCCGAAATAGGCGTCGCTAAGGTTGGTTTTCCGCCGTCGTATACTCACTTTTTAGATAGTCACCGGGAAGGCACAGGTTCAAGTTAATGCTCGCAGAGAGCCAGAAGGTTCGTTTCAATCCTTTACTCATACGACAGCCTGAGATAGCGGCCTTACTTGGCAACTCATGGAGCTCATAGTAGACTGACCACCACGGAACTTGAAACCACATCAGCCCGAGGATTTTCTTTGGGCTACACCTTCCTGATGGCTGCCCTGAGTTAGTATGAATCAGTGCTTATTCCTTATCTCATCGGTTGCGTCACAATCACTGGATCAATCATTGCGCCCAGTCGTGTAATCAAGATCACGTAAATTGCTTGAGAATCAACCGGTGACGCTGTGTATCCGACGGATAGATGATATAAAGTGACCCATCGTTGTGCAAATCAGGTATTGTCTCCTCATTTCCCTCACTCGAGTGAAATACAATGGCAGTTCCATTGTCGCTCTCTGAATCGGGACCCAAGTTCCGTGTTGCTATCTGGTGAAGAGCCATGTTCAAAAACTTTGAGCTCGCCATTTTAACGATTTCGTAGCGGTGCCGGTATCGGCGGTCTCGTCCTCGCGATTACAATTGGAAAATATGACCCGTCTATACCCATTGATCTATATGAAGCGCACGACTCCATCGACACTGCCGGAGTAGGAATCACTGTATGGAAGAACACGCACGATGTTATGATCAACCTTGGGCTGTTTGACGAGTTCAAACAAATATTCACTTACGGCCCTGAACACAACCAAGGTAATAGTTTTCGTTCTGTTTGTTTTAATCTGACCGCGACATCAGGCCAAATGTTGAGGCGATCGGACATGCGCGAGGGGGGGTACCCATGGTTCCAAACGGTCCATCGCCGTAAGTCCGTTCACCCGTTTTCCATCATTAGGGCCTGTTCTCACGAAAGCCATAAGATGGGCTCTCTCCTATGCACCGTCAGCAAATGTTAGCTATCCTGGAAAGGCACCTCCCGGCTTCATGCACAGTACATCCCAAGAAGCGGCTCGTCGGTTATATAGAACCCGAACAAGAAGATGCACACTCAACATCACCCATTAGACTCGAGTTCGCAGACGGTACTACTGCGACCACCGATGTACTCATTGGAGCTGATGGAATTCGCTCGGCCGTTCGGAAGACGATGTTTGAAGCAGCGTCCAAGGACGACGGAGAGGACAAGACAGATTTTAGGCAATACATTGATGCGACGTTCACAGGAATCACCATTTATCGTGCCCTCGTCGCTCAGGGGGTGTTGAGGAAAGAGAACCCAAAACACATCTCGTTGAAGGAGATGACAGGGGTGAGCGTTCAATTACATGGCGCATATTTTACACTCATTCTGCCGCACAGTACACTGGAAAAGGCAGGGTAGACACGTTTTTTTAGCCTTGATGTTCAGGTCCACTCAGTCAGTATCTTTAGATCCTTGTCACATATCCGATTGCCAAAGGCACGATCATCAACCTCGCGGCACTTATAACTAATCCGAGTTTAGCGGGAAAACAATACGAAGGACACTGGGTGTCTGACGCGACCCGTGACGAGGTTGTAGAATATTTTGAAGGCTTCGAACCTGATGTGAGGACGCTGGTAAAGGTGGGCACCCTCCTCACCGGCGAACAAACCGGATTAACCCAATCCCCACACGATATAGCTCTGTGGGAAACTGTCCAAGTGGGCCCTGCATGTCGTGAAACCACTCCCATTTTGTGTGCGGAAGAGGGTCGCCCTTATCGGAGATGCAGTGCGTCGTTTTTAGGCTGAACAGCAATGTTGTTGGTATGTTCCGCTGACATCGAATCACCTAGTGTCATGCCATGGCACCCACCTTTGGTGCCGGTGCGGGCCAAGCGATCGATGTACGTCCCTCATAAATCTATCCGCTCGTTTGTTGTCGCCCAATCACGTCTAGGATGCATTTGTACTGGGCCGACTGATCGCTCATCCTTTGACGTCTCTCTCTCGCGTCCAAGATGCACTCCGCATTTATGAAGACGTTCGCCTCCCTGTTGCTCTTTCCGTTGCCAGCCTTTCGTCATCGACAGGTTGGATGAACTCGTTCATGGCACCCGGTTACTATGATGGGGCGAGAACTGGGGACGATTTGGATGACTCTGGTATTGGATCGTATGAAAGGGAAGGGATGGAGGTCATCAAGCAGGAGATTCTCCGACGATGGGATATAATGGATGAATTGAAAGGTGCCCTGCAGACATGGGAGGATGCAGAATTGAAATTGAGAATGTTGGTTGGTGCAGTAGGCTAGTACTAGAGAGACACTTGCAGATTTTCCTAGAGTCGCTGATCTTGACCCGGGTCACAGTCATGGTACATGTAGTAAAACTTGAGGTTGCTTGATGTGTACAGCGTCATCAGTGTATCTATTTTGCGTGTACATACATCATACCAAGCTCCCATCATCATGCTTCCAAGTACTGGCATCCAGCCAAATATTTGTACTGTACTTCTGCCTCGTGTGGCGTCGTCTTATGGGCAGTAGCTTAAAATGCAGGAGGATTCAGCGAGTTGCTTGCCATTAAACCTACCCAAGGCCTGCCGTCATCATAGTTCAGTAGACTGCATTCACAGGTGAGCGTTATGTACGGTCACTTTGAGGGTCATTAATGTCTCGGTCACTTCCACTGGGTGAGTCTAATGAAGGATGCAATGTGAAACCCTTGTTGGACTTACAGGTAGTTGGTCCATTAGCCTCAGCGGCGCTCGCAGATGATGTCCGCCGAGTCTACGCATATGAACGTGAAGAGTCTGAAGACAATGCTGGCCCCGAGCCTGGCAATCTCGCATTCGATTCGATCTAGCTGACGGTCAACTCGCGGTTCAACCTCCCTTTGGAATTCTGCCATCCTCGAGATCCTGTTTGAGATGTTCCAGAAACGTTCGTCGGAGGAAAAGTGGCCTGTTAGGCTTAGTGTTACAAGGCCCGACAGCTGGCCGTGAGAAAGCTTTGAGGGCGGACGCGGCGTACGCTACACTTGAAGTTTCGGCTACATCGTTCGCTGCTCAAACTTCACATTTAAATTTTAGATCCGTATTTCCCGTCGTACAACTTAGTGTACAAAGTTACCACCATATGGATCTTCGACAACACATCAAATCCGGCTGCTGGTCAAACCTGAAACTAATCTTCAAGTGTGTCCCCCCACGTTTCGTTTGACATTTAGGTTGGCGCTAAATATTGATACAGCCGTTGTACATTGTCCTTTCTCTTACGTTTTTGAGTGGTCAGCGCGTGCTCACGCCGCCTAGTACTTGCTCCGCCATGAGAGTGCTTGATGCATTTTGATTATGGTCATAAAAGCACTGGCCACTGCGGTCATCCCGGAGGATGAATCGACGACAACTCGACCGCTTCCTAGAACGTCCAATGGTTTGAGACTGAGGTTGAAATTGAAACGTGCATGATATTCGACTGTCATTGGATCCAACCTCGACGTTGTACTACTAGTACGGCCAACTGACCCGTTCGGCGTTCGTAACTTTAGATGACTAGTCCAAATGAGAAGGACATTTATCGCCGTTAGTACGGATTAGGGCGCCGGGGCCCTTAAAAGCAAGGTTTTCTCCGCAGGTCGGATATCATCTCTCAATTTCCCTCTCTCCCGAAACACAATGGCAGTTCCAGTGTTGCCTTCCAGCAAGTTCGGTGTTGCCATCTGGTGAAGAGCCATGTCCAGACAGTGAGCTTGTCATTCTAACAATCCCCTAGCGGTGCTGGTATTGGCGGCCTCATCCTCGCTATCACGATTGGAAAGTATGACCCCTCTATACCCATTGACCTTTATGAGGCACACGACTCTATCGTGACTCCCGGCGTAGGAGTCACTGTATGGAAGCAGACGCACGACGTTATGGTCGACCTTGGGCTGTTTGACGAATTCAAACAAATCCTTACATACGATCCTGAACGTAGCCGAGGTGAGCACCCTTTTTCGGTTGTGTTGATCATAGCCTAAGCGCGACGACAGGCCCCAGAGTAAGGCGAGGGGATATTCGCGAAGGTGGATATCACTGGTACCAGAGAGCCCATCGTTGTACGTTCTCTTGTTTACCATCATCAGGGCTGGTTGTGATGGAAGGGCCACAGATGGACCGTCCCCTATGCATCGCCAGCAAATGATAGCCATTCTGGAAAGGCACCTCCCGGCTTCATGTACAGTGCATCCCAAGAAGCAGCTCGTCAGCTATGTAGAATCTGAACAAGAAGATGCGCACTCGACTTTACCTATTAGACTCGAGTTCGCAGACGGAACCACCGCGACCACCGACGTACTCATCGGAGCTGATGGGATCCGCTCGGCGGTTCGGAAGACCATGTTTAAAGCAGCAGCCAGAGACGCAGGAAATGAAGAGATGAATCTTGAACAATATGTCGATGCGACTTTTACGGGAATGACCGTTTATCGTTCGCTCATTTCTGCGGAGATATTGAGAAAGGAACACCCAGACAATATTTCGTTGAAAGAAATGACCATAGTAAGCATCTCATTACACAGTGCAAAACCTTACACCTCACTCTATTATACAGTGTACTGGAAAAGGCAGGGTAGACATGATTGTTATTTTCCTCGATGTTTAGGTTTACTTATCCACCAGTTTGTAGTATCTCGTCACCTATCCGGTTGCCCAAGGTACCCTGATCAATGTCGTCGCCATGGTATGTGATCCAAGTTTAACGGGCACGCATTACAAAGGACGCTGGGTGTCGATGCGACTCGTGACGAGGTGGTTGAATCCTTTGACCACTTTGAACCTGATGCAAGGGCGGTGGTAAAGGTGAGTACCCTCCACTCTGAACAGACTAGACTAGTAATTCAACCGCATGCGACCTAGCTCTGCGAAAAGCCATCCAAGTGGGCACTGCACGTCGTGAAACCGCTCCCATTTTGCGTACGGAACAGGGTTGCACTTATTGGAGATGCGGTGCTTTTCTCTCAGATTGGGTATTTCGGACACTCTCGTTGACAAGAACTCGCATTGTCTAGTGCCATGCCATGACACCTCACTTTGGTGCTGGTGCAGTCCAAGCGATCGACGTGTGTCGCGGTCATAATTCCATCGCCCATTCGTCATCGCTCAAATGTGTCTAGGATGCGTTCATACTCGGCCGGCTGCTCGCGCATCCTCTTACCTCTCTCTCTCGCGCCCGAGCAGCCCTCTCCATTTACGAAGAAACCCGATTTCCGTTTGCTCGTTCCGTTGCCAGTTTCTCGCTCTCGACTGGGTGGATGTACACATTCCTAGAACCCGGTTACTACGATGGGACGAGAGACGGGCCGGGGGACGATCTGGACGACAGGGGTATCGGCGCGTGCGAGAGGGGAGGCATGGAGGAGATCAAGGAGGAGATGTTCAGGCGGTGGGATGTCGTGGATGACTCGCCCAGTGCGCCGCAGCTCTGGCACGAGGTGGAGTCCAAGTTGCAAGCGTTGTTCGACTAGGGGTCGACGCTCGCTATCCGGTCTCTGTCATCCACACGTCGAGTCGTAGTTGGCTTGTTCCACATACGGGCTACCCAATCTAAAGCAGGCGCTTACGTCCTAACCTGGCTTAGGGTGGAAGTTAACAAATAGTGCGGCTTACATACGTCCTCGAAGGACTGCTCGCCCAGTGGGTGTCCGCGTGTGGAAAAGTACTTCATCGTCGTCTCCGTCGTCGTGCTCGACACAGAACTTTCAAGTTGAGCCGATCACCGTCGCCGGACTCACGGTCAATCTAGATATCCCTTTCGCAAGTTTCGGAAAGGTTGAGTTTCTCCGACTCCCACATATGCAGTTTACCCCGTCCCGTCTTCGGATCATGCACCACGCGTTGTTCCATGCTCAGGTAGTAGGTTCGTGTCTCACTGTTTGCCGCCACTTTAGCAAGCCATCACTTACCAGATCCCCTGCGGTACATTGTATAGACACCGGGAAGGTACAGGTTAATGCTCGCAGAGAGCCAGAAGGTTCGTTTCAATCTTTTACTCATACGACAGATAGCGGCCTTACTTGGTAACTCACCACCACAGAACTTGAAACTACATCGGCCCGAGGACTGATAGCTTCCGTGAGTTAGTACTAGTCAGTATGAGTCAGTACTTATCTTATCGGCTGCGTCACAATCGCATTGCTATACTGGATCAATAATCGCGCCCAGTCGTGTAATCCAGATCACGCGAATTGCTTGAGAATCAACCAATCAGTGCGACGAACCGACGCTTTGTATCCGACTCACGGATAGATGATATAAAGCAACAATCAAGTACTGTCTCCTCATTTCCCTCTCGACTGAAATACAATGGCAGTTCCGATGTCGCTCTCTGAATCGGGACCCAAGTTCCGTGTTGCTATCTGGTCGAAAGACGATGTTTGAAGCAGCGTCCAAGGACGACGGAGAGGACAAGACAGATTTTAAGCAATACATTGATGCGACGTTCACAGGAATCACCATCTATCGTGCCCTCGTCGCTCAGGAGGTGTTGAGGAAAGAAAACCCAGAACACATCTCGTTGAAAGAGATGACGGCGGTGAGCGCTTGAGCGTTCAATTACATGGTGCATCTTTTACACTCATTCTGCTGCACAGTACATATTGGCTGGTACTTGTCAGGCTCCTCGCGCAACACCCGGAGCTCATCTCACGGCGCAGTCCAGCGAAATCGATGACATACGCAAGCGCATGCGAACGCTCGATCGAGCCCAAAAACGAGTGCCCGAGACCAACGTCCTTGGACGCACGCACGCGCGATCAAACCAGGATTGTCCGCGATCGGGAACCGAAAAGATTCGAGAATCGAAAACCGGCCGAGCGGGGCTGAGCGACTCACAGTTAGCCGAGGTTGTCGACCAAACAGAGCTGACCAAAAAGGTCGGCTAGCCTGATAATGTGCCATACAAGGGTGTTGTAGTCCAATTAGAGTCCTTGTTCAGGTTCGCGCTACGTAGGCTTGCGAAGGTATTCAAAAACACAACATGACAGTCAACCTTGCAGATCTGGGCCAGCCTAGCACCCTTTGCGTTTACTTTTACTATGCACACCTCGTTGGGTGCAGTGGAAAATACAGGAACATTGCCACACTTCAAGCGTTCGGCGTGCTAGGCAGTCTCACAAGCTGAGGCTGGCCCACTGAGAGGACCATTACGAACTCGGTCAGTTGGATCATCTACAGCTCCCGAAAAAAAATTAAAAAGATGTTTCCTAATGCTACCCTTAGGGTAGCCAAAAACAAGTATTCGGACAGTTAGGTAACAACCTCCTTCAACTTGAAGATGGACATGGCTCAAATTGCAACCCTTAAACCTGGCACCGAAACACAGACGGACGTTGCACTTCCGTCTTGCGGTATTGTATCACTCCGACGGTCGGTAGGGTGAGTCGCTACTAGTCAATATTAACTTGAGCTGATTGCATCGTAATCGCATTGTTTTTTGGGTCTACTCAACTTCACGTAGGTTGCTCGCGCGTCGGCTGATCAAGGCGATGGATGGCCCTGTAGTACAGTCTGAATCGTCGCTTGGTCATTTTACAAAAAGGAATATTCACGGTGCTATCTCTTCTGATTCGGCTGGGCGGGAAGCGGCCGCTACTAGTACGGCCAACTGACCCGTGAATATCCGATAGCTGACTCAGACTATAGATGACTAGTCCAAAGGAGAAGGAGAAGTGGACATTTTTTATCGCCGTTATGGATTAGCCGGGGCCCTTAAAAGCAAGGGTTTCTCCGCAGGTCGGATATCATCTCTCAATTTCCCTCTCTCCCGAAACACAATGGCAGTTCCAGTATTGCCTTCCAGCAAGTTCGGTGTTGCCATCTGGTGAAGAGCCATGTCCAGAAAGTGAGCTTGTCATTCTAACAATCCCGTAGCGGTGCTGGTATTGGCGGCCTCATCCTCGCTATCACGATTGGAAAGTATGACCCCTCTATACCCATTGACCTATACGAGGCACACGACTCTATCGAGACAGCCGGCGTAGGAATCACTGTATGGAAGCAGACGCACGATGTTATGGTCGACCTTGGGCTGTTTGACGAATTCAAACAAATCCTTACATACGATCCTGAACGTAGCCGAGGTGAGCACCCTTTTTCGGTTGTGTTGATCATAGCCTAAGCGCGACGACAGGCCCCGGAGTAAGGCGAGGGGATATTCGCGAAGGTGGATATCTCTGGTACCGCAGAGCCCATCGCTGTACGTTCTCTTGTTTACCATCATCAGGGCTGGTTGTGATGGAAGGGCCACAGATGGACCGTCCCCTATGCATCGCCAGCAAATGATAGCCATTCTGGAAAGGCACCTCCCGGCTTCATGTACAGTGCATCCCAAGAAGCAGCTCGTCAGCTATGTAGAATCTGAACAAGAAGATGCGCACTCGACTTTACCTATTAGACTCGAGTTCGCAGACGGAACCACCGCGACCACCGACGTACTCATTGGAGCTGATGGGATCCGGTCGGCGGTTCGGAAGACCATGTTTGAAGCAGCATCCATCGACGAAGGAAATGAAGAGATGAATCTCAAACAATATGTCGATGCGACTTTTACGGGAATGACCGTTTATCGTTCGCTCATTTCTGCGGAGATATTGAGAAAGGAACACCCAGACAATATATCGTTGAAAGAAATGACTGTAGTAAGCATCTAATTTTACAGTGCAAAACTTTACACCTCATTCTATTATACAGCGTACTGGAAAAGGCAGGGTAGACATGATTGTTATTTTCCTCGATGATTAGGTTTACTTATCCACCGTTTGTAGTCTCTCATCACTTATCCGGTTGCCCAAGGTACCCTGATCAATGTCGCCGCCATGGTATGTGATCCGAGTTTAACGGGCACGCATTACAAAGGACGCTGGGTGTCCGATGCGACTCGTGACGAGGTGGTTAAATCCTTTGACCACTTTGAACCTGATGCAAGGGCGGTGGTAAAGGTGAGTACCCTCCACTCTGAACAGACTAAACTAGTCCAAACCGCGTGCGACCTAGCTCTGCGAAAAGCCATCCAAGTGGGCACTGCACGTCGTGAAACCGCTCCCATTTTGCGTACGGAACAGGGTTGCACTTATTGGAGATGCGGTGCTTTTCTCTCAGATTGGGTATTTCGGACACTCTCGTTGACAAGAACTCGCATTGTCTAGTGCCATGCCATGACACCTCACTTTGGTGCTGGTGCAGTCCAAGCGATCGACGTGTGTCGCGGTCATAATTCCATCGCCCATTCGTCATCGCTCAAATGTGTCTAGGATGCGTTCATACTCGGCCGGCTGCTCGCGCATCCTCTTACCTCTCTCTCTCGCGCCCGAGCTGCCCTCTCTATTTACGAAGAAACCCGATTTCCGTTTGCTCGTTCCGTTGCCAGTTTCTCGCTCTCGACTGGGCGGATGCACACATTCCTAGAACCCGGTTACTACGATGGGACGAGAGACGGGCCGGGGGACGATCTGGACGACAGGGGTATCGGCGCGTGCGAGAGGGAAGGCATGGAGAAGAT
Source organism: Boletus reticuloceps (assembly GCA_018397855.1). Taxonomy (NCBI): domain Eukaryota; kingdom Fungi; phylum Basidiomycota; class Agaricomycetes; order Boletales; family Boletaceae; genus Boletus; species Boletus reticuloceps. The sequence goes on from JAGFBS010000003.1 coordinate 948,319, forward strand.
GAAGGAGGAGATTCTCAAGCGGTGGGATGTCGTGGATGACTCACCCAGTGCGCCGCAGCTCTGGCACGAGGTGGAGTCCAAGTTGCAAGCGTTGTTCGACTAGGCGGTCGACGTTCGCTATCCCGTCTCTTGTCACACACACGTCGAGTCGTAGTTACATACGGGCTATCCAATCAAGAGCGGGCGGTTACGTGTGGGGGGCATGGTATGTAGGGTCTCCGGATTTATTTACTTTATTTCTTTCACGAGTTCCAACGTTCATGTCGAGACGAACGCACGTTCTTGACTATCATGTGGTTGCTGCATTCCGCTCGCTCGTGGGTGCGTGTGTACGTACTCACGTACATCATTTACGTGGACGATTGCGTTCATTTTAGCCACTTTTTGATCCGATCGCGTCCATATGATGACACGTTCTTGCTCGTGTGCCCTTGAACGTGCCACTGGCAGAAGACACGAGTACCTCCGCAGTGAGAGCACATGTCATCTCAAAACGCATGGTCGTGTGCTTGGATAGATCACTTTTATTTATTTTTGCGACACCAGGGAATGCACCGTACCATCAGAACCCCAGCTTTTCTCGGCTGGGTGCAATGTGCATGATGTCCTATGGAAAATAAAAAAGAGTGGACAAATCCGGACTCGAACCGGAGACCCCCCGCATATAACGCCATGCTAAGCGGATGTGATAACCAGCTACACCATATGCCCGACGCCTCAGTGTTTAATGCATGCTCTGTATGAGCTCAATACGATCACTGCACAGTCACTGCGGCACCGCAGTGCCCACCCCACCATCACGATTCACGATGTCGACGATCCATCATCATCATCTCAAGGTCGAGTTTAGCGGCGGTCTCGAGCTGCTCTTTGGAAACCAACGTGTACATACGCTCTCTCTCCCTGCTGTCATTCCCGACTCGGAGCGTCCATCGCCATCGCCATCGCCGCCCAACTTGAAGTCGACATCACACTCGACATCGGAATCGAGATCAACAGACGTCACATACCTCATCCACTACCTCCGCACACACCTCCTCACAGACCGTCCCGAGTTGTTCGTCGACGGTGACTCGATGTGCGTTTTCTTGCCTCAGTGTCAACGACGGACAACCCACCCACGCACATAGTCGACCAGGCATACTCGTCCTCATCAACGATACTGATTGGGAATTAGAAGGCGAGGGTGCGTACGAGCTCAAGAATGGGGACGAAATTGTGTTCATCTCGACGTTGCATGGAGGGTGATGCGGAGATGGGATCGAGCTCTCGGAAAACGGCCTGAAGATCACTGATCGCCCATCATGATGAGCGTCTTACAGATCAGATCCCGAGAGCTGGACGCAGGCGAGGGGTATATGTACCAGAGCTAGTAGAGCACGTCGTCGTGTAGTAGTGACTGGTCTAATCTACGTCCCCCCTCTCTCGCCTCCCCCACATACCCTTGCATCAATTCCACCACCCGCTTCAGATTCTGCCCATACTTGGCCGAGATCGGGACAACGTCCATCACACGACCACCCATAGACCCTGTCATCTCCGTCTGTACATACGACTCCAATCGTCTGAGCTTCTCCCGTGCTGCATACACCGCGCTCGTGTCCCCGTCGCCCCCAAGCAAATCCGCCTTGTTGGCAAGTACGAGCCGGGCCTTGGCGCTCATCCCAGGCTGGTACTTGTCAAGCTCCTCGCGCAACACCCGGAGCTCATCCCACGGCGCAGGTCCAGCGAAATCGACGACATACGCAAGCGCATGCGAATCGCTCGATCGAGCGCAAAAACGAGTGCCCGAGACCAACGTCCTCGGACGCACGCGCGATCAAACCAGGATTGTCCGCGATCGTGAACCGAAACGATTCGAGAATCGAAAACTGGCCGAGCGAGGTCGAGGTGTGCTCTGGCGTGAACTCTGTTGCCTCGGGTGTCGTCGATTGTTCGAGACTGGCGCGCTTCCTCGACGGCGGTTTCTTCAAAGACGTGCATGTCGTGCAGTTGGCCTTCGAATGTACCGTCGCCAGCGACGCGAATGACACCCACAACGGGGTTCAACGTAGTGAACGCGTAGCTCGCCACCTCAGTCTTGGTACGGCCACCCGTGAGGGCGCGTAGCAACGTGCTCTTGCCTGCATTGGGCATACCGACAAGCCCCACGTCCGCAATAATTTTGAGCACCAGTTCGAGCGTGACACGTTCGCCTTCATGTCCCTTGGTAGCAAACTTGGGCGACCGATTGACAGGCGACAAGAAATGCGGATTGCCCGACCCGCCACCCCCACCTCGAGCGATCAAATGGCCCAGATGCTCGGTCTTGCCAAGCGCCAACGGCGCATTCACGTCCTCGACGACCTGCTCGACCTCGCTCAAGTCGAGATGCATCGGCCGAGCCCCTCGCTGCATCCACGCCCGCCGTCGCTCGCGTTCTTCCCTCCACAGTGCCGCCTCGGCCTGCTTGAACGCGTCTCGATGCACATTGTCGACCTCGCTGCGCGGATAATGCACCCATCGACTGTCGAGCATCCTGACACGGCGCACGTCCACCTCAAGTCCCTCGAGCGCCTCCTCCTCGGCCTCCCACGTGTCTTTGGCGCGTCGCGGATCATCGCGCGGGAGCTCGCGCACGACGGTGCCGAGTGGGACGTGGATGATAGTAGGGGGTGTATTGCGCCCGTTTTGCCAGGTGCCGCGACCGTGCGTGCCGGGCTGGCCGCGGACGCGTTTAGGGATGGAGGCGAGGGAGGTGAGGGTGGGTGTGGGGAGGATGTAGATGTCTCCGCCGGGACCACCGTTGCCGCCCGAGGGCGGGCCCATGGCTTTGAATTTTTCGCGGTGGAAGGCGACGCAGCCGTTGCCGCCTTTGCCTTGGGGTGGGTGAGGGTGTGAGATGAGGAGAGGAAAGGTTGCGTACCGCCGCGAACGTGGATGATGACGTGGTCAAGAAAGGTGTCGCCCTGTGTTGGCGGGGTGAGGGTGGGTCATGGCTGTGAGTGAGGCGTGCTGACCCCTTGTCGTCGTTTGCGCTCTGTTCGCGAGACGCCATTAGAAAACGGGCGTCGTTGACACAGGACTCTGAACATGGAGAAGAGGCAACAAGGCGTGGAAAACAATAGTAAACATCCATTCGTACATGATACATTAATACCTACGACCAGATCAACGTACAACGCGCGCAACTATTCAACCACAATCGGGTATCGTACAGAGGAAAACGACGCTTTCCCTATCTTTCTGCGCTCAGACCCAACAGCCTGCTGGGCGTCAAGGCACCACACCCCGCGCTGGACACATGGCTTGGAGCCGCCTCGACTGGTCGGGGAGGGACGCCGTTGGATGCAGTGCGAGGGGATGTGGTGCTCATGCGCAGCAGGAGCGACGCAGCGGTCTCATCGTCGGGGGTGTAGGTGGGGGATGAGGCAGGGGATGGCACGGATGGCCTGGGACGAGAGGCAAAGCCGGAGAAGCGCGGCAGGATGTGGGCGGTGGTAGTGGCAGAAGGGAGGCGCGTGCACGGCGAGGGGAGGGTGAGCACGGGGGGGATCTGGTACCCGGTTGTCGCAGGTGCGCAGATCGTCGAGGTGGGTGGAGTGGGGAGCTGGGTGGACCGTGCAGCGACGGCCGTGCCAAAGGTGGGGGACTGGGAGGGGGTGAGGAGAAGGGAGCGCTGGTCCTCGGGGAGCCAGGCAGATATGGAGGGGAGACGGGAGTGGGGTGCGACCGAGGAAGCGCGGGAGGTGTCCGCGTCTGCGGGACACTTTCTGCGGTCTGCGGCAAAGGAGATGGGCTCGCTGCAGCGGGGGCAGCCGTCGTGCTCGAGCTGCTTGACCCTGTCCATGAGATCCTGGAGATAAGCCACTGTTCGGATGAGGATCTCCAGCTTGAACTCCTTTTCCGGCTGTGCCTTTGGCTTTTGCCTTGGCCTCTTTGGGTCGTCGTCGTCGTCGTCGTCCGAGTCGTCTGGGTGGGACTCGGAGGGACGCTTGTACTCTGGTGGGACGAGGTCACGCAACGTGGCGAGGGCGTCATTAATTTTTGTGCGGCGTGCTTTCTCGATAAGAGAATGGTTTATTTTGCGCTGGGCCTCGCGGGCTGCACGCGAGAGGGTGCCTGGTCTGCGACCGCGACGCTTTGAGACGGGGCGGCGTCGTCGTCGTCGTCGGGCTGGGACGGGGACGAGAGCGGCGAGCTATCTGAACGAAGACGCTTCGCCCTGCGCGGTGGGTTGCACGATGCGGCGTAGACGTCCTCGGCTGGAGCGATGGGGCGAAAGGAAGAAGACATGAATGAACGAATGAGTCGGGGGGAAGCGTTTAAGAGATCGTGTGCACACGATTGGTCATATCTCAGACTCAAGCACGTGTGTCGCTCTGTCTCATCCTCCTCATGCTCCGTCGCTCGTCCACACGTTGCATCGCCCGTTGCTCATCCCGCTCGTACATTCGCACAGCAGGCGCACTCATCATCGGGTAATGTCGTCTCTTTGCTCAGCTCGATTCGCTGCTCACCACGCACAGCGACGAGATCTTGAATGGCAAGACGCTCGACAGAAACTCGAATTACTTTGCCCGCTTTTGTTTCGAGCACGGCATAGATCTGTGCGCGCTCTCTTGCACACGTCGTCCCCGCTGACCCTTGTCTAGCAAGCGCATCGAGGTCATTGCCGACGACGAGGATCAAATGTACGTCCTGTCCTCTCCCGTACGACCCACTGCCGAGTATCCCCAGCATCGAAGCAAGCCGGAGAATGGTCGATCGCTACGACCTCGTTGTCACCTCCGGCGGCATCGGCCCCACTCACGACGGTCCGTCGTCCCTCTCCTTGCAGGACCCAGCTCACACCCACCATAGATATCACGTACGCCTCGCTCGCCAAAGCATTTCGACAACCACTCAGCTATCACGCAGAAACCCTATCCCGCATGGATGCCCTCATCCGTCGCGGTCCCTCGCCTGCCCACCAGAACGAAGACCAGCGTACAGCACGCAAGCGTATGGCCCTGTTCCCACACGCCGCAGAGGTCTTGTTCGTCGCGCCTGACCTCTGGGTGGTCCGTATCCATTTCTAGCCCTTGCTCTCTCTCACGCTCCCCTAGCCCGTCGTCAGACTCGAGGGTAAGCTCTGCGTGTTCCCCGGCATCCCCTCCCTCTTTCAGAAGATGCTCGACAATCTCAAACACCATCTCCCACTCCCGCCATTACACCTCCGTCCCTGCCGTATCCAGGTATACACAGAGTACGTCATTCTTTTTTCATGTACACGTCTCAGGGGTGCTTATAGCGTCAGTCTGCCGGAATCGTCTATTGCACCCCACCTGGCCACGCTACAAAAGCGCGTCGCCGCGGAGGGTATCCGGATAGGCTCGTATCCGCTCCTCCAACGTGGTGTCTACGTGTCGCTCATTGGAACTAATCGGGATCGAGTCGGTGAACTCGCACACGAGGTTGAAAAGGAGCTCGAGGGTCGGGTAGTCTCTGAAGAAGAGGCAGAAGCAAAGCGACGTTCGGGGAGTGCGTAGCTTGGTATCACGTATTTTTGTTATTTTGTAAACGTTATCATGTCCTTTTTTTGTAACTCTTGCGGGGTCGCCACGATGGATATTAGATCGGATACACACGATACACTATAATCCACAAGGAAACCGAAAACTAACAAGTCCCTCCAGATGATCAACCACGATAGGAAACCGAAATAATAATAAAAGAGTGAGACCCACTAGCATCGTATCATTGAGGAAGGGGGGGTATCACCTAAATCACCAATGTCATCCCGAACCCGGGGATGCGGACGATGACGATGGCAACGGCACAGCATCCCTAATCGCTTCGACGACCCCGCACGCGACGAGCCCTTCCCTGACCAACCGCTTCAACAACTCGCTCATCCATGTGGTACACTGCCCCTCGTCGTCTGAGCGCGCGTCATACGCCACGTCCTCTGCACACTCGAGTACGGCTTCGCGCTGGTCGCGGGTGAGCACGCCGAGCGAAAACGTCGCGTTATAATCGCGTTCACACCCATCGACGACGATCAGGTCTGGGTAGATGTATTTAAAGAGGTCGTCGCGGCGCGATGAGCGGATGGTGCCGTGATTCGATGAGGATGAGGATGATAGTGATAGTGATGATGAGGAGGAGGAGGAGGAGGAGGAGGAGGAGGAGGAGGAGGAGGAGGAGCGAGAGTTGGACGGCGCGTGGACGTGACGAATGTGTTCAGCGTCGCGACGGACAAGACGGACGACTTGCCAGACTTCTTCGCCGTCGGAAAAGACCGTGTTGGTCCAGTAGACGAGGATGATGGGAGGGTGCGTGGCAAGCGTGCCAGATGCTTGGAGGAAGAGTGGCTTGTCTGATTCGTCGTCGGGGTAAGCGTACGACAGCGGGTTGTATTCAAACGTCAATCGTGGCGGCATTCTTGGCGAATCGGGGCTATCGAGGGAAAACAGGGAAAGGGCCAAGGGGGTGGTGGGCTGATGAAGATGATAGCCTTCATCACGGGTCCGTCGAGTGCGCTGATTTTTATTCCGTTTGACAGCCGCTTGCGGCGTTTCATTTCAAAGACTCTAACCCTATCGCGGGTCCAGATCCAATAGACCAAGGTCTAAAAATTGAACTTGCAGTGTCCTGGTTGTCTGCAAAGTCGCAGCGGAGATGGCAACGCGTGTCCCTGAGCTAGACCTCAGGTAAACGCTGCCGGAATGTCTAGAATAAAAGCCGGTCGTGCGATGGACGGGGCAGCTGATGGTCATCGATACCCTTTTCCGTGGGCGTCTTTTCAGTGGCGCGGTCTAGACTTTCGTGTTCCATGGGAAGAATGATGCAAGTCGACGTCACCCTGAACTTGGAAGAGACTAACGTAGTGGACCCGATGATGAGGCTGAGCTCGGAGACGACGCACCTGTGCAGGATGATGAGTTATAAAGCGGGATCCAAGTGGGTCCTCCGCGTGGATTACATGCCCGTCCTGTGCGACAATGCGATCATTTAAGCGGCCATGCAGAACGTGTTCGCTCCGAAACGCCTCAAGGTATGCATCTCCGTCTCGTCGGTCAGTACCGCATGCCACTGGTACTAGAGGTGCGTTTCAGCTGCCACAAACTTTAGTTACCCTGGCGATGCGATGTGTTCCGAAGTGGACTGGGATGGAACACGAAGGAGGAGAAGAAGAAGAAGGAGACGACTGCCACAGCCAGGTGTGGTATGGAAGACGTGTATAGTCCTCGTGCCAGTGGATATGTCGACGTTGGGATTGGTTCGGACATGAACACGGCGAGGACATTGCCAACTCGACCGGTCGTAATGCCTTCTATTGTCTACCGCGTTGTTCGCTTCTAAATCCCCTTAAATACCCGTCGAACCGTACGTCCCCCCCCCCGCTCCTTCTTCACCCACTATTTTCACCATGTTCCCCATCGCGTCCCTCGTCCTCCTCCTCGCCTCCGTCGTACACGCTTCCGTCTACGTGAGTACACTCCCAGGTCTCTCCCTTTCCCCGCTCACCCGACGCGCAGGTCACCAGCCCCGTTCAGTCCTCCAGCTGCTCTGGTGGTCAAGCCTGCACGGTCCAGTGGGTCGACAACGGTCAAGCCCCCCTCCTGTCCGACATTGGCGAGTGTAATGTCGCCCTCTACTATGGCGAATACGTACGTCCCCATGCCGCGTGTCCCCACCCTGGCCCGGTTTACGTTCGTTTCCTTTAGATGATGGTTCAGTCGCTGCCCTCGGTGAACGTCGCTTCCACCTCGTCCTTCACGTTCACGGTACGTCCCTTGTCCAGTCTTCAGCTCATAGACATGCGTTTGATTCGCCGCGTCGCAGCCCAACCCGTCCGCTGGTCCCAATGGTCAATAGTGAGTGGATCCCCCCGCGTTGCCTTCCGGACCCGATCTGACCTCTGTCCAAGCTACCTCGTGTTCACCAACAGCGCAATCAATTACAGCAGTTTCTCTGGCTCTTTCGCGTCAGTGCACTCTCGTCCCGTCATACAAAGGCTTTGATTGACGCAGTTGCGTTACAGCCTCACCGGGCTGACCGGAACGACCCCTGGTGGTGGTTCGTCTACCCCAGCCTCTACCTCGGCCACCAGGACCTCATCTGGCTCATCCACCTCTGCAGGTTCATCCACCCCCGCAACGACCTCCGGCTCAAGCGTGACATCGACTCCAACAGGTACTTCCACCCCTACCACCACTCCCACCACCACGCCAACCAGTTCGACCCCAACTTCTACTACAGATACGAATACCCCAACTCTCACCACGCCCTCCGTGACGACCAGCACGCCCTTGCCCACGTCCACAACGCCAACAACGACAACTACTTCCAGGACGTCGACATCTGCTACTGCTTCTGCCACCGCTACTAGCGCTGCTGGTCGTCTCGGATCCGACATGTCTCTCGGTGGCGCCGCTGCCCTGTTCGTCCTTTCTGCTGTTCTTGCTTTCTAAAGGGATTTTTTTTTCCCAGATACCATTTTTTTACTCATTCAAGAGGACGTCAAACGATCAATGTTGTGTTGTGTCCTTTTTTTTTTCTTTCCGATTTCTTTCATACGCTTGTAGACGAAAGAAATAAGATCGGTATTATATTTTGTTGTATTATTCTTTTCTCTCTCTTTTTTTTTTTTTCGCTGGTCCGCGAACTTTGTGTTGTTATTCTGTTTTACGACTACCTTACGTCTTGTCATCGTCTTGAACTCGCAATCACCTGCGGGTGAGTTTATGTGCATCGTGTGTCTGTGCAGTGACTTGTGTGATGGTGGCAATGGCTTGAAATGAATCCCGTTCCGTGTCGGTTTCTGATCAAGATTATCGATCGTCTCCACACATCTCGATACCTAGCGATGGCACTGGCTTGTACACAAGATGTCATTTTACTTCTCGGAGACTCTCTCACCCAGGGAAACGTAGAGCGGACTGGATTGGCCGAACGTTTATCATGTATGCTCACTCTCAGCACACGTCCAATAGCCGCTGAAGCGCACGTCTAGGTGTCTATGTTCGCAAAATGGACGTGATCAATCGCGGTCTGAGTGGGTACCAAACCGACTGGGCAATCCCCGTCTTTGAACAGGTACAGTCGTCCTCACCACTCATCCAGCGTCGCTCACGAACGGATAAAATAGATTCTCGCACAACAACACGCACACCGACACGCACCCAAAGTCCAATTACTCACCCTCTGGTTCGGCGCCAACGACGCCGCGCTCCCACCGAGTACCCAACACGTCCCGATCGCGCGGTTCAAATCCAACCTCGTCCACCTCGTCCACATGGTCCGATCCCCGACGTCGGCGTATTACTCACCAGGGACGCGCATCGTATTGATCACCCCGCCGCCGGTAAATACGTATCAGTGGACAAGGGAGAGGGCGTTTGAAGAGACGGAAAAGTACGCCGAGGCGGTGAGAGAGGTGGGTGGACAGGTCGGGGTGCCGGTCGCGGATGTGTGGACACAGGTCTGGGAGGGTGCGGGGAGGGATGAGCGGGGTTGTGCGCGGTTTTTGCAGGATGGGTTGCATTTGAATGCGGCGGGGTATGAGGTGCGTGCGTGCGTGTGGGTTGGGTACTGGACTGAACTGAGTGGGAGGGTTGCAGATCGTCTTTGATGCGGTCATGAAGATTATCGAGGCGACGTACCCGGAGATGCATTATGACGCGTTGCAGACGGTGTTCGTTCCGTATGTGGGCTGTTCACTGACTTGTCGCGCACATGCTGACGGTTTCAAAGGTGGTCTGAAGTGAATGTAGATGACCCACGTCCCTCGCTGGTCAAGAGACGCGCAATGTAGTTGTAATAACTAGTACCAGATCATGTGACCAAGTGTTAACTTGACCACTGACGAGACCAAACGCAAATGTCGACGACTGATCTCAAACCACTGCGCAAGCAAAAATACAGGGAATCCAGATCGCAACCCACACCAACCGGTGCAGAACGCCTCAAGACCGTCGTTCGCCGTCTCCCGCCCAACCTGCCCGAAGAGATCTTTTGGCAGAGCGTCCAAGCGTGGGTCACCGAGGACACGGTCACTTGGAAGTCGTATCATCCGGGCAAGTTGCGTACGAAGCGGTGCGTGTTGTCGTCGTGAGAGAGAGAGGGGGGGGGCTCTGAATGAATGACCTGGGCAATGGGCAACCTGCAGGGCAAACAAGGAGGGAATACCTTCGCGCGCGTATATTGCGTTCAAGAACGAGGCCCTGGTGACCCATTTCGGTCGTGCGTATGATGGCCATTTGTTTAGGGACAAGGCAGGTGCGTTGCTGTCTTTTTATCTTTTACCCGGACTCGACGGATCGATCTGAAGGCAACGAATCGCACGCCGTCGTAGAATATGCACCTTTTCAAAAAATACCTACGGAGAAGAAAAAGGTGGATGCGCGAAACAATACGATCGATAAAGGTAACGGGGATCGTTTCTTGTCTCGCTCTCATATCTCATTCAAATCTCTCTTTCGTGTCGACAGATGAAGATTATCTGTCATTTATCGAGACGCTCAAGGGTACGACCAAGACCGAGTCGGTGTCGCTCGAAGCACTGAGTGAGTAGTGGCTATCAATGATCGTCGCGTGGACAGTCGGTCTGATGCCGGGACAGTCGCTGCCTCTCAACCACCCCCACACCCGACGACCACACCCCTTCTCGAAGCCCTCAAAGCAGAGAAATCAGCTCAAAAAGACAAGGAAGCGATCCTTCGTAATCATGCGCATTACAAGGACATGACCGCGAGCGGGTCGTCGAAAAAGGAAGAAGCCAAGAAGAAGTCGGCAGTGCAGCAACCTGCCAGTACCAAACCAGAGCCCTCACCGCCGAGTAAAAAAGTGAAAAAGGCGGCTGCGGCTGCGCAAAAGGCGGGTTTGACCCAGGCGCAAGCACAAGTGCAGGAAGGACAGGGGGCTGCGATGGCAAAGGGTGCGGCCACGGGTGCGAGTGCGGGTGTTGCAACGTCCAGTGCGAAACCGTCGATACCTTCGCCTACTCGACACCGGCCTCCCAAGGAACCACATGGCCGTTCGCACCCCGCCAAGGGCGAGACCGCGTCTGCGTCTGCACCCGCGTCCGCACCTGTGCCTGTGCCTACATCTGGCCCTCAGTCTGGCCCTAGTCTAGCCCTACCCGCTGCTGTGACGACGGACAATGTATCACCCGTTTCGGCGCAAGGACAAGGACCAGGTCAGGGACAGGGCCAGCGCAAGAACCGACCAACGGTTGGATTGGGCCGGCAGTTCGAAGCGGCGCTCAATGGTGCTGGTGTGGGGGTTTCACCGGGCGATCGGAAGCGACGCGACAAGGGAATCGGGTCTGGTGCTGGGCCTGGACCTGGACCTGGACCTGGACCTGGGACCGAAGGCACCGGTGGTAGCAAACCGGGAAAACATAAACATCACCATCACCATCGCGAACACCCTTCGAACGAGGTCGTTCCGAGTATTTTGCAGCGTCTGACAGAGGTGGGTCAGGGGAGTACGGAGGTGGTGAGTGTGCAGCGGCCGCAGTCGACCGAGGGGGTTGGTGATAGCGGGACTGGGGCTGGTGCGAGTCCTGGTCTTGATGGGAGAGGGAGAGGGGGCGCGAGGAGAGGGAGGGGGAGGGGAAGGGGACATCGGGGCGGGTAAACCGCTAAGCTGACGTGCGTCGTTTGGTCTGGTTTCAGGCTCTCGTGTGTACTGATTGGCGAGCGCGTCGATCAGGGAAATATCAAATCCTGTTTCAGACGTGCAGGTCCGGTACTTTGCTTTGCATATGACCTCGGTGCTTTGGTCCGGGTGACTTGGGTCGGCCATTTGACATTTGCTGGCTATGATCGCTCGGATCATACACCCGCAGCCTTTCTTGCAAGGCTATGCAATGACACGCGACTGTCGTTTTGTTGACACGATGATACATATGACACACGACACATTTTTTCCCCTTTTACGTACCTCTTCCATATAGTCCATGGATACATTCAACGTTGCACATCGAAACCATGTCTTGTAAAACAATGAGATTATGGTAGATCTAAAACGCACACCCCAACATGTCACCGACCGCTAGAGAAGAGAGAGACCGCCCCATGTGGTACAGTTCCGATGATCCGCTAAAGAGTCAACCACGAAACCAAACAATAAGCGATTCTGACGACTTCTAATGCACCGACCAACACGACCAGAACGGAAAGTCAAAAAAAGACCCAAGCAAGTGGAATAAATAAAAATGTAATAAAGATGAGATGCGCTCAGAGAAGTGACGCGCCAACAAAGGTCGCGACGAGCACGACCAATCCCGTAGCCATGACAGGCTTGCCAACGCCACCGTTGGAGCTGCTCGTACCCGTCGACGTGGGGGAGCTAGACGACATCGACATCGTCATTGTCCCCGACGTGGACATGGACATGGGCATAGAGGCCGAGCCGGATGCAGTCGACGCGGGGGTGCTGGGAGTGGACGTCCCACCGATGGGAGCCGTCGATTGGCCGTTGATCTCGGCTTGAATGGTGGAGTTGAACGTGCCCGTCATGCCAGCCAACCTATATTTTTTTTGAGAGACAAGAGACAAGAAAAAACGAGGTTAATGCGGATCAGGCACGGAAGAGAACGTAGGACGCGTACGTGAACATGGCGGAAAAGGCTTCTTCGGGGAATTGAGGCGCCTGGGGGCTCATGAAAGACTGCGAGGTGACGCGAATGAAGCTAGTGCGTTTGGGGTGAGCCGGTCACTACGGAACAGAAAAAAATGACAGTCGAGGGAAGACGTACTATTCGTTGCTGTTGGGTCCAATGGTACCATCGGGTGTGAAGGTGAACGACGACGTGGCCGAGACGTTGACATTGGTAGCAATCGTCTGGAGTAGTGTCTAGAGAAAAAAATGCAGCGTGAGATGACAGCTGTCACGACAATGTCAAGGGTGCGCATACCTGTTGGATCGCGTTCCCGACGTAGATGGCAAAGGAGGCATTGCCAAATTGTGTGAGCGAGGGTGCACTACCGCTGTCTTGCCATGAGACTGTGGCTTGCTGTCCTGCGTTAAATGTGGTGGAAACGACGGGGGTGGTGATCTGTTGTTTTAACAGGTCAACGTCGTGAACGACGTGCAACGATTCAACCACGTACGAAAACGTTTGCCAGTGCCGACGCAGCGAATGCGAGTGAGACGATAGCAGGAGTGAACATTTCTGTGGAAAGCGAGTGCGATGTAAAACGAATGTGGGGGTCAGAGAATCGCAAGGGCTGCTGCACTTGAAGACAATTTGTTAAAAGATGAGTGTGTGAGAGAGAGAGAACGAACACAGAGCAACGATGGGAGTCGACGACGGAGTTCCAACTGATTTTTGGCAGCCGATACGCGGGTCAACCGACTCAACGAGGGGCGTCCGGGACCTGAGAACATGGATATCACATCGCAACGGCGTGATTGGCTGGCAACGGGCAATTTACATGGTCACCATTCGCCGTGTAGAGAATAGAGTTTCAATCTTGGCCCCGGGATGCTGTATAAAGAGGATATAGTAGTGACAAGCCTGAGGTCATACATACACCTACTTGTGCAAGCGTCTGGGAACATCAGACGGTGTGCATGACCTAAGCCCGACTCGGAACTTGAAGTAACCCGAGTTCAAGATCACACAGCCTGCCAGGGGTCGAAACGGTGTCTGAGACATCAAATTTTGATTGCAACGTATCAGAGTAGAACTACGCACTGACTCGAAGTATATTCGACCAACCCGCTAGTACATTTCTCGCTTGTCGTGGTTCGTCCTGCCAGTGATGTGAGCGGGCCGATACGTATCCAAGACCGCGATATGATTTCCCTTGCTCCCCTTGTGCCTGAGCTGAAACACGGACGAAAGGTAGCTCCGACAAGAGCGTTCTTTTTTTTGGCTCGTAATTTTCTGGTGGAAAAGTGTCTTATTTTTGAACGTGGGTGTAAATTAAATGTGGCGAGTCATGCCAGCGACACAAATATTATCACGAAGTCCTGCGAGACGAGGATCCAAATGTGGATGGTCGTTTGTTCAGACTCGGTCGGCATCGGCGCTCACCTCCCATCATACAGTTGCATCATCCAGGACATGTCTCAGGACTAGTAAACGAATCACTTCGCTCTCTTTTACTATCCAGGTAACAGATCACGCTTCATGATCGCATTCGGAACTTAGTGCCTATAAAAATCTGATCTCTTTCGCCGCTTTTCTTGGCTCGCCTGCTCGCTCATGTCGAACAGACAAGATTTCTGACCAGGACCGAGTCGGTGTCGCTCGACGTGGACGAGATGTCGACCGGGCTAGCGATCATCTAAAGGGATGTCCGGAGAGGAATGAAGCTGAGGTGAGACGTCGCGAGGCGGGTATCACGTCATCAGTGCGTACCTGCTCGATCGCTTCCCCCACGTAGATTCCAAAGGTGGCTTTGCCGAATCGTACGAGGGTTATGCCTCACTGTGGTCTCTTGCCAAGGAGGCGGTGGCTTGCCAGCCAATGGTAAATGTCATAAGTCACTAGGGGAGGTAAGTTGTTTTTCTTTCACGGGCTAACGTTGAAAGTGTACAGAAGAGACCCGTGCCGGGTCGATAGAAAAAGTAAACATTGTCGAAGGGAATGAGTGTGATGAAAAACGAAGGTCGTGGACAAAAACCGCTGCACTTATAGATACGTTAGGAGAGTGGGTGCACTGGGCAATGACGGGAGTGGACGACAGAGTTCCGACCAATTTATGGCTCACACAGCAGAAAGGGAGCCGACGAATGCCTGGATCTGCTAGTAGGGCAGTGTCTCTCAACGGTAATCTTTCGATGATGCTTTGGCACGATTCCTGCGTAGGCAAAAAGAAGGGGAATTACCTGATGGATACTATAGTTGGAGAGGGTCGCCAAGCCCATGATTGAGCTCTCCTCCGCAGATACGGCGGTCAAGCACTATTGATATAGATCACGACAACTCGACTGACTAGGGCAATTTAAATTGTCATCAGTCGTCGTCTAGTTGACAGAAGAAATAATAGATTTTCAATTTTGGCCTAGCGACGCTGTCCAAGTTCAAGTCAACACTTATGACAGCCTGAGACGATATGTAAACCTACTCGTGCACTCATCCCGGAACATCAAATACGGTGCGCATGACGTGGTCAGCTTTGCGACCCGTATGTTTGATGAGCCCGATGTAGTCGAGCTCATGCAGCGAGCGGATGAAGCGCGACTGAACTTCCAACCTCCATTTGTCAAGCTCTTCCTCGCCGTCCTCAGGAACCTCTACTTGACGTTGTTTTCCTTTTCGCCGGCTGGGAGTCCGTATCAGCGCCTCATGCGCCGACGCACCTGTCCTCGCGTGTCGCCTTTGCGTTTCCAGGACGAGGGAGAACGACTCGAACCAGTCGAACACGTTGATCATCTTCCCACTCTCCAAGTAGCGGTGGAATAGAATGCTTGTATCCGGCATGTCCCAGAGCGTTTCCTCGTCATCATCGCCATCATTATTCGTCGCAGTCATGCTATAGTCCTGCGGATGTAACAAGCCGGAGAATATCGAGGCACGCAGGGAGGGATTCAATAGCTATCAGAATTCGATCAGATCCGGGAACACGAGAAGCAGACTTTGTCGATCGTACCTCGGAGGGGAAAGGGGCAGAACCGGTATATGATATATCCCACAGGGGTAGTTCTTCGAGGGTGACAAGACGATGTCTGAGACAGGCACGCACGTCAAATTCGATTGCATCGTGGGGCGAAACTACGCACTCGAAATATTCGATTAACCAGTCCCCAATCATTTCCGCTACATCTTTCACTTGCTGTGGTTCGTCGCTGTGCCTATCGCGAACCGAGCGGGCTGTACTGATCCGCGATATAATTTCCCTTTCCTCGCCTTGTACCTGAGCCGAAACACCAGCAAAGAAGTCATTTATTTCCGACAAGAGCGCGTCCAATTGATCAACTTTTAGTTTTCTGGGAAGAGGATGAGATCGACTTGGGCGTAAACATGAGTCGGTCGCTTACCGGACAATCGTACACAGATATCTATAAGAGGTCCCAAGACGACCCCTCAGCGCTGCACACATTAGCTCAGGAAGGCTTTTTTCGCTCTTGATACCGAGTGAAGTTGTAAAGGTTTGCACGACGAGGAAAAGTCGAAAGGCCACGCGTAGCAACTGTGATTGTCTATGAAAGGCCAGCCGGACACTTCGGACAAACTCGAGGAGCACGTCTATATCCGCAACCCGCCAACCGGTAGGGTTACCTGTCGAACCCCGAACTCGAACAAGAACGGAGTTGAGAAAGGGGGCTGAACCGGGATCAGTCAAATCCATGGACGCTAGACTTTCCTCGGAGAGGAAAACCGTAAGGGGCTCTTCAAAATGTTTCATATGAGCCAGCTGGAATAACGGTTGAGAACTGGAGGGGCGGGCAGTGGACAGTAAATATCACCTGCAGGATGGAAACAAGGCCATCAAGAGATGGCGAATGTCTCCCAAAGAAGTCGACGAGAAACTCGATCGCTGCTGGTCCGAGGACGAGATCGGGATTGAACTCGACGTCAAAAAAGGTCTGAGCGAAAGGTCAAACTGGGTGCTGGACCAAATGTAGGGTATTTACCTTTAGCAAGATATCATGGAGGACAGCCTGACTTGTCGAGAATGAGCAACTCCGAACCTGCAAGCGAGCCAAGGTCGATCGAGGATACGTGGCATGAATATATGATGGTGTTGGGGGAGAGGTCAGCGAAAGAATGAAGACGAGGGGGAGTCGAGGGATTGCGAGGCTGGAAGACAACGTCAGGAATTTTTGGCTGAGTTAAAGCAGACATGGAGTACCTAGAGATTTCAAAGAGGTCCTGCATTACGAGGGGTTCGAATCGTTCGAAATCATGCAAAACGACAACAAGCCGAGTCGTGTTACTATCCGACCCTGATGATCGATTAGTACTGACATTGTGAAATTTTCAGTGGGTTTGTTACCTCTTGAATCACAGAGTGCGTCAAACCATATCTGAAGCAGGTTGAGGTCAAATGTGCACAGGGAGCTTGCAGGCCTCCGCTTGACAGAGTCTAAGAAGATGTTGGACCAGCGTTTGATTCAGAAAAGCTACGCGCACATGCCTAGCTCCTCATCAGTTTTATTGATGAAGCCGGTAATGAGCGTCTTCATCGCAGATGTGATGTTCGAGCAGTCTTGGGGGTAGAGGTGGGTGACAATATGAGTACCGTTGTCGTCAAAGAGGCCATCTTGCCCCTCTGATTCGAGACGGGCTGAAAATTCGTCAAAGACGGATGAAGAAGTCCCAAAGACTAGCGTCCTGTTTAGCCAAGATATTTGTGTTTGGCTGGCGTACCTACCTGTCACTGATATGACTGGCAACTCTGCGTATGGTAAACCTGGTAGCGTGTCGGTGTAGGCCATGTTGACCAACTCTGCCACTCTATCTACGATCGGCGCGTGCAATGCATGAATCAATTCCTGAAACGGTTCAGACTATGCCATGGATGCTACCTGAGGCGTACCTGGACCCGTTCTAGGCACTTTGACCATGCCCTTTTGTATGCAGCAAGTCGTAGTTCGTAGCCATTTAGAATATCTTTGTCTGGAAACAACGTATAGGACTCGACGTCATCCGTGTCTGATGTACTCGGCGTGAGTGAAACGCCGCACATGAGGTGGATTGACCAACCTGGTTCCTTGAATGGAATGTAAATACTCGTCTGTTCGGTCTAGTGAGACGCTGGCTCCCATCATGCACTGCAACGAACCTGATGCTCGTCGTCCAAGGCAGCTTCAAAGGCCATTTGAGCTGTAGTTAGCGACATAGAAGCAGGCCCGCCCGTGTGCAACGAGACAATAGAATACGCCTACCCTAAATGTCCAATCGGTCGCGTCGCGTCGCGTTGCGCGTCTTTCTTACTCATACCTTAACGTCGCCATGTCCTCCCCGCCCAGAGTTGATTTCCCTACGTCCGACATCGACGATGTCGACATGGACGCGCCCCCACAGGGTAGCCCGCAGCGGCTCTTCTTCCCAGGGAGCGATCCCGCCACACCACTGGCCAAGCGCGTCGCTAGTTTCACCCCACTCAAGACACCCAAAAACCGTCGGGGGGATATACATTCCTCCCTCACGTCCACCACACCCCGTCGCGTCGCGCGAAGAGCATACCACAACGACTTGCTGAGCGACAATGTCCCTAACTCGGATGGGACACATCTGTCCATCCCACCCTCGTCTGCGCCTAATCTCTCCGCACCTGCTGCACCGACAGATGATCCCGACGAGATTCGTGCGATATGGGGTACTACCGTAAACCTCGCAGAGACGATGAAGCTCTTCCGCGAATTCCTTCGTGGGTTCAAACCAAAGTACCGCGCGACGCACGATCGAGGGCAAAACTTGCCCACCGTTGCATTCGAGTCCCCAGAGGATGCTGAGGTTGTCTCGTACGAGGAACAGCTGCGGATTATACGTCAAACGGGACAGACTAACTTGAATCTGGATATGGTCAACTTGCTCGCTTACCCTCCTTGCAAAAAGCTATTTGGACAGCTGCAAAAATACCCTCAGGAAGTGATACCCGTAATGGATCAAGTGCTCAAGGATCTCATGTTGGAAATTGCCGACGAAGACCAGCAGGCTGGCGTGGATGGCATGCAGGGGGAGCAAGGAGATGAGGAGATCGCCGATATCATGGCCAAGGTATACAAAGTACGACCCTTTGGGCTCAACTCTGTTAACATGCGTGAACTCAACCCAAGTGGTAAGTCACTCCCTTGGTTTTGTCTGTGTAACGATCTTGGAACACCTTTGCAGATACCGACAAGCTCATCTGCATCAAGGGTCTTGTCATCCGTGCCACGCCCGTCATCCCAGACATGAAAGTAGCGTTTTTCCGGTGCCTTACCTGTTCCCATACTGTCCAAGTCGAAATTGACCGTGGCAAGATCGAAGAACCTGGTCGTTGCCCCCGCGATGTCTGTGCATCCGTTGGCACGATGTCACTCATACATAATCGTTGCGAATTTGCAGACAGACAAGTCATCCGACTACAAGAGACCCCAGATGCAGTGCCCGATGGTCAGACGCCACACACTGTTTCATTGAGCGTTTATGATGAGCTCGTCGATCTGGCAAAACCTGGTGACCGTCTCACTGTGACTGGAATCTTTAGGAGTGTGCCGGTGAGAGTGAATCCCCGTCAGCGAACGATGAAGAGCCTCTTCAAGACATACCTGGACGTCGTGCATATTCAGATTGAAGACGCCATCGGAGGTGCACAGACGCGAAAAATACGCAAGGCCGAACTTGAGGCGAAACTCATCGAACTTAGCAGAAGACATGATTTGTATGAACTTTTGGCACGATCGCTTGCTCCGTCTATCTGGGAGATGGAAGACGTCAAGAAGGGTATATTACTTCAGCTCTTTGGTGGAACGAACAAGAACATTGCAAGAGGTGGCGGAGGTGGAGGGCCAAGATATCGTGGAGACATCAACGTGTTGCTCGTTGGTGATCCCGGTACCAGTAAATCTCAAATTCTACAGGTAATTTTCCACCCTGTGCTGTCCGTCAACGGAACTGAGCTTTCTCCTAGTACGTGCACAAAATTGCTCCTCGAGGCGTCTATACGTCCGGGAAAGGTTCATCAGCTGTTGGTCTTACTGCATATGTCACTCGAGATCCAGACTCGAAACAACTTGTTCTAGAAAGGTAGGTTGGCAATAACGCATCTCCTTCGTAGCTAATGACATGTTCAGTGGCGCCCTGGTTTTGAGCGACGGAGGTGTCTGTTGCATTGACGAATTTGATAAAATGTCGGACGCGACTCGTAGTGTCCTTCATGAGGTCATGGTCAGTCCAGGAATCTCAGCTCGGTAACCACGACTGATGGCATAATTAGGAGCAACAAACTGTGTCGATAGCAAAAGCTGGCATCATCACCACGTTGAATGCTCGAACATCTATTCTTGCTGCAGCTAACCCAGTCGAGTCGAAATACAATGTGGACTTGCCGATCACCCGAAACATTGACCTTCCTCCGACTCTTATATCACGATTTGACCTTCTTTACCTTGTCCTGGATCGGGTTGACGAGACACTAGATCGGAGGCTGGCTCAACACCTCGTTGGGCTATACCTCGAAGATGCTCCGGACACCGGAGGACATGATATCTTGGTTAGTTCCACTTCCATCTTTTAGTGTATCCGCAAACTGACAGAGTGACCTAGCCTCTGGAAGAGCTATCGGCGTACATCGAGTACGCTCGTGCGCATATCAATCCTGTCCTCAACTCCGAAGCCAGCGATGAACTTGTCGCGTCTTATGTCTCCCTTCGTGCCATTGGAGCCAATGAGCCTCGTGCCGCGGAGAAACGGATCACTGCCACGACACGTCAGCTGGAAAGTATGATTCGTCTGTCCGAAGCTCACGCGCGGATGCGACTCGCCGCGCAGGTTGAGCTGCAAGACGTCCAAGAAGCCTGCCGGCTGATGCGCGAGGCGATTCGGACGAGTGCGATGGACCCACGGACGGGCAAGATTGACATGGGTCTGCTCAACACGGGCACTGGGGTTGGACAGCGAAGGCTGCGCGAGGACATGCGGAGGGAGCTCCTGACCATGTTGGATGGTGCTGGCGGTGCGAAGAGTCGGGGTATTCGGTGGGGAGATGTGATCAAGCGGCTGGGCGAGCAGAGTAGTATTCGGGTGGACGCGGTCGAGTTTGCAGAGGTGATCAAGGTACTGGAGAATGAGGGGATCATCGCAGTCGTTGGGGAGCGTGATAGACGGATGATTCGCAAGGTCGAGGGAGGTTGAAACGAGTGTTACGTTGTACTATGTAACAGTACTATTTTTGCGTGTAATTTACGGCTAACTTTGAGTCCAGCTTCCTCACAATGCTAGTTGCCACGACGCGGAGGGTCTCTCTAATTAGGTCTCTAGGACGAGCGTCAAGACATGGTAGCTATATTGGGCTGGTCACGCGTGTTCGCCCCACCTTCAAGTTGGATCAGATTGATAGTCGAGGTCGAATACGACACCTCGCTCAGACCACATCCACATCGAAACTCGCAAAATACAGCTCCAACGCTTACTTGGAATTTAGGTTCTCCACCGATCCTGTGATGGCATCCCTGAAGCCTCCGCAGCTTCCGCCGACCTGGCAGCACACTGTCGAGGACATCGAGCGACTTACCACCGAGGCACTCGCCAAAGACAAAAAGATTAGCGACGACATCGTCCAGCTGCCCGAGGACCAGCTTGGTTTCGACAACGTGAGTCTTCATGCTTCCCCATCACCGATCGATCATCGTCTGACCCCGTTCGTCTTCCAGGTGTTTGTGAGTTGATCGTGCACCAACCCTTGACTCTGACCACTGAGTCACACATTCACCTGTTTCCTTTTCTTCTCGTACCATAACAGCTTGCACTTGCAAATACGGAAGCCACGTTCGACATCGCAATTGAACCGCTCAGTTTTTACCAAAATGTCTCCACAGACAAGGCCATCCGCGACGTCTCCACCAAATCTGAAGAGCGCGCGCGCAAGTACGCCAACCAAGAGTCGATGCGCGAGGACCTGTACAAGGTCAAGGTGACTGCAGCAGCCAACCTGCGCAAGACGGGTGCCTGGGACGCACTGAGTGCCGAACAAAAGCGGCTCGTCGACAAGATGTTGCTCGATGGGAAGCGTGCGGGGTTGGGAGTTGAGAGCAAGGAAGAGAGGGAGAAGTTGAAGCGGTTGAAGGATGATCTTTCGGACGCGTGTTTGAAATTTACCGTGCGTGGCCTTTCTGTTTTTGACGTAGGTTGGAGCGGTGTTGAATCGTGCATGATCGTGTAGCAAAACTTCAACGAAGAGAACGTATGTCGTTTGTTCACGCACGTCTGCATCCATCGATTTGACTAATGATGCAATAGGGTCGTATCTCATTTACGCGCGAACAACTCGATGGTGTCCCAGAGGACGTGATATCCGGATATACCCAACGTACCGAAGGCGATAATGTGTTGTACGAAGTTACCTTCAGGACGCCCGATATCTTTCCCGTCGTGAGTGTCTTCTGCTGACTGCATATGTGTCCTCGATCTGACGATACAGCCTAGTTCAAATATGCCAATGACCCGAAAACGCGTGAGGCAGCTCAACAGGCGTTTGACGATCGACTCGCCAACAACGTCGGATACCTGGATACCGCTCTCCGTTTACGTAGGCAGATCGCTGAGATCCTACAGTACGATTCTTGGGCGGATTACATCACCGAGGTCAAGATGGTCAAAAGTGCAGCTAACGCAAAAAAGGTTTGTCACTCCCGATCATCATTTCTGTGTCGATCCCTCATCGGTGTCTAGTTTTTGGATGGTCTCAAAGCACATCTCGACCCTCTTGGCACTCAAGAGCGTGCCACCCTTCTCGGGCTGAAAAAAGAGGTGCATACCAAACGTGGCTTGCCCATCGACGACAACCTTTATATTTGGGACTATAGGCACGCCCATTTAGAAATCTATTCCTCACTGTCTTTCGTCTGATCGTGCACCACTAGGTATTACGATCGCCTCTATGTGGAGCGCAACTTGGATCTCGACGATTCCCTTGTCAAGGAGTACTTCCCGGTATCTGTCGTCGTCCCTGCTATCCTCGATATATACCAGAACCTACTCGGGGTCAAATTCGTAGAGATCACAGGCGATGCACGGGACGTATGGCACCCCGGTGAGTCTTTCGCGATGCGCCGATGCTGGTCGAGTAGATGACCAATGGTCGTGCAGAGGTCCAACAGTTTGCGGTTTGGGAGATGGATGCCAAGGACGAATCGGGTTTCATCGGGTACTGTTACCTCGATCTTTTCCCTCGCGGTAAGGCGTTGTGACACTGTCGTGTTTGATACAAAACGCTCACTCTGCAACTTGTAGAGGGCAAATACTCGCATGCCGCAGTGTGGGGCCTTCTTCCAGGTTACGAGCTTCCCGAAGGAAAAAGACACCACCCGTTAACAGCTATGGTGGCAAACCTGGCAAAACCAACGCCAGAGCGACCAGCGCTGATGCGCCACGACGATGTCACGACATTCTTCCATGAGATGGGACATGTGTTCCACGGGTTGCTGAGCCGGACGAGATACTCACGGTTCCACGGGACAGCCGTCGCGCGCGACTTCGTGGAGGCTCCTTCCCAGATGCTCGAGAACTGGTTCGTCATCATTACTACTAGTACGCTGTGACTGATCGCGTCTCAGGTGTTGGGAGCCTGAGGTGCTGAAGAAGATGTCGAGCCATTACAAGACCCAAGAGCCCTTGTCGGACGACCTGATCGCCAAGATCATCAAGAGGTTAGTCGGAATTCCTCTTTTGCGTATGTGCGACGATTGAACGTTGCGCTTTGCTTACAGCCGCTACGTCAATGTCGGGCTATTCTACCTCCGCCAGCTCTTCTTTGCCAACTTTGATCTCGCGGTACACAACAACAGTTTGGACGTGAACACCGATTATACCAAGCTCTGGAACGAGTTGAGGGAGAAGATCTCGCTCGTACAGGGGAGTGAGGACAAGCCTGGGCAGGGTACGTTTGGGCATATCGTCGGTGGGTATGATGCGGGGTACTATGGGTGAGTACTTTCCACGACGTGGCTCTCTCGCTTCACAACATGTGTATTAGGTACACCTACTCTCTGGTGTTCGCTGCGGACATGTATGCGACGGTGTTCAAAAAGGCACCGCTGGATCCCGCGCTGGGAAGGCTGTACCGGGACAAGATCTTGTTCGTGGGTGGGAGCCGGGACGACATGGATTCGCTCAAGGTGTGTATTGGTGTCCTCGTCAGCGTGCATCGCTGATCATGGATCATCCTGACGGCTGGATCTTAGGACTTTTTGGGACGGGAGCCGGATCCCAAGGCGTTTATCAATGAGATTGAGCGGGATGGTAATGGCGATGCTGCGCGGGCGTCGAATTTGTGAGGGTAATCTGGTGGGGCGGGTATTGCAGCATGTAGAATAGCGCATCGCAATGTGAACTCGGACGTGGACTCGTGCCCCAACCTGAGGCCTGAGCTTAGCTGAAGGGTCGAAGGCGAAGCTCGCACATTGCGGGTAAGCCTGTAGACGCGTTAGCACGCGTCGAGCGGTCTCGTAGCACGCCACAGCCCGGCTCTGAGGGTGGGATGCAACATCGGATAAGTGTTGAGACAGTCCTCACTGCTTGTCCCGCACTTTAGCTAAATGGTTGTCCGACTCGTGGTCCATTTGGAGAGGGTCGAGCGAGGACGTTTCATCTGAGTGATTCAACTAACACGGAATACAAAGAAAGTCGAGACATAGACGTCAACTTCTCTCCCTGCATAAGGACGGCGTGCATCATCATCACCATTTCCCTGCGCAAGCGCAACGCCGTCCGGAATGTTGGTCACGACAGTCGGTCGACATGACTTCCTGATGGGGTGAGACGACTGCTGGATGAACCGAACTTTACAAATGAGTGCATGCTCACGAGTTGTGTGTCCGAACCTGCACACCGTGCTGCGTCTCACGAAGAGGGAGATGTGAGGCAAACGCTGGGGATGAAAATGTCTGCGATTGAGACTTGTCGATGTCGGCAAGCTTCTGTTGATCATGAATGCACGATGACGAAGTTTACCATTCTGATTCACCGGGAACGAAGGACTCTACGACGCCGCAGATGACGTCTTGGTATGAGCCAGGTCGGAAATCGGAAAGTGGGAACCACGCTTTGGCCACGTCGGAATCTCAAGTCCTTATCGATAAGCGCCTGGCTCTTGTTCCCTCGCTTCCACCACCACCCGGGGACCCTTGTCGCTATACCGCACGCTTACTCTTCAGAATGTCTACCGAGACTGCAGAGAACAACTTCGAGAACCTCCAAGAGAAGTTCGGCCAATTCAGAATCCTTATCATTGGACCCGCCAACTCTGGCAAGACGACCATCCTTCGGGGGATCTGCGACTCCACGGAAAATCCAGAGATCTACGATGGTGATGGGAACAAGGCACGAATCTGGGTTGATGTATGGCGTTGTTGCCAAAAACTAAAGTGTGTGATCAGGTCGATTCGTCGCAAGTCGAGGGATCCATGGGGGTGAGCCTAAGGTGTTTCACGTTATACAGTATGCGGACACTGATGGAGACGCACTTGATCGTTATCAGCGTGGACTACACAATGTCGAGGACGAGCTGATATTCCGGAGCAACGACAAGCTCATCTTTCACGATTCTCGAGGCTTCGAGGCTGGTAGTAAAGACGAGTTCTTGCAAATGAAGAAGTTCGTCGCAGATCGTGCCAAGACCACCGTTCTCAAGAAGCGTATTCACGCTATATTGTAAACAGGACAGTTGCTTCACGGTCTTTACTCACGTTTCATGCAGGTATTGCATTCCAATGGACAAGCATCACCGAGCAATCCAACGTGCTGAGGAAATGTTTTTTGACGAATGTGATCCTGGGAATGGTGAACCCTATGCCACTGTTGTCTTCTCGGACTTATGCCAGTGATCTCCCAGTTCCTGTCATAGTGCTATTCACGAAATTTGACGCATTGCTGCCTGCAGCACTTGGAAAGTTGGATCGACGACTACCTTTGCAAGAGCGGCTGTCAAAAGCCGAGCCACTGATTGAAGAAATATTTGGTAAAGCTGATATATGGGGCCGTCTTTCTCGATTGAAGTATCCCCCAAGGTCTTGTGTCCGGATTGGAGGTTTGTATTATATCTTTCCTCAACCAAAAACTCAAACTCACTCTATATCATATACTAGGCATGCACAAGTCTAATGAGGGGTGCAGTAAAGTCTTGGCAACCACTGCAGATGCCCTGAATGAAGAGGCTTTGCAAATGTTGCTAATCTCAGCACAGAAAGTGAATATGGAGCTTTGTGTGAGATTTGCAGTCCAAAGGTAGGTTAGCAAAACAGGCTGTCATGTCTTGATTGGCTAACACATTTATTCTAACGAAGCTTGATTTATTGTACAAACCAAGTGCACAAGTCATTACTTCCCATAACCAATATGGACAAAGTAGAACTTCAGAAGCTTGCATTGTGGTTCCCTCATGTTCAGGTGAGAGACATTTCCACACCAGACTGTGTATGATAAATTAATTGGTGTGCTTAATCCTGTGTTACTTGATAATCATAGTGAGTGATACAAAATGACATATGAAGTTGATCATGCTGATGATACCATAACTGTTAATGTGATGCTTTGGAAATCAGAGTGTAAGTTGTGGACTGTATCATACTGCCTAGGTGTTCATGCTGATGATCCCTTGTTTGTTGTTCATGCTGCCTTGTACATCTCAGGAGGTGAGTTGTGCATTATAGTAGCACCTGGTATTCATGTTGATAGAGCCATCTCCACTTCAAATTCTGCTTCGGAAATTACAGTTGATAGGTTATGTTTTGGAAGGTAGTGATTATGCTGATGATTCCATCTCCACTCTTCATCCTCCATTGGACATCATAGTTTGTGAGTTGTGCATTGTGGCATGTTTGTGGGGTGATCATGCTGATGATTCCATCTCCACTCTTCATCCTCCATTGGACATCATAGGGGGTGAGTTGTGCATTGTGGCATGTTTGTGGGGTGATCATGCTGATGATTCCATCTCCACTCTTCATCCTCCATTGGACATCATAGTGGGTGAGTTGTGCATTGTGGCATGTTTGTGGGGTGATCATGCTGATGATTCCATCTCCACTCTTCATCCTCCATTGGACATCATAGCTTGTGAGTTGTGCATTGTGGCATGTTTGTGGGGTGATCATGCTGATGATTCCATCTCCACTCTTCATCCTCCATTGGACATCATAGGATGTGAGTTGTGCATTGTGGCATGTTTGTGGGGTGATCATGCTGATGATTCCATCTCCACTCTTCATCCTCCATTGGACATCATAGTGGGTGAGTTGTGCATTGTGGCATGTTTGTGGGGTGATCATGCTGATGATTCCATCTCCACTCTTCATCCTCCATTGGACATCATAGGATGTGAGTTGTGCATTGTGGCATGTTTGTGGGGTGATCATGCTGATGATTCCATCTCCACTCTTCATCCTCCATTGGACATCATAGCGGGTGAGTTGTGCATTGTGGCATGTTTGTGGGGTGATCATGCTGATGAGTCTGTCTCTGCTCTTCCTTTAATAACTTCATAGCTGGTGTGTTTTCCTGCATGTACTCATCTCATATCTCTTACAATTCTTTCAACAGGATGTAAGTTCATGGGAAAGATTTGTATCTGCTGATGATTTATCAATTCATTTATGTTATTCTTAGAAGGTAAGATTTTCAAATGTTGTCAAGTCATTTTATTTATCAAGAGTCAGGATGTTAGTAAATATTCCAACCACTCTAACATATGTTTATTTTCTGTTTTTATGGTCTACAGGTGGTTGCCAACAAGCAGGTATGTGCTTTCTGTTCAATTTAATATTCTATATAAATATTTTATGCATAGTTTTCTTTCACTGAAAGTGGACAGCAAGTTTTGAAGCCACACAGCACTGTAAGTTTGCTAATATATTATTATATATCTAACTCTAACTAGAATCAAGATCCCTTTTTCTACCTGGAAGCAGGTCCTTCAGGCTGGTGTTGGTATGTTGTTTAAAATATTTGATCTATTAGAGCATCATTCATTCCATAAAACACAGATATCATTCTCATATCAGAGCATTCCTTCTTTCTATGCCAGCAAAATGATCCTAAACCATTCTCTTCTGCAGCTGAGAAATACAAGGCATCAGATTCATACAGGAGGGTTAAAAATGCACTGGAGGTGGTCTTCAAACAATATGGCAAACTGTCCAATGATGACAAAGTGGACATGGTTATCAATGCCATTCTTCAGAACCACATGTGTGTGTCTAAAACACTTCTTAATATTTTTATCTGTTACCAGTCTTATCCAGAGGCTCTTCCAACTAAGGAACAAAGTGGTTTTACACCAATATGACTCCAATGGTGCAATGGTGTAAAGTCAAAGTGAAGAGGGAGATAGAATGGTGTAGCAAGGGACTTGGGGATCAATGGATTGTTGAAAGCATCAACTCTGACAGGTTCATGATGTAAATCTAGTGTTTGCCTATATGTGATGAAATGTACTCTGATTTTCTGATGTCTTCCAACACACATATTAATTTCTAGTATGTGATACACATGGACCTGAGAGGCAATATTGCAATTTCCTGGCACTGTGGATGTGGATGCACAGCTCCTGGTGTAAATAATATTCAAAATCAAAGAAGTTGAATTAATTCTCTGACAACTTACTGCAACTTGCAAGAACCTGAATATGTTTTAAATCCAGACAACCAGGAATGCAATAACTATCTTTACACAAAATATCACTGTGCAAAACTATAAATGAAAAACAAGTTATTTTATGCCATGACAGGAAAAGCATACAGTGGTAAAAGCAGTCCAGCTAGTAAATTCATTGATGTCATCTTTTGACTTTAGTTCTCTTGAGATGAACTGACATGGAAAGAGACTGGATGCCCCCCCTCCCTTCAAGCTGACAGACATGCATACCATCAACTTCATTGATAACATCATGTCCTCAGACCCTTCCAATTGTATTCAATCCAGAACATTTGTTGATGTGCACACCATCAGACCATAGTGATGCTCCCATGACATGCATGTTTCCCTGCACCCTCATCAGAACTTGGATGCTCATACATATGAGCATTAGCATCAGATTCAATGCCCCAAACCAAAGATACAAGATCTTCACCCTGTCCAGCAAGCTGTCCCTGTAAGAATTATTCTGACATGGACCATCGAATACCTTTCCTCATACAATATCACACTGCATTACTGTCACCATAGTACGTACACATTTGCAAGCAAGCTCAGGATGGTAGCCCACACTTCTAGACGCTTAGATGTAAGAAGCACTTTTAAGCAAGTGATATGCATGCCACGATATGCAATCATTGTCAATCAGTTAAACTGACTCGTCAACTCGGCACTTCAAGCAACCAACACATTCATTTTTCTGCCCCTGGTTTTCGCGTGGCAAGATGGCAGGTCGAGTGAATACAAAAACGTGGATAGAGTTGGCTCACGAAGTGCGTCTGAACCCTACTGGTGGTTTGACGGACGGGAGGGGGGACGTAAACGACGGATATGGTGTTCCCGCGAGTGGGATTTGTCGACGACCTTGTATGAATGACGAAGCGGTGGATGTACCCGAGGTGAGGGTGGTTGATGATTCGGAACGGCAGACCACGATACTTCTATACGCTTTGCTTGGTGGCTTAGACTCAGAAGCGCTTTTCGGACAGCTTGGATGAGATTGGGGAGGGGTATTTTATAGATGGACAGGTCGGGTATGACGAGATAGGTCCAATCTGGGTGTACACGTTAGATGGATGGCGTGGACGGAGAGACAGTCTGACCCTGCGGGACGAGGGTCTCGCCTTCTTTTAAGGAAACAAGGTGGAGGGGATGTGGTGTAGGTTTGCTCTGTGGAGGAACGGTCGTTAGCAGACAGGCGAGACAAGTCGAAGGGGACTTGCCGGGTGATCAATCTCGGGAGTGTCACCAGCATCGGCGTTGCGACCGATGACGAGGCAAATCGCTGCGGTCATCTTGGAGCGCAACCGCCTACGAACGACGGACGACTTGCTCGTTGCCTTTTTGGAGGTGTGAAAGAGGAGGCTGATGCTATGCCTGCCACGCGCTGCGAGGTGCCTGGCGGTGGTAACTACGAGACGTCGTTGCGTGGCGTCAGGGTTGTCTCCATTGTCATCCGAGGTCGTCGACGTGGGCCGTGGCTCGGTATCGAGATTGGACTGGGATTGTGTGCGTGTGCGGACGAGGGCGGTGGCGAGGAGGGGATTTGGGGGGACAAAGTTGGTCGGCTCGAGGAGGATGGCATTGGGGAATGCGCGTATCGTAAATTGGGGACAAACAAAGGCGGGCAAGTTGCGCAGGCCGAGTTGAGCGGCGGGGTGAGCGGGGTCGATGAATCTGGCACGATCGAGAAAGTACGGGTTGGCGTGACCCAGCGCAGGGCGGACGACGACGCCGGGATGAGCTCGGGGCAGTCGACTCAGTCGGAGCATCATGAGTGAGAGGGGTTAAATAGCCAGATATGGAAATGGAAAGGGGGGTGAGGAAGAAAAGGGAGACGCGTGATGTGGACGCGTTTGGTTGACTTGACCTCTCATGGCAGACTCGGCCGCGACAGAAAACAAGTAAAACCATTCGCATCGTGTGAGTTTTCCTCTTGTCCTTCTCTTCCTCTCCCCTCATCCACAAAACAGCCAGCCAGTCACCGTCCAAGCCCAGGACCACCAACGAAGACGATCTCACCGACCTCGACGACCTCGACGATCACGGCGACGCGGACGCAGAACCCGAAGACGACCACCAGGAC
Source organism: Boletus reticuloceps (assembly GCA_018397855.1). Lineage (NCBI taxonomy): Eukaryota > Fungi > Basidiomycota > Agaricomycetes > Boletales > Boletaceae > Boletus > Boletus reticuloceps. The sequence continues at coordinate 978,666 of JAGFBS010000003.1, forward strand.
TTTCCCACTCCCAAATCAAAGAAACGCGCCGCACCGCAGCGCAAACCAAAAGGTCCCCCTCCCGCCAAGAAACCTCGCACCGCCAAATCCACTACCGCACCTTCCAAGCCACCAAAACCAAAGCAAAGGAGGACCAAGTCAAAGGCCGCAAATGGGCATTTCGATCCCACACAGCTCGCTTCAGACACCAAGATTGCTCCAGATAACGCCATCTTCAGTACGTCCATCCATGTCCCCGCTTCTGCCCATGTCAATGTACATCACAGATACGCTGCTAAACCCTTCTGCCGCACTTCAATCCACCGCCGAGGACTTTCTTCACTCGCTCTCACAAAATGCAGGGACAGCTCAGGCTGAACTGATCAACTGCATCTTGCGTGCATGTGGTTGCAATGACTCGGTCGATGCAGACCAAGTCGTCGATTACGACGGCGTCGTTGACTCCCTCGACAACTTTACAGAGGGGCTGAAACAGGTGACGTTCCTCACCAAACTCACACGACCCTGCTCATCTCTATTCAGGAAAACTCGCCCATATATCCCCTCACTTCCAAATTACCCGCTTTCAAACGCTTTCGGACGTCCCTGTCAGAGCTCATAGAACGTCTCGTCCTTGCTGCGGCGGATCTCGGTTCACTCTACTCCACCGATCTCATAGCAACCCTACAAACATGGGACATCACCATGCCTTCCTCTCAAATACGTTCCTTCCGCCATACTGCAACCGTCGTGGCACTCGAAATAGAGACCGCCCTTTGCCAGGTAGCAGCAGCCGTCGAGAAGGAAGCTGAAATCCTCGGTCGACAGCGAGAAGGCGAGCGCAAACGCAAAGCCATCCACAAATCCACCGCCGTCCGCGAGAAAGACCTGGACGGCAAGGCGGCAGGAGTCCGCAAACGGCGTACCATTCTCGCCGAATACCTCAAGGAAATAGTCGATGGGTAGGCATAATGCACATTTCTCGTGTCATCTGCACTCAACGCCTTCTTTAGTGTTTTCGTTCACAGGTATCGTGACTTGGATCCCAACATCCGCTCCGAATGCGTCAAGGCCATGGGCTCATGGTTTACCTACTACCCCGCTCACTTTCTCGATGGATCCTATCTCCGGTATGTCGGATGGGTCCTCTCGGATTCTAGTACACCCGTCCGTCTCGAAGCAGTACGAGCACTGGCCATCGTTTAAGCGCAATCCGAGTATGTGGGCTCAATCACACATTTTACCCAACGGTTCAAACCACGATTGCTTGAAATGGTGGCGCACAGCCGACATAGGGGTTCTGAGCGCGATCGATTCCAATGCGCTCGCCATTTGTCGCCGGGTAGCGGATGGGCGTGTCTCGGCCATCGCGGGGCGTAACAAGGGGCAAAGAACCAAGTCGAGGGTGGGGGTCAAAGCATTGGCAATGTTGCTCGTCAAATGGGGCAAGGCCCTCGACCGTGCGTCCGAGGCTGCCGAGGAGGACAGTGAAACAGACGAGGGTGATAGTGGACCAAGTCGACGCACACACCTGCCACTTTCGAGTGGAGTTGACCCAAGAGGACGGATCCCGCTCGCTGTCGAGGCACTCTGAGACGAAGTCGATGCAGTGAATGATTGGGAGTGTATCTTGGACGTCCTACTGCTTGACCATTCGGCAGGCAGAGACGAGGACATGGACGGGCCAGAATCGCTCGCCGAGTCTGCACGGAACACGGTGGATCCAGCTTGGCGATTATCAGAAGTGGAAGAAACCGTGTTGCTTGAGGTACTCGTGGCATCGTTGCGTCGCGCTAAGCTGGTGTCGACAGCTGCAAAAAAGGTTTGTTTCACGGTGTTGTTTGCTCTGATGTCATACTGAGTTATGATGTCGTCGCAGGGTGACGAAGAGACAGTAATATCGGACCTGACGCGTGCATTGAACAAGGGACTACCAAGGCTGTTCATCAAGTACCAGACGGACGAAAATCGTATATCGGAAGTGTTACTGATTCCGCCATTGATGAACCTCGATCTTTACCTCGAGATGCGAATGATGAGCGTGCGTTGTCGTCATTCAATAAATATCAATGAATGAAATAACGATGTGTTATAGGCGTACGCGGGACTGTGGGACGACGTATCGAAACAATTCCTCTCCCATTCTTCGCAGTCTGTGGTGACGAAATCTGTTGCTGCCATCCGACACTTCATGGCTGCCTCGTCGCTAACGAACACGAACAGCACAAAGATTCTCGAGCTCGAAGACGAGCCGGGCGACACAGCTGTGTGATGCCGTTACTGGCCGCGAGTTGGTGGGTTCGAGGGATATATGTACTATCCCGGACTGTCACAGGTTGGGTTCAGACTCCGACCACTGGTGCCAGTGCTGAGATCTGACCGGTCATTGTGGACAACCTACAGATATGTTGATTAGGCTAGTACTACAGTAAATGCATGTATGTAATATTGTAACTGATTAATGGGCATCAGCCCTGGACTGTACGAGCTATTTCCAGAATGACTAGCTGAGGGGTAAGCATAGTATGGAACAGGGGTGGCATCAAGGGAATGCTATGGGACATCAAGGAGCGCCCGACGACAAGCCGGCGAGCGAATACAGTTTATGATGAGTCAGCGAAGACTCCGAGTCCTAAAGGGAGGAAAATTTGTTGAGGTGGAAAGGCTGCGCCAGCGCTGACGCTGTTGCAATCGGCTCGACGGATAAGACATTTGCAATGGCAGCGGCGCGTTTTCGTGTGGTACCAAAGAGTGCACTAAATCATGGCTCACCGGCTCGAGAAGGATTGCCTGCGAGATGGTCTTTGATTGCCTTCGTAAGTTCGACAACAGTTCCATCCATTGGGAGCGAAAGAGCACCGGCAAGAGCGACGAGACCGTCTTTTCACTTGTAGAACGTGAGCTCTGGTGGGCCACCTGCAGCACAGTGTTACACTCGGATCATATGTGGAGAAATCACTCACCTGATTAGTTGTTGGTCCTGTGAGTCCCATTACGGAGTTGCCAGACAGCAAGCTCTATTCGGACCTCATACTCTGGGTCCCTGGTGGAAGCTCGCTGCCTTCGACGGCCCGCCATCACCAGCGACACGTCCTTCGACGCGCAACTTGAAGAACGATCGCGTCACGCGTTCAGCAGGCGTGATTGAAACTCCGATTCGGCAGGTACTCGGCGAGTGACAACCTGCGAGACATCAACGTGCTACCCGTTGGTGATCCCGGTATCAGTAAATTTCAGATTTTACAGGTGATTCTCCGCTCTGTACTGTCCGTCTAGGGAACTGACCTTTCTCCTAGTACGTACATCTATACTGTATTTCGAGACTGGATTGCCTGCAGCAAGAATGAATGTTCGAGAATTCAACGCGCGATGGTGCCAGCTTTTGCGGTCGCGTGAACGAGCTAAGAAACCTGGACTGACCATACTTCATGAAGGACACTACAAGTCGCGTCCGACATGTTATAAAATTCGTCAATGCAACAGACACCTCCGTCGCTCAAAACGATGGCGCCACTGAACATGTAATCAGCTACGACCAACCTGCCTTTCTAGAACGGGTTGTTTCGAATCTGGATCTCGAGCGACGTAGGCAGTGAGACCGATGGTTGATGAACCTTTCCCAGACATATTCACGTCTCGAGGGGCAAATTAGACGAGTAACATTGACACGAGGGTGCTCACCACGGGTATCGTGGTTGAAAAACGACAGCTGCGGGAGGATACGCGGTGGGAGCTCCTGGCAATGTTGGATAGTGCCGGCAGTGCGAAGAGTCAGAATATTCGGTGGAGAGATGTGATCAAACGTCTGGGCGAGCAAAGTAGTATTTGGGTGGACGCGGTCGAGTTTGCCGAGGTGATCAAGGCACTGGAGAGTGAGGGGATCATCGCAGCCATTGGGGAGCGTGATAGACGGATGATTCGCAAGGTCGAGGGAGGTTGAAAAGAGCGTTACGTTGTACTATGTAACAGTACTATTCTTGCGTAATAACTTTTGAGTCCAGCTTCCTCTCCGTGCATGTCGAACGCTAACGTGTTACGGACAGAAAGAAATGTGTATGTGTACCAACGAGTAGGTACATGTGAATGCAATTAGTAGTGTAGTGTGTAATGAGCTGTGTGTGGGCGAAAGCCCGAAGGTGCCTCGGCTACCCAGAATGGCAACAATGCTTGCCACGACGCGGAGTCTCTCTTATTAGGTCTCTAGGACGAGCGTCAAGACATCTATATCGGGCTGGTCACGCGTGTTCGCCCCACCTTCAAGTTGGAATACGACACCTCGCTCAGACCACATCCACATCGAAACTCGCAAAATGCAGCTCCAACGCTTACTTGGACTTTAGGTTTAGGTTCTCCACCGATCCTGTGATGGCATCCCTGAAGCCTCCGCAGCTTCCGCCGACCTGGCAGCACACTGTCGAGGACATCGAGCGACTTACCACCGAGGCACTCGCCAAAGACAAAAAGATTAACGACGACATCGTCCAGCTGCTCGAGGACCAGCTTGGTTTCGACAACGTGAGTCTTCATGCTTCCCCATCACCGATCGATCATCGTCTGACCCCGTTCGTCTTCCAGGTGTTTGTGAGTTGATCGTGCACCAACCCTTGACTCTGGCCACTGAGTCACACGTTCGCCTGTTTCCTTTTCTTCTCATACCATAACAGCTTGCAATTGCAAATACGGAAGCCGCGTTCGACATCGCAATTGAACCGCTCAGTTTTACCAAAATGTCACCACAGACAAGGCCATCCGCGACGTCTCCACCAAATCTGAAGAACGCGCGCGCGCAAGTACGCCAACCCAGGTTACCAAGAGTCGATCTGCTGAATCTGTACAAGGCCGAGGTGACCGCCGCGGCCAACCTGCGCAAGATAGGTGCCTGGAACACACTGAGTGCCGAGCGGAAGCGGCTCGTCGACAAGATGCTGCTCGATGTGAAGCGTGCGGGGTTGGGGACTGAGGGCAAGGAGGAGGGAGAAATTGAAGCGGTTGAAGGATGACCTTTCGGAAGCGTGTTAGAAATTTACCGTGCGCGTCATTTTTAATTTTTGACGTGAGCGGTGTTGAATCATGCATGATCGTATAGCAAAACTTCAACGAGGAAAACGTATGTCGTTTGTTCACGCACGTCTGCGTCTATCGATCTAACTAGTGGCGCGATAGTCATATCTCGTTGACACGCGAGCAACTCGATGGTGTCCCAGAAGACGTGATATCTAGCGTACCGAAGGCGATAGGGTGTTGTACGAGGTTACCTTCAGGACGCCCGATGTCTTTCCCGTCGTGAGTGTCTTCTGCTGACTGCATGTGCGTCCTCGATCTGACGATACAGCCTAGTTCAAACATGCCAATGACCCGAAAACGCGCGAGGCAGCTCAACAGGCGTTTGACGATCGACTCGCCAACAATGTCGGATACCTGGATACCGCTCTCCGTCTACGCAGGCAGATCGCTGAGATCCTACAGTACGATTCTTGGGCGGATTACATCACCGAGGTCAAAATGGTCAAAAGTGCAGCTAACGCAAAAAAGGTTTGTCACTCCCGATCATCGTTTCTGTGTCGATCCCTCATCGGTGTCTAGTTTTTGGATGGTCTCAAAGCACATCTCGACCCTCTTGGCACTCAAGAGCGTGCCACCCTTCTCGGGCTGAAAAAAGAGGTGCATACCAAACGTGGCTTGCCCATCGACGACAACCTTTATATTTGGGACTATAGGCACGCCCATTTAGAAATCTATTCCTCACTGTCTTTCGTCTGATCGTGCACCACTAGGTATTACGATCGCCTCTATGTGGAGCGCAACTTGGATCTCGACGATTCCCTTGTCAAGGAGTACTTCCCGGTATCTGTCGTTGTCCCTGCTATCCTCGATATATACCAGAACCTACTCGGGGTCAAATTCGTAGAGATCACAGGCGATGCACGGGACGTATGGCACCCCGGTGAGTCTTTCGCGATGCGCCGATGCTGGTCGAGTAGATGACCAATGGTCGTGCAGAGGTCCAACAGTTTGCGGTTTGGGAAATGGATGCCAAGGACGAATGGGGTTTCATCGGGTACTGTTACCTCGATCCTTTCCCTCGCGGTAAGGCGTTGTGACACGGGTTTGATACAAAACGCTCACTCTGTAACTTGTAGAGGGCAAATATTCGCATGCCGCAGTGTGGGGCCTTCTTCCAGGTTACGAGCTTCCCGAAGCAAAAAGACACTACCCGTTAACAGCTATGGTGGCAAACCTGGCAAAACCAACGCCGGAGCGACCAGCGCTGATGCGCCACGACGATGTCACGACATTCTTCCATGAGATGGGACATGTGTTCCACGGGTTGCTGAGCCGGACGAGATACTCTCGATTCCACGGGACAGCCGTCGCGCGCGACTTCGTGGAGGCTCCGTCCCAGATGCTCGAGAACTGGTTCGTCGTCAATGTCGGGCTATTCTACCTCCGCCAGCTCTTCTTTGCCAACTTTGATCTCGCGGTGCACAACAACAGTTTGGATGTGAACACCGATTATACCAAGCTCTGGAACGAGTTGAGGGAGAAGATCTCGCTCGTACAGGGGAGCGAGGACAAGCCTGGGCAGGGTACGTTTGGCCATATCGTCGGTGGGTATGATGCGGGGTACTATGGGTGAGTGACTTTCCACAACATGGCTCTCTCGCTCCACAACATGTGTGCTAGGTACACCTACTCTCTGGTGTTCGCTGCGGACATGTATGCGACGGTGTTCAAAAAGGCACCGCTGGATCCCGTGCTGGGAAGGCTGTACCGGGACAAGATCTTGTTCGTGGGTGGGAGCCGGGATGACATGGATTCGCTCAAGGTGTGTATTGGTGTCCCCGTCAGCGTGCATCGCTGATCATGGATCATCCTGACGGCTGGATCTTAGGACTTTTTGGGACGGGAGCCGGATCCCAAGGCGTTTATCAATGAGATTGAGCGGGATGGTAATGGCGATGCTGCGCGGGCGTCGAATTTGTGAGGGTAATCTGGTGGGGCGGGTATTGCAACATGTAGAATAGCGCATCGCAATGTGAACTCGGACGTGGACTCGTGCCCCAACCTGAGGCCTGAGGGCTTAGCTAGGGGTCGAAGGCGAAGCTCGCACATTGCGGGTAAGCCTGTAGACGCGTTAGCACGCGTCGAGCGGTCTCGTAGCACGCCACAGCCCGGCTCTGAGGGTGGGATGTAACATCGGATAAGTGTTGAGACAGTCCTCACTGCTTGTCCCGCACTTTAGCTAAACGGTTGTCCGACTCGTGGTCCATCTGGAGAGGGTCGAGCGAGGACGTTTCATCTGAGTGATTCAACTAACACGGAATACAAAGAAAGTCGAGACATAGACGTCAACTTCTCTCCCTGCATAAGGACGGCGTACATCATCATCACCTTTTCCCTGCGCAAGCGCAACGCCGTCCGGAATGTTGGTCATGACAGTCGGTCGACATGACTTCCTGATGGGGTGAGACGACTGCTGGATGAACCGAACTTTACAAATGAGTGCATGCTCACGAGTTGTGTGTCCGAACCTGCACACCGTGCTGCGTCTCACGAAGAGGGAGATGTGAGGCAAACGCTGGGGATGAAAATGTCTGCGATTGAGACTTGTCGATGTCGGCAAGCTTCTGTTGATCATGAATGCACGATGACGAAGTTTACCATTCTGATTCACCGGGAACGAAGGACTCTACGACGCCGCAGATGACGTCTTGGTATCATAGAGCCAGGTCGGAAATCGGAAAGTGGGAATCACGCTCAAGTCCTTATCGATAAGCGCCTGGCTCTTGTTCCCTCGCTTCCACCACCACCCGGGGACCCTTGTCGCTATACCGCACGCTTACTCTTTCAGAATGTCTACCGAGACTGCAGAGAACAACTTCGAGAACCTCCAAGAGAAGTTCGGCCGATTCAGAATCCTTATCATTGGACCCGCCAACTCTGGCAAGACGACCATCCTTCGGGGGATCTGCGACTCCACGGAAAATCCAGAGATCTACGATGGTGATGGGAACAAGGTACGAATCTGGGTTGATGTATGGCGTTGTTGCCAAAAACTAAAGTGTGTGATCAGGTCGATTCGTCGCAAGTCGAGGGATCCATGGGGGTGAGCCTAAGGTGTTTCATGTTATACAGTACTGATGGAGACGCAATTGATCGTTATCAGCGTGGACTGCACAATGTCGAGGACGAGCTGATATTCCGGAGCAATGACAAACTCATCTTTCACGATTCTCGGGGCTTCGAGGCTGGTAGTAAAGACGAGTTCTTGCAAATGAAGAAGTTCGTCGCAGATCGTGCCAAGACCACCGTTCTCAAGAAGCGTATTCACGCTATATTGTAAATAGGACAGTTGCTTCACGGTCTTGACTCACGTTTCATGCAGGTATTGCATTCCAATGGACAAGCATCACCGAGCAATCCAACGCTCTGAGGAAATGTTTTTTGACGAATGTGATCCTGGGAATGGTGAACCCTATGCCACTGTTGTCTTCTCGGACTTATGCCAGTGATCTCCCAGTTCCTGTCATAGTGCTATTCACGAAATTTGACGCACTGCTGCCTGCAGCACTGGGAAAGTTGGCGCCTACTGATCGTCGACTACCTTTGCAAGAGCGGCTGTCAAAAGCGGAGCCACTGATTGAAGAAATATTTGGTAAAGCTGATATATGGGGCCGCCTTTCTCGATTGAAGTATCCCCCAAGGTCTTGTGTCCGGATTGGAGGTTTGTATTATATCTTTCCTCAACAAAAAACTCAAACTCACTCTATATCATATACTAGGCATGCACAAGTCTAATGGGGGGTGCAGTAAAGTCTTGGCAACCACTGCAGATGCCCTGAATGAAGAGGCTTTGCAAATGTTGCTAATCTCAGCACAGAAAGTGAATATGGAGCTTTGTGTGAGATTTGCAGTCCAAAGGTAGGTTAGCAAAACAGGCTGTCATGTCTTGATTGGCTAACACATTTATTCTAACGAAGCTTGATTTATTGTACAAACCAAGTGCACAAGTCATTACTTCCCATAACCAATATGGACAAAGTAGAACTTCAGAAGCTTGCATTGTGGTTCCCTCATGTTAAGGTGAGAGACATTTCCACACCAGACTGTGTATGATAGATTAATTGGTGTGCTTAATCCTGTGATAATCATAGTGAGTGATACAAAATGACATATGGAGTTGATCATGCTGATGATCCCATAACTGTTAATGTGATGCTTTGGAAATCAGAGTGTAAGTTGTGGACTGTATCATACTGCCTAGGTGTTCATGCTGATGATCCCTTGTTTGTTGTTCATGCTGCCTTGTACATCTCAGGAGGTGAGTTGTGCATTATAATAGCACCTGGTATTCATGTTGATAGAGCCATCTCCACTTCGAATTCTGCTTCGGAAATTACAGTTGATAGGTTATGTTTTGGAAGGTAGTGATTATGCTGATGATTCTATCTCTACTCTTCATCCTCCATTGGACATCATAGCTGGTGAGTTGTGCATTGTGGCATGTTTGTGGGGTGATCATGCTGATGATTCCATCTCCACTCTTCATCCTCCATTGGACATCATAGGAGGTGAGTTGTGCATTGTGGCATGTTTGTGGGGTGATAATGCTGATGATTCCATCTCCACTCTTCATCCTCCATTGGACATCATAGGGGGTGAGTTGTGCATTGTGGGATGTTTATGGGGTGATCATGCTGATGATTCCATCTCCACTCTTCATCCTCCATTGGACACCATAGTTTGTGAGTTGTGCATTGTGGCATGTTTGTGGGGTGATCATGCTGATGATTCCATCTCCACTCTTCATCCTCCATTGGACATCATAGGGGGTGAGTTGTGCATTGTGGGATGTTTATGGGGTGATCATGCTGATGATTCCATCTCCACTCTTCATCCTCCATTGGACACCATAGTTTGTGAGTTGTGCATTGTGGCATGTTTGTGGGGTGATCATGCTGATGATTCCATCTCCACTCTTCATCCTCCATTGGACATCATAGCGGGTGAGCTGTGCATTGTGGCATGTTTGTGGGGTGATCATGCTGATGATTCCATCTCCACTCTTCATCCTCCATTGGACATCATAGTGGGTGAGTTGTGCATTGTGGCATGTTTGTGGGGTGATCATGCTGATGATTCCATCTCCACTCTTCATCCTCCATTGGACATCATAGAAGGTGAGTTGTGCATTGTGGCATGTTTGTGGGGTGATCATGCTGATGATTCCATCTCCACTCTTCATCCTCCATTGGACATCATAGCGGGTGAGTTGTGCATTGTGGCATGTTTGTAGGGTGATCATGCTGATGATTCCATCTCCACTCTTCATCCTCCATTGGACATCATAGCTGGTGAGTTGTGCATTGTGGCATGTTTGTGGGGTGATCATGCTGATGATTCCATCTCCACTCTTCATCCTCCATTGGACATCATAGCGGGTGAGTTGTGCATTGTGGGATGTTTGTGGGGTGATCATGCTGATGATTCCATCTCCACCCTTCATCCTCCATTGGACATCATAGGGGGTGAGTTGTGCACTGTGGTATGTTCAGAATGATCATGCTGATGAGTCTGTCTCTGCTCTTCCTTTAATAACTTCATAGCTGGTGTGTTTTCCTGTATGTACTCATCTCATACCTCTTACAATTCTTTCAACAGGATGTAAGTTCATGGGAAAGATTTGTATCTGCTGATGATTTATCAATTCATTTATGTTATTCTTAGAAGGTAAGATTTTCAAATGTTGTCAAGTCATTATATTTATCAAGAGTCAGGATGTTAGTAAATATTTCAACCACTCTAACATATGTTTATTTTCTGTTTTTATGGTCTACAGGTGGTTGCCAACAAGCAGGTATGTGCTTTCTGTTTAATTTAATATTCTATATAAATATTTTATGCATAGATTTCTCCCACTGAAAGTGGACAGCAAGTTTTGAAGCCACACAGCACTGTAATTTTGCTAATATATTATTATATATCTAAATCTAACTAGAATCAAGATCCCTTTTTCTACCTGGAAGCAGGTCCTTCAGGCTGGTGTTGGTATGTTGTTGAAGATATTTGATCTATTATAGCATCATTCATTCCATAAAATACAGATATCATTCTCATATCAGAGCATTCTTTCTTTCTATACCAGAAAAATGATCCCAAACCATTCTCTTCTGCAGCTGAGAAATACAAGGCATCAGATTCATGCAGGAGGGTTCAAAATGCACTGGAGGGGGTCTTCAAACAATATGGCAAACTGTCCAATGATGACAAAGTGGACATGGTTACCAATGTCATTCTTCAGAACCACATGTATGTGTTTAAAACACTTCTTCATATTTTTATCTGTTACCAGTCTTATCCAGAGGCTCTTCCAACTAAGGAACAAAGTGGTTTTACACCAATATGACTCCAATGGTGCAATGGTGTAAAGTCAAAGTGAGGAGGGAGATAGAATAGTGCAGAAAGGGTCTTGGGATCAATGGATTGTTGAAAGCATCAACTCTGACAGGTTCATGATGTAAATCTAGTGTTTGCCTATATGTGATGAAATGTACTCTGATTTTCTGATGTCTTCCAACACACATATTAATTTCTAGTATGTGATACACATGGACCTGAGAGGCAATATTGCAATTTCCTGGCACTGTGGATGTGGATGCACAGCTCCTGGTGTAAATAATATTCAAAATCAAAGAAGTTGAATTAATTCTCTGACAACTTACTGCAACTTGCAAGAACCTGAATATGTGTTAAATCCAGACAACCAGGAATGCAACAACTATCTTTACACAAAATATCACTGTGCAAAACTATAAATGAAAAACAAGTTATTTTATGCCATGACAGGAAAAGCATACAGTAGTAAAAGGCAGTCCAGCTAGTAAATTCATTGATGTCATCTTTTGACTTTAGTCTCTTGAGATGAACTGACATGGAAACAGATTGGATGCCCCTCCTCCCTTCAAGCTGACAGTCATGCATACCATCAACTTCATTGATCACATCGTGACCTCAGACCCTTCCAATTGTATTCAATCCAGAACATTTGTTGATGTGCACACCATCAGACCATAGTGATGCTCCCATGACATGCATGTTTCCCTGCACCCTCATCAGGAACTTGGATGCTCATACATATGAGCATTAGCATCAGATTCAATGCCCCAAACCAAAGATACAAGATCTTCACCCTGTCCAGCAAGCTGTCCCTGTAAGAATTATTCTGACATGGACCATCGAATACCTTTCCTCATACAATATCACACTGCATTACTGTCACCATAGTACGTACACATTTGCAAGCAAGCTCAGGATGGTAGCCCACACTTCTAGACGCTTAGATGTAAGAAGCACTTTTAAGCAAGTGATATGGATGCCACGATCAGTTAAACTGACTCGTCAACTCGGCACTTAAAGCAACCAACACATTCATTTTTCTGCCCCTGGTTTTCGCGTGGTAAGATGGCAGGTCGAGTGAATACAAAAACGTGGATAGAGTTGGCTCACGAAGTGCGTCTGAACCCTACTGGTGGTTTGACGGACGGAAGGGGGGACGTAAACGACAGATATGGTGTGCCCGCGAGTGAGATTTGTCGACGACTTTGTGTGAATGGCGAAGCGGTGGATTTACTCGAGGTGAGGGTGGTTGATGATTCGGAACGGCAGACCACGATACTTCTATACGCTTTGCTTGGTGGCTTAGACTCAGAAGCGCTTTTCGGACAGCTTGGATGAGATTGGGGAGGGGTGTTCTATAGATGGACAGGTCGGGTGTAACGAGATAGGTCCAATCTGGGTGTACACGTCAGATGGATGGCGTGAACGGAGAGACGGTCTGACCCTGCAGGACGAGGGTCTCGCCTTCTTTTAAGGAAACAAGGTAGAGGGGGGGATGTGGTGTAGGTTTTCTCTGGAGAAACGGTCGTTAGCAGACAGGCGAGACAAGACGAAGGGGACTCGCCGGGTGATCAATCTCGGGAGTGTCTCCAGCATTGGCGTTGCGACCGATGACGAGGCAAATCGCTGCGGTCATCTTGGAGCGCAACCGTCTACGGACGACGGACGACTTGCTCGTTGCCTTTTTGGAGGTGTGAAAGAGGAGGCTGATGCTGTGCCTGCCACGCGCTGCGAGGTGCCTGGCGGTGGTACCTACGAGACGTCGTTGCGTGGCGTCAAGGTTGTCTCCATTGTCATCCGAGGTCGTCGATGAGGGCCGTGGCTCGGTATCGAGATTGGACTGTGATTGTGTGCGTGCGCGGACGAGGGCGGTGGCGAGGAGGGGATTTGGGGGGACAAAGTTGGTCGGCTCGAGGAGGATGGCATTGGGGAATGCGCGTATCGTAAATTGGGGGCAAACAAAGGCGGGCAAGTTGCGCAGGCCGAGTTGAGCGGCGGGGTGAGCGGGGTCGATGAATCTGGCACGATCGAGAAAGTACGGGTTGGCGTGACCCAGCGCAGGGCGGACGACGACGCCGGGATGAGCTCGGGGCAGTCGACTCAGTCGGAGCATCATGAGTGAGAGGGGTTAAATAGCCAGATATGGAAATGGAAAGGGGGGTGAGGAAGAAAAGGGAGACGCGTGATGTGGACGCGTTTGGTTGACTTGACCTCTCATGGCAGACTCGGCCGCGACGCCCCGTCGCTCTCAACGCGACAGAAAACAAGTAAAACCATTCGCATCGTGTGAGTTTTCCTCTTGTCCTTCTCTTCCTCTCCCCTCATCCACAAAACAGCCAGCCAGTCACCGTCCAAGCCCAGGACCACCAACGAAGACGATCTCACCGACCTCGACGACGCAGACGATCACCACGACGCGGACGCAGAACCCGAAGACGACCACCAGGACTTTCCCACTCCCAAATCAAAGAAACGCGCCGCACCGCACCGCAAATCAAAAGGTCCCCCTCCCGCCAAGAAACCTCGCACCGCCAAATCCACTACCGCACCTTCCAAGCCATCAAAACCAAAGCAAAGGAGGACCAAGGCAAAGGCCGCAAATGGGCATTTCGATCCCACACAGCTCGCTTCAGACACCAAGATTGCTCCAGATAACGCCATCTTCAGTACGTCCATCCATGTCCCCGCTTCTGCCCATGTCAATTTGCATCACAGATACGCTGCTAAACCCTTCTGCCGCACTTCAATCCACCGCCGAGGACTTTCTTCACTCGCTCTCACAAAATGCAGGGACAGCTCAGGCTGAACTGATCAACTGCATCTTGCGTGCATGTGGTTGCAATGACTCGGTCGATGCAGACCAAGTCATCGATTACGACGGCGTCGTCGACTCCCTCGACAACTTTACAGAGGGGTTGAAACAGGTGACGTTCCTCACCACACTCACACGACCCTGCTCATCTCTATTCAGGAAAACTCGCCCATATATCCCCTCACTTCCAAACTACCCGCCTTCAAACGCTTTCGGACGTCCCTGTCAGAGCTCATAGAACGTCTCGTCCTTGCTGCAGCGGATCTCGGTTCACTCTACTCCACCGATCTCATAACAACCCTACAAACATGGGTCATCGCCATGTCTTCCTCTCAAATACGTTCCTTCCGCCATACTGCAACCGTCGTAGCACTCGAAATAGAGACCGCCCTTTGCCAGGTAGCAGCAGCCGTCGAGAAGGAAGCCGAAATTCTTGGTCGACAGCGAGAAGGCGAGCGCAAACGCAAAGCCATCCACAAATCCACCGCCGTCCGCGAGAAAGACCTGGACGGCAAGGCTGCAGGAGTTCGCAAACGGCGTACCATTCTCGCCGAATACCTCAAGGAAATAGTCGACGGGTAGGCATAATGCACATTTCTCGTGTCATCTGCACTCAACGCCTTCTCCAGTGTTTTCGTTCACAGGTATCGTGACTTGGATCCCAACATCCGCTCCGAATGCGTCAAGGCCATGGGCTCATGGTTTACCCACTACCCCGCTCACTTTCTCGATGGATCCTATCTCCGGTATGTCGGATGGGTCCTCTCGGATTCTAGTACACCCGTCCGTCTCGAAGCAGTACGAGCACTGGCCATCGTTTACGCGCAATCCGAGTATGTGGGCTCAATCACACATTTCACCCAACGGTTCAAACCACGATTGCTCGAAATGGCCGGTGGCGATACAGAACTGAGCGTACGCACAGCTGACATAGGGGTTCTGAGCGCGATCGATTCCAATGCGCTCCTCGAAGACGAGGAACGCGAACGCATCTGTCTTCTACTCTTTGATGCAGAAGCTCGTGTGAGAAAGGCCGCGTCGCCATTTGTCGCCGGCGTTTGGCAAGAAGTAGCAGACGAACGTGTCTCGGCCATCGCGGGGCGTAACAAAGGGCAAAGGACCAAGTCGAGGGCAGGGGTCAAAGCATTGGCAATGTTGTTGGTCAAATGGGGCAAGGCCCTCGACCGTGCGTCCGAGGCTGCCGAGGAGGACAGTGAAACAGACGAGGGTGATAGTGGACCAAGTCGACGCACACACCTGCCACTTTCGTGTGGAGTTGACCCAAGAGGACGGATCCCGCTCGCTGTCGAGGCACTCTGGGACGAAGTCGATGCAGTCAATGATTGGGAGTGTATCTTGGACGTCCTACTGCTTGACCATTCGGCAGGCAGAGACGAGGACATGGACGGGCCAGAATCGCTCGCTGAGTCTGCACGGAACACGGTGGATCCAGCTTGGCGATTATCAGAAGTGGAAGAAACCGTGCTGCTTGAGGTACTCGTGGCATCGTTGCGTCGCGCTAGGCTGGCGTCGACAGCTGCAAAAAAGGTTTTTTTTACGGTGCTCTTTGCTCTGATGATACTGATGTATGATGTCGTCGCAGGGTGACGAAGAGACAGTGATATCGGACCTGACGCGTGCATTGATCAAGGGACTACCAAGGCTGTTCATCAAGTACCAGACGGACGAAAATCGTATATCGGAAGTGTTACTGATTCCGCCATTGATGAACCTCGATCTTTACCTCGAGATGCGAATGATGAACGTGCGTCGTCGTCATTCAATCAATATCAACGAATAAAATAACGATGTATTATAGGCGTACGCGGGACTGTGGGACGACGTATCGAAACAATTCCTCTCCCATTCTTCGCAGTCTGTGTTGACGAAATCTGTTGCTGCCATCCGACACTTCATGGCCGCCACATCGCTAACGAACACGAACAGCACAAAGATTCTCGAGCTCGAAGACGAGTTAGCGACACAGCTGCGTGATGCCGTTGCTGGCCGTGAAGAAATCGAAGTGGCAACATTTTCGGAAGACGAGGTCATTGCACTGGGTGCCGTATGTGCTCGGATATGTGCGTTGGCAGGATCGAGGGATACATGTGCGTGGATGGAGGAAGACGAGGGCGGGAAGCAGAGTAGTGTATGGGACATCATCTCTGCTCTCGTCGAGCGGGGTCGTCTGGGGTACAAGGAAGAGGAACGAGTGCGTGTTGTTATCTCGGCATCTGTTTCATGAAACGTGAACTCACCCTGGACCATGGATAATTAGATGGTCGAACAGGGCCTGCATCTACTTGGCTTACACATCATCTGGAAGGCACGTAGCTTACCCGATGTCAAAGACACGTCGCCAGACAGCGACAATTTCCGACAAGGCTACGTGAGCAGCGCGATCCGTTGCTCGAAAAGCTTGTCGACTATGTCGTCGGACAACAGTCGAATACGGCCGAGGTCGTCAAACTCGCGGTGGGTTCCAACATTGTGATATGGTACTCGTCTCACCCTCTGGGTTGATAGGCATTTCAAAACCTCATGAATCTTCATATCTTGTTCTATCCGAGCCAAGCGACATCGCCACGCGGTGATGCGTTGCCCACGGAGCCGCTCTCACTTCAACTCGAGGAGGACGTGCAGCAACGCTGTGCGGGCTTCATCCAATCGTCCATCGAGCAGTATGCTGAGCTTCTAGAGGATGGTAATCACACTTAGATGAAGAATCCGAGAGTGAGCATGGCGACAGCTCGGAAGAGGAAGAACATGCGCCGACTCCCAAGGATGGCAAGAGTAAGGGCAAGAGTAGTACCAAGACGAGCGCAAAACCGTCCACCAAGCCAGGTGCGTTCCTGCCCACCTTTACGAGTCTGCTGCCGACGTTGGTCGTAGCCGAAGCCCTACGAGATCGTTGCTCGAGCAAGAATACCAATTCATGGCAACAGTGTCAACCTTTTTGCGCGCGATTCGTGCGGGTGTGGTGCACGTCAAGCACAGCGACGTTTTACTCGCCAACCACGGGCGTCTTGGTCCATCCTTTGATCTCTACACAAAGGTCATCATTGACGTGTTGCGCGAAGAAGGCATGTACAACGATAACGGCGATTTGGTTGTCGAAGTCGTCAAAAAGGCTCTCTTGGAGGTACGTCTCTCGACCGCTCCTCTCGTACCGTCTGACGACGTGTGCCTACAGTCATTCTCGCTCGTGATGGACTCGGTGGTAAAAGACGAGGAACGGATGGTTGGCCTCGCGAAGCAACTAGCGACAAGCTTCCTCGTGCGCGGCGCGCAGCTCGCCGTCGTGCGGCGGCTGGACAGCCGGTACGTTGTCAAGATACACAAGGATTTACTCCAAGAAGCGATCAAGAACGTGTCCTGCGTACGAAAAGAGCAAAAACAAGAAACGGCTTGGCCTATCGGTGTCGTTTTTCAGGGCATTGATCCCACTGCTCAAGGGTGTCGAGAGCCGGGATGCGTTGGGCATGTGAGTGTTTGAGTCGCCGGGTAGTGAATGGGGCGGTGTTGACGCGGTCACAGAAAAGCGTACTTGGACCAGTTGGTGAGTGATGCCAAGATCGAGGTCAAGCCAACGGCCAAGACGTGGGAGCCTCTGAGGGCGTACGAAAAGAAGCTAGTGTCCATTATGCACAAGGGTACGTCCTGTGGATGTCGAGATCGGTCATCGTCCCTGACGTGTGTCTGCGATAGGCACGGGCAAGGGTCGGAAAGCCAAGGGCGGTGCAGTTGGGACGAGCGATGAGGAGAGTGGGCCGGAGGCGGAGGGGAGGGGTGAGGGAGGGGTTGAGCAGGGGGATGAAGTGGAGCCCGCGAGGGAGACGAGGGCGAGACCGGGATTGAGACCGAGACCGAAGGCAGTTGTGCGTCGTCCACCGACGCCATCTGGAGACGACGGTCAGCAGCAGAGTGATGTCGAGATGGACGGCGCTGAGGACGGTGATGAGGTGGCGCAGGAGACGCCGAAGAGTCGGACCGCGGGCACGGGTGGACGGTGCTGATGGCGATGGCGGCGGTGGTGGGGTAGAATCACCGATGAGGACCCCCCGTGCTGGGCCATCGACGTCATTGGGGACGCGTGACCAAGCAAGAATTTCAACGTCGTCTTTGAAGCGACGGCGAGACGACGACGAAGCAGACGAAGACGCCGAGGTGGCAGAGACGGACGCGGGTGCGGATGATGACCGGCATAGTGCGCATCCCGACGAGGTACCCCCGTCTGAAGACGCATCGGTACCACAAACGAGTCCGACGAGCGAATTCATTATTCGCCGGAAACGTGCCCGTCATTAGAGTGGAGCTGGGGATTTTTTATGCTTATTTTTAGTCGATGTGGTTTCATTCTTGTCGTCCTCTCCTTTTTATAGCCTCTGTTGTTGTGTCTAACCTGCTCTAGTACTTGTCCCTCACACACTGCACACACGCAAACACGACGTGAACTCGATCATGATGCATGACATTGCAAGCAGTAGTGTATTACATGATGATAATATATAATGCCATAACTTTTTTCCGAAACCTGTTTTCCGGGATGACGCAGATGAACGAGCGACAGCAAGTAATCCTGCAAGGATATATAGTATATGTATGATGGAGTTCGATGTGGTACCAGTTTCCAGCCGTGAAAAGTCAAAGAGAATATATATATATAAATTAAAGCTTGTTGTGAATAGGATATCGACGGTGGATGGATGGGAGATGTCGTGAGATCATGAGGATTGTACTCGTCCATGATCAACGGACGACAGTGAGCGGGCGTACGTGATAGAAGCGCTACAGAAAAAAGCGCAACGATAGGATATGATCAGCCGAGATACACACACAAGTGCCAGAACACGTACATCGTCCAGCGTCACGCTCTTGATCGCCCGACGACACTCTTGGCGGGATCGCACCCGCCCTGGGCGTACCGTACGCCCGTCGCGGCCAAACGAGTCAGACACGGGTCGCACGCTGGGAGAGGGCGACAGCGTGGGCGATGCGGGTCCAGACAGGGTGCGACGCCGCGAGGACGCTTGGCTGGGCGGTAGACTCAGCCCGAGCATCTCGTACACTTCGCGCTGCGCCTCGGCGAGGGCAAGCGTGGCCGAGGAGGACGTTTCCAAGGAAGTGTCGCACACCGAACCAAACGGTATACCTACGCCGATCAACAAGGAACAATGCAACATGATCAGCAAGGGAAAGCATGGTTAGGAACAAGACGGTGCGTACCTGTCGTAGGTAGTGCGGAGGTTCTCATCGCCGGGTTCACCGGTAAACGCGGCACGGGCGGGATATCGTCCAGCGTGAGGGACGTTGGCCGCCCGTTGTTGCTAGGCGACCTTCGGCCTCTACTCCGAGACCGCAAACCAGCCTGCGACTGTCGGATGCTCGACTTGCGCACGGCCAAGATGCGCGTCGAGCGCCTGCTCGAGGTCGTCACGGACTGCGCGTCGACGGACATAGTGTCGCACGCAGCCTCTCGAGACGCGATCGTTGAGCGTGTCATAGTCCTGCGCAATGTCTTCGGCGTGTTTCCAAGCTTCGTCCCGCTCTGTCGCGAGCGTGTCGACCTGTCCCTGCAGACGTTCCTTCTCCGCCATCTGCCGGACGAATACCCCGTTGATCTTGCGTACCGCCATCGCGAGCGCGCTCGTGTTGTGAACTTCGCGCAGCCTCTGGAGCTGGGCTATCTGGAGAACAATGTCGTGCATCTTTTCCGCGCGAAGGTCGAGTGCCGACAGGACCTCTGCCAGCTCTTCCAGCGTGCGCTCTGCCGTCGTGGCATGGCTCATCCCCACACCTTCGACGTGGCCTGCCAGCGCACCCATGAGCATCCACCGCTTCCGCGCCAGCGCCTTGTACTGTGCCTTGACGTCCATGTGTTGCAACTCTAGACACTGTAGCTCATCCGCAATCTCTCCCTCCAAAGTCTCAGGTCTAAGAAAACGAAGCGAGGGACCTTCGAAAGACTGCTGGATCGCCTGCGACACAATCTCCTGGAGCTGCGCCGACGTGAACGTCCACTGCGCCGCCTCTAGCGTGAGCCCACGCCATTTTGGTGGGGGAGTTTGGAACTTGGGAGGAGGTTTTGAAGCGGCAGAGTGCAGTTTACGCCAAGGAAACCCAGCGCTGACGGCGGGATCGCTGCTTGACACAAAAGATGCGGAGCCGTTTCGGCCAGGAAAGAATGACCCAATGCCTTGTCCGGGTCCGGACGGTTTTCGTGGCCCGACGGGGAGAGGTGGACGGGATCTCATGCGAGTCCGCGCAGAACCAGACGCCAGAGAGGAATTGGAGGCTTGTCTGCTACGTTGATAAACAGGACCAGTAGGCGTCCGCGACGAGGAGGGTGTGGGAGTGGTGCCAGGATGGTGCGATGTTCTCTCTGATATCACAGAGTGGTAAGGTGGAGGGGAAACGAAAGACGGGGATGGGGAATGACAACCCAGATCATTCGGAGCAAGGGAAGAAGAAACAACTGCTATTGGAGAGTGTGATCGTGATCGTGATGGCGTGGACGTGGAGGGTAGGAACGATGATCCCCCAAGAAACGAAGACGGGAACGATAGAGGAGACTGACTGATGGGTGGTTGGAGTAGATGGCTCGCCAATGACGAAACCGACGGCAATGCAGGTGAATTAGAAAGGGAGACATCAGTGGACTCAGGAAGGGGAATGGAAGTTGGGGATTTGACGGATGTATCTGTGACGGTAACAGGCTCTGTAGTTGGGTCGAACGAAGGGTCAACGTTTCCGATGTCAATACACGGCGAGGACGATGGCGAATGCCGTGCAAGTGCTCGCAGAGCTTCCTCTTCCAGCAAACAGGAACTCGATGACGAGATGTGGGCGAGTGGATGAGGACGAACAGCAGGCGAGGGTTTTACGGCCTGCTGTGATTCTGCCGTATCCGTCTTCAATGGCTGGTTCGTTTCATCTGGATCCCTCGCGTCATCAATTGCTGGCATGGGAGGTGGTAGGCTCCGCTCGGCTTGTTTCGGTGAAGGCGGCTTTTGCTTAGCCAACAAAGACGACTGGCTAATATTACCGCCATCGTTATTTCCCACCTGTCGCCTTGCGGTCCTCGTGCTGGAATGCACCTTCCCTGACCCACGCCTAGCATATTTCAAGCTCGACATGCGTCTACGTACCACTTGGCTATCGGATCTCGCAAAGAAAGCGAACCCTGACGACCAAAGTGGCGAGCAAACCATTGGAGTCTCTGGAAATGTCTGGTATCCTGCCGATGCACTCGACAACGATGCACTTGACTCAGGGCTGATCAGGTCATAGTTGAGTAGTTCGCCGAAATCGTGCTCTGACGTCGTTGCTGACGATATACCAAGAGTTTGTTGCGGGCCAAAGGCACCGTCCGCCAGAGAACTATCCTTGGCTGTGAAAAAGAAAAAGCTCTTAGACACGAATTCGGCGCGAAAGAAGGAACTATCCATACAGCTATTCTGTGTGCGGTCCAATCCGCCAGCCCTGCGTCTCCATTGTCCACGATTTGTGTCACCACGCTTACGCGAAATATACGAGGCACTCGAGTCCGATGCAGGAGAGCCGACCATCACCAAGGTTTCAGGCGGCATAAAGTCAAATTCGTCCAAACTGTGGTCGTCAGAGCTCAGTAAAGCTGATTCTTGCGACGAATGCTGCGTTGTTTCCCGGGATCTCAAGGGCAATGGTACCTCTACCGCGGTTTTTGGCCCATCAAATACACCGTTCTTGGGAACCCGTGAGCGTGTCGGGACAGGGCCAGCCTTCCGTTGAGGTTTCGTGGCGGGGACAGCGGGAGGAAGGGACTTGGTTGACGTGGGCATTTTCGGCGAGGGACTTTCCTGTGCATGAGATATTCGCTGTGGGATTACAGAACTGTCGGCCGTCTCGGGGGACGTGATGTAAGAGTCCGTCGTTGGATACTCCGACTCGGTGCTCGTCCCAGATTTGATGGTGGTGGGATGGTTTGGGTCTGGTATCGCACTGGCCAATATCGTGGGCACTGGGGGCACTGGAGGGATCTCCGATGAGCTCCTTGAGTCGGATAGGAAGAAAGAACCACGGGGAAGCGTTGCGGAATCCTGACGCACGACCCCACTGCGATGCCGTGAGCTTCGGCGTTCGCTTGAAAGTACGAACGACGAGGCAATCAGGGTACGGGCAAGAGTAGTCCCAGATATCGCGGAGAGGTCATCCAACATCGACGCTGAGGGTGAGCTCCCAGAGGCACCATTAGCATTTAACTGAGACGTTTCAGGAGGAAGAGCTCGGGATGGAACAGCCGAATATCCGATCTGAATATTGGGCATCACATTGTCTGGAATTATAATGGGCGCAGGTATCGATTTCTTGCGAGCAGGAAGGCACTTCAAAAAGGTCAGATCAATTGTCTTGAACCCACGGTCAAGGTATGACACTTACGGATGATGAATTCTCTGAGTGGCTAAGGGACGGTACGGGGGATGGGTTTGTGCGAGTCTCCTGCGTCAAGGTATTCTGGGTTACTGTAGCGTTCTGTACGCGTTGGGGAGAGCGATCTGGAGAGCAACTCCTACTTCGGAGCAACTCTCGGGGAAACCATTCCTCGTTGGAATTTGAGAGGTTAAGTTCCACCAAAGGCGAGCTCTGAGCTGCGATGGATTCCTCGTTGATGTCGAACACCAAAGGTGATGCAAATAGGGATTGCTCGGAGGCCAATGATGGCTTTTGATGAGAACGGGATTCAGTCGCCTTGCGTTTTCCATTTCGCCCAATGAACTTGTAGAGCATTGTCCCGCTCTCTATCTGCGTTGCGAAAGATGGAAGTGAGTAGAGAGCGGTGAAAAAACAAACCCCGAGCACAGAAACGTACCACAAAAAAAGAAAAAAAGAAGTGGGACCGGAGAGAGAGAGAGGATCAGTTAAATTAACTTTCCTAGCAACACTGGCGGTTTGCATGCAGTTCGCCGGCATCAGGGTTTTCTACTTGGGCCTTGTGTGCACAGCCGCATGTGAATAAACCAGGCTTTAGCATCGAGATGGGGCGGTACTGTGGTGGTAACAATGCCGTCAGGTTCAAGCATTGCCGCCTTCCTAAGTGACAATGAACCCTTTCCAGTCGAACTAAATCTCACCTTCCCATCAAGCTGCCCATCATGTTTACGGCCTCACTATCATGGTATCCTGTCCAGTCAATGGTGGAGCGGCGGTGGACACTGGACACGCGTAGCTTGAAGTAGTCAACCGGCATGGCATCCCCTTTTATCCTTCCATCACAGCTCGCGTGATTCATCATCTGAGGTGTGGCCGGTGGCTTCATCGACCAAAAATAGCTCCTTACACGCGCACTATCACGTCTACCAAGGAAGAAATGATCACCATGAAGAAGACGACACACGAAAGTGCCGGGTTAGCAAAGCCGGAACCCTCCATGTTCGGCAGTTTGTGTAAGCTGTTCTGCAGTGGCATCATCGGACTGGTAAACCCGTCCTAACCAGCTTCCCGATAATGTCAAAACACACTTGATGCAGATGAGACCAAGGGGAATAGTAATCAACAGTCCGAGTCCATCAGTCCCATCCCACCGCCGCTTACTGCAATTGATCAGGTGGATGGTGGATGGTGGAATACAAATAGGTACGTAGCCAATGTCCCTGGCAACATCTTGTATGTAATGGCGCTTGCGGACAGGTCAGTGTTGCATGGCTAAGTGCGCGCTTCCAAGAGATCGCCGAGGTTGCAACGTTGAATATTTGAATTCCCGGGCCGGCGATGGGACACCCATCCACGTAATATCCCTCCTGAGTCCTGAACTTCATGCTTCAAGTACTATGTGTGAACATACACCGCGCCCATGTAAGTTACTTGTTACATGTATCCTTAGTAGATACTACGACTTCTAGCGCCAGTCAGGGGTGAAACGTTGATTCTTGAATATTCACAGGCAGGCTTCGGCTACCCTACTTTTTACCGTCTTACCGGCCGCGGTGCTTGCTCCGCATTGCAAGTTCTGCAAAAGCAGCAATTTCAAACAGAAGCTCCGATGACCCTGTGTTCAAATGTTTTGCGCAGATTCGGATACATACTGTAATACAGTCGACTCCCACATACCCACATAAGCGATACCCCTCGGGAAATGCCCAAGGGTATACACTATGAGGGGGTATACGTTTTCTGGGAGGTGAACTCCCCCACATTCTGAGCTGGGGAATATATACACTATAAGGGAGTATCCTATTCCTTAAGTGGGAGTCGACTGCACATACCCATGCAGATAGCATCGGACACTGGACGCATCAACACAAGCCATAAGTGCGTACATGCGGTACCGTTCTTGAATTTGACGCGTCTCGGATCATGCACGCGGATGGAGAGAACCTTCTCACTGGCAATCAACACTGTGGGTCGCTGATACAAAGTCGTCGCCAGTTCGGCCACTTTTGGTCATATAAGTACCACGCACTTGCCATGATGCCCATCGCTTCCTGTCAACACAGTCTCACCGATTCTTGAGCACTGCACTGATAGGCTGGTCCAGTCGGCCAATTTCGAACAGGAAATCCCACTACAAAAAAAATCCTCGTTGCAGACCCGACTCACTCCGTTCCCTTCAGGTTTTCTGGCTTAAAAAAAATATCCACATCAGAGTCAGGCACCATAGAACATTCATTCCAATTGCACCAAGTCGTCCATCGCTAATCATATCACTAATTTGACTCGCTTCATGATCTACCGAACAGCACACGCACGGGTGGAACGGATTGCGCCATACCTGTGTCTATCATACGGCTGTTGCACAGCGGGTTGCCAACGTTGCATTCGTGAGGTGCCGCGACGCATTATCATTTCTTCCCGTTACATACTTACCCACCACGATGGATGGCAGTGCGCTCGATTATGAAAAAGTGTCACTGCTATGCTCAAGGCTATACGGTCGTGGGTGTGTACATTGTAGCAACGCTCGAGTCGGACCCGATCGTAGACGTCATATGTGTGCCTCCAGGGCAGCGATCCGCCAGTCAAATAACCGGGCACTATCATCGAATATGAACGATTGTCCTATCGATTCATCCCAACATGACACCTTCTTCAAGTTCAGAGTCGAATAGCACAATGTACGTCTGCGGCGCACTTCAAGTTGAATGATAGCAAGTGGGTGGTTCCAGACTTCCAGCCAGGAGCCCATCATAGCTGGCAGATTGGCTCTCACAGCATACCGTTTTGAACAGGCTTGCCACGGGGCAACGGGGGACGAGGCAGTGATTCGCTCGCTGATCTTCCGAGTCAATGAACTTATGGAGGTCAACTAACGTGTTGGACTTACTCACCTTGATGATCGTGGTCACAGCCCGATCGTAGTAGTTGACAATGGCACTTTGTTTCATGTCCGTCAGGTGTAGTCCAACTTATGGACCGCATGATAGATCGTTATCAAGCAAGATGATATGATATCAGCTCTCGGCCCAACGTATGACCATGGTTGACAAGCTTCAAGGGGACAACAGAACAGTCTCGATCACAGACTCCTGCCAGTCAAATGGTGATACCAATATCAAGGATCATTCCAGGAGGATAAACTCGTCAGCACGGTGGAGCTCACCTTGATTAATGACTCAGGGTTTCGTCAGGAACTGGTTACGGGCCGTAATCGGCTCACCCACCGCCAAGTCGACTACCATCAAATGAGCCACATCAGAAACTCGGTACTTCTATAGCAGGGACAACCGGTTATGGGTAGAGCTGCCGCTCACGCGATTACGCCTCATCGTGCCGCGAGCCTTGGTCTGAACTTTAGGGTATGGGGTATTGGAATGGTTCTTCCCAGCGTATAGGCACCATGACCCAAAAGAAGAGTAACAAAAGGAATAATAAATAATTATGTGTCTGCCAGTGATTAAGAGGGATCGCGGTATGCACCATAGAGAAGAGGATACCAATGGTAACGCAGGGTGGTCTGAGCCTCGACGTAAAAATACACCCAATGAAAGAAATGGATAGTTGTGGAAAGACGCTACGAACTGAATGCGAATGCGAAGTGTGATGGAAAATAGATGAAATGTGGACAAGACATATCCTTGTCCCTTTGAACAACGAATGGATGACTGACTCAGGGTCAGAACGGATGTTCAAGTTCCAGTGAAGCGCTCCGCCCGGTACGGATATAGTGACTGGTAAGTAGATGATGCGATGCGAAATGCCGAAGGTCCATGCTATGCCGACATGGCTTGGTCATGTCGGCCAAAAACGATTGAAAGCGCAAGTCAAACGAAATGAACTGTAGGCCGCAGTACGAGTCAACAAACGTTTACGACGCTAGACGTGTTTTCCTCACTAAAGATATGATAGATTGGTTAGGTGTGGCGAAACGGCTGTAACTTCTCCATGACTTCGTCCATGCTCTGCTCGGGGTCGAAGGATGGACCGAGTGCGCTGTCCGCAGGTGCTGGTAAGGACTTGTTCAGAGTATCAGACCCTAACACCATGTTAGATACGGCCGAAATACGACGAAGAGCTTTAGATGCCCGTCTTTCTTCTTTTAGTCTCTGCCGCTCTGCGCGTGAGATTCCGTCTATCCGCTCGGGTATAATAGAGAGGGATGGCGGTGTTGACAGCGGAGTGCCTTCCGAAATGGAGGTCGAAAATGATACTACCGAGCTTGATGCATCCAAGCACAAGTCCGAGGTACCAGAGGTCGTCACCGTTGCGGAGATACCTTTGCGTCCGGACACAGATTGATGTCCATGACGCTGAGGAGACGCTACCGGACTTGAGGGTAACGGGGACGGCCGTCGAACGCCATCAACTCTATCACCGTCTTGCGTGCTAAACGACGAACGTGCAAGGTTAGCTGCAGCGTCAATGTCACTAACAGCACCGTTGTGTATGACAAGCCACCGAAGTCCCTCGATCTCCCTCATCTTCTTTCGAATATTACGCTCCAGCTTTTCAATGTTTCTCGTCATCGCCATACGGTCATCTTCATAACGTTTGGTGACGGTGACGACGTATTCCTGGAGTTGAACATTCTTTCTGCGTTGTTGAGAAAGGGCTTCTCGCAGTTCGTCACTGGTCGCGTCTTGCGTGACGTCCGAGTTTGCCCTGTTGGACCGCGGAGGGGTGGAGTGGCTTGACTTGGGAAGCGACTGACCGGGAACAACAAGATTGGACGTGACTGTGAAAGTATTGGCCCTGGGACGCGGGAACACCATACGATTAGGCGACGCGCAAGGAGCCGAACGAGGAGTCAAGCCAGCAGTATTGAGAGAGAGGGGCGGTGACGGTAATGGGACCGAGGGCGGTGGACCGCTTGATGTCTTCGTGACACTAGACCCGGAGGGCTTTTTCATGCTCGAAGACTTTGGGACCACAGGTGAGAGCTTGAAGCTACGCGCTGAATAAGTCAAGTCATTCGCTCTGGATGTGTCAGTGTCACTCCCAGATATGCTGGTAGCGCGGCGATGAATGCTTTGTCGCTCATCCTGGGAAGAAAAGTCGCTTTGATGCGTTCTACCACTGTCCACCCTAGCTGGCGACGGGCGGTAGGACGGACTTCTCGATCCCTGTGACGACAGAGACGCTAGCTCACTTGACTGGCGAGGGAAACCCTTGTCGGCTAAAAATGATCGAGGGGGGACGATCGTCGACGGGGGTATGGGAAAATGAAGAGGTGGACCCGATGGCGTAATCGGGGTAGTTGGAGTGAGTTCCCCGCTCTTCTTTGGCGAGTCCCCGAGGTATACTTGTACCAGTGTCGTGGGAGTCTTCGGAGACTGCTGAGGCTTCTTGAGCTGCTCAGGAAGGGTGAATAAATCAGAAAAGTCCTCTTCATCCCCGTTCTCTGCGGCGGATGAATGAGGTACTCGCAAGGGCCGAGGGGTGGTCGAGCGACTCCGCATGCTCGAATGCTCAGATTCGAAGGATGGCGCCCTTATCTCGGGGACACGTGGTGATAGTGTGGCCGGAGGTGGTACAGGAGGGGTAGGCGCAGAAGTAGCTGGCTTCTGAATCACAGAATGACGAGCCTTGCCATTTCTGGATGGTGATCGTAAAGGAGTGAAATGGGCCGCGAGTTTGGACCCGAGTGATGAACCTGGTACATCCATCGATGGAAGTTTGGAGGGCAAAGGGGGCTCTGCGGGGAGACTGTGCGTCGAGGGGGTAATCATGAGTACCGCGTGTCTAGAAAACAGCAGGTCAGATTATGTCCCTTTAACAGGCGATTCGAGACGCGCTCAATCGTTCCCAATTTTGGGAGTACCCCCATAAGCACATCGACCATTGTTCTGGCCATGCTTCTATCATTAAAGGTTCCGCCGCGTACGACGCCTCCATTAAAGGGGGAACAAGCAAAACACTACTCACCCATTCCCAAAAGAGCGACGAACAGTGTTCACCGGAGTGAGTGGGTATGCCGCATTTCCAACAGACTTTCTCGACAACGGCATAGCAGGCACTGCAATCTGTTCTGCAGGCTTTTTGCGACCCAAAAAAGGGAGCATCGATCGCCGACTCGGAGCTTTCGTCCCTGCAGGCTTCTCTCCTGGCGATGGAGACAAGGGCGGACAAGTCCCAGTCCCAGCACCTGTGCGGGAAGAGTGACGAGACGCATTTGCAGAACGAAAAAGTTCAGAAAAGTCTGGTGCCTTGGACCGAGCGCGCTGCGCAGGGGGTGTGTCCGAGCTACCCATCCTTTTTCGACACTGGCGTTTGGATAGGTAGGGGGACGACGCGTCAGGTCAACGACGCAGAGCGTCCCGGGTTGATGCTGGAAAGAAGGTGGGCCAGAGGAGAAAACGCGAACTCGCGTACGAGTAGCGCGCTTTTCGTCGCGTAGGGACTAGAGTCCGGAGTTTTTTTTTTTTTTTGCGTGTGTACACAAATACATGTCGTCAAAACCCTGTTAAGAACCACAAGACGTCACCACGCACCGGCAGTCGCAGGCAAGTAGCCAAAGAGGGAAGGCCACAAAGCAGCAAGGTTGGTGGACTCAAGCCTAAATGCCAGCTCGGAGAACAGCAGTATGATGTTGTGATTGGCTGCGCAACAGCTGCTAGAGGTTTCATTTGTACTGGCGATAGCATTGGTACACAGCTTCATGCTTCGATCGCGGACCAGTGTTCATATTTCCCGATAAGCGGGGGCGTCCCTTAGTCGGAGCGTCCCTGTAAGTCATAGTCGCTTAAACGGCGACTCATCAAGTTCCGTCAAGCTTCTTTTCCGACACTTCATTTGCTCAGGAATGATGGGCGTAACAATTGCACTACAACAATAACAGGTTAGAGAAAAATAGTAATACATTTGCGTAGCCCACAAGAGTGCGCAGCATCCATGTGACCATCAAAGCTTAGTCGTATGTGGAGAGATAGAACTATATGTGGCACATGTCCAATGATTTTCATCTAGCCATTCACTGGGTGTGCCCATTTCAGGTTTGTCCAATCATAGGCCGTAACATCCTTTGCTTGAATGACCTCGATCGGCCTATCATCCCCTACGAACTGTGGTACAAGCTGAGGGCGGATAGACCTCTGCACAGCTAAGGGTGACAGCCGGGATATCAGATCCACGCACATCGATAAGCTGAACCATTCGTACCTCTGGCAGCGGCGTTGTCAAATTCGCTTGTTCTAATCAGGAAATTGACCATTAATGCTTATAATTACACTCTCGTAAGACGTACCCATCGCGACATAGGAAATAGTCGTGTTTTTCCATGTCGGTCAGCGAATATCGGGTCGAAGCTTGGACGTCCAAAAGCTGAGAAAATTCAAGTCAGATGCTAGCCGAATCAACGACGAGACAGGAAGATAAGACTTACCCCCTCTAGTAGATCCACAACAACAAATCAAGGCCTTCAAATCTTGAATACAACTGTCCAAGTTCGTTCAAAACAACATATGCCTGTACATCCTCTTCGGTGTCGAAAAGCCCCTGTGGGGTGCGCAGTATTATGAGGCGAGGAGCAAGATTCTCAGATTGCTAAGTACTGTACCTCATGATTCTGCGACTCCAACTCAAAAAGGATACATCCAAGTGCCCACCAGTCAACCGCTGTGCCATAAGGCTTTCTCAGATCGGTTGGCAAGCCCTTAATCTGTAGCACCTCCGGAGCCATATAGGGCGGAGTACCGAGGAAGTGGATCGGACCTTCACTTCGTCGACCCTCGCGACGTTTTGGGACTATGTAAGCGAGTCCGAAGTCGATGATTCGAATGTTCTCGCGGGAATCGATAAGGATGTTTTCAGATTTCATGTCGCGATGAATAATTCCCATCTCGTGCAGGGATTGGATCCCAAGAGCCTGTCGTGGGTTAGCATCGGGATCGTTGGTGAGTCACGAGCAGACAAACAATTTGTGCCATCCATTGGCGCGCATGTAATCTACACCTTTCTGGCTCCATCTCGAAATACGTGCCAAGGTCGGTGGTCATGAGTTCCTGAAGTCGAAGTTAAGCCGGCTGGACGTGACGGAGAGACCTACGACTCACCATGGCGAAGAAAACGTCAGTGCCGTGTAGGAAAGATTTATTCAATTCTATAATGAACTGTCTGCCCTTCTCCCCTCTTTTCGATTTCACCATGTATCTGAATATTCTGAGTTCCTCTTTAGCAGATCGCGATACATTTGGGTCTTGCAAGGATTGGAACTTCTTGAGACACAACAACCGGCCAGTGGTCTGATCTCTTGCTGCCCAAGCGGATGCGAACCCCCCATTTTGTATGCAGTACAGAAGATCGAAGGGTCCGTACACGGGGAAGCTGGAGCAGGAATACGTGGTGGGAGTGAAATTAAAATGAGTAGTGGAAGAACCAGAAGACGTGTCTGGATGAGCGATGAGGTTCCTCCCTGTATCACTCTCGATATCGCGAACTGGGATCGATCTAGTTGAGAATGAAAGTCGCTTGATATCAGTTGCGAGCGAGTTGACCTCCTTGAGGTGGCATATCGCGACTAGAGGTGGGCGTTCATCAGCCGCTGGATCACTTGCACCAGCGAGGACCGCAGCGCATATGGTACGCTTGCCGAACGGAGAGCAATGGGGAAAAGCTGTGAATGATGTGATACCTTGAGAGTGACCGGAGCAGCGGCAACACGAAGAAGAGTGAGCATCAGAGGAAAGATCACGAATCTCGAGTGAAGAGAGCACACCAGGGGGAATGGAAAGCTAGCTGGAGAACCTGCATTAAATATAATCCATACATGCCGAGTGAGGAGTGAGATGTGGACATGACAATGGTCGATTTCCACACTTTCACCAATGTGGCAGATAAAGGTCGGTATCGCTGTGGACAAGATGACGAGTCACAGTCACAGGAAAGGTGTCAAAGGCACTCTGAATCTGAGTGATGGACCGGTCAACGGCAGGATCTATAGCTTGAGCGTACTTGCTATTGAGCCATCCATTCGAGACCAACCGCTCAAGTCCACGTACAATTCATCGCTTTGCAGGACTATAGTGTCCCTGAACGTTCACGAGATGCCATCGATGGGGTTGCTTTGACAGTGACTGACTGGGACAAAGAATTGAAGTGACGCGGTGGACTGGCAACCCTAACCTGGTAACCACTACCCACCAGCTAACCGAGACACTCCGCCGCTATCACCCGCGCCATGTCCACATCTCCTCTCGCAACACCACACACCCCGAGCCTCCGTCGTTCAGCCGAAAGTTATGGTGAGAGGGCCCTACGAAAGCTCTGGGAGGAGCCCTTCGTCCCCATTGGTGCGTCCCCGTCCTTGCCCTTCCTTTCCCCTCTCGGAATCATGTTCTGTCTACCCATAGGCACGTTCGCGACGGTCGGTGCATTTACCATGGCCGTGATCAAGCTCAGACGCAGAGAGTCACGCTCGCTCAACCAATGGATGCGCATGCGGGTGGCTGCACAAGCATTCACAGTCGCTGCTGTCTGTGCGTACTGCTGGAATCCGAGCAAGGGGACAGGAGTTCAGACCGCCGAAGAGATCCAAGCAAAACGGGATCAACAGTTTGACAAGGAAAGAAGGGAATTCCATGATCGTCTCAAGGTTGCCGAGGCTGAGTGGAAGGAGACGCAGAGCCTTGCAGGAGACGCTAAAAAGTGACCTACAACCGTAGACGGTAGATGTATTGCTTCCCTATCCCACTGACTATCTCTTTTCCCTCTCGCTGGTATGGTCAATGCGTTTGTGATGGACTAAGGTGCTCATGTCTCTCTTCTCCCTCGGACATCATTCTGCTCCTCGACTGCAAGCCGCCAACCGCCATACAACTGATTGACAATAGCACTCCGGCGAAGCACCTTCAGTTCCTTGGCAGCCTCGTTGTACGCCAGTGTGAGCTTGACCGGATCTTTCTCGGCCTATGGACGCTGAGTATCGTCCCCTCTACCTTCCGACGATCGACGCGCACCTGTATGCCACGAAAGTTTTCCTTTGTCCTGCGTAGGAAATAGTTGCGAAAGTTGTAGGAACTGAATGACTTTGCTGTACGAAGTGTGGAGCCGTAGAGACTGAGAATTGCCTTTGGCGATGGCGGGGCAGCCATGGCGTATCGCAGTGTGGGAGGTGTCGGAAGGAGTGCCACGGAACGAGTATGCAAAAAGGGAAACTCCGGAACTGAGATCCCTTTGCAAAGATCATCTCATAAATCATGTACGTATAATTACTGGTATGCTCCTCAACCCTCCAACACTCGTTTCAAAATCGGAGCAACCTGCTTGCGAGTGACTGCTGAGTTTTTCTGCCGGTAAACCCGCACAACAAGGCCTACGCCGAACGGGGATGTTTCTGCTGCACCACTCTGCTCTCCGACAGATTCCTCTTCAGTCAATGCTCCCCCGCTCGACCTCATCTCTCTCCTTTTTGTCCCTTCCCACCTGGCTATTGAAGCCGTATCGTTCGAAATCCGTCCTCTTGACTTGTAGAATCTCGCTCGCCTCGATTCCATCGAAAAGTACCTGCGGAAGCCTGGGTCCGCACACTTTTTCATCCACCACCCACATCAACTTCCGTTTGGGCTTGCCTTGCTTACTCTTGTAGGTGGTAAGCACACCGAGAATCGAAAGACCGCGTTCTTTGATCCATTCCTGAGTGGAAACAAGCCGCGGAAGTCGGCGATGGCGAGAAGAAGGAAGAGAGGGGAAGCGGAACAGTAGACAAGCCCGCCTTTACCGAGCACGGGCTGTCTCCACGGATGGAAGAGGAGAGGTTAAAGATGTATTCCTTGTAATCCCGGCGGAGTAAATCACGTGTGTTGAGATGGGATAATGCGGTCTTTTTAGTATTGAGCGTGTGCGCGAGGGATTGAACCCATGCAAGGTCAGGGATATGTTGAGGAGTTTCAGCCATTTGCTCAATGAGGCTTCCCGAGGATGGGACGTTAGCTCGAGGAACAAGCCAGGTGAACGCTTCATAATCCACACCAACAGCCTTTCCACCTCTTCGTAGACCATGCGTGTCGATCACGATCGCGTTCAGTAAAAGTGTAGCGAGTTCTGGGGGTATCTGGAGCGTTGGGTATGACATGATAACCCTCGTGACGAGCGATGCACAACTCCCCGCCGGCTCAATTGACCTAGGTGAGGCCGTGTCGAGATACTTTCCTTCGTCTTCGTGGTGATCAATTATCGATGTCACCCGCACATCCGGAAGCGCATAAGTGGGATGAAGACTGTTGTGGTCTACCAAGGAAAAATCCGTACAGAGATTTGGTTGGGTAGATCTTCCGGACAGAGCAGCTCTCGAATATCCTCCTTGATGCCTACTAATTGCAGCGCGTAGAGGTTCTCTGCCCTGAGAACAAAGTCTTCGCGGGGAGTGGTGATAAGAGCGATCGCATTGGCATCGGCGTTTGGTTTATGAGACAGAAACCACGCAAAGCCAATCGAGCTCGCGAGACTATCAAGATCTGGACAAAAGTACAGATCACCAGCTGTGAAGTAGCAGGAGATGGCGTACCTCCGGCTTCATTGCCCATCACTACTGTCCAACTATCACCATTGTCCCCAAGGAAGCGTGTCTTCTGTTCCAGTAGATAAGCTGAGAGACCGGACGTAGTCGTCATTGTTCTTCGACTTGCCAACCAAAGGGTGATGAGAGAGGGATGTATATAGGGCGTTTTATCACCTTCCAGAGGGTACTGTGTGCACTGAGAGACCGTAAAGAGTAGATCTGCTCTAGAGAAATGACGAGCCGGGTTGCCACGATCAACGTTCTTGCTGTTTCTCGTCGTTACGGGCCTGGATGATGCTTTGAATTGGCCACTCCCGCTAGAAATTGGTTTCGTTCTGTCCAAAGAGGGAATGGCTTTCAGTCTACATTTACCAGTCCTCGCTTGCAACGGGTTGCGTTCATCAACTGGAAACTTGAATGAGCGGTGGAAAGTGAACAAGTTCAAGTGGCTTGTTCTGGTGCCGTACATAAACAAGCAGACGCTTAGCAAGCAGGCCACGCTTTGGACTCGCACCTTGTCCATCTCAACAGATCTCAACCGTCGTGACACTGACGCCCCCTACGACATAGATATTTACACAGACATTCACATTTCTACTCTATCCACTCCTTCCTGTAATCGCTTTCAGGCAGCCTCCCCCTTGTATGTCAACGCGTTCTGCACGAACTCAGCTTCCCCAAAAACTTCCTTTACCTTCGGGTGTACTGTAACCCTCTCGTAGTGAGCAAAGATATTCGGGTACTGCGCCCTCTCTGCAGCACCACAAGTGATCTTCCCGGCCTGCTGGCTCACCGCCGCAATCGCAATATCAGCGAGCGTCATCCTGTCGGATACCAAGTAACCAGACGTGCTCGCAGCAATATGATCGTCGAGGAACTTGAGCGCACGAGCCTGCCTCCCGAGGTTGATGTTGTGCATCTAACATCGCACACGATCGTCGACGTCTTTTAAGTCCACCTGCCAGACTACGCGAGTCAAGTTGGCAACACGCACCTCCTTGCTGTATGGACCGAGGTATCCGGCGACGAGAGCATTGATCTCGTAGCTGAACATGGCGATCTCGGTTTCCCCAAAGTGAACCCACTGGTCAACGAGAGCAGCCTCGCTGCTATCCTTTCCGAGCAATCCAGATTCGGGCGCAAGGCAGGACACTGCTCACGTCATTGATCAACTGGATGCAGGGGAACAAACCGCAGAACGTATCACTTGCCATAGCGTGCGATAGTAGCGCCTTCGAACAACTTGAGCCCCTTGTTGTCTTCGAAAGCTGGTATCTTCCCCAAGGGGAATTTGCCGAGGTATTCGGGTGATCTGTTGGTCACATTGAATACCACGGTCGGGGTGTCAAGCTCAAGGCCTGCGACAGCCGCGGCGGCGAGAATCTATGCGAGGACAAGTGATTCATAGTCAGGTCAGTCTTCGAAGCGGCTGCGACGTACGACTTTGGATTGACGTTGAATTGCGCCTCCCCACAGGGTGCCGATGGGTGCCATGTTGTATGCGGTACGGTTTCAGGTATCTAGATCTTGCGAGGTCGGGTTCTGAATGACTTTCGCATTAATGAACAAAACTCGCTTTATAGTCTTGAACTTCATCCCGCAGTTCACAGCGGCGCAGCGGATTTCCATACCACAGCCGCTGCGCGAGCTGCGGCAATGTTAATGCCCAGGACACACGGAACGACATTTATGTTTGTTACCGGTGCGTTGTGATCGGACAACTCCGTGTCACGTGAGTGCTTTCTTGAAGTGCTTGAGAGGTCGATATGTCTTTGTTACTTGGACATGAGTAGAATGAAGAAATTGGCCTCAGGCTTCGGGACCTAACCTGAGAGAGAAAGCAAGTATCCTAGTGGGTTAGGTGACTGATCCTTGGTTGACTGTATCAACTTTGTTGGATGATTGGCTTCCGCTGCGTGTGCGATTTTACTCGTGTGGAGCCCGAGATATGGGTGACAAGATCGGTGAGAGGAAGCGAACAGGATGCCGAGGTAGCTGCATGTATCTGTAACCCTTTGTTCAAGAGAAATAGAAATGAGCGCAGACGAACACAAGGAGATCAGATCGAGGACAATGAACGACATCGGGATATGTACACAAGATGCCCAAGAGCTGTACTCGATCTCGACATCAAGGGCCAAATAGTGTGACAAGAACTCGTCTTACAGGTATTCCGAGGACGCAGCAACCATAGGAACCTTTTGCTTCCGGAGAATGGACATGACAATTTGGTGGAGGCTCTGACAAGGGAGGGACGAAGAGTGGTAAAGGTGGAGGAACACCGGGCTAGGATGCTGTGTGTCTTACCTTGTTGCACGCAGTACAGCGTTCATCGTTTCTTCTTTGACTAAGAGACGTCTACGAGAGCAAACAAGCAAGCATCGCTCGTCAAGGAGTCTACCAAGACCAAGCTCACAATTCGGGCTTGAGATGTTGCGTACGCAAGGTGAGGCTGCGGGTGTCGAACATTCAAAGAATTGGATAGAAGACAATGAAGACTAGGAGAAGAAATTGGCGAGGAAAGCTCGGGGGGCTGACTACGGGTTTCGTGATGGTTTATGAACCCTTCTTCGTACTCATGCGGACCGAAGATAAAAGAGCAGGCGGCTACCGGCACATTTTCAAAATCTGGGAATTCGCGAGATGGCTTCAAACGGAGCAAAGATGGCCGGGAAAAACTTTTCAAAGATGAGACAACACATTCTATAGGAGCAACAACCCTACTGTGAACACGATTGACCGGATTGTTGGCAGCAAATCAATTGAGACCAGGTGGTGGGTCGTCGTGGCATCTATAACTTGGAGGTAGCCTAAACTCAAATTCTCGCATAACTAGGAGCGAGATTGAACAACTACACCCACAGGGCCCATCAGTGAGCGATAATGTGAGATATTGTACATAGTGAATACACCGCTGAGATTCCCGGAGGATTTTCAAGTGCTGCATCATTACAGGTGCAAGGTCTGAATCGGAGCTTCATTAATCACTAATAGCATGGCTGGACAAAGGCATGCAACTTTAGATCATATGCCATCGAGCACCACCACAAAGATCAGAAGAAACCGGAAATTGAAAGGCTCATAACCGACTGGTCACCAGTCTAGATAGCGTCGCCTAGATTATCTTCGCTTCCTTTTTTGTACTGTTTCAAGTGCCAGGATTTGACGATAACGCCCGAATTATTCTGCACTACTTCACCACAGAATCATTCTGTTGTAGTCCCCTCCAAATCCCTCAACTACAAGTAGAAAGACATAACTACATGATCTACTAAGCTGATCTTGTTAAATGTCGAAGTTGTGATTACTACAGACCTCGCAGTTTCAGAAGTGCCGGTGGAGTGACTGACTGGGCATTGGAGTGACAAAAAGATCAAGACGACCCAGAGCGAACAATTGGATCCGTCAAAGCGTTCTATCTACGATCAATGATATGTCAGTAGATGCCTGAGATCTGAGATGCGAGGAGAATCGTAGAAGTATAGTAAAGTACGCGGCGGAGCGCGGTGCACATGAGAACTGTTGGCATGAGTTTGAACAAAATGACCTGCAAAAGGCACTGCAAAGAACTTCCTTGCACCGCCTTTCCTTGCACTGCCTCTAATAACTTCAGTATGCACTAACTCTGAGCGTAGGCTACGGCCGTTCATCAGTGGCATCATGCTTAGCTGGCTCGTTGGAAGCAGCCTTTTGCTCGGCGAGGATTCGCATAGCTTGGACAGTAGTGCGCGAGGAATGCTCCACTGAGGCAGGTGATATCTCCATCATCACACTTTTCCTGACTGATGTTGCGTAATACGGTTACTTGAAATGCACCGCCAAATCAATTCATCATTGCCGCATTACGGCGTTCTTCATTCAGTATAAACCTCACGTCCGAACCAGCATGAGCTTTAGAACATTCCCATCATAGCTTTCACCCCGCGATCACCATGACCAGTGATACCTCATCACCCAGCAACAAAGGACCGATTGAACAGGCAGCGCCTGGTGATTTCGTGTATGATCCGAGCCTCGACAATGTCAAGCGCCAATTTGGAAAGCAGCATATCCAGATGTAATAGGTCATTTATGGTATCCCGGGGTATAGCGCTGATCATCCTTCGAACAGGATTGCCGTAGGTTGTTCTTGTGCAAGCGTGACGATGTGGGCTGAGTGGATAACAAGCTTGCTGGTACCATTGGCACGGGTCTTTTTCTCGGCCTCGGACAAGTCCTCGCGCTCGCAGGTCCTTTGGGTTCGCTCATAGTTTACATTCACGTGGCAAGTGTTGCCTATGCGTACGTTCCGTCTACTTCTTGTTTGCTTCTCCGGCTTAACTCGATCTAGTACAATCTTAGCTGTCGGGGAGATGACAGCTTTTGCACCCATATCTGGATCATTATTACTTTACGGTGAGTTCAATCTCGGAGGTCCATGCAGCGTGTTAAGCCAAAACATGCAGTCGCAAGATGGCTAGATCCTGCCGTTGGCTTTGCTGTGAGTGTAGTATTACATATCCAACGGGCTCACTGATATTCATTCGATCGCAGCTCGGATGGGTTTGTGTATAAGTTCGTCTGGTCTTTTGTCCTGCTCATATTTGTATGCCATGCAGAACTATTTCTATGTGAGTTCAACGAGAGTTTTATCGCTTCCCCGCTAACCGTTGCTCCAGTTTGTTGGAACTGCCATACCGCTTGAACTCACTGCATTTTATTCCATGGTCAGATTTTGGGATACCAACGTAAGTTCTCTCGTTTACAAACTATAAACGGGATTTATAAAAAAATATGGACGGATGACTCAGCCTGCCCACGGCGCAATCTACATTGCCGCATTCATCGTGGCGCTCCTTTTGCTCAACCTATTTGGTGTTCGGTCAGTTTCGAGCTCCCTTGCCGATATGACACTATCCTCACTTCATCCACTAGATGGTTTGGAAATTGTGAGTTGGATTTATGTGCCTCGTTCGTTCCTGCTCACTATCTATAGCGGAGATTTTGTTCGCGTCGCTGAAAAGTAAGTGCTGTATGGATGTTAGAATGCCATTGATTATAACAAACTCATAGTTATTCTTGCGGTCGGTCTGGTAAGTTACACATCTAGTTTTGATTCCCTTTATTCAACAAGTGGAAGATAATCGGAGGGCTTGTAATCAGCCTCGGGGGAGGACCTGATCACAAAGTGTGAGTCACCATGTCCGTTGTCTGAATACCATTCATCTTGCTCCCTCAGGATTGCCTTTGAGGCAAGTTACTCGAAGCGTTAGCCACCAATTTACTAACAACTTGACAGTATTGGCGGAATCCGGGACCTTTTGTTTCTTGTGAGTTGGGTTGTTCATTCGTGATATAACGCTAACGAGATTGTATTGCTCATAGTACTGGAGCCGGGTGCCACGGGTCGATTTCTCGGCATCCTCGTTGCAATTACCCCAGCTGCGTTCTCTCTCAGCGGTATCGAATTAATATCAATGTGAGTTGCTCAACTGCTCTTTGTCCGACTGGTTCTCACACACCCTGCACAGCACTGCCGCCGAGGCACAACAGCCAAGGACGAACATTATCAAGGCAATGAGGACGGTGATATTTAGACTGATATTCTTTTATGTAAGGATCGTCTCTACTTATTGGTAATTTGATTGATTTCCGTTGTTTCAAGATTGCCTCGGTGATAGTGGTTGGGATGGTCGTTCCATCTAACAATCAGGCCTTACTCAGGTAACTGGTTGCTTAATATACCCGACTTCCGTTTGACAACTTTTTCTAGGCCTGGGGCGTCTGCTGCCCAATCTCCCTTTGTAATCGCATTCCAAATGGCAGGGGTCAAAGGTCTGAAACTTTCCGGACATTGATTCTCATTGATCATTCACACATTCCTTTTCCACACTGGCACAGTCCTCCCTTCCATTATCAATGCCGTTTTGATTACGTCCGCGTTCTCTGCGTCAAACACGTTCGTATTCTCTGGATCCCGCATTTTATATGGGCTTGCAGTGCAGAAC
Organism: Boletus reticuloceps; assembly: GCA_018397855.1. Lineage (NCBI taxonomy): Eukaryota > Fungi > Basidiomycota > Agaricomycetes > Boletales > Boletaceae > Boletus > Boletus reticuloceps. The sequence goes on from JAGFBS010000003.1 coordinate 1,018,747, forward strand.
AAGGCACCAAAGATATTCACAACCTGCACTCGGAATGGTCTCCCATGGGTTGCAGTCATAGCTGCAGTATGTCTTACTTACCTCTGTCCAGCTTTTTTTGCTTTCTTGATTTGCTGATCATTCCGAATAGTGGCTTTTTTCATTTTTAGCATTCATGGTCGTGTCTACAGCATCAGCAACGGTTTTCAAGTATGACCTATTCTCCTCATAGGAATGTTGTGACTAACGTCGGTGTACAGTTGGTTTGTTAGTTTAGGTTAGCATTTCACAAACTGAGTTCCAGGGATACATCGACAACTAACCCGTTCGTGAAGCGACAATGGCTGGATTCATTGGGTGAGTGTACCTGGACACCTCGTCTACAAGTCCTTGACTTTTCATATCATAGTTGGATAAGCCTCAACACGACATACCTGCGTTACTGTAAGTCCCAAAACCCCTGCAGCAAATCTCATCATAACAAATGCGGATGCAGATTATGGGCTGAGGCGACAAGGAATCGTCCCTCGTGGCATCTACAGGTCACCTTTACAACCCTATGCTTCCATATGGGCGATCTTCTGGTACGATATATGTCATCCATCTGATAGCGGATCTTACGAGTACCCAACAGGATTCCCTTTTACATCCTCCTGAATGGCATATCCGTATTCTGGGATTGGAGCGCTTCCAAATTTGTGGCTGCATGTAAGTCCAAGCCTCCAGACTAGCTTGAATCCATTGCTCAGGCGTGCACGTTGTGGAAAGACATCAGTCTGCCTATCTTCCTATTGCTCTTTATTGGCTACAAGTTGTGGTACAAGACGAAGATCGTAAGTATCACCCACTGGTTGTGGTCGGATGCTCGTTGATACGGTTCTTTCTACGCAGCTTCCTCTCGCTGAACTGGACTTTGTTTCGGTACGCGACCGCTGCTCGATCCCGCTTGTCGTTTTTATACTGAAGTGACTTGCAGAACATACCCACTCTCGAAGAAACCGGGGACGAAGAGTTACTGTTCGAAAAAACGTCGTTTGCAAAGAAGTTGAGAGAGCTGGTCTGATGAGCCTTGGGATGATGGCCTTTCTCGATGCTAACTTCGACATGCCGATTTATGATGACGACATTTGCCACGACGTCGGATACCCTAAACTAACCTGTCCCATTCACGACCGTTGTAATTATTTCTGTGTAAATGGCAGGCGGGCCCTACATGGTGGGAGATATGCTGGCTGGCTCTACCTTACGATACGCGGACTTAGCTGTGTATTGTTGTTAATAACTGAATCAGTTGGTATTTACCATGCAACTAGCACTTCAGATCCAGGGAAGGCCCGCCCTGTCTTGCTGTCCATGCCATACACCTCAGTGACTACTCCACTCGCTCCAACATACATCATCCAGAGCCGCAGTTAAACACGAAAACCCAAAAAGACCTCCATTCCAGGTAGTCTTGCACTGAATCTGCATACAAATGCCCCATCATGCACTCCCAACACCCCTCTGCGTTTCCCTCTCTACCAGTTGTATGTTTTCGTCGTGCTCCAACACATCCTCTTCGCTCTGTCCTGCAACTGCACGCGCGAAAGCAATTCCACCAACGCTGCGCACATCCACCGACGTAAAACCGAACTCGCTGTCGATGCCACGTCCTTGACCATCGCGTGCGTATAAAGCCCGCACACTCAGAATGAAACGCGGGGTGAGCGTGAACACGGGCACGTTTTCCAGAATCCCCACTGGTAGTACCCCCCATCCTGTGAGGGGGACCTTGGCCGCGAAAAACAGGAGATTGATGAGCGCATTAAGGAAGACGCTGCATCGCAGGAAATCAAGCGTGAGTGCAGTCCGTGGTTGGGGTGAAAAGGATGAGATGTGGACATACGCGAGGAAGTAGAGTATGCCTTCCCTGGCAAAAAGACTCATATAACGGTTGAATTGCCACTGCTTCGTCACCGTGTACATTTGCAGCGCTTGTCGGATGAATTGGGCAGCTACGAGAAGACACAACGTTGCGGAGAGGACAAACTGAAGGATATCGATCACCTCAGCCAAAATAGGAAAACCACCGTCATCCGTCACACAAAATGAGAAGTCGAGCACTTGGCCAGTAACCACTGGGGAAGATACCCCTGTTAGAGCAGCACGTACACATGATTGGACTCCAGATGTGCTACATACCTGTGAGGTTGATGCTGGTCGTAATACTTCCGATCATCAATGGGACAATCTCCAGGACGTACAGAGTAAGTAGGATGCCAAGAATGATCCTTGACTGAGTGTATATTGCCCAGACACGAAGGATCATGGCCACTGCAGTAAACAGCCATTTAATCACCTCGTTTAATGAAGCAAACAACACAGACGCACAATCTGCCGCAGCAGTGAAGATAAGCAGCGCCCATTGACCGATAATAGTAAGTATTTTGCCTTTTTGAAGTGTTTTTGAACAGGGTGGACCAAAAAAGCAATGAGTAAGCGTGCTCACAACTGTTCGTAGGGATCAATCATTTGGAACTGTCGGTAACGAGCGAAAGGGTGAACACGTACGTCTAGGGGGTAATTAAGCACGCATGTAATATGTCATCAACACTTTAAGAAATCACCTCTACAGGGCCAGGTAGAATGGAACTCCCTACTGTTATTCAGCTGAGTTAGATGAACGAACCATACTTTTCGAGTCTCGAACATACTGAGGGCAAAGATCCTGATAGTTCAACCTGTCAAGTTAGTTTCCGATGGTTCGAATAGGCATTGCATACATGACACCGCAAAGGCCAAAATAACGGACCTATAATGACAGTTAGCCTGGTGCGGTGTCGTGGGAATGCTCGAGTGTACCCACAAGAACGAATAAGGTGGACACCTGAGTCCAGCGTTTGTTCTACACTCACGTCAGAAATACACGACCTGCCTGAAATTGTCCGCTAACCCAAATATATTCGATCTACAAATATCGAGTTGCCCATCAGATCCTCAGATACAAGAGCAGTAAACATATGGGATACCTCTTCTGAAAAGGTAAGGACTGACAACGCCGAAGTGAGTAGAGGAAATACCTCAGGACATGAGCATGTACTACTCACTGTAATCATACCCGACAGCAGTAAGGATCGCAACTAACACCAGGGTGAGATCGACAGACAACGGACGAGCCATCGATGCGCGTACGCGTTACGTAGTTATTCTCCACGATGCTTGACACGACTGACTGCAATTCGGACGACATGACCCTGGAGTATCAGCAATGCATGAGATATGCCAGCAATAACAGCTCGGAGAGAGGGTATCTCACAGGCAATCAAAGGGCTTTCGATAAGTAGAAGCGCTACCACTAATCGGTGTCGTCTGAATCCTTTATGAGTTCGGACGAGACCATGCCACGATCATTTCAGCGATGCGTTTTGTGAAAACCGTAGCAACCCTGGATACTGGCAGTGGCAGCGCTGGTGCGTAACAAATATAGCGCATTGAATCCGATGACCGAATGTCGAGTTCAACCGGCGAGCCGTCAATCGGTAGTATTATATTCCGCTCAAGTCCCGTTTGGATCCCCGAACGACTCGGATGATCGTACCGGGATCCACATACCAAAAATCGCTCTACGCATGTCGGATGGGCTCCAGAGATGGTCCTTTTAGCAAGACAAGGGAACCGATAGACATTTATCCAGCCACGCCAGCTGTATAGTGGTACCAACCAAAGATAGACTGGCATGTGCGCCGCGCAGTGACTGCTGGTTCATGGACAACACCGCACCGCCACTGTGCCCCATCAACGGGGCCTTAGTCACTGCGGCCGTGCAGGATTAAAATAGGTACAGCACTAAGGTGACAGTTAATCCTTTAGTATGCCCAATATAACCCTGTCTGGTTTTTATTTTCCCCTTGATTTGTATGAGGCCCGCTCAAAGCTGTGCGAGGTTCGCACAGCTTTGAGCGGGCCTATGAGATAATCAGACAATCAGATAATTGTTTCGAATAACGCCGGATCTTTTCGTCTTTGGCATCCATGTCGGTATACAGCCGGTCTGTCACTAAGGCTGGTAGACACTACACAAACACGATGCTCCAGATACATCGATGGCTAGTAAGGGCCGTTACGGTGAAGCAACAACTTTGCGTGGATTCATTTGAGCGTATTCGGACGCCGCTGGTTCCACAATCATCGATGCATTATCATGCGTACCTAGTTAGGCTGATAAGACCGAATTCTAGTTGTACCCGCAACAAACGCGGATGCAAACTATGGACTGGGGCGGCAAGGAATCCCTCGTAGTACTTATGTTCAGGTCACCTCTGCAACCGTGCCAGATGCCATCCATCTACTACTAGCAGCTCCCATGAACATTGTCCTTCGACATCCTCGTGAATGGAAAATTCGTGTGGTTGCCTGTACGTCTGAGGTGACTAACCGTCCGTCTGGCTCTTTGAAAACCATTGCTCTGACGTGCCTGCTGAACTGGAATTTAATTCGGTATGCGACCCTGTTATTCGTTCTCATAGGGGTGGCCTGCCGAATGTACCCACTCTCAGAGGAACCGGGACCGAAGGATCACCACCGGAAGAACCGTTGTTTGCAAAGAAGCTGAGACATGACCTGATGGGGTTGACTAGCACTGTGTTATGTTACATCTTTGCTCGTGACAAACTTGGCTTTAGGTTCAAGCAATTGGTAAAGGGGTGAATGACTGAGAAGAAAAAGACTGACATAGTATTGTCATGGGCCCGATCATTCGGGAGATGGAGCCCGTCCTCTTCGCTCTGTCCCACAGTTATGGCGTAACAGCAATGTTACCAACGTTGCGCCGCGCCCATGCGCCGACGTCAAACCAAATTTGGTTTTCATATCGCGCCATGCACATTGACTCCGAAGATCGCGCGCATACAACGCCTACACGCTCTGGATGAAACGCGGGCTGAGCGTGAGGACGTATTTCAAGATCGTTATCAGTAGAATCCGCCATCCTGCGATGGAGATCTTGGCCCGGAAACCAGGATGCTGATAAACCCGAAAAGGAAGTTGCTGCATCGCAGGAAATCAAGTATAAGTGTAGTCTCCGATTACCGGTTGAGAGAGAGAGGATGATATGTGGACATACGCGAAGAAGTAGAGCACGCCTTCCATGATGAATAGGTTCATATAACGGTTGTGTTGCCACCGCCTCGTCGCTTTGTACAGCTGGAGTGAATTGGCCAGCTACGAGGAGACACATTGCTGCAGCGAGCGCGGGCTGAGAACTTTCGATCACCTCAGCTAACTCAAACCATTGTCCACAGTCCACCACACAAATGAAAAGTCAAGCACTTGAACAGTAACCGCTATATAATGGTTCGCGGGTAAGTGGGATAACCCTGTTAAAGCAGCATGCACACGTGCCTGTTGGTACTGACATTAATATGAATGGACCAATCTCCATCGCGACTGCAGTGACTACAGTCATTAAATTCATCTGATTGTCGGAGCAAAAAACAGACGCACAATCTGAGTCCAAGGTTTTCTCTGCAAATACGGCGTGCCCGAAAGAGTGTGCGCTAACCCAAACATACTCAATCTACAAACATCAAGTCGCCAGTCAGTGAACTCCCTAAATACAAGAGCAGTGTGTGGCGTACCTCGTCTGACAACTTGAAGGTAAGAACCGACGGACAGGCAGTGTCCACTGAAATCGCTTCCGATAGCAACGGGGATCACAACTAGAAAAGACGTGAGATCGACAGACAGGAGATGAACCACCCTCAGCGCACGTACGCGTCCCGTAGTTGTTCCACGATACTTGACACTGACTGCAGTTCGGGTCGGACGACATGACCCGGAAGTATGAGTACAAAAACTGAAATGCGTCAGAAGGAACGGCTGGAAGAGAAACCTCTGACTGTCCCGTAGACACCCGAATGGCTTCTTAGAAATGCTATCGCTGATCGTGGTCGTCAGAGTCCGGATGATCCATGGGATCATGCCATAAAATATTACACACCTGCAGGATATTTTCAAGTGTATATTCAATTTCCGCGCCGTACGGGCCTGGTTGTCCAAATACAGGCGGTGGCAGCGATAGGGTTTGTCATCTTTTAGATAGTTCTGCTTGGCCTTGCCGTTTGGTGGCAGTCGGTCCGGACAGCTGTCCGAAAAGGTTGCACAAAAGGTGAATTTCGGAACCCTTTCTGGAGAGGTGTGATGGATGGGATTTACGAGCAGAGATTGTTGCAATGCTGAATTGTCGAACTTGGCACCGGAGTTGTTGCTATGGAATCCTTACGCCGAGCTTGAAGTTGTGCACAACGCTTCAACTTAAGTGTTCCCGGACCCACAAATCCGAGCCAAATCATTTCAAGGCATAAATTACCAACATTTCGCCGCGTGGTCGGATTAAACGAAGCTTCCATTCCTCCTTCAACCTGTCGTAGATATCCCAAGTATTAGCACCCCCCTGATGTTACTATTCTTACTTGCTTAGATGACCTGTTGTAGGCTACGCCGTGATCAGTAATCTGTCATTGTGACAGGGTCTCTATAGCCGTGACAGCCGGAGAGCATCATTGTGGGATGATAGATAGGCCTGAGGGCACTGGCACTGCAACCTGCATCGCAGTCACGATCCCCAGCATATTCTTGTTTGTGCCTGATCTTTGCTATTTTCTTGAGGAGTCTCGCACAACTATCAACATTCTTGAAGAAACCGAGTCAACGGACAGCGAGCGTCTTGAATCATGTAATTTTGTACAGGTATAGCGGACCCTAGCCCCGGCTCCACTGCCGATGGATCCGTTCGCACGTTGTAATTGCGGGTTTCCCTGGCACGTACCGTATGTACCGGATGAGCTCCAACTTGATTGTACGAGCTAGCACGAATCCAGCTCAGCAATTGTCACAGATGGTGAGAAACACTGTAGATTACCTAGCAAGAATCCAGCTAGGACATACAGTGAGCAAAAGAGCTGATACGTGCGAGTGAGAACGACATACCTCAGCGATCATCACAGATGGTGAGAAACGCTGAGGGAAGAGAAAAGAAGGTTTCGGAATCTAAAATGCGATGCGTTACGTAATGTTGGGACCTATGTCGATCGAGCCTTAAGGACGGCGGGTACTAAGTAACTGATAGCGTCGATGACGCCCATCGCCCGGAACAGCGAGTGTCACGTATGTACAACTCGCGCATGCTCAAGATGAACCGAGGGCAGAGGGTGAAAAGCAAGATGCAGGAGAGCGTGTTCATTGTCAGTCCCATAGCCCCACTATTATTTCGTTTTGTCGCCTTGAATGTTTGAAACGCTTCCGAAAGAAAGACATGAGGGCAGAAAGAATGAAACGAGGAATGAACACGTATGAATTAAACACGGATAAGGTGTCTGTTAAAGGAGACATCGAGTACTTGAAAACTGTTCGCTGAAAAGAGGCGGGGCAGTGAGAACAATTCCGCTAGTAATGCGGTCAACACATACCTGACAAATGGGTTTCAGGGTTGTTGTAGATGCCAGTGGAAATAACGAGGAGGATTGTGGGTGCATAAAATAGGAGAAGCACCCCAAGTACGATCCTAGATCCTTGATACATTGAATACACCCGCAAGATCATTACCACTAGTTTGACATAGAAGGGCGTTTGTAGTGTAAAATCACGCACAATCTGCAGCAGCGAGGAATGGGACAAATGCCCAGCTGGCAATGAGGATAAGGACGGTACCTTTGGTTCACGATTGGTTCGGTTGTATTAATTGGATGGACGTTGTCCGCTGACACCTAGCCAAAAGATGTTAACACCTGCCAACTTAGTAAAATGTTTCACGGAAGGGAGACACAAGTGAACATCAAGCATCACATGCACCTGTGACCCTTAGGAGTAGCACAAAAGGGGCCCGCGTAATGAAAAGCAATCTTTTGAGTGGGAGTAGAAACAAATTTCAAACACCGACTCCAACTGTCGTCGTCAGGCACTATATTCCTCCTGCCGGCGGCACGTTGCTGTCAGGTCTCAAACCCCGTACAAGTTTGGTACAAGTAGCCCAGGCTCTGTCCAATCTTGACCCCATGCGTTCTAGCTGTCTCACTTACTACCTCCAGCGTAGATTGGCGCGCGCGGACTCGCTCGCTTTGACGCCGTCCATCGTCCGGATTCCAGAATACTCGGACCGTGGCATCATGCCGTTATGCGCCGATGATCACGTCCATCATGCGTCGCGTCATATCCACCCATCGTCATTGCCCGCCCACCACAAGACCCCCATGCCACGCCACGACGGCGTTATCACCCTGACCGAGATCCCGAGATTCAAACGACGACAAGGCCCTCTCTAAGCGTCATTTTCGACTCACCGATGGACGTGCTTTTTGACACGCTCTAGTCTCACTCCAAGTATGTATCACCCTTCTTTTTCCATGTCACGCCGGATAGACGCGTCCACTGCGTCCCAAACGCCAGTGACACGGACAGCGTCACTTGTCACCCGAAAAATTCAACCCAAACCGAAACAAGTGCCCATGAACTGTCATGAACTCATGGCGCATGCCACGCGCCTCAGGCTAGCCGTTGCTACCCCTCCATATGATATGATGAACTGCTCTCTACCACCACCGACGACCGATTCGATGATGACCAATTTGAACGGTCACCGCGATGGTTTTGTTCAGTCGCGCGCCAAGAAAACGCGTAGGAATATACCCCATCGTGACGGTCGACGTCCCCGTGTACACCTACATATCGCCAGTGTGGCGGCTCACCTCCGAGTTGGCCCTTCCATCGTCCTCATCCGCTCGAGCTTCAAACGACCCCCCTTCCCCGGGTGCACCCACGCCTGCAACGACAACACCAATACAAAGTCCCATGGGGCCAGGTCCGGCTTGATCGGATCACGGTGCATAATGGACAGGGAGAATCATGATCACTTGGTGCGACGTTCAGTAACAAATATACTTCATTCATACCACCCTTTTTGCAATCGAAAATAAATCAATTCTAAGGATTTCCCAGAGATGTAAAACCTAAAGCTACACTATACATGTTTATGAAAAAAAAAATCGAAAAAGAATATAAACAAAGACATGAGCGTATAAAACAGGTATCCAATAACGGCGAATGAAACATACACGTGAAATCCAATAGCTGGAGTGAATATGGGAGCAAGTAAAGGGTTCATGATACAATACACGCACGGAATCCAACAGCCGGTGCACCACCAAAAACGGCGACACACGAAACCCATAGTGAGCATAGATTATAAGCGTGGAGTGAATAAGAAGACGAGAATGAAAGAGCATAGGTCGAGGGAAGACATGCGGGAGGAGAAAAAGAAGGCAATGCATCGAGAGAATCATGCGCATCGTGATTTATGCCGTGAATGGATCATAAGAAGGCCAGAAGCCACTACCCTCCGAGATCGCACCCGCTTGCGGGGTCCAAGCTTGGGCTATCGATTGCACGTGTTGTTCCCTAAACTGCGACTGCGATACAGACGGGTGTCGTTCCGAAGGATATATGCCTTGATGTGGTTTGTCTTGCTGGAACTGAAAGAGCCCACCATTCTGAGACACCGCTTGATCCCGCATCTGAAACGATACATCGTCCCCACCGTGATTCACCCCAACGAGGGTCATCGGATGCGTCTGAACTTGGTGATCGTAGGAATAATAGCCCTGCGTGGTAGCTGACATATCAAATGGAGGCGATTGTTGCTCGTGCGAAGGCGTAGTGGAGAACTGCGTACCACCGCTTGGATACGGCGAATTGATGTTCGAATAGCTTCCGCTAGATGGTGCGTACGACGCAGGACTCGAGCTAGCGAACGGACCGCCGTGTGGTCGCTCAAAGGTGGCGACAGCTGTGGAAACCTTGGCAACCGGCTGAGAACTTGATACCTCTTGACTCATCTCCGTCTGGCAGTACCGGCGCGCTTGAGATACATCGGGGTTCATCTGTCCCGCCGCTTGGGTTGCATCATCCCTTGCGCTAAAGGGGACCAAGAAATCGACGGAGGCGCCATCCAATTTTGGAGGTACAGACGGGTGAGAGCCCAAAGTCTGGGAAGCCGGTGGGAAAGAAGTCGGCGGCTGCAAATACGGTGGATGTTCTAAACCGGGACTCGGAGCTATTGACGGGACTTGGCGGGCAGGTGGAGGAGGGTCACTGTCCGTACTGGGCGTAGTGGGGGTAGCAGGAGGTATACAAAGCTTGGTGAACGGCGATGGCTCCTTCCGAACACGAATACCAGTCTGGGGATAAGGTTTCTTGGCGTTTTTGTCTTTGGGCTTGCAAGGATGTGGTCCCTGTTTCGACGCAACCGACGGTGGGCGCTTGTGTTGCTCCTCCGCGGGGCCGGTGCGGCTGATAGTTCGCGCTTGGTGATCGGGGGGGAGGCTGGATGGTGTTGTCGCAAGGCGTGGTGTGCCGGTGGCAGGCAATGGAGGAACAGTGGTGTCAGCCGTAAGCACGCCGGCCGACATGACAGGAGCGCTGACGAACGGGAGACGAAAGCCGCGACGCATCTGTTCTACGTCTGCCTCGATTTCGTCGTGTTTTCTCTTCGTCCCCGCTGAAGCAGCATCCGAGCTGCCAGAGCGCGCATTCTCCGCTTTGCGCCGCAGTAACTCGACAATTTTGATGGCCTCTTGCACGCTCCCTTCAACACCGCCGCGCACTGAGCCGCGTCCCGTGTTCAGCATAGGATCGCGCAAAACCTCGAGTGCGTAACTGACGTCTTCGAAAGCGGTATGCACCCAGATGCTGTTGGGATCCTTGATCACGTTGTGTGCACAAGCGACAGCCGCGTCAAAGAGCGCCCTACTGAACGAGTAAAAGCTGAACAACGCAGGTATCGGTCGCCGTCCCCGAAGATCAGGTCGTTGCTTCCACATCGTACACAGCGCCTTGAGAGAACGAATAATCGAGTGTGCTGCGGTGAAGGTACCAACCGTAGCCTGATAGTATGACGTAGAATTCCCGTGGCCATAGGATGGTCGCAAGAAGGGGATATAAACCTTCATGATCAACCTTTGAACCATTACTGCAAGCTCGCAGCGTTGGGCCATCAGGACAGGAGACACGCTGGTTGATTCGCCAGGGTTAGCAAATGAAGAGCTGCCCGCACCTGTCCGAGGCGCCTGCGTAGCCCCAGGGTCAGAGTCGATATCTATTCGGAATGTGGACGGTAGGTCGGCAAACCACTGCTTGATTTCGTTCGCACACGAGGCCGCCTGCTCCAGCGTAAATTGCTCATGTGCGGCCGGATCATTCTGAATGGAATCTCTGAGTGAACGTCTTTTGATATCCTTGACCAATTGTGCGAGCCTTGGTTATGAGATGAGCAGGAGGACGGACAAAACCAAATAAGGCAAACACACCGGCATTTGAGACCAAAATACTTGAAATCTGAGGAATTGGGCTCCACGAGCGAGAGTGGACTGCGTGGCAGGGGAATGGTGGTACAGGCGGGAGTGAATACATCTTCATCTACATCCATGGGAAGGCGTGTAGTGTGTTCAGTATCCGAGATAAGTGGCGAACAGCCCATATAATCCGATATAAACCTGTAGCGTCCCCACGAATAAGCCATGGAAATGATGGACAGTGCAAGACTCACAAGTCATAGTAGAAGAGGTCCCACCAGAGTCGCCGTCTCGACTCGGCCTCGAAAAGGTTGAATTTACCAGGAAATTCATCAGGATCCATGTCGAGTCCCATCGTGCGAGCTATGTTGACCATTTTACCAACCTTTGATGAAAATACGTTGGTGATTGGCCATCATTCATCAACGATCGGAATTACTTGCCTCGGGTAGTAGTGTGTGGACCACACGCGCTCTGCTGTCATGCAGTGCGTACAACACGTGAAGGATCATGGCCACGAGAAAATCAAGATCATACGGACTCGACCTTTCAAACAATGATAACGCTTGTTGAGAAAGTGCGAGGAGTACGGCAGGCGAGCTCAATGCATCCTTGGCAATGCCTTTACATTTTTTGTTTGCGATGGGGAGTTGATCTGGCTTCTTCCGTGGGGGTGGGCGAGATGAGGGATCATCCCGAGTCACGCTGTCTCCATGAGCGACGTCCAAACGGGCTTCCTCCTCGGCAACCTCTCTGTCAACCAACGTACCTAGAGCGAAGGACGCCGCCACAGCTGCAAAAAAGGAGAGCGTAGGCTTTGGAGTGGACGTAGTACGACTTGAAGATGGCGTAGAAGGGCCAAAAAATATTGCACAGGCAGTCTCTAGCTTGGTAGCGGCTGAGTGTGTGCCATTAGCTGCATTTTGAGTCGTCAAAGGGTCAACGAGTGAACTGTCGTGGCCGTCGACTTCGGAAGACCACTTGAACATTGCCTCTGCGCGGTCTTTGAAGTGTTTAAAATTAAAGCACGGGTGCATTTTGAGAACATCTTCCACGTTGTCGTACAGTTTTTGTCGTCTTCGCGGTGCAAAAGGGAGATGTGCAAACAACCGTGGATTTACGGAAGGGGTGTCAATTGCCGTAGGTGACGAGGATGCGTAGTAAGCGGTTAATGGAGGGAGGAGAAGGTGGATGGGTGGGTCAGAGGGACTGGAGGCGTCATGGGAGGGAAGTGTGGTAGGTGTTGGTTCGAGTTTGACGTGACTTGATGCGTAAGCAGGACACGATGGATTGAGGGGAGGGGATTGAGCAGGTAGGATATCCTTGCTGAGATCGAGTTCGTCGAGCCATATGGCAGTGATGTCGTCGAGCGATAATGCGAGGGACGAGCCTGATGGACCGACTGCGAGGAGGGGACGGTCAGACTGTGTTGACGGACCAGGCAGTTGGTTGTAAAAATTGTGCGAGCGTGCACCTGGTGCGGTAAACTGTGCAAGCTGAGATTCGACTTGGATGAGGCGGTTGTTGAGGGAGTGGAGGTCGCTGATGGGGAGCCGTGAGGAAAGGTTGGGAAGGAAATGATGACAGGGGTACGCACACTTTTTCTGCGGCTGCGGGGGAATAAACGCATCTGGCGACTGTGTCGCGTTTGGTACACGACCCGCATGGTGTGCGACGGTCGCACTTGAGTTTGAGACGCTTGCACTGGGCGGGGTAAGAGGTTGGCGTGAATGGGCAAGGATTGTACCTACCTCTGCGCAGACGACGGTGACTCGCGATCGAATTTGGCTGTGGAAGATGAGGGGGGATATCATACGGAGAAGATGCGGACATACGGTCCAGAAGATGGAGTTGGGCCGGGCTGTGAGTGGTGCTGCGATTGTGGTTCGGCGAGCGGTGACGGCTCCATGAGCAAATAACCAACGTTAGCGTCCCCGGTGTCGAAAAAAAGGCGAAAAAAAGGCGAGACGGGGCGGCGACGGAGGAGGAGGAGGAGGAGGGAAGGGGGTAAGGGAAAGGTGAACGACAAGGGTCGCGATTTCACTGCCGAGTTGCACAATGCACCTCTGGGACACTTGCGGAGACAGAGTTGGGGTCCTTTAAGACCCCAGACACACCGATTTGTTTTGTATATTATGTAATTTAGCATTGCCCTACTACTCTCTCAGTCCACGCGACAGGGCTTCTGTGATCCATTTCGGACGAAGAAGCATCCACAGCGATGGATCAACGTTTTGCATGCTCTGCGGTTCCGCTTCTTTCGAGTTGACCTGGTCCCACCACACGCAGAAAAAAAACTGGGGTGTTCCTCCTCAGAGCACGTGATCAAATTCCCCGCGATGCCGATCAACGCGAGAACGTGCCAGCGGCCACATTTCCATCCGCGGGTGATCTCAGAGTACAGCTTGATTTACCGACCGACCCTGACTAGTGGCTCGACAGCTGACTACGGGTAACTTATTCGCGTTGTATCAGCGCCAGTAATCCTAGTCCACCCAGCAGTGCATATTTCAGTTGTGGGAAATCATTCTGCAACCAAGTTTGAGGCCACGGAGATGAGGGAGACCAATGAAAACTCGTGCGTACCATGGCGATTGTTACGTATCCGATATACGGCAGGAAGCTAAGAGGGGAACCTCAACACCAAGTAATCAATCATTATCCAATCACCACATACCCGCGGACTTTGCCAATAATGTGGCGTCGCTCCAGGAAATCAAGGCCTTGGTACAATTCGATATCATCAACGTGATTGTTGTCACCCTTGGTGAGCATCAACTGATTGGGTCCAGCCGCATACTTTGCAAACCTGTACGTGGTAAACACGCATCGCAACGAGACAACAAGAACAAGAGCACGAACGGGTCTTTACTGGATTTGCGCGTCGAGTTGGACACGAGAATGTCGTGCGTCTCCAGTACGCGATGCACGATAGGAATTTCCGCATTCGGTACCTTGTACACTGTTATATCACCAGTCTGGTACCGCGCGTTGGGGGGGTTGGTCAGGAGGAGAAGGTCACCGCGGTAGAAGGCGGGTTCCATGGAGCCACTGAGTCGCGACTCAGAAAGACATGACCTAGATCGAGTGGAAACCCGTACCTCAACACGACGACAATAGGCGACTCGGTGTTGAAAAAGAGGCCCAGACCCTTCCACAGCATCAAGCCCGATGTAAGCACCGATGCAAAGTTGAGTATCTGGAGGAGAACCTAGAAGAGACCATTTGTATCCCTGATGCAGGAAGAAGAAGAGGTAGAACGAACATGACGGAAACCGAGTCTACGCAGCGACTTGAGCTCATCAGCAAACATGGTGTTGGCGGAGCAAAGGACACGTCTGACACGTGGCGCACGTACACCCGGCTGACTGCCAAATTTAGCAAGTGCTAACGGTACTATACTCACTAGCTAGTGACGATCTCCAAGTGGGGGAACCGGAAAATATCATAGACTGGCGAGTACAGTACCAAAATTTGTCAATGATTGCTAGATTATGGAGACTCCTATGTGAGGCTCCACAGCGTTTGCAGTCATGACGCCAGCGCGGCCCAGGCGGACAGAGGACGGCATGCTGAGCGCCCTCCCGCCTCACCTCACCCGTCCTTTGAAAGACAGACGTCGTACAAGCCGGTAAGCCCGACCTCTGCCCATCCTTGTTCCATCGCCTCACCCTCCTAGTAGCCCAAAATCCGGGTCCAGTTCCCCCCTCTCACTACCACCCATGTCGCTCGATCCTGAAAAAGGAAATGACGGTACGAAACATCTCGAGCGTGGACATCCCCGTAATTAAATCAGCAGCACAGTGGAGGAGATCACTTCCCCAAACGCACCCTCTGCTCGACTGGATCAAAAGGTGTCCGTCTTGGAGGACAAGATAGATGCCATGCAGACCAGAACAAACGCCGTTGAAAAAGAAGCAGAGGTTCTCAAGGAGAGGTTGGCTTCTCTCAATGACCGGCTGGTTGCCTTGGAAAAGGTCGCTTAAGCAAGTCTCTCCAGGGGGTATCATCGTCGATGAGGCCCGCAGACTCAGCTCCGCATCTCGGACCATGCTGCTGCGCACACATAACACGGGTGCATGATGATGTTCCTCGATCCGGTACAGAAGCTCAAGCTTTAATTTGCCGCTTTTGTACGTCTAAACCGCTCACCAAGAAGTTTAGGATCGATGGACACGAGTGCCCAGACCGTCCAAGAAGCCGTGAAACTACCATCGAGCGAAACAGTCACGTAGCTCCGAGGACACACATCATGATCTAGGCGGTGTTTCCCAAGGTAGTCATGACTCCTGTATTCACCATCAGAATGATCCCTTGACTCTATTTCACGGCTATATCGCCCAACAGAGGGAATCCAACTGCTTGATTGCTATGTGTGATCTATAACCGACCCTGTTCTGCTCCAATCACACCAAACAACACACCAGGCCGAAGCTTTCTCAAAGATTAGCAAATTAGCCGTGCTGGCATTGCGGGCGATCTGACATCCGTCCGTAGTATCCCTCCTACCAAACATGGGCTCAATGGGCAGCCACCCAAGCAAATACCTCCTCTCTCCCTTTTGCAATCTCCCCCTTCTTCCCAGAACTCGAGTACGCGACCCGTAACCGCTCCGTTGCAAGCTCGTCGAGCATCTTGACGTTTTTCGGAGGGGGCGTATTGGACCGAGAGCTTGTCGCCAACCGTGCGTCCTGCGCCATACGTCTCGTACACTACAACGAGGTCAACGTTGCTTTCTCGGTCGACAACACGCCAAGGTACCCACGAGTTTGACACCATACCACGCACGCACGGTGATCCCAAGAGGTGTCGATTCGACGAGTGACTCGGAATCGTCGCCGTCAGTCATATCGACCACCATCAGGAACATTTTGATCGCGAGCGCGAGGTCGCCGGCTGTGTACCCCGTTTCTGCTGCTTGTAACACATAGAATGGGTTTTGTGGTGCGAGCAAGAGAACATGCTCAAGTGATTGCAGAGAGTATTCATATCTAACCAGTTCGTCGATTCAGACAGACGTCATAGGAGATGGAAACATACTGGTTGGACGTCGCGTAAATGTCCGCCAGCTCAAGCCAACCTTCGACGTCGGTATAAAACGTGTCGAGGTATTGCGAGAGCTCATGAACCGCCTTGTCAATCTTGCCTGTTCGTCTGAATATCGAAATACGGCGTTTCCATACTGCCTTTGAAAAGAAAAAGTGGTATGAAAACACGACACACGTTCGGTCACATTGGCCCACATACCGCATGGGTAGGGTCCGCTTCCAACAACTCTGCATAGTACTTGAGAGCGATATCTGGTGCTTCGGTGGCTTCCATGCGTATTCCTGTGAGACAGTCTACCCGTGGTGAACCCGGGAACTTGGCGTTGAGCGTTCGAAGGCATTCCTGACGTCGACGAGAGGTGGGTGAGCGCAACCGTTCGATCCTCGAGTAGCACGTACGTACGTCCGCAACGTCCAATCGTCCGACATCTATCGCAGCGAGTGCAAGCTGTTCCAGAAATCCCCAGCCTGTATGAGCATTGTAAACACATGGTTGACGTGGACCCAGTGGGGGTGCGACGCACATTCGTCTCCCATCTTGTGAACAACATTCTTCTCGAGTACAAGGGCGCCCTTTTCGAAAATGTCCTGGGATGCGCGCGTGTTTTGGCTGCGGTATGTCGCGAGTTGGTCCAAGGCAGCCTGGACGTTCATCATGAACTGGTTCAAGAGGTTCCTTTAGGTAACCCAGATCGATTAACTCATATGCCTAAGGACACCATCCGCATCGACGAGCTCCTCCTCACATTATCTTTCGCTGCTGACGGCGATGGCAATGAAGAGCACTCTCAGGCCGTTTTACTCTCTGTCATCATCGCACACGACATTTCGAAAGCGGCGCGTTCAGACAACGTGGCGTACTCGATCGACTACGCTGCCGTGTGTGCAACCCTCACAGAAACCCTTCCCAAAACACGCTATACATCCCTCGAAGCGCTTGTCGAGCGCGTATTCAAGACGCTCTTCCGTTCTCACCCGGACGTTGATGAGGCGAGTGTCGTCGTGACGCTCCAGGATGCTCTCCCTCATGTCACGATCGAAACGACGCGCAGGAGAGGTCAGACGTCGACGGGCCCATACCGGTTCGTCATCAATAAACTCACCTTTTCCGCCATTCTTGGTGTGAATCCTCGGGAACGCATCGAAAAACAACCTGTCGTGTTTGACATCACGATCGATCGAGGGGTCACCTCACAAGAACGGTTCCCGTTCGTGGCTCTCGCGACGTCTATCCATCAGGTATGCATGGACGATCGTGTCGTTACGAGTGGGCATCATACCGATGGTTGATAGACATTTACTGCATCAGCATACCTCACCGTAGAGGCATTCGCGTCGGCCGTCGCATGGCATGTTCTCAAGTATACAAGAGACCCGGAGGATACAGTGACGATCAAGCTCTCGAAACCAAACGCCTTGACCTTCGCAGCCTCTGCTCAAATCCAGATCACCCGACAACGAAACGACTTTGCCGATGTCTTTGCAGGGCGTGGTTCCGAGGCAGAGGCAGAGCACAGTGGTTCATCTTCGTCGTTTCATTCTGTCGCCCTTGCACTCGGCTCGAATCTTGGCGACAGGTTCGCCAACATCGAGACCGCGTTGCGTCTCCTCGAAGTACCGACGTCCATGCTCAGTAATCTGCCCGAGGATGCCCAGGTGTCGGTCGTCGACACCAGTTTCATGTATGAGACCGCACCGATGTACGTCACCGACCAACCTCGGTTTGCCAACTGTGCGTGTATGGTGTGTCCTTGTCCCGTCTGCTCCTCCATCCATGCTCATCACCGGGTCTCGGTGCTTGCATAGATTGAAACGAACCTGGCTCCCATGGAATTACTGCGCTTGGTCAAGGAAATTGAGACGGCGGTTGGCAGGATGCCGAGCATGCGCTTCGGTCCGCGTGCGGTCGATCTCGACATCTTGATGTACGACGATAGACTCGTGGATACTCGCCCTCCAGACAGCCGGGCGAGTTTGGACAATCTGATTGGCGAGCTCGTCATCCCGCATCCACGCATGTGCGAGCGCGAATTCGTGCTCCGGTCCTTGCATGAGTGCGTCCCTTCCCGCGTTTAAGTACTACACGACTGGGGACTAAGCTCTACGGGATAGCATGATTCCACATTACATACACCCCTCGTACAACAAGACAATACGCGCTCTCCTAGACGAGCTGGTCTCTACCCAGACAGAGAGCGACTTCCCGATGCTCAAAGTGATGCCGTTCCCGAAATACCCATTGAACGACATCGAGGGCACAAAGATCCACGGCATACATGTGCCCCCAACAGCGACATACTGGACGATGTCATCAAATCCCGCCAAACACGGCCGCCCTCGCAAAACTCACCTGATGGCCACGCTCAACGTGACACCCGACTCCTTCTCCGACGGCGCGCAGCACAACACCCTCCCCACCGCCCTCGCCTACACAACCGCTGCCATCTCCTCAGGCGCCGACATGATCGACATCGGCGGCTACTCCACCCGCCCAGGCGCCGCTACCGTCTCGACCGACGAAGAACTCGCACGCGTCCTCCCCGTCGTCCAAGCCATTCGCGCGCACCCCTCGCCCGCCGTCCGCGATGTCCTCCTGTCCGTCGACACCTTCCGGTGGGAAGTCGCCGCGCGCGCCGTGCGTGCGGGCGTCAACTGCATCAACGACGTATACGCGTTTACAGGCCCGGCGTACCCGCTGGACGCTGCGTCCTGGGAACACCTCGCGCGGATGCGGACCGTGGCGCGTGAGCTGTGCGTCCCGGTCGTGTTGATGCATTCCCGCGGGGACGCGGGTCAGAACAAGGGGTATGACGCCTACAACAACGGTGGTGGCATCGTTGCGGCCGTGCAGACGGAGCTTGGGCTCAAGGTGGATAAGATCGTGCGTGGACCGGGTGGGGTGCGGCGGTGGCTCGTCTTGGTCGATCCTGGAATTGGGTTTAGCAAGCCTGTGGAGAGGCAGTTGGCGTTGATGCGCAGTTTGGGGCGGGTGACGGCGCCAGCTTCGGCTCCCGCGTCCAAGCCCACACTCGCACACGAGCCTGCACAGGAATGCGAACGGAGTGGGAATCCGTTGGCGGGCTATCCCCTACTGGTAGGGCCATCTAAAAAGTCGGTGTGGGGAACAGTGCTGGAGGAGGGGGACATAGAGGGGGTGTACGAGGGGCGCAAGACGGGCACGCAGGAGCGGGGATGGGCGACGGCGGCGGCCGTGGCATGTGCAGTGCAGCAGGGGGCGAGCGTAGTGAGGGTGCATGACGTGGCAGAGATGCGGGACGTCGTTGCTGTCGCGTCTGCGATTTGGAATCCATAGTGAGCCGGGTGCGGGATTGTGGGTTGGGTTACGACTGACCTTGCCCGTGCTCAATTTACGTCTAGATCCACCGAAGGCTCATTGTATCTTATCCGTTATCGTGGTCCTCGCAACAACTCAGACGGCGACTCGTGAATGACACTGCTCAAACAATATAACCATGTCAAACCTGACTTGGCCTATCTTTTTCAGATCCAGTTCCGAGAGGGAACAACGCCTGTGAGAATCGGATACGCGGAGGGATATCCCGAATAGGTTTGCTTCCAAGTGGCGTGATTAGATTCACGAATCTATACAGATCTTCAGGATCAGGAACCCGGCGGCGGCCCCTCGTAAACGTCGTTGCGTCCCTGCGGTTTGTAACATGTGGAGCATGCCACTTTTTTGGGAGTTTCGGGTTCCTTTCTGTGGCTTCAACCCTTCAATTTTTGGCCATTGCGACTCGATTTGTGTACCGTAGCGAGGTATGTATCACCGCGATTGTGTGAGCGCAACTGTCCGGTACATGTTCGTACGTGTTTGACATCCACGGGGCGAGCCTAGCGGGTGCGAGAACGCTCAGCGACCCTTGGAGCGTGAGATGGTCAGGTTCACCCATTTTGGAAAACCTTGTTTGGAGTCCCATCATAAGACGTACGCCGCACTTTTTTTTTGTTCTTACAGTTGGTGGGTAATGTTAACAGTGCACTCTAATGCATCATGCATCATGAGGGCCCTGCCAGTAATCCTGAGAAAAGATGGTGTCAACGGCGACTTGAGGCAAGGTTTCGTTGACTCATCGACTCGATTAGTAGAACAAGGTCGCCTAGTTGGGTGATGCCATTGATAACGCTTGCGAGAACCGTGGACCCACAAGCATCACGGAAATGGCTCTCCATGGAATATTTTAGCACGGGTGGGTACCAGCCATTCTGCTTGGGTGGCATGCTGACAGCGCGCTAAGAGCATCATACGATTGTGGTGGACACGGGTCGCTCCGATTCCGTGTGGGCGGTCGCGTTCCAAACCACCCTCCTCAGAGTCACGTCGACCTGGTCTTTGGTTTCGTTCCCGGTCACCAGCAAATGTAAATGCCACCCACGAGCGATTTTCAATAATGGCCGAAGGTCGCCGTCAGCCCGTGAGTAATCTTTTATTGGTAGATGCGCAGTGCAGTGTCTGACAAGCCGCCATAGCGATCCGTCGCGAAATCCATCGAAAGACCCGTGAGTTTGTCGTCCCTCGAGCATCGCATGCAAGGCCTCATCAGAAGTTATAGCGTAAATCGCCACCCAAGGGTGCGGTCCCGCCAGTGAGCGACCGCAACAAAGCCCGTCGGAGGCAACGTCCCGCAGATCCAATGGAAGCAATTTCCGTGCGTCTTTTCTGGTGACGGACGAACAACGTCATGACGATTCACGTTCATATCAGGTACAAGACGTCAACGATATCTCCGAACCTTTAGTGACGATCAGCGTCACGGTGCGCTTCCTTTCCTTGACCCCGAGTGTTCTCTCCGGGGACTGACCATGGGGTAGCATCAACCTGAATCTGGCTGTTGTCTCATTGGCGCACCCGCATGGGTGTTGTGTTTTCGCTCGGGTGCCGAAGAGGGGACGCATTGATCTAGGTGGTTCAATGGTATACATATCGACAACGATGCATGGCGTCCAAGATGGACCATGCCATTGTCTCGCAGTGTCGAGTTCGAGCCGGGCTATGCCCGCCCACACAGTCACGCCCACTAGAATGTTCACTCGACGATCGCGCTCTCGAGCATTGAAATCTTGTGGGTAAGCAGTCATGAGGACATTCGTGTGCACACGGAGGTTGGCGGGACTCGTTGGTAGGGGACAGTGATGCTGACTCTGCGAGAAGAAAAATCGAGGATGTACATTAGGCTGAAGCATTCATGACTCTGCATATTTAAACGCAAAAGATTTCGAAATCACAGTTTAAAGGCGTACTTGTGAGGAGAATGATACTACTAGGATGTCGCCCCTCACACGAATAGTGACGGTGCGTAGGAGCCTGGCCATTCGCTGGATATCAGAGGCTTGAATGGCACGTACATAAGATGACGGTTGAAAAAACATACCATGTCATGCGTGACACGCAATACATTCCCTTGAAGCCTAAACTGACCTACAAGTTACTGTAACGAAATACAAAAGTGATATCATACAAGAACAATCTCCTGCTCACTCAAGCCTTCTAGCCAACCCTTGTTCTTCAATCCGTGGTCATTCACAAATCTACCGATCCGCCTATACCTCGACTGATTCTCGCCCGCCGTGACCACAACGATGCCCACCGTGAACGAACCAAGGGCATCCCACGCTAACAAAACAACATAAACGTTTCCGGGCCTCTCTTCGTTGGCGTCCAAAGTCACGTATCCAATGTGCTTGGATTGCTGACTTTGGTTCTTCAACAGCACTCTCCCCCCTCCAAAACGACTTGCTTCATCAACCCCTTCAACTTCAAAATGCCGTCCGTCACTTCAGCGAATGGAGCCTCTTCACTGGCGAGTTTTACTTGGCAGTCGAGGATGTCTGCTTTCCGGAGGTGAACCTCATTTGCCAGCTTCTGCTCCAAGGAATATTCAGCTTCGACAAGTCCATCCACCGACGCCCAAGACCACGATGGTGCACGGTAGGACTCTGGCCGTGGACGAGGTTCCTCGTGGGAAGACTTTTTCCAGAGAAGATCTGATAACAATGTCTTGCGCCACAACCCAGCAAGGTACTGACCCTTGTACACAAGGTGGAACTGCTCCGCAACACCAGCAAGGGCTGCGAGCTTGTCCGACGGGACCGAAATATCACGAAGGGTATAGTTGAATAGTACCGCGAGCCATGCCTGTCGATAGGCGACTTGGTCTGCCTCGGAAAGGGGCGAGTCACGGGATACTCGTGGTCGGTAAATGGCGTTGGGTAACCGCATACCGGTGCTGGGCTCGCAAAGCGCATGACCAATATTCACCGTTTCGGTCTGGCAGAAGTACTTGAGCGTGTCAGATGCGAAAACTAAACTCCGAGGCGGAAGAAGCTTCTCTTGTAAACACCAGCCGCGGTATGTTATTGGTTCCAATTCGTCCCAGTATGAATGAGAAGCGTCCGGAATGTCAGTATCCATTTGTTTCGCGATCCACACGGAACCGACCGATCCATCTGGACAGCGATAAGGGATCCGAGCGTCGGGTACTTTCTGTGGCCTGTACCGGCGCAAAAAACCTTCCCGAGTACTCTGCGCACATGCAGCATTGATAGTAAGGTAGGTGTTTCTGTAGATTTCTCGCATCTTT
This sequence comes from Boletus reticuloceps, assembly GCA_018397855.1. Classification (NCBI taxonomy): domain Eukaryota; kingdom Fungi; phylum Basidiomycota; class Agaricomycetes; order Boletales; family Boletaceae; genus Boletus; species Boletus reticuloceps. The sequence continues at coordinate 1,041,694 of JAGFBS010000003.1, forward strand.
CCCAGTTGACGGTTTCTATCTTCGACTGAGTCCTGGATGATGCAAAGTGCATCGATCCATATGTAGCGTTGGCCGATGTTGTGAGTGACTAGAACGGCATCCTGGATAGTCTGAGGGAATCTCGAAATGTCCAATCCTTGTGTGACGTATGCGTCAACGTTTTCCATTGTAGTCATTGGTTGTGGACCGCCCCAGACGTAACTGAGCGTGAGATAGAGACTGTGCTGGTTACCATCCGTCAGCACGATCCTAGGTCTCCTTGCGTCGGAGCAGTCGATCACCCGGTCGGGGAGGCAAGCAGCTCGGTCCGGTGGTGGACAGTTTAGGTGGTGGGTATGGACGCAATTGTTCAAGCATTCGAGCGCCAGTTTGTAGCTTTCGGGTGACGAAATGTCTGTAATGCGATCTCGCGCTTTGACAAATTTAGTAGCATTATCGTCTACCATTTGAAACCATGGTTAGAAATGTATTGTACGTGGGTGTGCAGCGCACGGCGGCTTGTGAACGTACCTGGACCGGTGTACATGTAATACTGGCGGTCCGAAGATGCGCCACTATCATGGACGACAACCGTCAGCTTCTTCTCTCCAGCTGGGGTACAGTCGGAGTCCTCATCACAATCAGCCCATACCTCCACCTCCGAGTCTCCTTTGGTCTTGGCTAAGTTTGGACGAGCAAGAAGGCGGCACCAATTGCATCCGTCACGGTCAGCAGTTGTTTGAATAGCGGCCCAAGTTGTCTTGTAGGCAAAACCCTTGGAAAACCCGGTCCGACTTGGGACTTGTTTGGCAGCCAGAACGGTCTGCCAAGCGCCGATGGAGAAGATGCCACCCCAACAGGCATCACAAACAAGGGATTTAATCGTGGAGTCGGTATTGTTCAGGTATGCGGACTTGCTTTGCTGATCTGGAGCCATCAGAGACTCGGTGATATTGACGTACAGCCAGCGCAACTACACAAGGTGAACGTGTGTAACAGACCAAGCAGACGGCTAACTTACGCTCGCCTCTGTGTTGGCCACAAGGTACGGTTGCAAGACTGAAGCAGGAACGGGCAATCCAGGCTGCGGCTCCAGTCCGAACGGAAGAAATCGCTCCGTTACGCGTCTAAAAAGGCAGCAGAGTCTGTTTGTTCACTTCTAAAAGAGTGATTAGCAAGTTGGTTACTAATTGGATACCACTTGTCTTGACACTCGTCCTAGTTAGAGACCCTCTCGTGGCAAGAATTGTGAGGAGTCTGGGAAGTTGGACTCGAAGCTCGTCGTAAATGTTACATGACCCTTGTTTTATTTACTTAACCTCGACCTTGCGAATCATCCGTCTATCACGCTCCCCAACGACTGCAATGGTCCCCTCGCTCTCCAGTGCCTTGATCACCTCGGCAAACTCGACCGCGTTCACCCAAATACAGTACTACTTTGCTCGCCCAGACGTTTGATTACGTCTCTCCACCGAACATTCTGACTCTTCGCACTCCCGGCACTATCCAACAAGATTTGGTCAACACAGACTGCGAAGAATGAGAGGAATTGCTTCAATACGTCGTCCCACAGTCCCGCGTACGCCTATAACACATCGTTATTTAAGTCATTGATATTGAATGACGATGACGCACGTTCATCATTCACATCTCGAGGTAAAGATCGAGGTTCATCAATGGCGGAATGAGCAACACTTCCGATATACGGTTTTCGTCCGTCTGGTACTTGATGAACAAGCTTGGTAGTCCCTTGATCAATGCACGCCAGCTTAGCGCGACGCAACGATGCCACGAGTACCTCAAGCAGCACGGTTTCTTCCACTTCTGATAATCGCCAAGCTGGATCCACCGTGTTCCGTGCAGACTCGGCGGGCGATTCTGGCCCGTCCATGTCCTCGTCTCTGCCTGCCGAATGGTCAAGCAGTAGGACTAAGATACACTCCCAATCATTGACTGCATCGACTTCGTCCCAGAGTGCCTCGACAGCGAGCGGGATCCGCCCTCTTGGGTCAACTCCACTCGAAAGTGGCAGGTGTGCGTCGACTTGGTCCACTATCACCCTCGCCTGCTTCACTGTCCTCTTCGGCAGCGTCGGACGCACGGTCGAGGGCCTTGCCCCATTTGACGAGCAACATTGCCAATGCTTTGACTCCCGCCCTCGACTTGGTCCTTTGCCCCTTGTTACGCCACGCGATGGCCGAGACACGTTCGTCTGCTACGTCTTGCCAAACGCCGGCGACAAATGGCGACACTGCCTTTCTCATACGGGCTTCTGCATCAAAGAGTAGAAGACAGATGCGTTCGCGTTCCACGTCTTCGAGGAGCGCAGGTCTTTCTCGCGGACGGCGGTGGATTTGTGGATGGCTTTGCGTTTGCGCTCGCCTTCTCGCTGTCGACCGAGGATTTCAGCTTCCTTCTCGACGGCTGCTGCTACCTGGCAAAAGGCGGTCTCTATTTCGAGTGCTACGACGGTTGCAGTATGGCGGAAGGAACGTATTTGAGAAGAGGACATGGCGATGACCCATGTTTGTAGGATCGGTGGAGTAGAGTGAACCAAGATCCGCTGCAGCAAGGACGAGACGTTCTATGAGCTCTGACAGGGACGTCAGAAAGCGTTTGAACACGGGTAATTTGGATGTGAGGGGATATATGGGCGAGATTTCCTGGATAGAGATGAGCAGGGTCGTGTGAGTGAGGTGAGGAACGTCACCTGTTTCAGCCCCTCTGTAAAGTTGTCGAGAGAGTCGACGACGCCGTCGTAATCGATGACTTGGTCTGCATCGACCGAGTCATTGCAACCACATGCACGCAAGATGCAGTTGATCAGTTCAGCCTGAGCTGTCCCTGCATTTTGTGAGAGCGAGTGAAGAAAGTCCTCGGCGGTGGATTGAAGTGCGGCAGAAGGGTTTAGCAGCGTATCTGTGATGCAAATTGACATGGGCAGAAGCGGGGACATGGATGGACGTACTGAAGATGGCGTTATCTGGAGCAATCTTGGTGTCTGAAGCGAGCTGTGTGGGATCGAAATGGCCATTTGCGGCCTTTGCCTTGGTCCTCCTTTGCTTTGGTTTTGGTGGCTTGGAAGGTGCGGTAGTGGATTTGGCGGTGCGAGGTTTCTTAGCAGGAGGGGGACCTTTTGGTTTGCGCTGCGGTGCGGCGCGTTTCTTTGATTTGGGAGTGAGATCGTCTTCGTTGGTGGTCCTGGGCTTGGACGGTGACTGGCTGGCTGTTTTGTGGATGAGGGGAGAGGAAGAGAAGGACAAGAGGAAAACTCACACGATGCGAATGGTTTTACTTGTTTTCTGTCGCGTTGAGAGCGACGGGGCGTCGCGGCCGAGTCTGCCATGAGAGGTCAAGTCAACCAAACGCGTCCACATCACGCGTCTCCCTTTTCTTCCTCACCCCCCTTTCCATTTCCATATCTGGCTATTTAACCCCTCTCACTCATGATGCTCCGACTGAGTCGACTGCCCCGAGCCGTGACTCATCCCGGTGTCGTCGTCCGCCCTGCGCTGGGTCACGCCAACCCGTACTTTCTCGATCGTGCCAGATTCATCGACCCCGTTCACCCCGCCGCTCAACTCGGCCTGCGCAACTTGCCCACCTTTGCTTGTCCCCAATTTATGATACACGCATTCCCCAATGCCATCCTCCTCGAGCCTACCAACTTTGTCCCCCCAAATCCCCTCCTCACCACCGCCCTCGTCTGTGCACACACACAATCCCAGTCCAATCTCAATACCGAGCCACTGCCCACATCAACGACCTCGGATGACAATGGAGACAACCTTGACGCCACACAACGACGTCTCAGAGGTACCACCGCCAGGCATAGCATCAGCCTCCTCTTTCACACCTCCAAAAAGGCAACGAGCAAGTTGTCCGTCGTCCGTAGGCGGTTGTGCTCCAAGATGACCGCAGCGATTTGCCTTGTCATCGGTCGCAACACCGATGCTGTAGACACTCCCGAGATTTATCACCCAGCAAGTCCCCTTCATCTTGTCTCGCCTGTCTGCTAACAACTGTTCCTCCACAGAGCAAACCTACACCACATCCTCCCCTCCACCTTGTTTCCCTACAAGAAGGCAAGGCCCTCGTCTTGCAGGGTCAGACTACCTCTCCATCCACGCCATCCATCTAATGTGTACACCCAGATTGGACCTATCTCGTCATACCCAACCTGTCCATCTATAGAACACCCCTCCCCAATCTCATCCAACATCAGCAAACCTACATTTTTTCTGGGTCATTGAAATTAATGACAAGACTGACAGGCCTGAATGGCCTAATCAATGATAGATTGACCTGACTGACTGAACTGATTTGCTGACAAGCTGATAAGCTAATTTATTGAATGGACTGGTTGACTGACTAACTATCTAGCTGACAAATTGATAAGCTAATTTATTGAATGGACTGGTTGACTGACTAACTATCTAGCTGACAAATTGACAAACCTGACACACCTGACTGACTGACCAACTGACCAACTGATGTGACTGACAGAGATGACTAACTGATCAGCTAATGGGCTCATGGGCTGACTTGGCTGATTCACTGACAACCTGACTGACTGATAGACTGACATGACTGGTTGACTGGTTGACTGGTTGACTGACTGACTAATGGGATGACAAGACTGACAAGACTGACAAGATGATTAATTGATTGACTGGCTGGACTGATGGGACTGATATCACTGGTGAATTGACAAGCTGATATGCTGATAGCTCTGAGAATGCTGATAGCAATGAATTACTTATGAATGATAGCACTGATAGCATGCCGTCAGTCAAGTCAGACAGCTCAGCAAGGTCATTGATTTTGATAACTCAGAAAAAATGTAGGTTTGCTGATGAAGCTGTCCGAAAAGCACTTCTGAGTCTAAGCCACCAAGCAAAGCATATAGAAGTGTCGTGGTCTGCCATTCCAAATCATCAACCACCCTCACCTCGGGTAAACCCACTGCTTTGTCATTCACACAAGGTCGTTGACAAATCCCACTCGCGGTGTCGTTCGTTCAGGATTTGGATTGCTAGATGGCTAGGGAAATCTATGGGCAATTAATCCTCCAGGCCCAATCTGGCTATAAGCTGGTGATAGGACAACACTAACTACCAGATCAAACAGAAGAAAAGAAATAGAAACTGATCTGCTGAGTGAGTAAGAAAACTTAGCCAATTGGCTCCCCGGTCGTTCTTCCTTTCCTGATTATTTGTCTAAGGAAAAGGGTTGGTTTCTTCCTAGCTGAGTGTAGGTAATGGTGAGTAGCTAATGAACTACTAAGATACTAGTAATAACTAGGTAAATGTAACTAGATGTGCTAGCTATAGAAAGTGTAGATAACTTGTAAGCTTTGTTGAGCTCCAAGTATGGTGGCTGTGTTAGGGGCTATGTGCCGAAATGGGAGCTTGTCTTATGGTGTAATTTTACACAGACAAAGCACAGAAAGAATTCTGATATTGGAATAGATACAGACAAAATGGTAATATAATGCCTGATATAAAGTTAGCTATGTTTCCTGAGAAACTATGGTGGCTATGCTGGTGGCTATGGTGTGGGAAAATACTAGATATGTCACTCAGTTCACACATAATATTGGTTATTTATAAACCTGCTATATTGGGCAACTGGAGTGAATACAAGTCAGCAAGGTTAGCAAGGTGATTTCTTAAGCGAATATTCCCAAGTATTCCTAGGCTAGATTTACTTAGGTTACAATTGGCAAGTGATATGCCCACTTAGGGATATGCCCACTTAGGGATATGCTTAGATAACTCGGGAAGTGCCGCCTGGCGTCGGCGAAACCATGCTTGACCACGCAGAGAATCAAAGTGATCACATTAAACTCAGCTCAGGCAACATATGATAATGAAGAGGTGTCATGGTATCAAGGGGAAATAGGAAAGTCTAGAAAGAATTGAGATTTAAAGAATGTGTGGTAAACGACATCAAGTTCAAAGGCTAGGCAGTTAGCTAAGATAGAACAAAGGAAAGAGATGTATTAAGGGAAATAAGGAAGTCAGGAAAATACTGTAAAAGGAGATAAGCTATTGCGTAACAAGGCTTAGTTACGACGAAGTCTCTTGGTTGGGGTAGAGGCAGGGTCAACAAAGAGACTAATCTTCCTCTTTCTCGGTGTGACGACAGCAGAAGATCGAGGAGGAGCAATGACTCGAATCAAATGGATATCTGCAGTAAAAACATCATTACCCGGGTTTCCTTGCTTCCCTGCAATGGACCAGTGGTTAAGGTAGAAGTGGAGTTCAACTAAAGCATTCTGGAGCGATCGCTGGTATGCGTTCGGCTTGATGAGATTGCCCTGTATATTATAAGCAGGAATAGGCACAACACGGTGAGTTGCTTGGAGCTCCTCAAGTTCAGCTCGCGTCTCTTCATGGGTAAGGGGCCAATTTTCAATCGCGAAGTCGGAAGCATCTAAAATCATGTATGTTCAGTGCTACTTTGAAATCATAGTACAGCAATGAACCTTACCTGAATTGACAGCTTGAGACTCAGCTTCTGCACCACCATCTTTTGCTTCCTGTTCATCAGCAGACTCGTGATCGCCCTCAGCCTCAGAACCAAGTGGCTATAGTAGCGAAATCAGTAAGTAAACAAGCTTAGATAATGCTCAAGCCACACACCTCGAAGAGAGTATGGCGGACTTTAATCCGCTGCCCACTGATTCCCCCTCCAAGCAAGAAACCTTTACCCGGCTGAAACTCTGGCTTCGAAATCGTGGACTGGATCTCACGAAGATGCTTGATCACAGTCTTGAAATCCTCTCGGACAGGTTGAGGATCAGGTTGCTCTGCCGTACAGGAAGGTTTGACATTGGCAAGCTCTCGCCAGATTTTCGATGGCTTCAGATAGCCTGAATCAGAGGTCAGCCAAAAGTCTAGCTCGGATATGTGAACTATGGCACTGAGCGGAGCAAGCTCAGGGCTTTTATCAGGTGGCGAAGAAGATCCACGTGAACCACTGTTTGTGCTCGATTCCGAGGTGACACTGGCTGGTTTAACAGCCAAACGGTCCGCCCGCCCATCTCGGATCCAGTGGACATTGTCCAGGACAGACTTGTCCCCAAGATAAAGGCCAGTATCCACCAAGTTTTTACGCAAGGCAAGCAGGCTAGCAGGCAGCATACAGAGGGTTGACTGGACCTCAGTACGTGCAGTACAGGGTGAAGACGATGGCATAGCTAACAGAGGTAGAACACGAGGAGAGAGTGGGAGTGAGTAGAGAACAGACAGGAAGTGAGTGGAGAAAAGACAAGACACGATGGTGAGGATAGTGGGCTTTGGGGACCCTTCTTATAGGTTTTCGGGAAGGTACTCCCGTCGTAACCAGGAAAAAGAATTTTTTTTAAAAAAGTCATCTCCGAAAGCCTAGGCTGGGCTAGAGCAGTCTGCTGCTCAAATGCCAGGTACCTGGGGCAGGCACTCAGTTGACAGGACAGCGGGTAGCGCCAGTGAAAACCAACCTACAAGCCAGGCCCCTCCGTCTTTTCCATTTCTTCTTACCTGAAAATGGTCGAGTCAGACAATGAACAAAGAGAAATTCTATCTTGAGTTGGAGTCAAAGCTATACTTGCTCGAGTGAAAGGGAAACTCACCTTTAGTCAAGAGGAACGGCAAAGTAAAGACCTCCTTAATCAACATGTAATGCGGGAGGCGACCCTTCTCGTAGTTTTTTGGGAGGGTCCACCTGTCATAATTAGGAAAAAGTGTTCAAAAAAAAGGTCATCTCTGAGAGGCTAGGCGGGGCTAGAGCAGTCTGCTGCTTGAACACCAGGTACCTGGGCCATGGACCCAGTTAACGGGACATCGGGCAGTGCCAGCGAAAACCAACCTACAAGCCAAGTGCCTCCGTCTTTGCCAATTCTTCTTACCCCAAAATGGATGTCGTCGAGTCAGACAACGAACAAAGAGAAATTCTATCTCGAGTTGGAGTCAAAGCTATACTTGCTCGAATGAAAGGAAAACTTATCTTTAGTCGAGAGGAACGGCAAAGTAAAGACCTCCTTCTTCAACATGTCATGCAGGAGGCTTCTGAGGAGGACCTTGTTTTCCTCCTTGCTGCTGGGCAGAGGAAACTCACGGAGAGAATGCAACGTGACACTGCCAGTGGTAGTCAGAAGCGCAAGCGCACGGAAGATAGCAGCACGCGGCGCACCACACGGAGGATAGAGGAGACAATGGAAGGACTGGTGGACGTTGATGAGGATGGGGATGAAGTCTACAAACCAGAGAAGTTCCTCACACTCCCCAGTAAAGAAGAGCTGAACGAATGCTATGCACGGTTCTACCAAGCCACGTCCCATGCCGCTGTTGAGTCAGGCATCTGTGGTATCTGTGCACGGGAGTGTAGTGTCATTGCACACCAGCTTCAGGACATTCCCCTTACCCAATTGCCCAACAATGGCCGTCTCGTTCCAACAAAACCTCATCCCACGCATCAGCTCTTTGATGGAAAGCTTCTTGAGCCTACGGGCGTCAAGATCGTCAACAACCAACCTACCGTCACAGTCTGTCGTTACTGCCTCGATGACTTGAAGAATGTGGGCGACAAACCACCCAAGTACTCCCTTGCAAATCGTCTCTGGATTGGTCCTATACCATGGCAACTGCAGGTCTTGACATTCCCCGAGCAGCTCCTGATCGCACTCCTTTATCCTCGGGTCTATGTCTTCAAGCTTTTTCCTAAACGTTATCAAGGAGCACGAAACACCTCTGGACTGCAACGCGCAATGCGAGGAAATGTGACAACGTACGAACTCAATGGAGAGGGAGTTGCATCCATGGTACAGGGCAAGCTGATGCCCCGCCCACCTGCAATCCTCGCATTGCTGATCTCGGTGACATTTATTGCTCTCGGCAAGTTGCCAAAGAGTTGGATCCATTCAACATTTCGTGTACGCCGCAAGGTTGTTCTCGATGCATTGCGTTGGCTCAAACAGCACAACACAAAGTACTATGGCGATATTGAGATCAGTGAAACTCACATGCAGAGCCTACCCGAAGACGACGTACCGGAGGAGATAACCTCTCTCATCTGACATTCTGAAGATGTTGGCATCATCGAGGAGGAAAGTAATGGGTACATTCCTCAAGACGACAATGAAGGCAAGTACGCCTTCCATCTAATCATGAGCTATTGTTAACGTCTCACTAGTCATACTTGACGGAGCTGCTCACGATGGTCCAGACGTGGTGCCTCTTCAAATCTCAGGTGCCATCGATACCGACATGACAAGCTTGACCGCAAGCGAGTTGATGTCGTGGGGCCTTGCAAATATGTGGAAAGAGGGGAAGGAAGGTGGATATGCTGTACGGCATGGCTTGCGACCTGTCAGTGACTTTGGCAGGCCTCGAAGTGGAGAACAGCAAGCAAACATACCTGGGAACGGTCGGGCCAATTTCTTCGAACGGGCTTTTCCTTGCCTATTCCCTTATGGTGAAGGGGGTATAGAAGGCGAACAAGATACTCTAGTCGACTTCACAGAACACGTCAAGTGGTGCCTTCGCTATCATGATCGCCGTTTTCGCAAACACGAAACCTTTCCTTTCATAGCGTTTGGAATCCAGCAACACCGCCAGGTTCTTTCATCAGCACGTCTTCAGATGCAAAGGAAAACATTTGAAAAAGATGCTCACATCTTGTCTACCATCTCGGTCGAAAGTCTACAAAAGGCACAAAAGGAGGAGGAACAGAATCAACCGATATCAGATCCGGCTATTCGGCTCCTACGCCAACATGTATATGCTACCGGTGGCCGCGTCACCGGATCAGATCAGGCCCGCTATCAGCTGAGAAGTCAGATATGGGCAACGTCAATCATGCTCAATCCACCTAGCCTCTGGATTACCATAAATCCATGTGATCTTCACGACCCAATTGCTCAAGTTTTCGCAGGAGAGAACATCAATCTTGACGAGTTCGATGCCAGACTTGGTCCCTCAAAGGAGAAACGTGCAGAGAATATTGCATTGGACCCATACGCAGCTGCGAAGTTTTTTCATTTTACAATCAAGACCCTCCTGGAGACACTTTTTGGCATCAAGTTCAGCAATCAACGGGTTCACTCAAAGCCAGGAGTTTTCGGTCACCTTACCGGATACTTTGGAGTTGTGGAGTCACAGGGAAGAGGAAGTCTCCATCTCCATCTTTTACTCTGGCTGAAAAACGCACCGCCAATGGACAAGATGGAGAATTTTCTTAAAGATGGTGATTTCCGTCAGCGAGTCAAAGAATTCATACAAGCAAACCTGCGCGCTTACCTTCCTGGTCTTGAGTCCGCCGAATCGATCAAAGGAATTCCCGCCGAAGTCGATGTTGCGTACTCACGACCTCCAAAGCCAGGAGCAGCTGACTATGAAGATAAAATCAGTAATCTACAACGGCGTGTTGCAAGGTCCAAGAACAAGCATACCTGCGAACCTCGTCGTTGTCTGGTCCCTGACAAAAGGGGAGGACTTGTTTGCAAGCGTCGTGCACCCTTCGAAACAGCCAACGATGATTTCATCCATGAAAATGGAGTTTGGGGGCCAAAGAGGCTTTACGAATTCATGAATGGTTGGGTTCCCGCAATCACCATCAATGCCCGCTGCAATAACGACGGGAAACTACTTACCAACTCGAGAGAAACAACGAACGTGTCGTTCTACATAACGACCTACCAGACGAAGAAACAGGGACGAAATTTCAACATGTCAGCAATTCTTGCGAAGGGCTTCGCATACCATTCTCAACGGAATTCCTATCTGGAAAGCCTGCGTGACCAGCATCGGCTTCTTCTCTTCCGGCTAGTTCATACAATCAACCGGGAGCAGGAATTGGCTGCACTGATGGTAATGTCGTACTTGATGGGGTGGGGTGATGTTTATCGCTCGCATCATTACATGGCAATCTACTGGTCATCTTTTGTCAGCAAGCTGCTCAAGGCCTATCCAAATTTGCAAACACGTACCACACGAGAAAACAGAGGGGAAAGGTCAGTCGCTGTCACTGTTTTCGACATCGTCGTTGAATGTTGACATCGTGGCAGCGTACCAGAGGATAGTCGACAAAGGGAATCAGCTGAGTCATCGGAAGGACCATCAGCTGAGTCATTGGAACAACCCGAGCGCCAAGCAGGAAATGACCGGAACGAGGCAAGTTGTATGCATAAACTAAGAATCCAGGACCAAACGTTGAATGCATTGCAATAACAGGAGAGTTCAGAAGAACGAGACACGGTGACACTCGATGGCGACAGGCGTGGGAGGCTATCAACAAAGTGCCAAGTAACGGATTACCAATACCGCGGGGAAGATCTTGTCAATTCCAACGTTCTCGATTTCTTCATCAACTCTTATGAGGTTGACATTGATCCCAAAACTGTCAGAAACAATCAAAACAGTCAGCAGAAGGACTCGACAGAACACTCGCGAGTACCAAGAGGTAGACCTCCTCAAGAACGAGTTCCCTACCTCCCAGCCCATCCTAAGTCTAAAAGCAAGCAACGCGTCGTGCGAGGCGAGCATCACAACAACCTTCCGAACTTCATTGGCCGCTACTTCCCGCGCCGTGATGATCCGGACGTATACCCTTTTTACTGCGCGTCCATGCTCTTGCTCCTAAAGCCTTGGAGAAATCATGAAAAGGATCTTAAATCACCTTCGGAATCATGGGAGCAAGCGTTTACTACATTCATGTCTAGCGCTTCGCGACGTGTCCGGAATGTCATCACAGGCATACAATATTTTCATGAGTGCCAGTCATCAGCTCAGCGTCATTCTACCAACTCATCGAACACTCAATACCGCACTGAGGTGGACAACATGCCTGGAGACTTTGATTTGCCAGACGACAACATGAATGCGGGTGAGGAGGACGCACAGGCACCTCTATCAGAGGAGGGGCTCGCTCAGCTTATTGCAAGTCAAACTCCTTGGCGAGAAGAATTCCATGCACGTCTCGCCGTGGAGGCTGGCAAGATTGCTAAAGTATTCCCTGATGAAGATGATTCAACGTGGCTTCAGCCAAGTGTCGAACATGTTCCAGCTGTGCAGGCGAGCAGCTCAACCGACGAGAATTCGAGCACGCCACAGCAGCCTGCAAATCTCGGCGCTTGCAATGCTTCCACAGAGGATGTGCAGCGGTTGCTCATCTGGAAGGAACAGATGGCGCAGGACGTCAACAGGCTGAACACAGGGATGGACCCGCCACAGATCGTGATGTCGGCCAACCACGACAGAGGAGACGTCAGCCAATTAACAGAGCCAGGCATATCCACCAATCAGGCACTGCCAAGTGTCAGTTACAAGGACACACCGGAGACCTCTGAAGCATCACTAACAGCGGTCGATCCGTCAATGCTACATTATGACCAGTTCCGTGCCTACGATATCATCACATGGCATCTCGATCAAACCTTGGCTGGACAGAAACCTCCCCCACTTCGGATGTTGATCCATGGCGAAGGGGGTACAGGAAAGTCTAAGGTCATACAAACTGTCACCGAATATTTTGCTCAGAGGGGCGTCAAGCACATGCTGTTGAAGGCAGCATATACGGGTGTAGCAGCATCTCTCATTGACGGCAAGACTACACACACCATCGCCATGATCTCTGACAATAGCGAAAGAGCAATCAGCGCTGAAACCAGGGCAAAGTTGCAGGCATTCTGGAAACATATCCAGTACCTTATCATCGACGAGATGTCAATGATCGGGAAGGCATTTCTTGCCAAATTATCTCGCAATATCAGTATCGGGAAGATGGTTGAAGGCGAGCCAGCATCGTCTCACTCTTTCGGAAGCATTAGCGTCATCAAAACAGGCGATTTTTTTCAGTTCCCTCCTGTCGCATGCGGTGAAACAGAGGCACTGTACTTCCCTACTGTCGGCGTACCCAAGAAACAGGATACTGTGACAGGGCGCATCATCTTTGAGGAATCCACGACAGTAGTAACGCTGACAGAACAGATGCGAGTCGTCGACGAGGGATGGCGCGACTTTTTGCGACACCTTCGGTTCGGGCACGTCCAAGAACACCACTTAGTCATGCTACGCACTCTCCTACTCACACACCCCACTTGTATCGGGACAGACTTCAAGTCGGAGCCATGGAATACAGCCGTGTTGGTGACGCCACGTCATGCTGTTCGGCGACTGTGGAATGACGTAGCGCTCAAGAAACATGGTCGCGAGACACAAAAATGTGTATTTCAGTGCCATGCAGTCGATACAATCAAAGGGCAGCCTTTGACACTTGCAGAGCGTTATGCTGTCGCAGCACGAGGGTCACAGGGCGGGTCAGACAAGAAACGTCGACGAAAACAAGACCTACCTGACTTGATGGAGATCGCTATTGGGATGAAGGTGATGGTGACACAAAACGTACAAACCGACCTCGATATCACCAACGGAGCATGTGGAATCGTGGTTGACATATTATTAGACACGGATGAGCCTCCCATTGACGAACCCAAAGCCATCAACAAGTTGAAGCATCTCCCGGCATTTATTCTGGTGAAACTCAACCGCACATGAGTATCAAAGTTGGACGGCCTGGACGAGGGAATCATACCTGTGGAACCCGTGATCAAATCGTTCCGTATAGATTGCAAATCACCCGAAGGCAAGAACATAACACGCACCGTCCGTCGACGGCAATTTCCAATGACCGCAGCGTACGCATTCACGGACTACCGGTCACAAGGACAAACAATACCCTCAGTTATTGTGGATATCACAAAACCACCTTCAGGAGGGCTTACATTGTTCAACCTGTATGTTGCACTCTCGAGGAGTTCGGGGAGATCAACGATCCGACTGCTACGAGACTTTGATGATGAACAGTTCAAGAAAGGACATAGCGCAGAATTGTTGGCGGAGAACGACAGGCTGAACGAACTCAACGCGAAGACGTTGAAGTGGTGGAGGGAGATGGGCCGGGATACGAGAAAGGCTTAGAGTGATTTATTATATATGTCTCGAGTAACAGCCTCGAACGAATCAAAGGAGCGATGGTCATAGGGTACAGGCGGCAAAATCCGGTAAGACAGGGGTTGCACTTTCTCACGAATTGTCGGGGTGCAAGAAACCTTGTCAAGCAAGGTGATCTATTTGTATAGGTTGCCTTCTGTTGGCACTTGTTTTCTGCTTAGTACAAGCTACCTAATACAATTGACTAGCTAGTAGTAGTAGTGCTACTTAGTCTAGTCTAATGAGCTCTCTAGAGTTCTCAGCTCTAGATTTATTGGCTCTAGATACTTTGTTCTAGATATTAGCTTCTAGATACTTTTCTCCAGATATTAGCTGCTCCTTTTTGCTGGCAGAATCCACTCCTTATATACTGTTATTACATGAGGCTGTGCTCCCATATGTAGCTGCTTTTGGGCTATGTACACAGCCATTCCACTCATTGAGGCTCTTATGCTATTGGCTGGCTGCTACAATGATTGGTAAGGATTGGCTCGGTGCTTACTCATCTGTCCCTTGAGGCTGTGCACAAAACACAGAACTCTGCACAGCCTTAAGGCTGTGTGTTTCCATGGAAACACCCAAGCCTTACAGTTCCATACATAGAGTCACACAGGTTCAATGCTATGCAGCAGTGACCATGTGGCTCAATGGCTGTGCAGATTAAGCAGTGCAATACAGGATAATGTAGTCTACATAGGGGCTTTCCTATTTATGGGAAGCTAATAGAAGTGTACATAATGTTAGTGTAGTATACACTAGTGTAAGGGACTTCACAACTGATTTGTGAATATCTCCTTGAGGATTGGGGGTAGAAAAATGAAACTTGGTGAGAAGGTAGCCTACATAGTGGTCTACCTGTACATAAGATAACAGAATATTCCAGCCATGGATTATGCTGGAAATCTAGAGTTCGTGTCCTGACTCAGCACGATACTAATTTCGTGCAGGTCAGCGGGCACACCATATCCGTCGTTTACGTCCCCCCTTCCGTCCGTCAAACCACCAGTAGGGTTCAGACACACTTCATGAGCCAACTTTATCCATGTTTTTGTATTCACTCGACCTGCCATCTTACCACGCGAAAAACAGGGGCAGAAAAATGAATGTGTTGGTTGCTTTAAGTGCCAAGTTGACGAGTCAGTTTGACCGATTGACAATGATTGGCGTATGTATATGGTGGCATGCACATTGCATATCACTTGCTTAAAAGTGCTTCTCACGTCTAAGTGTTTAGAAGCTTGGACTACCATCCTGAGCTTGCTTGCAATTGTGTATGTACTATGACGATAGTATTGCAGCGCGATATTCTACAATATGGAAAGGTATTCCAACCCTGAGATGGTCCATGTCAGAACAATTCTTACAGGGACAGCTTGCTGGACAGGGTAAAGGTTCTTGTATCTTTGGTTTGGGGCATTGAATCTGGTGCCAATGCTCATTTGAGCATCTAAGTTCCTGATGAGGATGTAGGGAAACATGTCATGGGAGCATCAATATGGTCTGATGATGTGCACATCAACAATGTTCTGGATGGAATACAATTGGAAGGGTCTGAGGACATGATATGATCAATGAAATTGATGATATGCATATCTGTTAGCTTGAAGGGAAGGGTCCAAGAGTGATTTTGTCAGGCATTCAGTCTGTTTCTATGTCAGTTCATCTCAAGAGACTAAAGTCAAAAGATGACATCAGTGAATGTACTAGCTAGACTGCCTTTTACCACTGTATGCCCTTCCTCGGATGGCATAAAATAACTTGTTTTTCATCTACATTTTTGCACAGAGATGTGTGTAAAGATAGTTGTTGCATTCCTAGTTGTCTAGATTTAACATATATTCAGTAAGTTGTCAGAGTTTCAGGGTGAATTAATTTAACTTCTTTGATTTTCAAATTTATTTACACAGGAAGCTATGCATCTGCAGTGCCAGGCAATTGCAATGCTACATCTGTAATATTGCCCTTCAGGTCCATCATGATGTGTATCACATACTAGAAATTAGTAAGTGTGTTGAAAGACATCAGAAAATCAAGAGTACATTCCATCACATATAGGCAAACACTAGATTTACATCATGAACCTATCAGAGTTGACACTTTCAACATTCAATTGATTCCAAGACCCTTTCTGCATTGTTCTATCTCCCTCTTCACTTTGACTTTACACCATTGCACCATTGGAGTCATATTAGTGTAAAATCACTTTGTTCCTTAGTTGGAAGAGCCTCTGGATAAGACTGGTAACAGATAAAGATATGAAGAAGTGTTTTAAACACATACATGTGGTTCTGAAGAATGACATTGATAACCATGTCCACTTTGTCATTGTGGGATAGTTTGCCATATTGTTTGAAGACCACCTCCAGTGCATTTTTAACCCTCCTGCATGAATCTGATGCTTTGTATTTCTCAGCTGCAGAAGAGAATGGTTCAGGATCATTTTGCTGGAATAGAAAGAAGGAATGCTCTGATATGATAATGATATCTGTATTTTGTGCAATAAATGATGTCATAATAAATCAAATATCTAAAACATACCAACACCAGCCTGAAGGACCTGCTTCCAGGTAGAAAAAGGTATCTTGTTTATAGTTAGGTTTATATATATAATAATATATCAGCAAACCTACAGTGCTGTGTGGCTTCAAAACTTGCTGTCCACTTTCAGTGAAAGAAATCTATGCATAAAATATTTATATATAATATTAAATTAAACAGAAAGCACATACCCCCTTGTTGGTAACCACCTGTAGACCATAAAAACAGAAAATAAACATATATTAGAGTGATTGGAATATTTACTAACATCCTGACTCTTGATAAATAGAATGACTTGATAGCATTTAAAAATCTTACCTTCTAAAAATAACATAAATGAATTGATAAATCATCAGCAGATACAATTCTTTCCCATGTACTTACATCCTGTTGAAAGAATTGTAAGAGGTATGAGGTGAGTACATACAGGAAAACACACCAGCTATGAAGTTATTAAAGGAAGAGCAGAGACAGACTCATCAGCATGATCATTCTGAACATGCCTCAATGCACAACTCACCCGCTATGATGTCCAATGGAGGATGAAGAGTGGAGATGGAATCATCAGCATGATCACCCCACAAACATGCCACAATGCACAACTCACATACTATGATGTCCAATGGAGGATGAAGAGTGGAGATGGAATCATCAGCATGATCACCCCACAAACATGCCACAATGCACAACTCACATACTATGATGTCCAATGGAGGATGAAGAGTGGAGATGGAATCATCAGCATGATCACCCCACAAACATCCTACAATGCACAACTCACCAACTATGATGTCCAATGGAGGATGAAGAGTGGAGATGGAATCATCAGCATGATCACCCCACAAACATCCCACAATGCACAACTCACCAACTATGATGTCCAATGGAGGATGAAGAGTGGAGATGGAATCATCAGCATGATCACCCCACAAACATGCCACAATACACAACTCACTTCCTATGATGTCCAATGGAGGATGAAGAGTGAAGATGGAATCATCAGCATGATTACCCCACAAGCATGCCACAATGCACAACTCACTTCCTATGATGTCCAATGGAGGATGAAGAGTGGAGATGGAATCATCAGTATGATCATTCTGAACATGCCAATACACAACTCACATACTATGATGTCCAATGGAGGATGAAGAGTGGAGATGGAATCATCAGCATGAACACCCCACAAACATGCCACAATGCACAACTCACAAACTATGATGTCCAATGGAGGATGAAGAGTGGAGATGGAATCATCAACATGATCACACCACAAACATGCCACAATACACAACTCACAAGCTATGATGTCCAATGGGGGATGAAGAGTGGAAATGGAATCATCAGCATGATCACCCCACAAACATCCCACAATGCACAACTCACAAACTATGATGTCCAATGGAGGATGAAGAGTGGAGATGAAATCATCAGCATGATCACCCCACAAACATGCCACAATGCACAACTCACCCCCTATGATGTCCAATGGAGGATGAAGAGTGAAGATGGAATCATCAGCATAATCACTACACCAGCTTTCAAAAACATAACCTATCAACTGTAACTTCCAAAGCAGAATTTGAAGTGGAGATGGATCTATCAACATGAACACCAGGTGCTACTATAATGCACAACTCACCTCCTAAGATGTACAAAGCAAGTAATCATCAGCATGATCACCTAGGCAGTATGATACAGTCCACAACTTACACTCTAATTTCCAAAGCATCATATTAACAATTATGGGATCCTCAGCATGACCAACTCCATATGCCATTTTGTATCACTCACTATGATTATCATAAGACACCAATCAATATACCATAACCATACACAGTCTGGTGTGGAAATGTCTCTCACCTGAACATGAGGGAACCACAATGCAAGCTTCTGAAGTTCTACTTTGTCCATATTAGTTATGGGAAGTAATGACTTGTGCACTTGGTTTGTACATTTAATCAACCTTCATTAGAATAAGAGTGTTAGCCAATCAAGACATGACAGCCTGTTTTGCCAACCTACCTTTGGACTGCAAATCTCACACAAAGCTCCATATTCACTTTCTGTGCTGAGATTAGCAACATTTGCAAAGCCTCTTCGTTCAAGGCATCTGCAGTGGCTGCCAAGACTTTACTGCACCCCCCATTAGACTTGTGCATGCCTAGTATGTGATATACAGTGAGTTTGAGTTTTTGGTTGAGGAAAGATATAATACAAACCTCCAATGCGGACGGAGGACCTCGGAGCATACTTCAATCGAGAAAGACGGCCCCATATATCAGCTTTGCCAAATATTTCTTCAATCAGTGGCTCGGCTTTTGACAACCGCTCTTGCAAAGGTAGTCGTCGATCGGTGGGTGCTAACTTTCCCAGTGCTACAGGCAGCAGTGCATCAAATTTCGTGAATAGCACTATGACAGGAACTGGGAGATCACTGGCATAAGTCCGAGAAGACAACAGTGGCATAGGGTTCACCATTCCCAGGATCACATTCGTCAAAAAACATTTCCTCAGAGCGTTGGATTGCTCGGTGATGCTTGTCCATTGGAATGCAATACCTGCGTGAAACGTGAGTAAATACCGTGAAGCAACTATCCTATTTACAATATAGCGTGAATACGCTTCTTGAGAACGGTGGTCTTGGCACGATCTGCGACGAACTTCTTCATTTGCAAGAACTCGTCTTTACTACCAGCCTCGAAGCCTCGAGAATCGTGAAAGATGAGCTTGTCATTGCTCCGGAATATCAGCTCGTCCTCGACATTGTGCAGTCCACGCTGATAACGATCCATTGCGCCTCCATCAGTGTCCGCATACTGTATAACACCCTAGGCTCACCCCCATGGATCCTTCGACTTGCGACGAATCGACCTGATCACACGCTTTAGCTGTTGGCACAACGCCATACATCAACCCAGATTCGTACCTTGTTCCCATCACCATCGTAGATCTCTGGATTCTCTGTGGAGTCGCAGATCCCCCGAAGGATGGTCGTCTTGCCAGAGTTGGCGGGTCCAATGATAAGGATTCTGAATCGGCCGAACTTCTCTTGGAGGTTCTCGAAGTTGTTCTCTGCAGTCTCGGTAGACATTCCGAAAGAGTAAGCGTGAAGAAGGGTGCGGTATAGAGTCAATGGTCCCCCGGGTGGTGGAAGCGAGGAAACAAGAGCCAGGCGCTTATCGATAAGGACTTGAGATTCCGACGTGGCCAAAGCGTGGTTCCCACTTTCCGATTTAATTATACCAAGACGGAGTCTGCGTACTAACTGCGGCGTCGTAGAGTCCTTCGTTCCCGGTCAATCAGAATGGTAATTTAGAACTTCGTCATCGTGCATTCATGATCAACAGCAGCTTGCCGACATCGACAAGTCTCAATCGCGGACATTTTCATCGAGTTTGCTTCACATCTCCCTCTTCGTGAGACGCAGCACGGTGTACAGGTTCAGACAGCACTCATTTGTAAAGTTCGGTTCATCCGGTCCTCGTTTCACCCCATCAGGAGCCCAAACTGGGTCATGTCGACCGACTGTCAATGACCAACATTCCGGACAGTGTTGCGCTTGCACAGGGAAAAGGTGATGATGATGCACGCCGTCCTTATGCAGGGAGAGAAGTTGACGTCTATGTCTCGACTTTCTTTGTATTCCGTGTAGTCGAGTCGCTCAGATGAACGTCCTCGCTCGACGCTCTCCAAGTGGACCACGAGTCGGACAACTGTCTCAACACTTATCCGATGTTGCATCCCAGAGCACGAGTCCACGTCCGAGTTCACATTGCGATGCGCTATCCCACACGCTGTAATACCCGCCTCACCGGATTACCCTCACAAATTCGACGCCCGCGCAGCATCACCATCCTGCTCAATCTCATTGATAAACGCCTTGGGATCCGGCCCCCGTCCCAAAAGGTCCTAAGGTCCAGACGTCAGGACGATCCATGATCAGCGATGCACGCTGACGGGGACACAAATCCTTGAGCGAATCCATGTCGTCCCGGCTCCCACCCACGAACAAGATCTTGTCCCGGTACAACCTTCCCAGCACAGGATCTAGCGGTGCCTTTTTGAACACCGTCGCATACATGTCCGCAGCAAACACCAGAGAGTAGTACCTGGTACGCACGTTGTGAAGCGAGAGAGCCACGTCGCGGAAACGAAGTCACTCACCCATAGTACCCCGCATCATACCCACCAACGACGTGGCCAAAAGTACCTTGCCCAGGCTTGTACTCACCCCCCTGGACGAGCGAGATCTTTTCCCTCACATCGTTCCAGAACTTGGTATAGTCCGTGTTCACGTCAAAACTGTTGTTGTGCACCGCGAGGTCAAAGTTGCCAAAGAAGAGCTGGCGAAGGTAGAATAGCCCGACGTTGACGTAGCGGCTGAAAGCAAAACGCAATGTTCGACCGTCGTACATGGGTAAAAGAACAACCCTGACCGACCTCTTGATGATCTTGGCGATCAGGTCGTCCGACAAGGGCTGTTGCGTCTTGTAATGGCAGTAATGATTGAGAACCGGTTCTCAAGCATCTGCGACGGCTGTCCCGTGGAACCGTGAGTATTTCGTCCGGCTCAGCAACCCGTGGAATACATGTCCCATCTCATGGAAGAATGTCGTGACATCGTCGTGGCGCATCAGCGCTGGTCGCTCCGGCGTTGGTTTCGCCAGGTTTGCCACTGGCATAGCTGTTAACGGGTGGTGTCTTTTCCTTCGGGAAGCTCGTAGCCAGGGAGAAGGCCCAACACTGCGGTATGCGAGTATTTGCCCTCTACAAGTCGCAACGTGAGTGTGGTTTAATAAATCCGACAGTGTCACGACGCCATACCGCGAGGGAAGGGTCGAGGTAACAGTATTCGGCAAAACCCGATTCGTCCTTGACATCCTTTTCCCAGACCGCAAACTGTTGGACCTCTGAACGACCATCAGTTATCCACCCGAGTAGCTTCGGCGCATTGCAAAAGACTGACCGGGGTGCCATACATCCCGTGCATCGCCTGTGACCTCTACGAACTTGACCCCAAGTAGGTTCTGGTATATATCGGGGATAGCAGGGACGACGACAGATACCGGGAAGTACTCCTTGACAAGGGAATCGTCGAGATCCAAGTTGCGCTCCACATAGAGGCGATCGTAATACCTAGCGGCGCACGATCAGACGAAAGACAGCGAGGAATAGATTCTAAATGGGCGTGCCTATAGTCCCAAATATAAAAGTTGTCGTCGATGGGCAAGCCACGTTTGGTATACACCACCTTTTTTCAGCCCCAGAAGGGTGGCACGCTCTTGAGTGCCAAGAGGGTCGAGATGTGCTTTGAGATCATCCAAAAACTAGACACCGATGAGGGATCGACACAGAAATGATGATCGGGAGTGACAAACCTTTTTTGCGTTAGCTGCACTTTTGACCATCTTGACCTCGGTGATGTAATCCGCCCAAGAATCGTACTATAGGATCTCTGCGATCCGCCTACGTAGATGGAGAGCGGTATCCGGGTATCGACATTGTTGGCGAGTCGATCGTCAAACGCCTGTTGAGCTGCCTCACGCGTTTGCGGGTCATTGGCATATTTGAACTGGGCTGTATCGTCAAATCGAGGACATATATGCAGTCAGCAGAAGACACTCACGAGGGGAAAGACATCGGGCGTCCTGATGGTAACCTCGTACAACACCTTATCGCCTTTGATACGCTGGGTATATCCGGATATCACGTCCTCTGGGACACCATCGAGTTGCTCGCGTGTAAACGAGATACGACCCTATCGCGCCACTAGTTAGATCGATGGACGCAGACGTGCGTGAAAAAACAACATACGTTCTCCTCGTTGAAGTTTTGCTATACGATCATGCATGATTCAACACCGCTCACGTCAATTCTTTAAAATGACACGCACGGTAAATTTCAAACACGCTTCCGAAGGATCATCCTTCAACCGCATCAGTTTCTCCCTCTCCTCCTTGCTCTAAATCCCCAACCCTGCACGCTTCCCATCGAACAACATCTTGTCGACGAGCCGCTTCTGCTCAGCACTCAGTGCGTCCCAGGCACCCGTCTTGCGCAGGTTGGCTGCTTCAGTCACCTTGGCCTTGTACTGGTCCTCGCGCATTGACTCTTGGTTGGCGTACTTGCGCGCGCGCTCTTCAGATTTGGTGGAGACGTCGCGGATGACCTTGTCTGTGGTGACATTTTGGTAAAAACTAAGCGGTCCAATTGCAATGTCGAACGCGGCTTCCGGATTTGCAAGTGCAAGCTGTTATGGTATGAGAAGAGATGGAAATAGGCGAACGTGTGACTCAGTGATCAGAGTCAAGGGTTAGTGCACGATCAACTCACGAACACCTGGAAGACGAACGTGCGGGGTCAGACGATGATCGATCAGCGACGGAGGAACATGAGGACTGACGTAGTCGGAATCAAGCTTGTCCTCGCTGACCTTTTTGTCTCCAGCAAGTGCCTCGGCGGTAAGTCCTCGACAGGGTGCTGCCAGGCCGGCGGAGGCTGCGGGGACTTCAAGGATGCCATCGCGGTGTCGGTGGAGAACCTAAAGTCCGAGTAAGTGTTGTGCGAGTCTCGGTGTCGACCTTGTCTGATCCAGGGTTGGGACGAGTGCTCCGTGACTCTTCAAAACAGCCTCACCAATCTATTTGAACATGCGAACGTTCACTGCGGTCCATCAGTACTCAGTGGCCTGTCCTCGCCAATACAGAATCGGGTATTGTAACCTCATACAGGGACCGTTGGCACTGACATGCGGCATTTGAGTGGGATGGATGACGGTGGACGGACAGACGTGTTGGTGGAGGGCAAAAGGCGACATGGACTTTGGCGACGCGCCACCGTGTGCTATTGGAATAGGTAGGGTATGGAGAGTCCATGATGATGGGCGGAACCAAGCGAGTTAGCCTTGAACAAAGTCATCAACTTGGCCAAAACTCCGTCGAACGGCGGCTATGCAATATTCGACGCAAAGCCTACACTTTCGGTGGTCCCAGCTTGCGGAATCACCGACCAGGCCTCTGGCAACAATGTTTGGCATCATCCATCCATCACTCTAGTGAAGGCAAACTCCGCTGACTTTCCGAACTGGCCAGGATCTCATTCCTGGATACATCAACGCTCGCTCGGACTGGCCCCAATTGAGGACATGGAGACATACGGTCGAGTGCTCTCTCTCCAGAATGAACCCCAATTTGTGTGCCACGTCTGCACAATATGTTAGGCACCTGGTCTCGGCAAACGACAACATCTTGGACGGCCGTCGAGCTCGGGCGGCCACGATAGCAAAGCGCCTGACCCCAATCGTGTAGGGCTTGGTCATTGTCACGAAACAAGCCGTGCTGACTACTTCATTGTGTATATATGCATCAGGAGGAACTCGAGAAATGCAGTTTATCGCATCCCAACCACCGCCATGAATACGATAGCGCCATTGAGCACACCCAAGACTCAACTCAACTATGACGAGGTTGGTATTGACGTTCCCTTGTGGCTTCCATATTGACACTGTTAGAACTACTGTCGCCGATATCTTCTGTGCATTCTAGTGAGGACAAAATATCACTCCTGTCCCATATCACAGCCGTCAGGTGCCCTTTCTGTGATATCACCATGTCCAGAGGAAATAAGCTATCCAAGGACGAGCCGGTTCTCAAACTCATACCGCATCGTATGATTGTCCGTCTACAAAGTCACGTCGACCTGCATTGGTTTCGTTTCTGGCCACCCGCGCAAATATGAAGGCTACGAATGAGCGATTCTCCATAATGATTGGATGTCCCCGTCAGCCTGTGGACATCCTTCCTTGGCTGGCCCATGGTCCTGTGTCTGACAAGCCACCATAGCGGTCAGTCGCAAAATCCATTGAAAAACCCGTGAGTTTGTCCTCTCTCAAGTTTGAATGTTGGGTCCCATCAGACGCAATAGCGTAAACTCCCCCCATGGGTGCAGTCTTGGTCAACCATAGCAGACAAATTACTCTAGGTCCGAAAGAAGCAAATTCCGCGCATCTTGTCTGATGATGGTCGATCACCCGTGACGGCTCACGTTCATACAACGATGGGTCTGCATCAATGGGTGTTCGGAGGAGCCAAAGTATTCCCTGGTGGCATCACTGTTGCACCCTTCGAGACCTACGAGCTCGGCTATTTAAAGCTCGGACCCACTGTGCGGGTCGTCGCCGATCGGACAATCATGGCTGCAGAGTAACTTAAACATTGACAACTTGAGGTACTTCGCATGTCTGACCACTGTAGGTGGTGAATATGCCATGACAAGGTGTATACCACTTCCCTCCGGACATTCCTGGACCCGAAGTCGGTGCACACTTGCACAGCGACCTGAGTGTGGGAACCACCATCCAAATGACAACAGCATTTGCCAGTGAGAAGGAAGGAAGGAAATTGAGATATGGATTCCAATCCGAGGCTACAGAGTCAGCTCCGTCCGTACAGACTCTCAGAGACAGATAAGTAAGGTAGAGAAGGGGACCTGAGCAGGGTCTGACAGTCTAGACTCTACAGAGACACACCAAATCCTCACTCCGGCGCCTTTGGCACGTGTGTTTGGATTTCGCACTTGGGTCTGGATGGCCCGGGCTCATTGACCTGAACATCCTAGGTAAGTACGCTGCTCCAGCAAGATCGAGGATGTGAACGTCATCAAAAACATCATGCCTATTAAAATGTATCATCCGATAAGCTAGCACTGCACTGGCAGCTGGAAAAAGAACAAAAGAAACTGAACTGAAGTACTGACCCCTCGGTCCAGGAATACGAGAGGGAGAATTCGACCAATGTTTCTGCGCCACAGTAATGTTCGAGGCTGCGGCAGTTGTTCGCCCTAATCCAAGGTTCTACAGTACTCTATATTCACTGTAAAACATCCTACCAGTCAGCAAACGTCCGATCGGCACCTCTCGTCTGGCAGTCTTGCCCTACAATCAACCTTGGTCCTTTCGTAACCGCCACTTTGGCAACACAACCGTGACTCGTATCTTTGCCACTCGTCCCAAGTGCCCAATACTCGTTGTCTGGCTCACGGGGAAAATAATGTAGAACTAGAAGGTTAGTAAAAATATTATTCCTCCATGACACAAGCTTTCCACGCGCTAACCAGTGTTCGAACTTCGAAATGCAGGGTGACGTGGCGACGTAATTCTACTGTGCCAGTGTGTTTCAGCTTGAAGTGTACAGGCTCCCTAGCCGGGTCGGGGCCAAATGGCGAAGCAAGTTGAACTCGTCATCAAACAGTCACATAGCTTTCTTGATGGGCCAAGGGGCCCTGTGACACATGTTGGAATAGAATGCTGAAATGCCCATCCCTGAAGTTCGTCCGACATACGCGAAACGGTTTGTGAATTCTGCAATCATCACACAAACGTGACTGACAACTTGAATTTGACGCGGGGTTAGGGTGGAACGTGAAAGATTACCGATCGACTCCAGATGTCAACGACTCAGGCGACCCTGTCCCGCCATAGGACCTATAAAGCTGAGATCCTCATACTCTCTCCACTCATACTTGAACATTGGTCATGTCCGACGTAACCGGACTGCAGTCAGCCGTGTTAAGCATCGTGGAGAATAACTATGTCACGAGTACGTTCATCAGGACTGCCACATTTATTGTCTATCGATCTCACCTCTGTGATAGTTGGGATCCTTACTGCAATCGTATATGATTACAGTAAGTAACATCTGTCGGTATCATGACGTGCTTGTTGGCTCAGCTCGGTGTTTCAGTGCTTACCTTTTCAGACGAGGTACATACTTTCACTGCCGTTGTTTGGGGATCTCACTAATCGGCAACTCGATATTTGCAGATCGAATATATTTGGGTCAGCGAACACTTTTCAGGGCAGGCCGCGTATTCTGATGTGATGGCAGAACAAACCTTGGACTCGGGTGTCCGGCTTATACATTCTGGTAAGTACTCGGGGGCATGATTAACGACACCGCACCGAGCTGACCTTCGTTACAGGTTCGTTATTGCGGTCTATGTGGTGGAATGTATGTCGACGCCTATTTGGTAGCATTGGAAACTAACTTGACAGATTGTCCTATCAGAATATTTGCCCTTGGTATGCTTGACGTTCGCAGACTACGGTTCGTTCGTCTGACACAGATGTATGTCAGTGGGAAGTTCTTTCCTTCCCGGCCCGGCAAAGGTGATTTCTTTACACTGCTGTTGAAATGGCATGCGCATGCTGAGATATCCCCTAGATGTGTGTGTTCACCCTTCGCTCCATATCATTGACAAACTCAGATGATTTATGCCAGTTGTGAGCATGTTCAATGTTGCTCGGATTCACTCTATTTAAGGACGTTTCCAAGGCAACATAGTGAACATTCTTGGGCAATGGTCGATTTTTCTTTTCATTGCTGCCGCAGACTGTGCGCCCGTGTTGTTTGCCTCGATAAACAAGCTGATTTAATGATTATGGCAACTGCAGTGACGATGATCCTCCGTGTCTGGGCAATATATATGCAGTCGAGGGTCATCCTTGGCATCCTCATCGCACTCTACGTGTTGGAGCTCGTCCCGCTCGCGTTCGAATGTATTAAAGTCAGCACCAAGTTCACAGGTATGTAACCTGGATTCACGTCACGTCTACATGCCCTAACAGCGGTGTCTCTGTCACTCGCGCGTCGTCTAGAAATTACTTCTCAAGTGCTGGACTTTTCATTTTGCGCAACGGATTATCTTGCTTCACCCGTTTTGGCTAATGTGGTCGACAGTGTTCCGATTCCGCTCGCTGTAACGATGTGTCTCCTCGTGACCGCCCAATTCATCCGACAATCGCTGCAAATGTACAAGGCAACGAAGCAATGGCAACCTAACCGCTATATGAACCTTTTCGTCAGGGAAGGCATGCTCTACTTCCTCGCGTATGTCCACAGCTCACTCACCTTTCTGTTCTGACTGGTACTTGACCGCTGACTGCGCTCACTCGATTTCCTGCAATGTAGTATCCTCCTTTTCGCCGTCTGCGACCTCCTGTTTTACGTGGCCAACGTCCCCCCCGCAGGGTGGGAAGGATTATTATTGGTGGTCTTGGAATGGGTGCCTATGATCACGCTTAGCCCGCGTTGCATCCTGAGTGTGCGGGCATTGTACGAACGTGATTCTCGAGGTGGATTCGCACTGCCGTGTCGCAATGTAGACACCGGTTTTGGTTTTACATTGCATGGACACAGTGCCGATGAACTTACTCTTACTTTTGCACCTGCAGATGTGGGACAGAGGACAGAGGATAGGTTGGAGCGGCACGAAGAGATACAAACGAGAGGGATGGGGATGCTGGGTGCTGGGAGTGAAGTGTGATGTGGCTTTGAGTGCCGATTCAAGAAACCCTGGGATGTCGGAGGTCTGTCATTTGGGTCTCATGTGTAACTGTGGTGCTATATAATGTATATTGCCTTGGGTCTCGTTTGATGATTTTACCTTCAGCAGGACGGTTGCTTCTCTAGATCTGGATTCCATTCGCATACCATGGCATCACGATCCAAGAATTCGTAACTCCTCATACTAGTACAATCTTGATCCATCTAAACATTGGTTTTGTCATTTCAGTCAGTCTAGTGGGACATCGAGCAGTTTTTGAATCATGGATCGAGATGTCACTGGCAGAGCGCATATCGTAGTGCAAGACAATGCGAAGGTAAATAGAGAATTGGATTCCCTCCGAGTCTTCCGTTGCAAACTTCTCACTGTGACATTTTGCTCTTGACCTTGAACTGATGGTTGTTTCAGCCAGCCGTAGTGTTTCAAACAAGTGACGGTGGATTGCTGTCCGGTATACATGTAGCGTTGCAGTTCAATTGTAGACACAAAAAGACCTCCGTGCCCGGGAATGAACATCCTTGTAATACACATATACACGGGCCCCATCACACACCGCTTCCAGCATTCCGTACTCCCAACTCCTTCATCTGTATCTCGTCATGCTGCTCCAACCCATCTTCCTCAGGCCGTTCCACATCTCCATGTGCGAACATAATTTCATCGACACTGCAGTCATGCGTCGTTGTAAAACCAAAACCAGTGTCCAAATTGTGCCCACGTCGACCTCGACAATCGCGTTCATACAGTACCCGCACACTCAGGATGCAACGCGGGCTGAGCGTGATCACAGGCACGTACTGCACGATCATTAACAATAGTCCCTGCCATCCTATGATGGGAATGTTTGTCCCAAACAACAGGAAATCGCAGAGTGCAAAAAGGAAGACGCTATCATAGGAAATCGAGTGTGAGCACAATCAGCCGTCAAGTACTAGTTGGAACGGAAAGGACAATGAGACATGAACATACGCAAGGAAGTAGAGCATGCCCTCCTGACGAAAAGGTTCATATAACGGCCGGGTTGCCACTGCTTCGTCCCCGCGTACATTTTGAGCGATTGTCGGATGAATTGGGCAGCCACGAGGAGACACGTCGTTGCAGCAAGCCTAATACCCTCGAGCACGTCAGCCAAACCGGGGGAACTGACATAATTATTCAGGCAAAATGAGAAGTCGAGCACTTGAACAGCAACCGCTAGATGGTGCACGAGTGATGGGGATACACCTGTTAGAACATGTAAACGTGACCTAAATCCAGGCCACATACCTGTGAACTTGATGCTGACATTAATACATGTGATCATGGATGAAACAATCTTCGGAACGTAGAGGGTGAGGAGGATGCCAAGGGTGATCCTCGACTGCGTATATATCGCCCAGACACGGAGAATCATCGTCACTGCAGTTGCCACCGTCATCGAATCACCTTTCTTATTGAACCAAACAACACCGACGCACAATCTGCGGCAGCAGTGAAAAGAAACATCAACCATTCCGTGAGGTTGGCGATCATGCTGCCTTGGAAGCGTCTTTGAACAGAGTGAACCGAGCAGCAGTGAACGAACGTGCTCACAACTTTCAGAAGGTATCAATCATCATAATCTGTCAATGATAAGCGAAGGGTGAACACATACATCTAGGGGGTATCTTAGCATGCACGTACCATTCCACCAGCAGTGTAAAGGAAATCACCTTTGCAGGGCCAGGTATGAAAGAGGTTCCTTCTGTTATTCAGCTGGGTCAGACGGACGAACTGTAGTTTGCGACCCTCGGACATACCAAGAGCATAGGTTCTGATAGGCAAATCTGTCAATCCAGCTTCCGATGCGACCAAATTGACGTTGACATACATCCCACCACATAGACCGCAATAACGAACCTGGAAGAAAATCAGCCTGTGCGGTGTCGTAGAAATGCCCTAGAGTCCTTACCAAAATGTATAAAGTAGACACCCGAGTCCAAGGTTTGTTCTGCCATCACATCAGAATACAGGACCTATCCGGAATAATGTTCGCCGACCCAAATATATTCGACCTACAAACATCGAATTGCCAATCGATGAGATCTCCAAATACAAGAGGAGTGAATATATGGGATACCTCGTCTGGAAAGGTGAGGACTGAAACACTGAACTTAGCCAAGCAAGCACCCACGATACCAACATGTGCATGTGTTACTTACTGTAATCATATACGACAGCGGTAATGATCCCAACTACCACAGAGGTGAGATCGTATGATAGACGATAACTGAAGCAGCCTCGATGAGCGTACGTGTCACGTAGTTGCTCTCCATGGTCATTGACACGATGTACTGTAGATCGGACGTGTCACATCCAGCGATTACGCTCAGCCCGTGTTCATAATGAGTGCGCGGGTCTTGTATGCACTTGATATTCAACGTGTGCATGACGCGATATGGACAACGATTTGGTTTCTCGTCGGTGCATGGTCGTGGTTTCGGTCGAATGGGAGTTGGGAGTACCGCCGAGTGCGGGGAGTGGTGCGTAATGGGGGCTTTGCATGAAGCATTCAGAAAACCCTTGAAGGGAGGTCTCCTTGGATCTCATATCCTGATCCATCTGGATACTTTCGTCATTCGAGTCTAGTGGAACATCGAGGAGTTTCAAATCATGGATTGGGCATGTCAGAGCGCATATTGCATAAGACAATAGAGAATATGCGACATGTGAAAACATAAGGAGATGACGATTCGCGAATGACGCTCTGTCTGCCCCAAGACTTCACTCACTCGAAGGCTGTTCCGCAACAAACTGCGACGTGTGTATAGCCAGTACAATACCTGTTTATTTTTCTGGATTGGGGTTCCTAGAGAGGGCGTCGAGTCAGAGGAATAGAACGTATTAGATAAAGTAAGGGATGCGCACATTCTCCGCTTGCCTCCAGGGAGAGTCGTGACGTTCACGAATCTACACCCACACGTCAGGATTCACTTGGCATATGCGTTTCATTCTGGCGTACCTGCGGTTGTAGAGCATGCGCTTCTTGGCACGACCCCTTGGGTTCTTCTTCTTTTCCTGCTTTTCAACCTTTGGTGTCTGCGCTTTGACCTTGCCTGCACGAGCAAGAGATCCGTGAACTGTGCGGACATTTGATTGAGCGATTGCGTTCGATGCGAGGGACGACTGATGACGCACCTTTTCCCATATTGTCGACGATGGGGAGCTCAACCTTGATTGTATCTATCCGAGTTGAGTAACTGTACAGTTCTGATGTAATCATATCGGAAAATGCCGAGACACGCTCCACCGCCGATGGGCACCCGAGTGGCCTTTATCGTCGATATATCACTGTCTTGGAAATGCTACCCCTAAGAAGTCCTCGTCCTCGAGCTCGTCGACGGACCGCTTGCTGTCCACCGTCATCATGCAGGACATGACAACAGAAATGGGGTGCCTCGATCCGTGGCTGGAGGACGGCAACATCATCATCACCGTCCAAGGGAAACACTTCCGTGTCCACCGTAGCGTTTTGTCCTTTTATTCTGAAGTCTTCAGGGACATGTTCGCTGTCTCGCATCCTTGCGACGACGAGGAAGAGATGATGGACGGGTGTCCTGTCGTACGCCTCCAAGATGCAGTCGCCGATGTTGAAATAATACTCAAAGCTCTCTATGACAGGAGGTGAATGCTCGTGTGCTATTCTTGGCGAGTGACACTAACCAAGCTCCTGACAGCTACATTTTCTTCCCAGAAACCCCCATGCCAATTTCCGTCCTGTCTGCATTCCTGCGTATGGGTAAGAAGTACGTCATACGACAGCTATTCAAGGAGGCAGAAAGAAGGCTTTCATTCGGTACATCCCCACTGGTCCAGTTGTCCACGATATCAGCTGCGGGAAACGTGATCTTATTCCCTCGGGTCAGTGGTGCTGACCCGTTCAATTTCATGGTCATGAATCTCGCGAGCGAAGTTGGGCTTCTCTCAATAGTTGTCATCGCAGTATTCTATTGCTGCGTTGCATGCCCTGCGTTTTCCATTGTCGACGGTTACGAATATAACGGTATTTGGTATGATCTATCGGCCGTCAACAAACGCTACTGTTTCCTCGTCCAACGCTATCTTGCGGAGGTCGAGAAACAGCTATCTCAGTGTCTCGCCTTCCCAGCACACAACTGCATATACGGATTAACCTCTCAGAGTCCTTGCTACTCGGGGTTACTCTCCAACATCCGTTCTATTCAATGTCTCAAATGTCCCTTTACGTTATGGATGAATACCTGGGACCACGATCTCTGTGTACCATGCAGGGCTGAGCTAAGGAGAAAGCATGAAGAGGCAAGGTCGAGGTTGTGGAAGAATCTACCTGTCGACTTGGGCCTTGGCCACTGGGAAAGCCTCGACAAGGATGCAGAGATGATCTAAGGTATATATGGTGCCTCAAGTAGGCGACCTGAACTGTGGGAAATCCATTTGTTGTTGGTTCATCCTGTTGCACTCCCGTATGTAGCTTGATCCTGTGGTTCTGGTTGGGCAGAATGAGCACGGTTTGGTGATGTTTGTTGTTTGTTGTTTAGTCGCAAAGATTGATCAAATACGTCGTTATCAATTCACTATCCGCTGACAGACCATGACCAGTGAAGCCAGTGAAGGAACCCCCGTAGCCCATAAAACAGAATCAAATCGTCTCGATCCATGGCTTGAGGACGGCAACATCGTCCTCGCCGTCCAAGGAAAATATTTTCGCGTTCATCGCAGCATCCTGAGCTCCTACTCCGCAGTCTTCAAGGATATGTTTGATTGTACCAAACCCAGTGAAAGCGAAGGAGAGAGATCCGAAGAGCTCATCGAACAATGTCCCGTCATACATCTCCACGACGTAGTCACCGAGGTTCAGATCATGCTTAAAGCCATCTATGACAGAAGGTAAGAAACGCGACCCGACGCGAGCGTCTCACCCACGATAAGTCACTAACGAAAAGATATTTGCGATAGCTACCCCCTTCCGTACTACGAAAAGGCACCGCTTTCCATCAGTCTCCGCCTTCTTGCACATGGGGGAAAAGTACGACATTGAACGGTTCATAGACGAGGCGAAAGCAAGATTGCGCTGCGCCTTTGAATCGACGTTGAGCGTCGCAGCCAAAATGACCTCGTCCAACACCGAGACGTTCACCCTGTTCCCAGGCATCACCGGCGGTGATCCGCACAACTTTTTGGTGATGAATCTCCTGCGCGAAATGGGCCTCAAATCGTCTCTCCCATTGGCGATGTACCAATGTGTCATTGCTTGCCCTTGGATCCACGTCATCGACAGCTACGGCTTCCAAGGCTCCCTTTGTATGCTATCTCACCCCAACTTCCAGTCGTGGGTCCTCATGAAAAAAATCCTCGAACAATTCCGAATCCGGCTGACACAAAATCTGCGTGTATCCCCCAAGTGCGTCGTCCAATCGAGTTGCGTATTGCATGTAAGTCGGATCTGGTCGGACGACGTCACCATCAGACATCCCTTTGGTCCTTGGCGGCACGAGTGGGACGAGTTGTTTTGCGATGCGTGTAGCTCGAATTTGAAAGGGTGGCGGAACGCGGCGATTCAAGAGGCATGGATCCAGGTACCGACGGCGTTTGGTTTTAATTATTGGATGGATGTAGCAAAGAGCAACGACAACTCTCCTTCGCGGATGTATTGACTAGATGAGTTTATCTCTTGTGATCTTGGGGATCAGTGTACGATCTTGCAATGTATCTTGCCTTAGGAACTCAGATAGGGGACCAAGCTCCTAAGTCGCCACCCAGTCCAACGCTATTCGAAAGTCCCACCATGCCTACACCAGCTCCCGTCACTCAGGTAACAGTGAATCGCGATGACCCGTGGAAAGATGACGGAAACATCGTCCTCACTGCCGGAGGAAACTACTTTCGCGTTCATCGTAGCGTCTTGAGTGCCCATTCCCAGGTCTTCAAAGACATGTTTGATTGCCCGCATTCCAGTGACGTAGAGAAAGAGTTTGTCGAACTCTGTCCCGTCATACACCTTTACGACGCGGCTAGAGACGTTCAGATCATGCTGAAAGCCATGTACGACAGAAGGTCCGTTGTACGTCCCTACTACACTGACACGTCATTAACGGTCCCCTGCGCGTCGTAGCTATCCCAAGCTATAATATGAGAAAATGCCCATTTCCGTCGTTTCTGCATTCCTGCACTTAGGAGAAAAGTACGCGATCCCAGCGTTTGTCAAGGAAGCAAAAGCAAAGCTGTGCTGTGACATGGAACCCACGTCCATCACCAGCGCAGCCTTTGGGACGCCCCCCCTTCCCTCGGAGCTATCCCCGGGAATTTGTGACAGCGATCCACACAACTTCCAGGTTCTAAACCTTTTGCAGGAAATGGGCCTGAAAACGCCTATCCCGCTTGCAATGTATCAATGCTTCGCTACCTGTCCCTTGGAAAGCATCGCCAATGGTTACCAGTTCATGGGTTCAACGTGTTCATTGTCCCTCGCCAATCTGCGGTCATCTATCCGGATGAAAGATGTGCTCGACAATTATCGGGTACGGCTGGCAAAAATCTTGTGCAGGTCGCCCAACTGCATAGTACCGGATTGCACACTTAATATACATCGGCTATGGTCGGAAGATATCAACGTTGTACCGCCATTCTGTTACTGGCGGTCTCAGTGGGACAATATGTTTTGCAAGAGTTGCGTATCAGGCTTGAAAGCGAAGCGAGACGCAGAAATGGATAGGGCATGGAATCAAATACCTCCAGCCTTTGGTTTCGGTTCTTGGGCAGAAGTTAAGAAGAGCGGTGACTTTCCCTCGTTGAAGATCCGTTTAGGTTAAAAGGTTACTTGCCTGCTTCAGAATATTTGAATGGTCGAGTAGCTGTGTCAACGAAGGGATAGAATTCAGGTCAGAGATCAAGTCGAGTTTGCGTTGGTCTTGTTTTCGCGACATATGACATAGTGCGCGATGCATGGAAAAGATCATGATGGAGCTGAGTACATGAATGCAAAGGAAATTCTCCACCGAGCGTCCCTTTACTCTGCGTCGACGACAGTTGTTTGGAGGCCCTGATGGCAGTGATTAGGAAACGAAATCGCATGGGTAAGGGAAGAGAAGCCTGCCTTGAAAGAGGTGACCTCAACATGGCTAACATACGTATAGAGCTTCTCTTTTGCGTTCTCCTCGTCGTTACGTTTGCCTGGAAGATGCGTAAGGCGAACGGACAGAGACTACACAGTAGACACTCACGCTCCAACTTGACGCGTATCCGGTGCGGAACAGTTTTGATGCCTTGTGCCCACACTGCCTGGTTAAGCTTGGGGTCGATCCGAACGTCCTTGGTGCCCATTGATTTCCTGGCGAACTCGGCCACGCATTTGACGGCCCATGGGGCACGCTTTTTGAATGAGCGACCATGCACGCGCTTGTGCAAGTGGATCGTGTACTCGCGCGTCACGACGTCTTGAAGGGCAGAGCGCTTGCCGGTCTGGACGAAGTGGGATCACGGTCAGTGCTAATGGATCGCTCCACATATCATAGACGAACTTTGTCGCCTTTTTTTGTTCGGGCCTGTGGAACATGTGAGAATGGGAATAAATGAGGCCGAGTTACATACCATGTCTTGAAGATGTCGATGTCGGTTGAGCGGATAATTGGATAGACTGCGATGTCTAGTCCTCACTTTGGTCGTGGTGGCGGTAGTAAAGAATAAGGTTTGTGGCTGGAAAGCTACGATACAGTTTCTCGGCAATTACCGATTCTCACTTCCGCCTTTGAGTGGGTTCCGTTGATGATGTCAAAATCTAGTCCCGACTTCACTGGTTTGTCCCTTGCTGAATATATGGGTTCTTTGATTCTCACTCATCCCTATAGAGAATCATGCACACCGATTGGGTGCACATGCCACGAGTAAGATGACTCTCCTCAACAGGATGTCCTTTAGGGAGTTGGCAGGAAACCTCGTTACCCACTTGGTTGTTGCCCTGTGAGGTTGCACTTTTCATCGAGTCGTCACAGTGCGCCTCGCAGTTCCCGTCTTTGTTTTACTGGTGTCTCTTCTACTTTTGCCACTCAAATTACAGCTCAAGTACGTTTCCATCATTGTTTGTCTCCAGGCTGTCACTGACGACCGACTGCGCTGCCCCATGCTTCACCAGCGCAAACATTAGAACTTGCGGTTAAGCTAACACCACCTGCTCGTGTAAAGACCAAGCATGCACCAATAGA
Organism: Boletus reticuloceps; assembly: GCA_018397855.1. Classification (NCBI taxonomy): domain Eukaryota; kingdom Fungi; phylum Basidiomycota; class Agaricomycetes; order Boletales; family Boletaceae; genus Boletus; species Boletus reticuloceps. The sequence goes on from JAGFBS010000003.1 coordinate 1,077,725, forward strand.
TCTACTCAATACTATATTTCCTTCAGTGAGTCGCCTTCGAGCGCCAACGACTAGCAGCATCTGCGTATTTGCTAATGCAGTCGCCACTCGCGTAGTCGCGCAGCCTTCTAAGTACTTGCTTACCCTCTGCAAAGCACTGCTTCCCATTCGAACACCATCTTGTCGTTCTTTCCGAGTGCGAAGATCATCTCTTGTACTTTGATTTCATGCGATTCACCTTTTGGGGAATGAGAACCACTTGGACGTTCTTGTCAGAACGAATATGATCAATTGTTGTGGCGAATACAATCCGACGAAACATCCGACACTATCGCGAGCTCGTGTCCGTTCCAACACCGCGGCGCTTGGCGCGATGGCGAGCGACGTCTTAAGGTTGAACGAAGTTGTCCGTAGTCGGCTATCAGCTGTCCTGTAATCTGCGAGCTAGAAGACTTTCTCTCTTTGTGACTTGCTCTTTCCTTTCCCCTCCGTCAGACCCAAACCCGTAAAATCGTCGGTTCGCCTGACACAGCCAACCAGGGAATTTGAAAATTTGAACCTAATCCCCGATCAAACGTCTGCTGCTTGTCCTCCATTGCTTTATGGTGGGCGACTCAATGAATGGCAAGACATTCTGGGCGCAGCTGAGACGAGTACCGACGCCCCTGGCACTCCTAGTGGGATTATTACTCGGGTTGCTCATAGGCCGCTCATTGCCCTCCAGCGTACGTTCCCAGCTTGATGTGATGTCTATTCGGCTACCTGACCTTCAACCAGTTTCTCGCTCCGTCTTGGGCATTCAGACCTGTATATGTTTCCGCACGCAAACAACTCACGCTACCAACCATCGAACAACGTCATCGGGTGCTCGAACTTCTCTCCACACTCTCACCTCACCACACATCAGAATGCACGCGCAACTCCCAACCTCTATACGTACAACAAGTTCGAGAGCGCTACGAGTCACTTGTAGGGCTCAGACCTACGTCGCAAGCGTCCTGGTTGTCGTCACTCGACTTTGGTGACTTTGGTGACTTTGGTAGCTTCGGTGACTCCCAACATGTCCATCTTGCCCCAACAAAAGAACACAAGTACTTCTTCGCCATCAACTTGTATAATTCGTTCGAGATCATCCCAGATCTATTCGCCACACTCTTTCGGGTCTCGGCGATACTAGGATACCATAATGTGTATGTCTCCATATATGAAAATGGGTCGTCGGACCAGACCAAGGCGTTGCTTCGCATCTTCGACGCGCTCACCAAGAGCGTTGGGTTGAGGGTGACGATTCGGACGTCGACCAGGACGAGAGGCGCATTCAATCATCGCATCGAATACCTTGCAGAGGTTCGCAACCAAGCGTTCAACCCACTATACGAACTCAGAGACTCGCACAACGAATATTTTGATACCATTGTCTTCATGAACGATATCCTACCCTGTGTGGACGACATGCTCGAACTTATCTGGCAAAGCAGGAGACACAATGCGGGCATCACTTGCGCTGCAGATTACATGTATCATCAAGAACTCGTGCGTTTCTTGATCGTTTCTCTGTCGTGCTGTCTGACTGAGGGTGATGCCTAGAATTCGCCGGTCTTTTATGATAATTGGGTGTCCCGTGATATCAACGGCACAGCATTAGAAAATGCACCCTTCGAGGCCATCTTCCATGATCCACACTCCTCTGAGCGTTTCCAGTTGCACCTCCCCGTACAGGTGCAGGCATGCTGGAATGGTGTTGCAGTGCTGGATCCCGCACCATTCTATACCCCACCATATGTCCGCTTCCGTATGGCGAAAATTGGGGAGAGCGAGTGCTCGGCGTCCGAGTGCAGTCTTATCTGTAATGACTACTGGGAGGCCGGTTACGGTCGAATACTCATGGTGCCCAGAGTGAAGCTGGCATATGACAAGGTACACACAGAGAACTCAAACTTCATGGTTGGGATTACTCATCGAGTTCTGGACGTACAGAAAGTGTTTGACGTTATACATCCTCAAAGACGAAATCTAAGTGCTATACGGGGATACGTCCGCCTCGGGGGTCTCCCTGATAACCCACGTACAGATCCTCAAGATCGTTCGTGGTTCGGGCCCCACGACAGGCTTTTCACTCCGGAGGAAAGCCAGGACATAGAGTTTGTGCCGGGACCGTCGCATGGTGAGGTGCCCACGTGTCCATGCACCGCTCACAGACTGACTTCGCTTCAAGTATGGTGTTGGGGCTGGGATGGGGCAGGTGATATCGATGGTCCCGACGTGGATCCTATATGGGAGTCGATGCCCAACCGCTCGCAGAGGGCGGGGGCGGTGACGGTGAAGCACGAAAGGATGATGGATGGACTATGAGTGATCGTGGTTGGTGGAGGCTTTGCTTAGATCTCTGTCTTTGTCTAGTTGTTCGTATCTATGGCGGCTATGTTCTTGGATACTCATCTCAAATGTCTATGTTGTTTCGGAGGAGCAAAAACGCTGGGCTTTTGGCACAGTTGGTAGCGCGCATGCTTCGCAAGGATGACTGCATGAGGTCGTGGGTTCAACTCCCACAGAGTCCATACATTTTGTCTGTTTTTTGGCTCAGGTGGAGGCAGGATCCTGGAGCGTATGTTATGTACACGCTAATTTTTGCCGATTGGTCCGCTGTTGTCAGCTTTTTTTTTAGTTCCGAAGTTAATGGAAGTGGAGCCATGTCAGACAGAGTTCGACAAATATTTACGCGCTGAGCCTTGATCGTCGCCGAGGCTTGGCCGAGGCCGCGTTTGAGCCGATAGAAGGTCTTTATCTTGACCAACTTCGCAACCAACACACGAGGTGTTTCGCCTTCGCTTCGGTATCGGTACCCGCGTGGCACATGCAACGACGACGTTCACGCTTGGCCAGAGGACTCGCCCGCTGTAGTATTTCCATTCCGTCGCAGCACCGCCTCACCACAATGGACGTTGAACCGATACGTTCACGATGGCACCGACGTACTTTTGGCGTGCCCAATCGAATATGGCTCATCTTATTCGGCTTGGTGTCCCTCGTGGTCATATCCCGCCAAATCATCCCATATCACCGGCAACCACACCAAATCAACACTGCTGGACTGGTACCGATAAACTACTTTCACTCAGCCAGCTATTTCACGGCCAACGCTTCGGAAAAGGATACCTCGAGCAACCCATTCCCTTTCTGCCCCGTGTTTGGGCCTGAGGATGACATTGCGGAAAAGTACAGCGCGACGACGCTCGCTCAGAGCCGCTTACACCTCGGGAGCGGAGGGCGGGTGCATCGGGTGATTCACAGGGCATTGCTGGGGCAGCCGATTACGATGAGCGTACTGGGTGGTTCTGGTGAGTCTTGCACAACATCGCTTTTTATATGTTGTGGTCGTCGAAACTGACTGAATTGCCTTTGTCTGGCTAGTGTCGGCATGTCATGGTGCTGGTGATGACCCATTATCCCCCGAGTGTTATCCCTCCCTCTTTTTCCAGTGGTGGTTGAGCGTGTTTCCACACCCTGCTTCGGAGCTCACCAATGGGGCTATGCGTCGGACGGACTCAGGGTACTTTGGTTTTTGCAGTGCACATCATGTACCTGAGAGCACCGACCTCGTGATAGTCGAGTTTGACGTCGATGATCCAGCGTAAGTGACACGTGGCACTTGCAATCATGCACGCGTTTCTTACCCGTCTTTCCTCAGCGACCAGAAGAACTTGGAGTACTTTGAACTTCTCGTTCGCTCGTTGCTCGATAGACCCGAACAACCCGCTGTCGTCATCCTCGGCCACTTTAGCCCGCAAACCCATGAGCTATATGGTTTTGCTGGACCAGACCATTGGCACAACATCGTTGCGCAATTCTATGACGTTCCCCATATCAGGTATGTTCCTTTGTCGCAGGTTTGGAAAACTCCATAGTTACGTTTTGATAGCGTAAAACCCATCTTATACCCTACGTACATGGCCGACCCCGACCTTATCAAGCCGTACTATGCCGACCTTGTCCTCGCCAATGCAGATGGCCACGTCCTCCTCGCAGACGTTCTCATGTCTTACTTCCAATCTCAAGTTTGCGCTGCATGGGCAACGGCTGGTGGCCATTCCTATGAGACGGCTCCCCTTGTGCTCTCTTCGGGTCACAATGGAGATACCCATCTTTTTGGTGGTGTAGGTGCCCGGAAAGGTGGAGCACCCCCTGATCCGCCCAAGGCCGCCGACGAGAACGCTGTCCCGGAAAAGAAGCCTGCACAAGCCCCCGCTGCTGATACCCAACCTGTCCCTCTCTACCCCGAACTACGCATCCCACCTGGCCGTATCAATACACGACCAGGGGACCCTCTTCCGTTTGAGGAGCCCGAGCCGTACTGCGCCTCTGCCAACGATCTAGTGAACCCCGTACCGCCATCGTTGTTCCACGGCTCAGGATGGCACGTGCGCCATCCTGAGCAGGGTACCTCGCCCTTGTTGACTGCCGAATATTATTGGCATAGTTGGATGCCTCTCAGTATATTGCGTGTGCCGATCAAGGTTGGTGCGGGCGACGTGGGGATATATTACCTGAAGGAACCGATCGAGGAGATTGGAGAAGGAAGCCAGTTGCGGTGTTGGGTGGACGATAACGTGAGAGGGGCTGTGATTATCGAGAATGCGGGGAATATCATCCAGCCTGAGCCTACGTACGTGTCTTTTTCGTTTCTTTTGCTGTGCGTGCTTACATAGTGGTCCTTTGGTAGGCTCGAAATCATTGATCATTTTGTGACGCGGGGAAGTCACTTTGTAGACTGCCAGCTGTTGGGCGAGGAAGGACAGGCGGTTCCTTCGTTCAAGGTCGTCGGATCTTTTCGACGTGACGAGGCGTACGATTTGGAATCTGCACTAGATCTCAAGAGACCCATACATAACTCCCTCGTTTGCTACATGCTTGAATATTAGACATTTCATAGCTTTTATTATTTAATTTTCTTGGACTGGATATATTTGAGGTTAGGGTCTGATGGCGTGGGAATCATGACGTCGAAAATCCTGTGCTGCCCTGCCTCTTAGTGACACGCTGCGGTCCAGGTCACCTCTTCATCTGTTTCACCAACGTTGCTGCTCACATTTTCCTTACTTGCAGTCGTTGAAAGATGTCCTTCAAGAGAACTCCGCCAACCGGTGAGTGCTGCAAAGTGCTGCTCCGTGGTCTGACTATAATCGATCCGTGGTAGACGCACCACCTGCATATCGCTATGTTTCGCGGGTCTACGGGAGGAATCTGCGGCCCGTCGTCATTGCAAGTACGTCGCACCGTCTGTGTTTGCGAGGATATACTCATCGTCCACTATAGTATCCGTTATCACGGCCCTGTGGGCTCTAGCATGGTAAGCATCTGCCATTTGTAGCACCTGATTCAGAACGGAAACAAATGCTCAACATTGTACTTTCACTTCAGGACCGTACGTCATAGACGTAGTTGCACTCATTGTCTCCGTCTTGACCATCTCTAGGTGTCATCTTTCAAGGCACTGAAACTTGCCGACAGTGGTAAGGTTGCGCATTGAACCCACGTGCTCGTGAATGACATATGTTTGTTTCAGATGGCTTGCCAAAGCTTGCCCCGTTGGCGATTGCACAAGGAGTGATATATGCAGTCGCATGTGCATTTCAAACGTTTGGGATTGTGGCTGCGGTACTGGTAAGTTCCAGCACGACTTATCAGGGACGTTGTGTCTTGACTTGGCGGTCTAGCAACGATTTACCCTGGTCAAGATATATGCATTCCTATGTGCAATGAGTACGCTGCTAGTGGCTGGAGTCGGAATCATGAGGGTCGTCACCCACTTTGTATTCAAGGCATGTCGGCCCTCGTCGATAGGTCGTTGTCGCTCACCATCACGGTAGTCTGATTTGCTCACAGAGTGCACAATCCTTGCACAAACTGGATCCATTAACTCGGTCGGTGTCTGAGGCTACTTGTACTCGCTGTGACTGATACCCTCATTGCCAGGTATTTGGGATTTGGGGTTCAAATCCGTCGAGTAGTCTCAACGCAGCTCAGGCTGCGGAATGTAAGTCTCTGATATGTACTTTTCCCTGCCAATAATGTAACACATGCTAGACTGTAACGATGAGTGGAACCACGATTCCTGGGTGGAGATCATAGCCGTTATTTTCGGGATCCGTAAGTAGTGCTTTATTTGACATGCACCATGTTCTCATCATCCTCGGACCAGTCCTTGGATTGTTATTCACTTCCATCGCATTCGCGTATTACCGACAAGTGCTTGACCCCACTAGCCCCGCCAACGCGTCTCGCTTACCATCCGACTCGGCACGCCAGGATGGCTATCCCACTCACTACAATCCACCGTATGATGGGAGTTCTTACACCCCAGTCTACTCACCACCACCTGGCCCTCCTCCCACCGATAGCAAGCCACCAGAATACAAGCGCGGATCATATCTCTCGACTGGGGTGGATAAGGATGCAAAGGCGAGCGATCCGTTTTCTGACTATGATGGCCCGAGCATACCGATGCCGACCCATTGGGTAGAGGACCGGGATGCGTCAAGAGTATGAGCCTGATCAGGGATACCTACTTTTTACTCTATTGCTGGCAATCTGCACGGACGATTCCTCCTTGTAAACTTGTATGCAGCTTCATATTTATTTATTATACGTAGCCTCCTTTGTACGCGCAGAGCATACTACCCCTGCATCTATGGTTAGGTGCCAACGAGGAATGATAGAGTCCCGGACGCTGATGAGGCCTGCAGGAGTTGGACAAGACTTGCAAGGAACTATATATGAATTGATACATGGGCTATAGCAAGAAGTATATGGAGTCGTGTAATGTTCACTAGGTATATTGGATATATGATCACGTCCTGAGATCCTGGTGTGTCGAGCTAAATTTCCTCGTTCTTGTTCTTTGCCGCTTCAGCTGCGCACTCGGACTTGTGCCTCTTCCAATCTGCTTTTTGGCAAGCTGCCCCACAGTAAGAGACTGCCTTGCACCTAAAACGCGCATAAATTGTAGATACAGATAAGCACCAGTGAACGTTGACATCCACATCCGAACTCACCGAGCACACGCTTTACTCGCCCCTCCCCATTGGAACAACCGATCCTCGACAACAGGATCTCTTTTCCCGCGAACCCGGGCCTCCTTGAGCCTCAACAAGGCGCTCGTCTCTGGACACTCCGTATACCCACACCCATACCCACACATCGCCAACAGATCCCACCGACCTGATATGGTCAGAATCATCCACCCATGCCGTTTCCGCGTCGCGCCGGGCACGTTGCGATACTTTTTGAGCAACGGTAGCCACTCGTGCGCGGACTGGTATTTTTCGGGTTTTTTGCTCAGACGGCGGTGGAGAAAGTAAAAGATGATTTCAAAGTCTGAGAGGTGGCTTGCGCGTTCGAATGGTTCGAGACCGTATCGAGAGTAGATTTGGTGCAGGATGTTTACAAAGAGGGGGGTTTCCTGTGCGAGGACGTCACGTCAGGATGAGATGCGACGCTCAGTATCAAACAGGAAGAGGCCAGTACGTCTTGGGCCAAGTGGAAGGATACTCACCGCAAAGTCGTCCCCCTCGAACTCCAACTTGCGGATCAGGCCACGCATGATCCCCAGTAGCGACTCGGGGGTTTGATGCGCCCAGGCTTTTCCGGGGAGTTTCTCCATGGCTGTCTTGCAGAGGCCGTCTTTGAGGGTACTCTCCGCCTTTATTGTTATCATGATGACGATTCAGTAAAGAACGTTTTGGTTGACTTACCCAGTCCTCGACCAGCGCTGGCAAGCCGCCCGCGTGCGAAAACCTGACGAGTACCTTGGGGGTCCAATACACGGGTCGCATCGCGTCCGTCAACGCATCACCAAACGCAAGCCGATACAGTGGCGTCGTGCTCATCATGACGAGCCGCCCCATCGCCTTTGCCTGCCGCGCCTTGTCCTTGTTGTCATTGGCCGGGTTGATCAAGAAAGCGACGAGTACGTCGCCAAGGAAAAAGGAAAGTTGGTACGCGGCAAGGTCGTTGCCCGACTTGTCTTCGAGCTCAAGCGCGCGTTCGCGATCGTCGTCGTCGGCTTCGGGATCAGCCTTGACGGCTTGTTCGGTGGCGGCCGCTTCGAGCCGCCATCGACCGAGATCGATGGGGTCGTCGAAAATAAAGGTCTCTAGGTCCGGGGCGCTGGAGAGACACGCGCTGAGCCTGCCTGGGCTCAGCTGCAAGAAAAGACCACATTCGTGGAGTTTGAGGCCGACGTCGCTCATATCCTTCATGTCGCAGAATTTGAACTCGACGGTTTTGCGATGGGTGAATACCGTGTCGTAATAGACTCGGAGCAGATGACGGACGCGCCGGAAAAGCGCTGGAAGCTGTCGTGTATAAAAGTGTGACGATGCCCCCCTCGGTAACGATGTCATCAGCGAAAAGGAAATGCATATCTTACTTGTCCCCATTCCTCGCGCGACACTGGCCCATGTTTCAATACAATATCGTAGATCTTGTTGATGGACTCTGTCAAGCCCGTCGCGATGGGCGGATCGAGCAGCGGTGCGCTTTTAAGCGTTCCTTTGCTAAGAGAAGCGCTAATAGATTGCATGATCGTCCCTCCGACAGCCAAGCTGAGTCGTGCTCGGACTTGCTCGCGTATGGTCTCCTTGGGACGTGGCCCGGTAGTGTTCTTCTCGCGCCCGTATCGCTCCAACGCTGCTCTGTGTGACCACGTCGCGACCGATGAATCGCGTCAACGATGCCAGTGATTTGAAAGAGGGTATCTTACCGCATTTTTGGAGTTAGACTGAGCGGACTCGGATCCATGACGAGTATGTGGGCTTTGAAGGCACTGAGCAATTCAAGTGAGAGAGAGGAATAGTACAAGGCGTGCGCGCTGTAAAACACGGGTTGCTGGTTGCTGCTGTCAATTTAAACGTCATGGCGGTTCAACGTTCAAGAAGGCTTCCATGGAAGGGCATGGCGACTCGGAATTCAACTCAACTCATCAACTAGATCAGCGAGTCAATTATGTCCCAACAGGAAAACAAGGTTCCCGTGTGCCCTCGCATCATGCGCGTAGTTGTGAGTCTCCGCACGTAATTATGATAGAACGTGACGCGTGAAGAAGTCATGCGCCATGGTTCATTTTTTAACCATGAGGTTGGGCAGAGTCAAGAGCGGTGTGGGCTGCGGTGATACACCAAGACAACGAAACTCAAACAACCATTGCTCGAGGATTCCATCAGACTCCAAACTCTCGTCAACCAGGATCTGATGGCTCGTACACGTTCTGAGCCTGGTCCCTTCGCACTTTCATTTCGACATTCCGATTTTTCTACCGTTCGATTTACGCGGACATCCCAACCCATCCAGGCTGTATCGCAAGAACGAAGAAGCTTCAAACTAGCTAGGACTGCGCAGTGATTTCATGGTGAGGACAATGCCAAACTTTCCCCGTGGCGAATACTAAGGAAGCTAGACGGCTTGTGAGCTTGACAGAAGCATGGGACGGGGACCAGGTCCGTATGAAACTAGATACCTGCGGCTCGGACAAGTCAGGGAATACCGAATCAGATTTGTAAAATATTTCCTGCTTGCTCACGGAATACGAGAAGGTGGAAGGCGTTAGGGCGAGCGTGGACAAAAATATTGGCTATCATGTGCGATTTTCGGATCTTTCGACTTCGATTTTGACCTTTCATATTCATTTTTGGTCTTTGGTTTTCGTTTTTGATCTTTCACATTGTGTTCGATCTGTGTTCGTTTCACTTTCGAGCGTTTCCACATGTTCTTGTCACCCGACCCCCGAGATTCTTTGCCTCAAGAGAAGCTTTAGACGTTGATCCGATGTTGACTGCATGCGCACGGCCCACTCACGGTAATCACCAGGTAATCGGAGCCTGCATTTTTTTTTGCTCCCAACCTCCAACATCACGGCGACTGGCAGTTGCCAGTACTAGCATGAACGCAATACTTGGCACCCGTTGTCGCATCTGCCAGTGCGGTGGGTACCTAGTGGACAATGTAAGTGTTTTTGCGGATACTTGCCATCGCTCACAGATCTTGTACAGCTTCCACCAGCGTGTGTGTGTGGCCATGGTCAACATGACCACAGACCCCAACCCTGCCTGCCTCCACGCCACTGTGAAGATGGCGGTCAAAAGTCATCCTGGGTGTTCTACTTGTGATGTACATCACGGAGGTGATCATTCTCTTCGTTAGCGCCAGCATCTACATCGATTCAAAGTATGCTACTGGTACGTCTCAAACGAGATCGACTGACATACGGTGTCCTTTACGCAGCTCTGCCCTCTAGTGTTGATTACTCGGGTCCTCGACATTACCGTTTGCAGCATCGTTCTCAGCACCTCGTCTTGGAACATTGCGCCCGCAACCATTCAGTGCATTCTCGGCGTTGCGCTGTGCGCCTTGGTGGTAGCCAAGTTCGTGTGGGACTTGCTACAGATGTATCAAGCGAGTTGCAAGTCAATAGATATATTAGTCTCCTCACGAGAGATGGTCTGCTACTATGTTTACCACATTTTACCATGGTAACATACCGGATTGCCTCTCCATGAAGCTGATGCGTAGCCCGCACTGACCATGGATGCATTCTTCAATCCAGTGTAGATGTCTGGACCACAGAGAACAGCAACATCATCCGCCCAGGGAGATACGCAGTAGAGGGCTAACATACCTGGCCACTTATGTCACATGGGCGGTAAATGTGAAATTTTTGTAATGTAGCTGCCTGGCATTCAATATTCAATATTCAGTACCTAATTCTGTTGGAGAAGGTTCACAATCAGGCCTTGGGAAGATATCGGATTGTTCCGATCACTGTTGGTTCACTGGTTCACACGTTGATTGTGATCACAGACCGGCGATGTCAACCCACCACATGCAGTTACAACTTTACGTTCAACAACTTGAAGTTAAAGGTTGTAAACGAAGGTTACACATAGTTTTCGAAGCCAGGCTCTTCAGAAGTAAGTAAGTGGGTCCCATCGTGCCAATCTTAATCATTGGTGTAGCTCCCATCTTGACCATCATATTATTTTTGCACTTGCGTGTGCCACGACATTAATACATAGATTGTTGATTGGGATGCTGAAATCAGACATCGTACCCCACACCATGTGCATTACTGAGGCATTTCTTGTCTCTCGTGGTCTGCCTCCGATTCGTCGTTCTACTGCAACCTCGCCAGCGCTCAACGTTCGGGGTACCGAACATTAACCATGTAGGGCATGACTCCAGCTAGCAAACATGCACGGCCATGTCTCGGAATTGTTTATCCAGTTCACATCGGCTCTCCTCGAATGATGGAAACTGATCATGTGTCTCGGCAAAGGGCATACTAACTTTGATGTGCCCATCTATGGTAAGGTATTGCATCCGTGTTCAACATTGTGTACTAGCATGTGCCTGATGCATCCCGACAGTATTTATTCCGAAAGCCACAAGGCCTCAATGATACATTGCCTTACCGCTGCTCGCTCGTGTTTGCCCCGTTTACATCCACGGATCATGTCTTCGGTGCAGTCAGTCTTGGCGCTGTTACAATTAAACGACTATTTCACCCGTTGGTCATTTACGCTTGTTGTTGATTCAAATCTGATTCTCCTTACAAATTGTAGTCGGGATCGCAACTGCAGTTGTTTATGATTACTGTAGGTTATCTGTTTTTTATTTTCGTTCCACCATGCTGGTGTAACCACCACGTTCTTTAGGCCTCACCATTTCGAACGAGGTAGCATCGTGCTAGCGTTCGGTATTCAGAAAATTTCTTCCAGCTGACGATTTTCCTAGGTAACCTACATTTGGGTTTGTAATCGACGTTCTTCCAAGGTGGCCTCATATGTGATACCTATTACCAGAAGAGACCCTGGACGAGGGTGTCTACGCTGTTCCTTCTCGTGAGTCTCCTGGCGTTCGACTGCTTCGCAATGCATGCTAAACTTTAATCATATTTTAGATTCGTTATGTGGGTTGTTTTTCTGCCCTGTGAGTTCATAGTACCGGCTAGAATGTGTGTCAAGAATTGTCGTCAAATCTGTTCTGAAGCATTACAGCGTTCGGTATGGTCATGATATCAGATTGTAATAGATTAAACTGACAAAATGCACATGAAGACGGCAGTGCGTTTATACCGGGCCCGGTGAAGGTGCGACATTCGTCATCCGAGTTCTTGTCACTCTCACCGCAGACCGCAAACACGTCGAATGACATTAGACGTAAGTGCTCCGCTCCACACTAAGCCTCCAAGCATTCACATTGTGTAATAGCTGTGAGCATTTTCAACGACCATTCCCGAACCGGAACTAAATTCGCATACTTTCGAGGCTACATAATTTATGTTCTAAACGGTTGGGCTCATGCGATATTCTACATGGCTGCCGATAGTGAGTGTTTGTGTTTGCCATCCTCTACACCTCGATGAAACCTGACCATTGAGATCGGAGTGGTGATGATTCTTCGCGTGTATGCGATGTACAATCGGTCAAAGATTATCTTGAGTGTTCTTCTTGTGATCTACCTCACAGAGGTGGTCATTCTCTTCATTGGCGGTGGCTTTTACAGCGATCCAAACTATGATAAAGGTACGCCTTGAACGAAGTCGACTGATCCACGGCGTCCTTTACAGGACTCTTCCCTCTAGCATCGATTTCTCAACATCCCGATATCACAGTTTGCAGCACCGTACTCAGCACACAAACGTGGAACATTGCGGCCGCGACCATCCAGTGCATTCTCGGCACTGTCTTGTGCATCTTGGTGGTGGCCCAGTTTATGAGGGACTCGGTACAGATGTATCAAGCGACGAGGGTATGGCAGCTGAATAGGTACATTAGAATCCTCACTAGAGATGGTCTTTTCTATTTCCTCGCGTACGTCTCCCCATCTTTTTTTTTTCTACCGGCATAGGGAGCTCATTGAACAACACACCATGATCAGCACCCTCTTCTACGCTCTCACCACCGTCCTTTCCAATACCCAGAGCAGCATTCACCAGCGATCGGGTACACTACTGGCCATAGCTATCGCCTATGTTTTACTATACACCCTCACCCCGCGATTCGTCATCAACGTACGGGAGCTGTACACGCTCGACTCGCACGGTCATGTGAATGGTGGCATTGACACGGGGTTCGGCTTGACGAGCGGGGGGGCGCGCGGTGTGGGAGGGTCGACGACAATTGACACTATAGCTTTCGTGGAAGTGGGAGCAACAAGGGTGTTGGAGGATGGGGAAGGGACAGCTATGGTAGAGGAGAGGGCGGAAAGCAGTAATAGCGAGGTATTGGTGATTTAGATGTGGATGAAACGATGACTCCCAGTTCCAACCCAACCAGCACGGGATACTATGAATTTTGCAAAATGGTGACTGGAGTCCACACTTCGGCATTTGCTATATGGAGTATGGACAGCGGGTGGCGTAGGAAAGTCGGGCGCGATTGTCTGGCTTTCCATACATACAATTATAGACACTTTACTTTGGCAGCCATCTTTCCACCAAGTCTTGTCACCCAAGTAATAGTGGACCTTTGACCCATGCAGACATCCCAACCCATCCTGCGCCTGTATTGCTGGGATTGTGGACCAGCTTGTCACGCAGCGATTTCACGGTGAGACTGCACCCGATTTTCACTGTGGCGAATGCTGAGGGACCGGGCGGCTTGTAAGTCGGACAACAGCACGACAGGTCTGTATGAAACTAGATGCCTGCGACTCGGACAAGTCAAACGGAACACTGGATCGTGTTTGTAGAGGTGCTGCCTAATCCAACTCGAAGAAATGCGAGAAGGCGGAAGGCGCTTCGATGTGGTACAATATGCTGATTCTTTAGACAGGCTCGGGGGCAATCACCAATGGATGAGACGCTGTGACATCGCGCAGCATGTGAATTCTTGGTATAGAGATATCCTGGATTCGATGGTGGCTGTTGATATGCGTTGGTTAGTAAAGAGAGACACTGATACCTGCACACGCGGATGAGCAGGATTCTTGGAACCTTGTTATTGGTGTTCAGCTGGGTATGATGCCAGCGAAAACAGGAAATGTGGGCTTAGGTTGAGAATAGGCTTGAATGGACAAGCATCAGCGCATTGTGGTGACCAGCTGTCACTGCTCCGAATCTGAGTCGTACTGGCGAAACGTCTCGGATACTAATGAAGGGGCACGTTGAGAGAATAGAGACCCAGGTCGACGCGGTCGTTGTCGGATCCGCTTTGATACTCCCAGAGTTATGACTACGGTTGACGACTCGGAGGTCGCTCTGCCTGGTATTAATTTCCGTATTCAATTCGTATGTGCAGTGAAAGGTTCAATATCCTAGCTAAGTTCTCCGAGTCGGTGGTCGGTCTTTGTTTATGTTTACGCCGAAACGACGCTACACCGCGGCAGGACATCCAGCAAGGCTGTGGCTCTTGAAGGTCAAACATAATTCTTAGAGCTAGGACTAGGTTCTTCAAAAGTGAGTGATTACCCCTTGATTACCCCATGCCAATTTCAATGATCCGTCGGCGTGGTAAGCGCTCCCATGCCGCGGCACGAAGTTCTGACACCCGGCGTGGCTGCAAGATGTTCAAATCAGAGGACCTTTGTGGTTCTCGAAAGTCACACATTCTCAAAAGCCAACACTACGCTCCTCGGAAGTGAGTACTAGTGGATGGTCACCATACCAATATCGACGGCCATCGGGATAAGCATGCCGCGGCGCAAAGGTACGACCATCACATCCATACGGCCATTGATCGGGTTTTGCACAGTACCGTGTTATTATAATTAACTGCATAACTTCGGCTCAGCAAACCTGCACGGTCATATCAAGCAGGCTTGTTTATAGCTATGTGGCTCGCATTGGCCTCTCGTGACATCACAGAAGGATGTAAACCAATCGTGTCTGTATGGCACCGTACAAGGCATACGATCACGACAGTGCAGTGATAAGGCATTGTATTTGTGTTCACCATCCTGTGCTGGCGTCCTGCTGATACATTCCGCAGTATTTATTTCACATCCTTCAGAGCCTCCTCGCTGACTCGATCGCTACACCACCTCTTCTTTTTTGCTATTCATTGCTGCCGACACCACTTCTCGCCCGCCTTTGCCCTGTTCACACACACGGACCATGTCTTCCGATGTGCAGTCAGCTTTGACATTTCTACAATTGAATGACTATATTTCCCGTTGGTCACTTACACTTTGGTCGATTGAAGTCCGAATTCTCATTGACTTCTCTAGTCGTGATTGCGACTGCAGTTATTTATGATTACTGTACGTCATCCATTTCGGTTTTGTCTCTATGCCGTGTGACCATGTCTTTAGTCCTCACAATTTCGAAGGAGGTACATAGCAGCATGCCAGCGTTCGGTATTCGGTTTTTTTTCTGACAATTTTGTTAGGTAGCTTACATCTGGGTTTGTAATCGCTATCTCTCCAAGGGAGTGCCATATATCTAATAGTATGCTACCTGTTATAGAAAAGACCATGGACGATTGTGTCTACTCTGTTTCTTCTTGTGAGTATCCTGCCATTCGACTGCTTCACAGCGATATTAAACCTCATACGTATATTAGGTTCGTTATGTGGGTTGTCTTTCCGCCCTGTGAGTTAATGCCGCGTAAAGTTCGTGTCAAGTATTGACTGCAATTCTATCCATGAGAATCACAGCGTTCGGTGTGTTCAAGTTATCTGGTTGTAGTAGATTAAATTGACAAGTACACACGAAGGTGGCACTACTTTCATACGAGGTCCAGTAAAGGTGCGACATTCATCATCCGTATCTCGTCAATCACATAACAGCATCCTTCAAACACCCCGAGTGATATTAGATGTAAGTACACAGTTCCGCACTTGGGAACCTCCAAGCATTGACACTGTGATAGCTGTGAGTGTTTCCGGGCGGACATCCTCGGATCCGGGGTGAATTCGCATATTTTTAAGGCTATATAGTCTATGTTCTAAACAATTGGGCTTACGCGACTTTCCGGATGGCGGCTGACGGTGAGCGTTTCCCATCCTCCGCGCCTCAATGAAACCTGACCATGACGATTGGAGTGGTAATGATTCTCCGCGTTTATGCGATGTACAATCAGTCAAAGATCGTCCTGGGTGTTCTGCTTGTGATGTACGTTACGCAAGCGGTCGTTCTTCTCGTCAGCGCCGGCATCTACACCGATTCAGACTTTACTACAGGTACGTGTCTAACAAGTTGACTGATTCGAGGCGTCCTTCGTCAGACTCTGATCTCCAGAGTCAGTTGTCCAACTTCCCGACCTTATGGTTTGCAGCATTCTGCTCAGCACACAAGCGTGGATTATTGCAGTTACGATTATCCAGTGCATTTTCGGCGCTGTCTTGTGCATCTTCGTGGTGGCCAAGTTCGTGAGGGACTCGCTACAGATTTATCGAACGTCGAGGAGATGGCAGATGAATAGATACATTAGTCTCATCACTAGAGACAGTGTTTTCTATTTCCTCGTGTACGTCCCCCCGTCTATCGGCATAGCGAACTCATTGAACAACACGCCATGATCAGCACCCTTGCCGTTAGTCTCATTAACGTGCTTTTCAATTTCCAGAGCAGCATCACCCAGGGATCGGGTTTACTACTTTCCGAAATTTTTGTCACTGTTTTGCTGTACACACTCACCCCACGGTTCGTCATTAACGTGCGGGAACTGTACGTGCTCGACACCCAATGTCATTTTGGTGGTGACATCGACACTGGGTTTGGCTTGACGAGTAGAGGGAGGCGCGGTGTGGGAGTCTCGACGACAATCGGGACGATGGCTTTCGCAGAAGCGGGTGCAACTGGAGGTTTGGAGGATAGTGAGGAGATGGCTATTGTGGAGGACAGGGCAGAAGGCAGTCTGCAAATTGGTGGTTCAGACGTGGAAGAAGTACCTGTTTGTCGGTAGCAACCTCGTCTTTACTTTCCAGCTTCTGATTTTCAAGTCCAAGTAGTACTCTGAATGTTTTTGTACATCTAATTGTATGACAGGGTCGGTCATCCATTGTATTCACTGTTTCTATGGCGGTTCTGGCTACTGGAGTGTCCTGGATCTCCCGATTTTTTTTTGCGTACCAATGGTGGCATACATGATAGAATGGTCCTCCTAGTTCTTCTAACCGACACATCAGTTGCGTTCAAGCTTGGGAGGGAAGTTCCTCCGCAGGTTTCGCACCTAAAGGACCGTGAGAGAAAGCACATGCAGAACACTCGATAGCCATACTTTGCTTCACAAAAATGAATGAATTTCTTGTCCAGGCTGTGGCTATGTGGTCCTTTGCGCTTTGTAGCGCCGGACGGGATTGGCTTGATGCATTTCAAGCGTTTCGCAACTGTTGTGCCATGTCATCATCAGGCGAATACGGGAATGCATACAAGCACTACAACTGACCTTGAGAATACTGCAGGAGGAACAAGCGACAGAACAAGCGATCGAGACCAGATCGCATACCTTGGTATACTGGAACGTTTCATTTCTGCCTCGAGTGACGCAGTTTCTATTTCGCATACTGAATAGAACAGAAGCGGGCATCGCATTGATCCAGGACATGATCGGTGTCACTGCAAACTCGTCGGAATTACTGATAATACTAAAGACTCAAAAGGTTACCTTGGAATTCGGCACGTTCCAGGACAGGAATACAGACTCCCATCGACCAGTTGCACGTCGGACAAACCACACGGCTACAATGAGTATATCGTTTCAGAATTGATGTTCAATGATCAGCAAACGCTCACCTTCCCGCAAGCGTGGACGGGAGCAGCACAAAGGTGCTCTTCATCGATATGGTCAATCACCTTGTCCTCGTCAAAGCCAGATCGACAACTTAGACTGAGGGACACGTCTACAAAAGCACATGAGCCACTGGGCATTAAGCCAAAGCAGCAAGGACATACATGTGTTTCCCTGCGTGACCAGCGCTATCGCAACGTATTCAACGCCGGACGTACGACATCACGATCAAAACGTGACGTACCTCATCGTACATGCCCGATGCTCCTCCGGTTCAACCTCGGTCATATAACCTATTGACACGTAGCAACAGGTAACTGTCAAGGTGTACAAGTGTACAGTTTGCTCTGACGTTGTGACGATGTACAAGCCTGAACGGAGGGTCGGTTGGGTGCGCACATGTATCTCGGGAGCTGCGCCGCGCTATCAAAGCAGGGCGTCAATACAAGAGAGGATGGATGCTTACAGGGAGATGACATACATTGTCTCGTCGATGGCGCTTTGCAATAAACATCGAACGATTTCCTCTTTGCTTCTGTAGACGCCGACAGGTTTGATAACATAATGGTCGAGGGCCTTGAAGTTGACTTTGGTCATGGTTGCGAATGCACCCGGGCTAACACTGTTTATAAAGGCCGCAAGGGAATTCTGAGATATAATGATCTTATCGACTGATACCAGATCAATAGTGGGAACAAGCGAGGCGAACTGACTTGGGGTACTCACCGAGACCACACTACCCTGCTCCGAGATGAGGTCGAGGATGCGGTACATGCCTTTGATAGGCCAAGTCCAACTCATCACGTTGGAGAGGCGGAGCGTCGATATCCATCTGTGGGTGCATGATCGGACTCGAGATTCGGGTTGGGTTGGGTTGAATGAACACACTTGATCATCCAGCGAGTTTTCTTCGTCGGCAGGTAAAGACTTTCGTCGCCATCAGATTCAACAGCAGTAGCACCGCGTGCGTCGGCTGATATCGACGGGGGAGAGGGCGTCAGGTCAGACCCAGAGTCAGAAACCGTGTCCGAGTCTGAAGGGGAGTCATCCTGAACTTGAGAGTGCACATGATAAGAAGTTCGGCAACGGGAGTCGACTTCGTCCCTATCCAAAGGCTCTGGAAGCGCCATTGGTTTCAGTTGTTGACAATGCAGTAGAGTGCATGACACGCACCATCCGCTTTTCGCTTGCACTTGTCGACGGTGCTGGGGACGTAGACTTGGCTAGAGTCGGAGTCGTCGTTGAAAAGGTTGGGAGGTCGATATGGTGGATCCATCGTAAACCACTGGATGGTCCTAAGAAAGAGCTGCTCACTTCTCCGCGGAGCATTTCGAAGAGTGGCGGGAAACGGCGACGCGGCGTGGAACCTGGGTCGATTGACTGTCAGTCAAGAAATGAACAATGAGGTGCTCTCTGCCAAACACCTGGGGTAAAGGTGTACTTGACAAAGACCGGCGAGGTGCTAGGGAAGGCAGACTCACAATGAGACTCTGTGCTTCCAGATGTGGTGGGTTAGGAAAGAGGCGAGTCGGCGGTCAAAGGAAGTTGCGGCGACATTGCATTTGCAGCCACGTGTCTTGAAACTTCAAGCTTCAAGTCCAACCTAGAGGAAGACTTCTGTCGCGCGCGTCCTGTGCTGTATGATGATGCACGATGATACACTCACACAGCCTGTTGATCAATCAAGGGTGGTCCATCTCATCTCTCTTTGTTCTCATGTTTCAGCCACTGATAGTCACGGTTAAGACACCGCGCGGAAGATTATCACTGCTTCTGAAGCCGAGCCTCATGCTCAGTGTTGGTACACGTTTCAAGTTGCTTTCAGTGACTAGAAATCAAGACATTCTTACAAAGGTAGGGTGATAAAAGTTATAATCGTATGATTCCGTGTTGCCTGCGTCCTTTCTGTTGTAATGATGTCGTAGCGTGATGGTATGGTTTGGTATGGATACCGGACTTCCCTGTCACGGACACAACCCCACCTCACTCCCAATCATCGTTGGTTCAACCGTAAAAAAACTCGACACTCTTTCCACGACTCATGTTGAAGTTGCACCAGAGTCGTTAGTTGTTGGTCGGCGCTGGGGAAGGGAAATGGCGATCCTTGGGAGGAGGACTGCGGGAGCCGACGCACGGCGGCACAATACCATGTCCGTTTGCATTTGCGGGGTGACGTCAGCACCACCCTTGGACGGCACCATGGCCTGACGTTGGCACTATGGATGAGATCAGTGCCACTGCTTCTCTGTACCCAAATCGACATGGATGGCCCATCCGCGAGGCAATGAAGGCATCAGTGAGGCTGAGGCAGCTGTTGCGTCGTTCACGAGAGGTGTGTCTTCTCATCTATCACCTTTCCTTCTCATTACTATTTGCTTTCCAGAACACGCGATCACTCAATCACCCTGCATTCTGTTACAGGTCGGCGAGAAGCTAGGCTTGCGTAGGTCCTGGAGAGTGACCTTGGCGCCACGCCCATCTTGACAGACATCGCAGTAATCGATAATCGCACAAACGCCAACGCGTTCAAGTTGAGCCTGGAATTTTTGCTACTCAGGCTCGTGCCCGACGACGACGACGCTGGTGGCCTTTGGTTTGGAAGTGGCACCAGAAATGACCGTCTCAGCGAGGGTGGGACGAGAGCGCAGTGGGCGAACGCTCGAGGTTGGCGTCGACATGGAGGATGTGTGAACCCTTTTCACGAGTCTTCGTCGACGAGGACGGGGGGTGGGGTCCATTACGCCGTCCTCGCGGTAAGAGGGCGGTGCCGACATGGGGCCAGAGAGGAAACGAGGTCTTGATCAGGTTGATCGCGGTCTGATAACGTCCTCCTGGGGCTTAGGATGAATCGAAGTCCGATCTCACTTGACAACATGCTCCGCGGTTTCGTTCAACGTCGTTCAGCACCCATCCGACCTGAATTAACCCATCATGGGGTGATCGTAAGTACGAGTCGAATGTACTTGAGAGTTGTTCATAAAATCGGACGTACAGGGCTCTGCAATTGGTTCATGGGATTGAATCGCAGCGTCTAGGTGCCACAACATTGACCACCGTGACACACGAGAATTGGCCTGAGCCTCACCTCAAGTCTACAGCAAGTGATTGTTTCGGCTCTAAGCGACTACTGATCGAAGATAAGAAGGGATTACTTTACACAACAATGCATGCTTCTTCTGCGCCCGCAGTTGATTGATTACATATCCGTGGGCTCGTGTTTCACCAGGTACGTTTCTGCTACAAAGGGGATGAAAGGTATCACGTCCAGCAGGCGCGTGTACCTGTCCCATATCATAATCTTCCCAAACTGTTCACCGCGTGTGATGGCAAAGGCGATTTCCAGTTGATCCATGTTGAACGGCAATGCATGAAGTGGGTACTACTTGGAAGGGACATGGAACTGCAACAACCATGAAATCAACGACACGGTACTGGTGCGGCGTTGATCATGACGAATTCATTAATTTCAAGTGTGGTCCGTCTCCTCCGCTCGTCATTGCAATCAAGTGTTGCAGTCAATAGTCAAGACACCGAGGGACAGATGTATCGCTACTTTTACTCCGAACCTCGCGCTCAGTGTTGGATCCGAGGAGGAAGTACATGCTCGCTCTCGGCGACTAGAGATCATGAGATCTTTTGGATACCGGACGATAAATAACCTACCCTGTATCTCGCTGGGGCCAGTTTTACACAACCCCACCCCACTCTCGATCGTTGGTCACCACAAAGCTTGCCATTGTCTCCACGATTCATGTCTTCCGACATACAGTCTACCTTGCAGTTTATCGTTCTGAACAATTATCTAGCCCGTACGGTTGCTCATGACACCACTAATAGTAAATCTAATACACTAGTGCAGTCGCTGGCGCCACTGCCGTCGTGTATGATTATAGTGAGTGAATTGTACAAGCATTACCTATCATTACCGCTGAAACGTAAGAAATGTAGTCCTCACCTTCTCAAGAGAGGTATCCCATCCTTTCTTTACCTCCATTTCATGCCTAATAATGTACAAAGGTAGAGTACGTTTGGGTATGGAGTTGTCGATTATCACCGCATACTTGAACATCTCGATTCAATAATCTCATAGTGCCGACCTTGGACCTGGGTGTCTACAATGTTTGTTGTCGTACGTACTATTCTTCTAGTTTCATGCAGTTTGCCCCATATTTCCTGAGCTGACTATTACAATAGGTTCGATACATCGGTCTTTATTGGATTTTGTAGGTGTTTAATTTGAGTGGATTTTGAGCATGGTTAACCCAGGTCCAATCTCAGGACTGCTGCACTCTGTATGTTCAGAGGCCCAACTTGAAGTAATGTTTATCTGCTTATCCAGTACATTCACAGTCGGTAGTTCGTTTGTGCCTGGTCCTCTAGAAGTCGGTTTGTTTTCTCATTGTACACCTCCCATATCACTAACGGACCAACCCCGACAGATGTATGTATCTCAATTCTGTGAACATTGTGTTTTTAATGGTCAAATAGATGTAAGCATTTCAATTTACTTGCGTATACAATGTCAAAATGAGACATGGACATTCCAAAGGTAAAGTCATGTATCTATCATATAGGTGGGCATTTGTAGTGTCCCTGTCTACTGCCGATTGTGAGTTACATTGCAGCTTGGTCACTTCTTCCTCAAGCATACTGATCTGGGTTATAGTGCTGATGATTCTGCGTGTCTATGCAATGTGGAATCGATCCAGGACTATTCTTTGTGTCCTTCTATTACTTTACATCATACAGACCCTCATTACTGTCGTTTTTGAGGGAATTCATAACCCTAATAATGCCCACCTCTCAGGTATGTACCAAATTGGATCCATCAATACAATGGCCAGCCTCACGTGAACTCCACTCTTTCTCAGTGACAACCATCCAAACTTTTGATTCTTCGTGGTGCGATGCTTGGCGCGACAGCTTGCTTTCTACAGCCCATTATATAGCCCTGCGATTGGTTCTCGGTGCTCTACTGGCAATTCTCGCTGTCTTCCAAACCCTGAAGCAATCATTTGAGATGTACAAAGCAACGAAGCAATGGCAGCCCAACCGCTACATGCAAAAACTGGTGAAAGATGGAATTTTCTACTTTATTGTGTATGTCCCCATTTCCTCATGTCCATTCTGCCTCTCGCCATTTGCTCTTGTTCCTGGGAATTACCCACACAAATACTAATGACGAAAATGCCTCACATCAACTGATAGGAACGTGCTTTACCAAACCAATGACCTCCTCAATGCAACCGGGTTTCCAGCATTCACTACTTACGTTTTCCTGGAGGCATTTATTTCCATAGCCTTTTACACCCTCATCCCTCGGTTCGTCATCAGCATACGAGAGCTGTATGACCGTGACATCCATCGTTGCCTTCATATCGACACGGGGTTCAGCGTGGTGTCACGGTCGAATGCCGGTCAGGATACCACCATGTCTGCGATAATGTTCATGGATGGAAACCAGGGTGCTGAGGTGGAGGGTAGCACGGATAACTCGGGCGATCTTGGAATGGATAGAGTGCACGGGTCAAGATTGCACGAAGACTCTCCATCGGAGCCAGGGAGTAGTAGGGTCTAGGGGTGAAAAGATCGGATATGGAAGCGGGAGGTGGCTTTGCAACTCCTTTGCTTTGGGTTCAATGTACTATTATTTGTACAAACTACATACTTTTTCGAGAAAAACAGGATCCGTGAATGTCAGACGCTACGGTTCAGATTGAATGCATGGAATATGAGAGTGAAAGAACAATGGTGGTAGTATGAAGTAGTGAGTAGTAGGAATGGTATGGGCAAAAGCCCGCAGGGCTTTCTGGCCCGAGGCACTGTCTTGGCTCTCGAGAGCGAGCTGCGAGGGTGGGTTGGGAAACGAGCAGGTCGCGTTATGAGGCTAAGACTGAATGACGTGCAACGGACGATGAGATATCTTACGGATGGCTTGTCGTTCGGTGGACCTGAAGCGGGAGAGGTGGGCGGGTGCGAAAAACGACAATATGCAGGAGGTCAGACGCTCCTCCGCTGAATGCTGCGGATGCTGCAGCGAGGTGGCGAGAAGCAAAGAGCTGCGCCACCTCGCTTATTCATGCATGGACTAAATTCTAGGAAGAGCACACGTGATCTGCCTAGAATGACATCCGTGAATGTCAGACACTACGGTTCAGATTGAATGCATGGAATATGAGAGTGAAAGAACAATGGTGGTAGTATGAAGTAGTGAGTAGTAGGAATGGTATGGGCAAAAGCCCGCAGGGCTTTCTGGCCCGAGGCACTGTCTTGGCTCTCGAGAGCGAGCTGCGATCCCGAATTGAAGGAGCCTGTGACGCGTGCAGCGAAGCTCTTCCCGTGATGAAGGAGGAGGCTTACCTCAACGGACAGGTGGCATGGCAGAGCGAGTAAGCTGTTCCACTGTGTCTGTCCGCTCGTGTAGATATGGGGCTAGGATTAGCGCGTGATGTCTTAAATACAGTGTGAACGATTCGCCTGACCAGCGGCCCATTGTTTTGACGACGTCAAAGGGTCTTCCTCGTAGGAGGTAGTGCAGGGTTCCTCCTATGCGTAGGCTATGACCCTTGAGGTCTGGTAAGTCGAATTGGGATGTTATGTCTTTGATTCGATTCATGACTTCTGTTTTTGTGAGGGGGCATAGACCCTTGGGGTGTCTCCATGTGAAAAGGTGGTCATTGGGGCCCGGTGCGTTGATGCGCAAGTGATTGTCCAACCACGCGACCGGGTTGGTTAGGTGCGCGATGGGAGCACATTGTGTATCTTCTCCTGTCGAAGAACATTTTGTTCTTGGTAGGTGAAGGGCCACGACATCTAGACCGTTGTGGTCTTTCATTCTCGACACGTGAGATCGGGTAATGTGGGAACTGAGAGAGAATTTTTTGAGAGACGGAACAGTGAATTCTCCGAGTCGAGAAACTGAGTAGAAAGTGATGACAATGCACGCGAAGATTGCTGCATCTCGTGGGGATTGAAGGTCTAGGTAAGTTAAGAAAGACAGGAGTGTGTTACACTCGAAAGGAATACGTTTCAGGCGCTTGGAAGAAGCGGGGGCTAATCTCGTGGCGCCTTCTAAGATGGAATGGAGTTCATCTTGATTGATTGCCCAAGGTTGACCATGTAAGATATGCCAGGCACGTATGCCGGCGACGAAATTGGACATTGTAGAACCCAAGTATGCGCCCGCGCAGCTTGCGAGAAAGGTGGAAAGGAGGGGTTGAGTGACCGGGCATCTCACAGCCTCTGCGATGTGATGTAGGTCGCAGTAAACGTGGAAAACGAGGAGTCCCGCTCCATACGTTTCTTTGGTCTTTTCGGTCCACGATGCCGCAATGACGTTGAGTATGCGCTCGAGTTGTTGTTCCGAAACGATGGGTAGGGCACGGCCTAAGTTCCTTTCGTGCGTTGATTGTGGCATGGGTAACCACAGGCGGAGTCGTTCTTTGGCACGGCAATGAGGGCGTAGGGGAGATGGTGCCGGGGATAGGGATGGATGGTAGGGACGAGGAGGATCTAAGCCCACCACTGGGAGGGAGGGATGAACGCTGGGGGAAGCCATAGCGGGTGAGATTGGGGAGTCAAAGCGCGGGCCAGTGATGTACTTAGAGGTAGAGGGACTCGAAGATGAGTTCTTCCTCTTCTTTCCCGGATTGCCTTGCTCGCTCAACTGCGTTGTTAAAGCGCTGGAGGTGATCGGATTCGCTATGCCTCGGAGGGAGGATTGGCTGTTGGAGGGGAGGGGTCCCCATTGGAGGTTGAAGGCTCAACATCGACAATGAAGGGAACAAGCTGGGAAGGGATGGGAACGCGCGGAAGGAGGAGGGAAGGGGGGCCATAGATTCCTCTCGAAGGGGCGTCAGCTGGGTTGTGTGCGCTTGGGACGTATTTGGTGCGGACTTCACGGACATGATTTGCTTCAAGGAGGAAGTTGTGGATGCGTCGAAAGACGTGATTGACTTCGATGTTCCGATGCCTCCCGTTCCACCATCCTTCGACCACTCCGGAGTTGTCTCCATGGACGGTGATGTGGCTGTGCATTGCAGGGAGAAGGTCGAGGGTGTATACCAAGAGTTCAAAACCGACTGCCTCGGCCCATCCAATGTCTCGTTGGGAGCCCCGAATGTGTCGCCACTCTGGGTGCAGGGTCCAGGCTCGCCACCATTGGCCGATAACAATGCCGATACCCACGCCAGAGCTGGCATCGGAGAAAGCTAGCACGTCAATGAAGTTGGAGGGAGGTTTTATAGCACGAGCTACTTCATTTCGTTGGAGGCGTTCATGCCACCAGGTGAGCTCCGCTGTGATTCCGTTGATGGGGCGGTGTGGCATGAATGGTTTGTCATGGCATACCTTTAACATGCGTTCTAGGGCTGTTAGATACGCGCGACCACGAGGTAATGCTGCGCACGTGTGCAACAGTTTGCCATACAGTGACTGTACGTCTTTTAGGAGGTGGGATGTGCATTGTGACCATTCATCTATCGTCATTAGATATTTCCCGACTTTCGAAGGTGCGAGTGTTACCCTACGAGCTAATAGATTCCATTCAAAGCCAATGTAAATGGTGGAGGTGGCGAACGGTTGGTCTTTGGATTTCTCCCATGGAATCCCAAGCTCCCCTGAAAGGGAGTCAACGTCATCTAGTGTGTACGTGAATTTAGCATCGTGCTGGGAATGGGGTGATTGGCAAGCGAGGTCCGTGATGGGAAAAAGGCAGTTTTCGTTGAATTCATCAACCTTACTGTCGGGTGTAGAGAGGCCCACAAACCATAGGCGACTGCCCGACTGTTTGATGTTACCTGCATCCACTATGTGTTGTGCCCATTTTACACGTGAAGAGTTGTACTCCTTGAGGTGCTCTGTTTTTATGCGTAGAAAGATGTGATTGTCTACCCATTTATCCATGGGACCGATGCCATGGGATCTGAAGATTTCAGCTCCCGCATCTGCGAGGTGGCCATACATTCCTGCTATTGGTGCGGCTCCGAAGGCTGCGCATGTGTCAACATATAGTTCATCGTGCGCTGCACGGACTACTGCTGCTGGCCACTGGGACGGATGAAGTGGGATGGTGTGATATGCTTCGGCAACGTCTCGTGTTGCTGCTTCCGATCCAGGGGGGAGACGGGAAATTAAAAGGTAGACAATGGAAAAGGTTCCCCATGTAGCTGGGAAATTAGTGGCATTAATGTGCGAGTTAATGGATGGATTGGGAAAACGTGTAGACGGTGTCGTTCGTTCAGGATTTGGATTGCTAGATGGCTAGGGGAATCTATGGGCAATTAATCCTCCAGGCCCAATCTGGCTATAAGCTGGTGATAGGACAACACTAACTACCAGATCAAACAGAAGAAAAGAAATAGAAACTGATCTGCTGAGTGAGTAAGAAAACTTAGCCAATTGGCTCCCCGGTCGTTCTTCCTTTCCTGATTATTTGTCTAAGGAAAAGGGTTGGTTTCTTCCTAGCTGAGTGTAGGTAATGGTGAGTAGCTAATGAACTACTAAGATACTAGTAATAACTAGGTAAATGTAGCTAGATGTGCTAGCTGTAGAAAGTGTAGGAAACTTGTAAGCTTTGTTGAGCTTCAAGTATGGTGGCTGTGTTAGGGGCTAAGTGCCGAAATGGGAGCTTGTCTTATGGTGTAATTTTACACAGACAAAGCACAGAAAGAATTCCGTTATTGGAATAGATATAGACAAAATGGTGATATAATGCCTAATATAATGTTAGCTATGTTTCCTGAGAAACTAAGGTGGCTATGCTGGTGGCTATGATGTGGGAAAATACTAGATATGTCACTCAGTTCACACACAATATTGGTTATTTATAAACCTGCTATATTGGGCAACTGGAGTGAATACAAGTCAGCAAGGTTTGCAAGGTGATTTCTAAGGCGAATATTCCCAAGTATTCCTAGGCTAGATTTACTTAGGTTACAATTGGCAAGTGATATGCCCACTTAGGGATATGCTTAGATAATCTGTTTGTATAGGTTGCCTTCTGTGGGCACTTGTTTTCTGCTTAGTACAAGCTACCTAATACAACTGACTAGCTAGTAGTAGTAGTGCTACTTAGTCTAGTCTAATGAGCTTCTAGAGTTCTCTGCTCTAGATTTATTGGCTCAAGATTTATTGCTCTTGAGTTATTAGCTCTCCTTTTTGCTGGCAGAATCCACTCCTTATATACTGTTCTTACATGAGGCTGTGCTCCCATATGTAGCTACTTTTGGGCTATGCACACAGCCAATCCACTCATTGAGGCTCTTATGCTATTGGCTGGCTGCTACAATGATTGGTAAGGATTGGCTTGGCGCTTACTCATCTGTTCCTTGAGGCTGTGCACAAAACACAGAACTCTGCACAGCTTTAAGGCTGTGTGTTTCCATGGAAACACCCAAACCTTATAATTCCTTACATAGAGTCACACAGGTTCAATGCTATGCAGCAGTGATCATGTGGCTCAAGGGCTGTGCAGACAAAGCAATGCAATACAGGATAATGTAGTCTACATAGGGGCTTTCCTATATATGGGAAGCTAATAGAAGTGTACATAATGTTAGTGTAGTATACACTAGCGTAAGGGACTTCACAATGGTTTATGAATATCTCCTTGAGGATTGGGGGTAAGAAAATGAAACTTGGTGAGAAGGTAGCCTACATAGTGGTCTACCTGTACATGAGATAACAGAATATTCCAGCCATAGATTATGCTGGAAATCTAAGAGTTCGTGTCCTGACTCAGCACGATACTAATTTCGTGCAGGTCAACGGGGAAAGGGGGAAGGAGAAGTTCTGGACAATTCTAAATTTTCCAGGACGGCCTGGTTTCGGGATTATGGAGATGGGGGAAGATTGGAAAGGACCGAGTAGCAATAAGAGTAGAGAGTCCGAGAAGGGACCAATATATCTACCTTTGATGAGTTCATGGTCTATCATCTTTTTAAACTCGCCTGCAAACATTAACACAGAATCTTTATTGGGGGGGGATTGGGTATGTGATATGGTAGGGAAATCTACAAGAAAGCCATTACGGAGACCAGTAGGGATGTCGACGAAACGAAGAAAAAGATTAGCAGTTCGGAGGGCACGATCCCAGGCTTCAGCCTTGTATGGTGTTGAGGGGGAGAGGGTTCTCCGCACGAGGACAACGCTGGGCTCCGTGGGATCTGGAACCACAGCCGGAGCAGATGTGGAGTGCATGGTGAGTTTCGGTGCAACCAGTGGCTCTTTGCCATTTCGAGCAGAGTTGTTTGCCTGCTTTTGAGTGGAGGCTGACGCCAACACGTTCAGCAAATGTGTCATTCTTGTTATCCCAGGTGCGCGTGGCTGAGCATCTCGAAACATCATGTTTGTGTCTTCCCAGGCAGACGGCACAGATGGATAGGATGAGGGAGACGAGATTGTTAGGCTGTTGTTGTTGCTGTTGCATCTGGGGACGAAAGGAACGCATTTTCTTCGAGGTGTAGGAAGCCTGTGATGCTCCGCAGGGGGGGGAAATGGGACGTTTTTGACCGCTGGGGGTACGGGAGTGCGATGGCCCTGCCACAGATTCATTCCCTTTGGCAAATCTATCTAAGGCTGATTCTGTGGTTGGAGGGTAAGCACATGTAGGATGTGATACGAGGGGAGTTGAGCATATGGAGGGTTCCAGTGGACGCATGGGCAATGCACATATGGAATGATACCAGAGGACGTGGCTTTAAGAATCGCGTTTGGGATGACCCAGTGGACGCGGGAGCAATGCACGTGTGGAGTGATACCAGTGGACGTGGCTTTAATATTACATTCAGGAGAAATCCCCATGAATGCGGAACAAAGTAGGAGGGACGACGATGACGTGGTGCATCGCATCTGAGAAAAGGGAGAGAGAACACTTACGAATGAGTTTGTATTGTTCATTGTTGAGTTTTAGCACTATTCGGTTGTGGGTGACGCTGAGTACATCTTGGTTGATCAACGAGAGGTTGAAAGCTTGGGGGCCACCTATGGTGGCGTGCCAAAAACGATGTTGGTTACCTTGGTAGTGCATGAGAGCTCGTTGTTGGGTTTCAGTACGGGAGTAGCGCCACTCATGGTTTTCTATGTTGGACCAGAAGTGGACATGCATGTCGACGTGGTTTTGTTGCCATCCATTGTTGACCATAGCATTCACCAGCTGCAGCGTGGCTTGACCGAACTGTTCGAAAGTCAAGTTCTCGTCTTGTACAACGTCTGACTTGTCATGAGCAAATACGGATGTAACAGAGTCCGAAGGCAAGACTGACTAGTCCGGAGGTCCGGAGCGGAGTGGAGCTAGCGAAGACCGGAGTAGACCAGAGCTCAGTCGATGCCAAAGAGGACAGAAACGACTTAGTATTTACCTAGCGAAGACCGGAGTAGACCGGAGCTACGACTATGAGTACAGGGGTGAATACTAGATGTAAGAGACTTACCTCAGTCGATGCCAAAGAGGACAGAAACGACTGAGGTGCTATAGTATGAAGTGGAGGGTTTATATAGTGTATGGTAAAGGGACACTCGTACCTCAATTAGTAGGGTAAGCGTAAGGATCGCGCCACACAATATAGTGATACATACGCGCTCCGGAGTCTCAAAGATGTGAACTCCGGAGATGGGACAAGTCTGTTATGAGTCCCCATGTCCGGAGGAGTCTCCGGACTTCGGACCTGGTGATATTTTGTCAGGATGGAACGAAAGAGTGGGATCCGTCTGATCCCGGTACTATGGACAAGGAATTGTCATCTGCTGCGTACGAAATGGATTTCTCGGCTTCGTCTAAGCCCACATTGGTGAAGTACCATAGCTCGCAAAATTGGTGACTTTTGAGCTTGCGAGTGGCGACGAGGGAAGGTAGGACAAGGGGACGCGATGCAATGGGTCTGTCCGGAATGGGGGCAAACTTCGTTTTGTTCTTCTTACGCTCGTCCCGGAGGAAACATATTACTTATTTACACTTATACACTTATCAGGTACTTAGCATGCATCAACATCCATAAAGTGGCAATAAAGTGCTCATAAGTGACTAACATGGCCCAGCCACAGAATGCCGTGACAAGTAGAGCAACAAGTAATGCATTTAAGTAAATATGCCCATTACTAAGGTCGAGTGGACATATAGTGCATTCGAAACGGAGGTCTTGGAGAGTGACTATGGTTGTTAGAGCACTGCACAGGTAAGCCCGTACCCGTACCCGTGTAGTACCAATACACATGTACCTCATGGGTACTGTAATGCACGGTACTTATCATGGGTAAGCGGGTACTTACCATGACGGGTATTTACCCCTGGGTCATGTATACCACCTGCAAACCGCACAAACGACAACACAAACGGGTAGGACAAGGCTAGAGAGCATAACTCACCTGAGGAGGCTCAGATCGAGCCAATCAAGCTGGGGAGTGAAGCAGTCATGTAGAATGAGTCCCACAGAGATCCAGGATGGCCTGAGAGTGATGGGAATAAGTGCGACATCGAAACGAATGCACAAAGTTGACATACTGGGCCAGGAGACCAGGTGGAGGTGCAAGACGCGAATGGAGACATCGGGCGCGAACCAGAGCGCGGAAGCCATGCAGACGGCATCCATATGTATGGAAAACGATGTGGAAAAGGGACCGCAACGAGCGCAGCACACCGTAACTCGAAACGAGTCGAAACGAACTCGCTAGCTGAAACAGGGCAAGTCAGCACGGAAAGTGGAAGCGCTCGAATATGGGCGTACCTGAGGCGTCCAAACCACTTCCCAATCATCCCAGACGACATACAGAGCCCGCCAACCCACCGCATCGCTTAGGATGACTAAAATCGCCGATATACTGGACTAGGAGACCAGGTTCAGGTGGAGGACACAAATGGAGGTGTTGAGCGCGAACCGGAGCGCGGAAGCGATGTGGATGGCATCCATATGCATGGGGAACAATGCAGAAAAGGGGCCGCAACAAGCGCAGCACAGCGCGACTTGAAACGAGTCAAATCGAACTCGTTAGCTGAAACAAGGCGAGTTAGCACGGAAAGCAGAAGCGCTTGAATATGGGTGTACCTGAGGCATCCAAACCACTTCCCAAGCTCCCCACACGATATACAGAGCCCGTCAACCCACCGCGTTGTTGAGGACAACTAAAATCGCCACCTAAAAATGTTAATACCACTAGATTGACTTATATTATGGACACCGCACGGGTACACGGGTATGCTTGCATCCTATCGTCCCGTTGTTGTTGTTGTGTCGTTGCGGGGCCTTGAGGAGTGCCGGTGAGGGTTGACGTTGGATGAGTGCGGCCTCGCAATTTGAACGTTTGAGGAGGTGAGGCCGCGTCGTTGTCCTGCACTGTGTGACTTGATCGAGTAAGCAATGTTGGTATGCTTAAAATTTCTCTAAGTCTCAGAACCACCATCTCACGATCCTTGCTGGCCTATGACAATAACGACAACACCTCAGATATAGCCCAAGTTCTTCAAACGCACACTCTCCCTTTGGACAGAAAGCCAGCCGAGACCAACATCCATATCAGTGACGAGGGGCACGTACTGATTTCTGATTTCGGGCTGTCCACGGTCGTTGAAGAGCTCTCGCTTACTTTACTGATGCCACTTTACGTGCCGCTCAACTGGGCACGTCCTTGCTTGTGGGATCAACACACTGGATGGCTCCTGGGCTGATCCTCTCCCCCATCGAAGACATTGATGGCGCACCTTGTCCTGTCATGCGCGAGCGACGTGTTTTCCCAAACATCAACTTAATCGTAGGTGAGTAAGGCGACGTGGCGTGTTTGGAGTTTACTCATGAGCATCATTTCCTCCAAGACTGGATTAAACTTCTTGGGCCTGTTCGACACCGCGACGTGCACGACGTGAGTTCTCTACCCTAATTGCCATTGCCATTTCCCAGAACGCCAACACCTCACCAGGTCCTCATTTGTGGGTCCATCTTCCTCAACACATCCCTCACCGAAGCATTTGGCATCGCCATCCTCGAAGTGGCATGTACAGGCCTTTACATTGTCTCCACCCGGGTAGGGGGTGTCCCCGATATCCTCCCTCAAGACATGATCTTGTTTGCGAATCCTGATGAAGACGATGCGAATCCTGATGAAGACGATGCGAATCCTGATGAAGACGATGCGAATCCTGATGAAGACGATGCGATTCCCCCTTTCCTGTTCTTCCTCTCTTTTTTTTTGCAACGAGCGCACTGTTTCACGCACACCAACACTGACCACCCACACATAGACATCTTCGGCATGTTCTTCGACATCGTCACCCGAGGCGCACACAACCCCCTCGAAGCCCACACATGTGTCACACGCTTCTACGACTGGGCACACATTGCCGAACACATCAAGGTGGTATATGACGCTGTCGTACAATCAGAACCAATCGATTTCGAGACATGCGTGAGACGGTGTGTCGTGTGTCTGTGCACACTCGCGTCATTGGCTAACCGGCATCGTTTGGACAGAACAATGTCGTTGAGCCCGTTTGTGGGGCTCATCTACACTATCATCTGTGTCTCGATGTGTACGCTTTCTTGTTCTCACCACAGGGCCGTGATCGGACTTGACTCAGATATCCTCGGTGTCCGTGTATTCCCTCAAGATCGACTTTTTTCCACTTATTTATTGCTGCTACTTCATTGTTTACTTACAGTACGAGAGCTGGCGTGTTGGGGCATTGTACTTAATTACTACTTGTTTCGTGACTTTTGTGGTGGACCAACAAGCCAGAAAAAAGTGGCTTCCAGTAATGGGACCTACTGGAAAAAGTATTCATTTACTTTGTGTGCTTTTTACTTGTTCGTGCTTAATCCTCATGATAAGTGGTTATAAGTGGTCGTAAGTAATGTGGTACTTTGCTGATGCTCTTGCTGAAGCCTGAGTTGGTGAGCTTGTTCCTGATCAGCTACCTGGGCTGCTATGGCATCCTGCTGCTGTTGTTGCCATGTGGCTTTGTCACGATTGTTGCGGAGAATCCAGTGGTTCCTAAGGGCATCTGCTGCTTGAACGGCAGTGAGTCCTGCATTAATGAAAACTTCTCGTTCTTCGGTGAAGTCGTCAGTGGTAAAGTCCGGCACGACTACTAGATTAGGGTCTTCCATGGAAAAGGACGGAAAGACTAGAAGAAATGAAGAGAGTGCGAAAAACGACAATATGCAGGAGGTCAGACGCTCCTCCGCTGAATGCTGCGGATGCTGCAGCGAGGTGGCGAGAAGCAAAGAGCTGCGCCACCTCGCTTATTCATGCACGGACTAAATTCTAGGAAGAGCACACGTGATCTGCCTAGAACGACAGATCATCCCGTTACTTGTCCGGGGGTCGGTCCTTATTATCTTGGACGCCCTGACTCACACGTGCAGCTTGCGCTAGATAATATCAACACTACCACCGCTTTTAAGCAGATTGTTTGTCGAGGGACAAAATGGTGAACGTCAGCGGCGAACATGAATCAATTGATTGTCAGCCGAGAGAAGATGGATGACGGACGTACGCGAAGAGGGATACGAGCGATGTGGTCTGCGATATGGCAGAGGTGTACTTGACAAAGACCAGCGTTCATCGCATTCCTAACAGTGGGGCAAGGGCTTCCCGGGCGCGGTAGTAGCCTATTATATGCGGTCGTTGGCAGAAAAGAGAAGAATTAAAATAAAACTCTGTCCTTATCCGTCTTCGAGCGTGAGTCGTGTCGCTTGCTTGCTACGCGCACCATAGACGTTCTTGGGTATTGCAGAGTCGCTGCGAAAGCCGAGAGGGGCATTGATGCACGGGGTATAGCCTCTGTTGACCCCGCGTAATTACAAGCAAGGTCACCATGCTAGCGTGACCTGGCGTGAAGGGGGGTTGGCGGAGGAGGACCCCAACGCTTAGCTAATTTTTTTTCGTGTATTCAAGAATGTAAATCTGGCCTTTCCTTTCCATCCAGTCGCCATTGGGTGGGCGATCACGTTCGATACGTTCGAGCCCGCTGTCGACGGCGCCGTGCAGAATGTTAGGCCGCAAGATGGACCTGGCATGGAACGACCAAAAAAGTTGGTCAAGGATAAACGTAGTCTACGAAACAGGCACACGCACCGTATCGAGCGCCTCTGTGTATGACGAGAGGATAGTCGCTGAAGCTGGCGCGAGCGGGTCTCTCGGCACATTGTTCTGCGCATCTCGTGCGATCTCAGCCATGCGACGTAGGTACATCGAGGAACCATCCAGACCGAATGATACTGCATGGAACGAAACTGCTTTTCTGTATTCGCAAAAAGAGAATGCGAGTCAGCTTGAACGAGGTACCGTAGGCAAATGACAATTTATTACCCAAGTCGGATGGCCGTGTGGCACAGATCCTGCATGGCATCATCGCCAATACTACATTCACCATCAGAAAGGGAAATGATGACCGGGAATCTGGAACTGCTGTTAGAAGGACGGGGGTAAAGAAATAATGCAGTTTTCACCTATCTATGCTCCAGCTTTGTTCCATGACTGCTTGAGCTTCTTGGATCGCGAGAGTAAAGTTGGTGCCGCCATGTGTGCCAGCACCAAGGAGTGGCCCCAACAGCTGATTTGGTGTGCTCGCAAAATCGTTCACAATCGGGGTTGCAACACCACGGTTAAACAAAACCACACTGTATGTGTCCCGCCGCGCAGCATTGAATCTCGTGATTGCCGCTGCGCGTGCTGCCCAGAAAGCATGCAGCGACGAAAGCACAACACCATAACGATTGTCTGACTGAGCACTGATTCGAGCAGTCGCGGGTCTATTGGGAAGCGGCCTTTGATCAGTCTCACTCATCGAACGGGAACTATGATAGGACAACGATGAGTAACTCTACCCAAAGCGAGACTGAACGGAAACCTACTGCTCAGCCACGAAAATGCTATGAAAACCAAATCAACTGAGTTCCTCGGGCTAGACGTGCAAATGCAGATGGACTCACATATGGTAGGCTTGCTGCATCACGACCGGATTCCTGCATGCAAGTTGATGACCATCACTTGAGACATAACCCACTCCCGCGGGTGCGGTGTTGGGATCCAACTGCGCATGGAAAAGTGGCAGGACACAGTATGAAGGTATAGCAGCTGTGTGCTCGAGCCCTATCAATTGTGTTCGTAAGACGATCACCAGGTAGCAAGGACGTTGGGGACTCGCATACCTCCACACATGGCGTCACTATTGTCGTGAGTCAGCTGTCGATCATCGCCAGACCCAAACAGAAGCGCACCGTTTCGCAAAGTCGGCTTGCTCTTCTTTCGAGTATGGGTCTTGAAGCCTATCGAGAGATAATTCAGACAAACATTCCACAAACGCAAATGCACTCACCACTCCGTTTCCAGAACAAACTAAGCGTGAGCAAATCCTTTGGTCGATCAGGATTAGGTTGTATCCTCCTTGTCAAGTGCTGCAGTTCTTCGTTGCCGGTACACTCTGCCTCATCGCCTGTGCGACAATAGTCAATGTGGACGTGTCTCCCCATCGCCGAACACACGATGTTATACATCATCGGCGCGCCTTCGTCATCGGTGGAGAACTTTCGCTCTTCAATTTCTAATGGTACGTCGTCTGGCCCATCCACGGTCCAGCGGGTACACGACATAGACCCATGGCGCGTCTCATGCTCTTGTTGCGGGTGATCTTTGAGCAAGTGATTAGGACGTCCAGCACTTGGTCCAAACTTGCAACTTACCAAGAAGTAATGTGCAAAAGTAATCGCAGCTTTGGCATCTAGAAGACCGTGAGATAACGTACATGCAGAACTCTCGACAGCCATACTTTGTTTCGCAAAAATGAACGACATTCTTGTCGCTGCTGTGGTTGTGAGGTCCTCCGTGCTTTGTAGCGCCGGACGGGATTGGTTTGATGCATTTCAAGCGTTTCGCAACTGCCATGTCATTGTCAGATCAATGCTGGAATGTATACAAGGACTACAACGGACCCTGAGAATACTGCAGGAAGGATAAGCAACGAAGTAAATGATCGAGGGTAGACCGAATACCTTGGTATACTGGAATGTTTCATGTCTGCCCGTAAACGTCGCCTCGATAGAGTGTGGCGCCGTTTCGATTTCACATATACCTGGTGCAGCACAGATGGCATCACACAAATGTTCTTGTCTGTAGATTAGCAATCAGAGGCAAAATGACATGGTCATTTCAACATTATACGTACCCGCAGAGATGGATTGTGTCAGAGTGAAGACCATGCATGTGGTCTTGGTCGCACAGACGTTTACACAGCTGGCACTGAATGGAACAGAAGCGGGCATCGCATCGATGCAGGACATGATCAACATCACTTTAAACGCGTGAAAATCAATGGTATTACTAGAGATTGAAAAGTTTCCTTGGAATTCGGCATGTCCCTGGACAGGAATGCAAACTCCCGTCGACCAGTTGCACGTCAGACAAACCACACGGCTACAATGAGCATGTCGCTTCAGAATGGACATGGACTGATGGTGAATGATCGGCAGACGCTCACTTTCTCACAAGCGTGGACAGGAGCCGCGCAAAGATGCCCCTCGTCGATGTGATCAATCACCTTGTCCTCATCAAAGCCAGGTCGACACTTCAACGTAAAGCATATACCTTGGCACATACATCCTGACATCCTTGCAGCGTTTCCCGCACAAATGTTGGTTTACGACACATCTACAATTGAAAGAACTTGAGGGGCCGAGCTCAGCCAAAGCAAAGAACACATACATGTGCTTCCCCGCGTGACCCGCGCTATCACAACGTAGTCAGCACCTGACGAACAACATCGCAATCTAAAATGTCACGCACCTTATCGTACAAGCCCGATGCTCCTCCGGTCCAAGTGCCAAACAGAAACCGCACTCATGTATGCACAAGTGATCAGACTGACAGTCATGCGCACCCTCGTGAGCCCGACTCCTGACACACCGCAGCTGACACTCGGCACACGTCATCCCACATAGTTGGACGTTACCCTTCAAGTCCACGATCGAACCCTCAAAGTGACGTCTCAACTCGTCGATACTCGCGTGACTCCCGCCGCCGCTACCAGCTGCTTGGAACCGTGACAAGTTCTGGTCTAGCCATTCGCGCACGTGGGCGATCCGCAACTCCACAATCTTTTCGAGGTGCTGGGTCAGACCAGCAATCCACTCGTCTTCGGTGGTGTATTGGCGGGTTGCATGGCCCTCCCAGGCTGTCTGAAGGACTGACAACATGTGTTCGCGGGAAACAGCCTGATCATTGCCATCAATGAAGAGTTGGTGGGTGTATCTGGCAGGTCAACCGGCATGTCTGTATCCAAATTCTACACCAAGGATGTCAGTGTCGTAGCCAGCACAAGGAATACGTCATAAATAGATTTACCTTCAGAGGCTCGTGCTCTGATTCTATTTCCGTATATCCATAGGCAAGTGCATTAGCAAGCCGCATCGAGATCAGCTGCGCACGATGAGATGCCATTGTTTCTAATGGATACTCGTCATATACTCCAAACAAGCAAAGAGTGCATAATCTTACGAGACATAGCACCCCAATCGTTCGCCTGGAAAAGGGTTCGAGTGAGCAAGACATATTATGTCTGGGTCTTTGGAACCACCTTACCTTCAACTTGGCCATTAACGTCTTCATCAAGTGCAAAAACTCCCCCGCCGACTGGTGCGTGACCACCTGCTCATCTAACTGTCGCTTCACCACAGGGAAGAGCTCGTAGAATTCCTTGGACTCAATGACCGGCCTGTGGGAGATCGGCGAGTCATGAATGTCTGAACCACTTAGATTCTCTGATCCTTACCATGGAACGTTCAACTGCCCAGCATGCAACTGAGAAATGAAGTTCGTCTCTTGCTCATCTTGCACGATGCGTTGGAATTTGAGGGAAAATCTGGGAACGAGAAATACCAATTACGAGTGGCTGTGAAAACACGACAAGAAATCGTCACTTACTCTCGGACGATTTCAGTCTTGTCCGAGTCGACGACATCCTAAGTCGTTTAGAAAACGCACCTCAGTCGACATAACTGACGCAGAGTGCGACCGCAGCAGAGGTACCTTGATGATGATAACCAGCGTTGATTGGAATAAAGACGGATTTGCCCTGGGGTCCAATACCATCGAACTCGACTGGAACGACTGAAAGAGTCCAGTACAATCCCGACTGAGTGAGTTGTTGCGGAACAATACCTGAAACACGAAACATCATTGGTCAGTATTTGTGCCTCCTGCCAGTTTCGTCTTGCTTACCAAGTTGGGAATGGCTGTGTTGAACAAGACGAGCAACATGTCTTCTTGAGCAGACCTTTCAATACTGTTTACACCTACCGAAGAAAAGTAATATGAGTGAACTGTCGAGGAAGGTGTATGGGACCGACCTTCAAAATCGAGCGCAATCAATGCATCCTTGGTTGGCGTAACCGACATCCACACCCCCTCCGTCGTCCGCATCGCTGACCCAGCAAACGAAGTGTCGACGAGATGATTCAATGCAAAACTCTTCCCGACCGACTGCTCTCTCATTGAGGACACTACCTTGACGGCCTATCATCGGTGACATGAGCAAGCGGACCCTCGCGTGATAGAGAGCAGCAATACACGTTTTGGATGCCATATACGACTGGAACAATGATTCATACCATCCAAACGAGAGACTGTCCACGATACGATTGACATCCGCGCCCAACAACGACCTCTCGAGGTTGGGCGAATACACTCCATCTTTGAGCGGCACGAATCGGTTGTTTTTTACGAGCGCGAGGTGGACCGGAATCAAGCATAGGAACTCGACGAGCCATTCCCCTGCACGGTAAGCTGAAATATTCCACCCATGGTTCCGAGTCGAGCCCTGGCGCTCCCCACCGCTACATAACTCAGCAGTGAATACGGCGAACGACGCAGCGGTAACCTTGATGGACTTGAGCACATCCCCCGTTGGCTTCTTAGTCGCCCTCTCAAACGTAGAGATCAAGTCCGTAAAATACGGCCTATATTGTTGATAATCACGATCCGTGACGAACACGAGCGTCCGGGAGCTGCAGAGGGTTGACGAGGAGATCGTTTCGCACTGCACTGCAGGCAACACCGGGCAACGGGTCCAAACTTTGGCATGGCAGTCGATAAAGCAGTTGTGGGCGGTCCCTTTTCTTGTTCCGGCGTGTCGTGCAGATGAACCCCGCGCACCCTTCTCCTTGAACATAAACTCGGGCACTTTGCCAGTGATATCCAATGCGTGTGAACGGCATGCGCACGCCTCGAAATCAAGGACGACAACATGCA
Organism: Boletus reticuloceps; assembly: GCA_018397855.1. NCBI lineage: Eukaryota > Fungi > Basidiomycota > Agaricomycetes > Boletales > Boletaceae > Boletus > Boletus reticuloceps. Next base: position 1,117,663 of record JAGFBS010000003.1, read on the forward strand.
CCGCACTTCGGTTTATCAGCAACGTGACGACAGGACCGTTCTCAATGGTGAGCGAGCCCAAGTCGAGCGGAATTCCTTCTGTGGAACCAAACGTATTCCAATGATACACTGTCACCGTCAAATCGTTCACGCTGGCTTGTGTAACCAACAAACAAGCACCATCTGGCGTCGAGCTCACGCTATATGGCACCTTCTCGAGCTGGAGTGTAACAGGTCTAATCATTCCCGTCCCTTGTCAGCAAGACTCGCGCAGAAGACAGGATGCAAGATTAAACTCACCAAAACTGGAGAGTCATCAACGAAAACATCCTTGCCTGCGCCTGCGAATCAACAGGAACCAGTTCTTCGCTTCCGCTCACGAAGCATGCCAGGCAGATAGACAGCACATCATTATACCACGGATTCAAGTTGATTTCGCTTCCTGACGCCTGGAATCCACCGCGTGCGTCGTCGAATACGAAAATGTGCAGTAGTAGAAGCTGTGGGAGAGATCAACAGACAAGTGTGGTAACGTAAGTAAGCGAACGCGTACCTTGTCCGACTCGTCGTACGCCAACAGAAAATTGTGCCCAATCTTTTCACGATCGAGTGACTTTCCACGGCTGCGTGCAATGGCACCATGTATACCCTCCAATCGATCGAGGTAGACACACAAGTGCCCCGCATGGTCAGAGATGACCAACTTTAAGAGTCTCTCGCCTTCGAGTAACTGCGCTCGCCTGCTCGAAACAATCACAGGATCCGGCTCAAGTTTATAATACTAGCCGGAAAGATTTCCGCTCATGTGATTGTATGTTACAAGGCATTGATCAGCTACAGTATGATCGGTATATAGCTAGCTTAGAACAATGCCCTGTAGACCTGCCCTTTCCCTTCGGAGGTGATTCAATTGTAATGTAGCTGCCTCGCATTCAATATCCAGTACCTAATTCTGTTGAAGAAGGTTCACACTCAGGCCTGATTGAATTCCGTGGAACTCAGTGGGAAGATATCAGAAAGAGCTATCCGAGTCGGACTGTTCCGAAAGTTCACACGTTGTTTGTGTTCAACCACCACATGCAACGTTCAACAACTTGAAGTCAAAGGTAGCAAATGCCTTCGAAGGTTATACATGGTTTTTGAAGCCAGGCTCTTCGGAAGTAAGTGGGTCACACCGTGCGCCAATCTTAATCATCGGTGTAGGCCTCATCTTGACCATCATATTATTTTTGCACTTGCGTGTGCCACGACATTAATACATAGATTGTTGGTTGGGATACTGAAATCAGACATCGTATCCTTACTGAGGTATTTCTTGTCTCTCATGGTCTCCCGCCGATTCGTCGTTCTGCTGCAACCTCGACAGCCCTCAACGTTCGGGGTACCGAACATTAGCCATGCAGGTCATAGCTCCAGCTAGCAAACATGCACGGCCATGTCTCGGAATTGTTTATCCAGTTCACATCGGCTCTCCTCGAATGATGGAAACTGATCATGTGTCTCGGCAAAGGGCATACTAACTTTGATGTGCCCATCTATGGTAAGGTATTACATCCGTGTTCAACATTGTGTACTAGCATGTGCCTGTGCATCCCGACAGTATTTATTCCGAAAGCCTCAATGATACATCGCCTTACCGCTGCTCGCTCGTGTTTGCCCCGTTTGCATCCACGGATCATGTCTTCGGTGCAGTCAGTCTTGGCGCTGCTACAATTAAACGACTATATCTCCCGTTGGTCATTTACGCTTGTTGTCGATTCAAATCTGATTCTCCTTACACATTGTAGTCGCGACCGCAACTGCAGTTACTTATGATTACTGTAGGTTATCTGTTTTTGATTATCGTTCCACCATGCCGGTGTAACCACCACGCTCATTAGGCCTCACCATTTCGAACGAGGTAGTATCGTGCTAGCGTTCGTCATTCAGAATTTTGTCTTCCAGCTGACGATTTTCCTAGTTGACTTATATTTGGGTTTGTAATCGACACTCTTCCAAGGAGGCCTCATATGTGATACCTGTTACCAGAAGAGACCCTGGACGAGGGTGTCTACGCTGTTCCTTCTCGTGAGTCTCCTGGCGTTCGACTGCTTCGCAATGCATGCTAAACTTTAATCATATTTTAGATTCGTTATGCGGGCTGTTTTGTTGCCCTGTGAGTTAATACCGCCTAGAATGTGTGTCAAGTATTGATATCAAATTCATTCCGAAGCGGTCAAGCGTTTGGTATGTTCATGATATTAGATCGCAACGGATTACACTGACAGAATGCACATGAAGACGGCAGCACATTCATACCAGGCCCGGTGAAGGTACGACATTCATCACCCATATCTCGTCAGTCACTTAACAACACAATGCAAACACCTCGAATGATGCTAGACGTAAGTACCCAGCTCCACATTTAAAAACCTCCAAGTGTTGACATTGTATATAGCTGTGAGCGTTCCCGAACAACAATTCTCGAGCCTGAACTAAACTCGCATACTTTCGAGGCTACACGATTTTTATTCTAATCGGTTGGGCTCACACGATTTTCTACATGGCCGCTGATAGTGAGTGCTTGCCATCCTTCTCACCCCGACGAAACCTGACGGTGATGATCGAAGTGGTAATGATTCTCCGTGTGTATGCGATATACAATCAGTCAAAGTTCATCCTGGGTGTTCTGCTTGTCCTATACTTCACGGAGCTTGTCCTTCTGATCGTTAACGCCAGCATTTACAGCGATCCAACGTATGTTATAGGTACGTATCAAATAGAGTCAGCTGATTCATGGCGTCCTTTAAGAGACTCTGCCCTCTAGCGTCGGTTCCCCAACTCCTCGACTTTATGGTTTGCAGCTTCGTGCTCACCACGCAGACGTGGAACATTGTAACCGCGACCACCCAGTGCATTCTCAGCATTGCGCTGTGCACCTTAGTGGTGGCCAAGTTCGTGCGGGAGTCGCTCCAGATGCATCAGATGACAAGGAAATGGCAAATGAATAGATATCTTCGTCTCCTTGTCAGAGATGGTTTTTTATATTTCATCATGTACGTCCCTTTTCCCTTCTTGCTCTGCAAACATATGAACACAGTGGAAAATAACCAGCACCTTCCTTTATTGCTTGAACTTTCTCGGCGCTCTGGGTGTTCTCCCCTCTGAGGGATATGTCGCAGGAGTGCTCCAGTTTGTTTCCATCGTTCCCCTGTTCACCCTCACCCCGCGGTTCGTCATTAATGTACGGGAGCTGTACGTGCTCGACACCCATGGTCATTGGAACCATGACGTAGACACTGGATTTGGCTTGTCGAGCGGAAGAAGTCGCGGTATGGGATTGTCGACAACAATCGGGACGATAGCGTTCGCGGAACCGGCGGCGACAGGAGGTTTGGAGGATGAGGAAGTGACGGTTGCAGCGGAGGAGAAGGCAGCGAGTGGCAGGCAGGCATTGCATATCGGTGGTTCGGACATTGAAGAAGTACCTGTTTATAGGCAGTGACCGTAACTTTGTTTGCTAGCCTCCGATTTTTGACTCAGGGTAGTATTTATGTTCATCGTGCGTGTGTGATTGTAAGACGAGGTGGATGTGCAACACCCATCCCATCCTTGTATTTATTCCTACTTTCGCTCTTCATGGCCTTACTACGAGACTCTGCCATTAGCATCGATTCCTCGATGTTGCGGTTTGCAACCTCGTGTTCAGCACACATTGGACGTGGAACGTTGCAGCCGCGACCATCCAATGGAAATAGGTTCCTTTCCGTAGGGGTGTCCACATTATCTTCACCGCCATTGCTGTAAAACAGCCGCATCACCCTCACGCCCATGACCACAAACGAAACGATGATGAGAAATTCGACGCTGAGAGTCGCCACGATCGCAAGTTCTTTCCGACCGAAAATCTGTACCGCGAGGGCCGCGGAAAAGAGCACAATTACGAGCAGCGCTGTGAATGGAAACCCGACGCATCATGGGTGGAGAGGGACATACGGCCATATGAGTGAGGGGATCGGAAGACTATGCGTAATCGCAAGACACGCCATTCTTGTTTTCGTTTGACTGAGCGTCCACATGGCTTCCAGCTGTCGATGTTCATACCAGAACCATGGGCCCAACCATGTCGTGAACATCTCGAGTGGGTCGTAAAGTTTGGCTGGAGACGTACTGCATTCCGAGCGACCATCAGTCCTGGGTTGCTGTACATGTTCAACAAGCCAAAGGAGAACACGATCGATGGTTGACACCAAGGAGCAATTCAAGTTCACCGCGAGCATCACCGTGGACTGCGAGCCATAAATATCGGCATTGGCATTAGTATCCGGCAACGCGACCGGGAAAGTCTCACAAAAATGGTGTACCGGCCCAACTCGGACCGAGTCGGACGTGAGCCTATTGATAAAATCTTTCCAGCGAGGCTGGATGATGATACCGTCTACCCAGACACTTTGCAAACGAACGGCATGTTCATTCGGGGATCCAAAGAGGAATACATTAACGACTTGGAATAGAATGCGACGATTCCAATTCTCTTGTTCGAGCAACGGGGTATCTGCATTCAATCGTGCGCACGGCTGACCGCAAATTTTCAGGAATTGGTTTTCGGCTGGCATGGTGTTCATGAAACAGGTGATAGGACATGATCAATGATACGTACTGAGATACTCCATGAATCGCGCTGCATACGATATCAGCACCGTTTCATGACCTAACAAAACGTAGTTATACCAATCACCCAAATACTGTACGGATCGGAAATCTTCTCATTGTCTACGCCAAAAGTCAGTAAGGCCAAGGAAGGGCTCGAAACAAGACGGCGTACCCTTGAATGAATTGACAAGATCCAGGATCGCAACAACCTCATCTTGTCCGAACGGGCTCGAGGAGGAATCAGTAGTCATCATGTCTAGCGGTCTGTCAAGCACATAACGTGGGTAGTTGGCAAAAGGGACGTACCAGTCTTGGTATAATTGAGCATCCCTCTGAGCTCTCCAAAGGCTCGTTTAAAAAGAATACGATTGTGGGGGTAGTATTCACAGTGCGACCTTAATTCCATGTCATATACGATATGCCTGAGTGAGATCAGTGCCAGAATGGAACACAAAGGTACAGACATACCTGGAAGACTAACAGGAGAAGCATACCAGTAATATGCCTCGACCATATACCCTAAACGGTTGTCAATGAAACATCACACAAGGGCATCGAACGTACTGATGTGACTATATTCACTGACCCCTTGCAAGCCGATGTTAAGATCCTTCAGGCTAACAGTATCCACCCAGAAGAGGAAGCGGTTTGTGTGGTCGACGAAGTAATAGTGCCAACATCGACCATCGTCCACGTTGAGAACGATTTCCGTGAGGTCATCCAGAGTAACACCATTTGTTCGGAGGGCTCGTTCGATGAGTTTCATGGCGCAAAAAAGGATTTCTTCTTCGATTCTGTAGTCAATGATGTCACTCTCTGTGAATATACGCCTGGAAAGGGTTCAAACCGAGGGTATAATGTACATGGAAAAGAAACGTACTAGTCCTTCGTGGTAAAAGAGAACGATTCCTTCGGGATGAACATGCCGTCTCCACCCAGCGGGAAGTAGTGGTAGTCTGTGTCGAAAAGAAAAGAATTGTCAGAGGGTAAACCAGTGTCATAGAAACGTGAACTGACGCGGACAAGACTTTTAGTTGCCCAGGTGGGATGTCAAGCTGACTGGGGTCAACGGCCGGACTGAGTGCCAGTATGAATTTTTTAGAGGTACTGCAACACGTGCGCGTGCTTGACTGTCCTGGGCCTATAGCGCTGAGACCCTCCTTCAGGAGTCGCAGGCAAGGGGTCCGATAATTCGAGTTGACGACTTGAAATGAGAATCCGGTGTCTTGATAACATGTCCTCCCAGCGAATATTAGGCCACACGGGGAGTGTTGCGAGAGTATCCCTGAGCTCTTCCTCCACACCACGCGTTGCATGATCTTTGTCCTGACTCCCGCCAAGCTTCACGCCGTACCGCCGAACGACGCTGGGAGATTCGCCAATAGTGGGTCAGGAATGGCACTCCAGCTTGACGTTTCAAACCACCACTATACAATGTCGTTCTGTTACACCAGAAACGTATAGTCGAAAATATGTGAGACTCTTACATTCCATCGACCAGTCCCGCCAAAATCATATATGTGAACAAGTCAACAACCACACAGATTCCGGAACGCTTAGTTCACCGAGCTATAGGTCAGCATCATGTCATCGGGTGGCGGCCCTGTCATGTTACAAACCTATTTTCTGGCTATGGTGAAATGGAAAAAAAAAATTCGCCTCTCCTGCACCCCACGGCGGTCCCAAGCGATGCTTACGATATTCGGCACCGATTCAGAGGTTGGAACAGTGACAAGATCTTTCGGACCGAAATCCGTATCGCAAGGACCGCGGAGAAAGGTGCGAATCTAGAGGGATGTGAGCACCGAGCATGGATGGGCATAGAGGCGACAACAAGCTAAATTGACATACGTCCATATGAGGGAGTTAACCGGAAGACTGCGGTGATTGCAATACATGTCATTACCGCTCTCATTCGACTGAGCATTCACATGACAAGAGCAGATGTTATGTCCGCCATGAAAGCATGCTACAGAACCGGGGATCTCGAGTCCCAGATCACTAGACATGCTCAGCAAGCCGGAGGAAAATAGATATACGCGATCGTCGAGGCCATTGCGCAATAGATGATGTCATTCGGAGGCCGAGTCTGGGTGACAATACCGAGAGCAGAGAGGTGCATTGGTTCACCGCCAGCATCACTGTGCGGGTTTGTGAGCCATGAGAGGTAACGCGGACCGCGCGAGACCCACGAATTCGATGGTACACCGTCCCAACTCAGCCGCCCTCCTGGTGAGCCTACAGATGACCTCCTCCCAGCAAGGTTTAATGATCTCGCCGGTAACCCAGACGCATTGCAAGCGGACAGCATGTTCGTTCGCAGATCCATTCTGTGCTGATAGCAGTGTGATCAAGTTCGTCGCAGGGACTCCGTCACGTTTGCACTGGTGGCTCACTGGCAGCAGAATCCTTTTCCTCCACGTTGTTTTCCCTCTGGGGTCGCTATCCGGCATATACGGTTGAGATTTGAAACGGTTTGCACGCAACCAAATCTAGGCCGAGCCATGCCTAGTAAACCACGGCCGTGTGCAGAGTGTTCCCTACGGCGTGCAAATGTTAGAATCGACTTCCATAGAGAAGCAAACCGTGTCCCAAGCGGAGTGCTACGCGCCTATCGAAGTGAATGACAAGTGACAGCAAGCGTGGGTACCGAAACGTCGTCATCCCCGCCTCTCAATGTCGTTCATGCCGGCCACGAGCTCCAAAACCACACTACCGCCAAAAAGTAGCAAGATGAAGAAAAAGGCCGGTAAAATCGAACCGGTGCGGCCGCCCGTCGACCGCTTTCCGTTTGCTCAATATGCCTCCGTTCTTGGTGTACGCCTACTTCTCATCGGGTTCACCGGCCTTTACATCCCTCAGACGACGCGCCTTTTTGGACCCCTCCCGCTCGGAAGACGGATAGGCCTCAGTCAGAATTCATGGAGGCGTTGACCGTAAACCCATCTTTGACATTGGGCTGGATATCCGTCGGGCTCATTCTCTTGGAAGTGTGGTGGGCGGGCTGGGTGCGGAGATGGTCATTTGAGCAGACAGCCAAGGGAACCGAGGTTGAAATCAAGCTTGACCGCGTGCGATTCGACAGTTTACGCTTCATGGTGCGCAAATACGAGCTACATGGTCGACTACATTCACTCGTTCGACTCGTGTTCAGAGGTTGAAAGACGCGACTGCGTTCACCCTGTGTGCTGCATTGGTGACGCACGTCGTCGCCGTCGTGTTCGGTGCCCCACTCACATCGTGAGTCTACTCACGTTCGTTTTTGGGTCATTGTCATCGACCCACCGTGGAGTCACGTCGTGCAAACAGCGCTCCTGGCTTTCGTAGTCTCTATCTTGGCCGCTTTCACGCCTGCATTCGTACTCGGAGTCCCCTCCTTCAGTTCAGACACCGTGTCGATGATCAACAGGTTGACATGGACGCGCCTCTTCGTTGAACTATCGTGAGTGAAGACACTCAATGAAATCTTCCTCGGGAAAACCCCTTTATAGACCAAGGGATGCGCTCGAACGTACGATGGTCTATCCAGCAGTTGGGACGTTCTTTGGCGGCTGGCTTGGTGCTATCCCCATTGCACTCGACTGGGACCACCCTTGGCAGGTACAGTACAATCACGCTAGTCTTATTCAACCTCTGCCCACTCATGCTTCCCTCTAGGCATGGCCTTTGACGCCGCTTTTGGGAGTCTTGGGGGTTACATCATTGGTGCAATCCTGGCGTTTGCCTTCAGCACAGCCAGGTGGCTTGCCATAGAGCATGTCCAATCATGCCCACCAAAACTCAAGAGTAGGTAACGTTACCAGTTCTAGTGATGGGTTATCTACTCTTCTAGGAAGAATTCCGTGATCAACCTGATCTCAATGCACGGAGATCACCTATTGAATCGGTGACGTATTTGGGGACAATTGATGAGGCATGCGGTCCAGTGATGTCTTCCTTTGAGGTTATGCCTGGTTATGATCCTATCATCGCTGTTCGTTATGCAATCAATGATCAGTTACCTGTCAGAACGAGGAGCGTTGCAAGACCTCCAGCCTGACCAAAAAGTATGTCGGTGTTCAGACGGTCTCCAACTATGATGGTGCGTGCTGGATCAAATTTGACCCTAGCCAAGTATCGTTAGCATCTGGAGTAATCTGCATGAATTTCTGGCTGGATTACTTTGCTTGGATGCAATCCAACATCGTCTTTGCAGGTTTTCCAATAGAGATAGGATCCCTGCCCAGCGCGAAACGGAGAGGTGCACTGATGGACCCAGCCCCAGGGAGCAATCCGTCTGCCGTGGGGAATGTGCTATCCTCATTGGTGACGAGGAACTGACAGCCAGGGTTACGAGTGAGGTATTGGAAAGCCTTTGAGAGCTTTGTATAGTTGATCCGCATATCAAGACCGCATAAAACAGCGGCAACGTCTGGATCTAGAGTGAAATTGGCCAGAGTAAACGTTTCGAGCGTGTTGTCTGCTGAATCCTACGCAGGGTAAACTAAGTGGTAGGGTCCACCGAGCATATGCAGAGCGTACCGTGCCTCCAATGAAAGATATGCCTTCTTCCTTCAACTCTTCTTCAAGGCCAGACATCCCGATTACAAATACTTTCTTGTCCTTTGGAAGTTTCATCACAGATGAGATGTACACAGCAGCCGCATATGCAGAGCCATAAATCTCATCCTATATCGCCCAACAATCAGACAACGGGCGAACAGACTGAGTCACTTGCGAGCTCGAGAACGGCGCCTCACCACTGTGACTTGGGCACCAATGTTGTCAAATTTCCCCTTGTAGTTCTTTCGAGACTTGGTCGCATTGTTCGTCACAAAGAGGAGACGTTTGCCTGAGGAATTGAGTGTCTAGATGATTATGAAACGGAGGTACTGATTGTGCTTGCCTCGCTTCCGCAAGATATCGAGCACTTCTACTGCGCCGTCGATTGGGCTATCTCCGCGCCATAGGACACCATCGCAGTCAAACATCCATGTATCGTACTTGTCTAGCAAGGATTCGTAGTCCTCCTTGGAAGACAACTGTGTCGCCATTGGGGGTATACAAGTCTAGTGGATATCAAAGTCGAGCGATGAGAAACGAAATCTGCCGGGAAGGTGACGGAACACTACACTTTCCATATCGGGTCTTTCCAAACCACAAACATGATTCTGACGCCTCACGTGTGACACCAGCTACTTGGGCCTATAGCTGGCAAAGACTCCTCATTGGCCTTGTTTTCTGCTGAGTAGGCTGTCTGTCGAGACTCCAATCTGGGCTACCCGGCTTGGCTCGCTACGATGCTGTCGTCGCTGGGTGTTTCAAGGGCAGCCTTTCTAGGCTTATCTCCTTCATTGTCGCTTTATTTAGCTGTCCGTAGCTGTGAACCTCTTGGCCAACTGAAAAGCACAACCACCGTGGAAGAGAGTCCTGAGGCGTCTGGTCGTTTCCCATGGTGCAGTCTTATCTCAAGAGCGGTCTGTGACTTTCACCTCGACCGCAAGTATCTTGTCTTCACTCGTCATGCGTCCGTTCAAGAAGGTTTCTCGTGCGCCCGGACGCGGTGCGATGGATAAGTCTGTCCTCGCTGACCCAGCCGAAGGTCTGTCTCTCCACCGCGGCCTCAAAGCGAGGCAAGTCTCGATGATTACCGTGAGTCAAATGTTGCATCAATCATCGCACTGTATCGATCGTGTCGCTAGCTTGGCGGTTCATTGGGTACTGGCCTCATTATCGGCTCGGGTACCGCTCTAGTCAGGGGAGGACCGCTCGGCCTCTGGTTCGGATACTCCTTCATGGGCTTTATCTGCTATCTCGTCATGATTGCACTGGGCGAAATGGGAGCTTATCTCCCGCACAAGAAAGGTTTCGCTGGTTATGCTACTCGCTATGTTGACCCTGCGTTTGGTTTCGCATTGGGATACAACTATCTCTTCAAGTATTTCGTTCAGACGACGAACAACGTGAACGCCGCCGGCGCGGTAGTTCAATACTGGACCCTATCTGTTCCCATAGAAGTTTGGATGGGTAAGTTCTCAGACACACGCCGCTCGTTCTCCGTGATTCCCACCGGGATTGACAATTGCTTCAGTGGTTTACATCACTCTTAGTGAGAGCCGTAAACTCGTGGCACCGATCAAAAAAAGTTACTAAATCGCGTCAGTTTTCTCTATCAACATGATGGGAATTCGTGTCTTCGGAGAATTTGAATTTTGGTTCTGCAGTATCAAGGCCATCGCCTTGGTGGGACTGATCGTGATGGGATTGATCATTGACCTTGGCGGAAACCCGCAGCACGACCGTATTGGGTTTAGGTACTGGAACCCACCGAATGGACCCCTGGGCTACTACCTCATCAGTCAGGTTCACAACAAGCAACTGTCTCAATTTCTTGGGTTTTGGAGCACCCTGACTACGGCCCTGTTCTCTTACATTGGGACAGAGTTAATTGGGGTCACCGTCGGCGAGACGCAAAATCCGAGAAAGAATGTACCAAAGGCAATCAGGAGAGTGTTTTTCCGTATACTCGTGTTCTATATCGGAGGGACTTTCGTGATAAGCCTCACGGTCCCGAGCACGAATAACGTGAGTAACACCCTGATCGCTCTCACCTTGTCTAACTGTTCCTAAGACGTTATTTGTCGCCAATGCGTCCAAAGCAGGCGTAGCTGCATCTCCTTTCGTGGTCGGTCGGTTGCATCGTTTTTTACGTCGCCATGATCTGATTCCCAACAGCCACGACTTTGGCAGGGATTCGCGTTATCAATCACGTCATCAACGCTATTGTCCTGATATTTGTACTCAGTGCCTCAAATTCAGATCTTTATATTGGATCGAGGACATTATACGGCCTGGCTGTAGAACGGAAGGCGCCGAGAATATTTGCCAAAGTCAATCGGTGGGGCGTACCCTGGCCGGCATTACTGCTCAATACATTCGTTTGCTTCCTGACCTTTCTGAACGTCAGTTCATCGAGTTCCATCGGTCAGTATACCAAGGTTTTCTTATTTCCACTCGACCTCCGCTCATCTCACTTGCCACTCATATCAGCGTTCGGCTGGTTCTCGAACTTGATTGCAAGCTTTGGCGCGATTACGTGGATGTGCATCTCATACACACACATGTCAGTCACATCACGCTGTGCATGCCGTCAACAACCTCGACGCTGATTTTGGCATGCAGTGCATTCATGCGCGCGCTGAAGGCGCAAGGGATTGATCGCAACACGTTACCCTACAAGGCTCCATTGCAACCATTCGGCTCGTGGTTTGCACTGTTTTTTACGGGGCTCGTCTTAACATTTAATGGTGCGTCCGGGGCTTCCCATCGCATATTGCTTAATCTGTCGTGCCGTAGTAATCAAAGGACTTGTTCCCAAGGCTTCAGTACTTTCTTGCCATTTGCGGCGTCTTCTTTCATCACGTGAGTGCCACATTTATCCAAAAAGAAAGAAAGAACAAGAAAAGGTTTCCATGGTCATCTCCGCCTTCATGATGTTGACAGATGGACCTGGCAGGTCTTACATCGCGATTCCCATTTTCATGCTCCTGTGGATGGGATACAAAGTTTACTTCCGGACAACTACCATTCCTGCTGCCGAGGTAGATCTTATCACCGGAAAACAGGAGATTGATGATGAGGAAGAGCAATTCTTGGCGAACGAAAAATTGAGCGGCCCGCACTCACGCTGGCAGCGTTTTTGGGATGCACTCTGAGCGGTGAAGGACGAGGTGAACAAACACGAAACACAGATACAACAAGCACCTAACACGAGTATGTATGTTGTACATATCCCCCTCTTTTTTTCGATGGCATGCCATTTTTTTGTTCCCCGCACGCCCCGTTTCACCCGTGACAGGACGATAAAATGGGTTTGGAACGGGCGCCACGATCTGGAATTGACACGCTCAGGTCGGGTGACGCGGGCTTTTAGATCTGTACGGCTTACTGCTTACATACAAGTGGCCGGGCCATCAGGAGATAAGGCGATATCATGACCGAGCCGAGCGAACCGACCGATCTTCCCGTTCATTTGTGCGGCGACAACGAGGCGGGGCGCCCCGGGACGCGCCCACGCTCGCGTGCATTGGACTGACGCGAACTCAAGATCCCAGAAAAAAATAGAAACCAACGCCAAAAAAGAGACACAAACACAAAAAGGGCATTAAAAAAAAAAAAAACGCCGACAATGTGTCCATTCTGGGGGTGGCGAGAACCCGCCTTCTTGACCGTGACAGCCTTCTTCTAATTCTTCTTTCCAGTGGGACGGGTTCTTCTTCTCGCGAGCGTGTGGTGCTTCTTGTACAGATGCGCCGGCCAGACAAAGTATCATTGACTGTACCGCCATCGTGCACGTTTACGGTGTCTTCTTCTTCGAGCGCCTCCACCCCAACGCCCATGTCTCATTGTGAAGAGAATGAAATCATTCCATCATCGAGCATGCGGTTCGGAGTCGTCCGAGGCCAGATCTCGTCCAATCCCAAAAAGCCGAATGTCCACGTCCATGTCATGGAGACAGCTGTGACTGCGTTTGGAAATAAAAAATAAAAAATCACGCGATGGAACCGGATGGCACTATCTTTGGCTTTTGACAAAAACAGACACAGAAACAAGAGACACATGGGGTGGGACGCATTGTCAGTGGCGGTCCCTACCACTTGAACGTCACCAAGCCGTGGCCCGTGTCCACAACGTATACATGCCTGAGTTCTTCTCCACGAATTAGGACGATCCATGTCGACCATGTGTCACTGGCTCACCGGGCTTGCCTGGCTGCCCTGTTGGGTGGGTGGCCACAGCTGCCACTGTCAAATAGAGTGTTCCATACGACGATCTGCGGTGTGTGGCCAAGTGGTGGCTGGCAGTGGCCACTGGCGTGCAGGTTTGTGTCCAGAACACCCCGACTGGCCACACATACATGACACATGAGAAACGGGTACATGCTTCCCGTAGGCCCGCTCCGTCCCGTCTAGAGTTTGATCGCTATCACGAGACGGGGGGTCAGATTCAAAGGCGCCGGCAAGGGCCTAGTAGGGAAGGGCGGGCCGCTGGCCGTGGTTCGTAGTTCGTGACCGTGGGTGCGCGCACATCGACGACGTGATCGTCGCGCCGTCGAGAGCAATGATCAAATATATAAACACAACTACATACGACTTTTTCATCACACCGTCGAGACTAAGCCTATCAGAGTACATGAGCGCAAGAGAGTCGGGCGCAGTTGCGAACCTGACTCACGGGCTGATTCACCGTGCACAATCCGCAACGACCGCGACATGAGTACTAACTAGTCACTCATAATGTGATGACACCAGGATTAATTCGGATGGCACACATGGGGTTTCCCATCCCAAGTCACCCGCTCAATTTGAGCAACTAGCCTGACAGGTCGGAGAGCCAACTGACCCTTTAATTGACTGACGGATAGGGGGCGCCTGGCGGGGTCGCCGCCCGCCGCCATCATCATATCAAACGTCTCAGAAACACGTCCACATGCACACGCATCAAGAATGGGCCAAACCGGTTGTTTTTTTAGGTGGCGCCGTCACGGATATCTGGACTCGCAAATGGAGATAGTCCAAAACCCCCTGACGGGGCAAGTTCAATTGAGTTCCAACAACAATAATAAATGAGCAATGAGATACATATGGGGATGTGTGTGTGCATATGTGTGTGCGCGACAGTACAGGAATCATTGGGAACGAACGTGTAGAGTGTCATCATAGGAAATCAATCATGCATCAAAAATAGTCAACGCCTTCGACCATGGTATCGGAGACGGTGACTTTCTTTTGTTGCTGCTGTTCGGATTCCTCGTCCTGTCGTGAGCTGCGCCGGGATCTAGACTTGGACCGTTTCGACGACGACGACGAGCCAGTGACCTTGTCAGACATGTTTGACTTGCGCGTCCCGGTCGGCGAGTTTGAGGATGGCCGACGGTACAGGTATTCGAGCGGGATCGTCTCGAGGCGGATCCGTCGTTTGAGTTCATACCACACGGCCTTTTCGATCGTTTCCATATGGGTGGCCATGTGACCCAGGCGTACGTAGAGCACGGCCGAGACCAAGCTTCGACATTCGGCGGGAAGAGACGCAAAGAGACCCTTGTTCGAATCGAGAGAACCGAGATAATGCGATGGGTACGCTGCCTGCAGCGCACGGAGGGTCGCAGGCGACTGGTCGCCCGGTCGTGGATACCATGTCGCCAATCGTTTCATCGGAGCCTCGTCGAGCTGATCTTTTTTGAGTGCCGCCGCGCCAATGCCACTAAGTTGCTTCAATTCGGACCACTGTTCCACAGAGAATCAACATGGGAGTACGCCAGGACGAGATCATGCGAGCTACCTACCTTTCGGATGTCGGTCGTGAGCAAGGTGGTGTTGAGTCCATGACGATGTATGAACGTGGCACAAGACTGTATCGCCTCGATCCCAGGATGATCTTGCGAAAGCCGTCCCTTGTGGGTACTGCCTTGCGGTTCGAACCATTCCATAATCTAGATGGCGGTATCGTCAGCTGCGTCGAGACCAACGCATATATGCAACTCACCGGCTCGACGCTCATGCTCACCATCCCAGCACCGGTTTCGATACACGCAGCAGCGTGTTCAAGGCAGGACACCAATGACAGATGCGTCTGTATGCTATGTCGGTTGATGAGCTCACGAGCAGCACGGATACCATCTTCAGTGGCAGGCAACTGCCGGTAAAAAAAAAGGACAGACGCCCGCATATTAGCTCATACTGTAAACGTAAACGCGATGGGTGGAATGTCTAACTGTAACAATGATTCGCCATCGCCTTACTCGGGCTTCATCGAACTTGGCCACCATCGCTTTTGCCTTTGTTACCATCTGTTCCCAGTCATCCTGGAGACGCGGATCAACGAACAGGACGAGTGGACCCGGACACAGGTCGAGGAGCACCAGGCCCAGCTCAACCATCTATGAATGCGGGTCTTTTCAAACACTGCGCCAGAGGATAGTTGGCAAGCTTAACTCACGAATTGGTCCATGACTGCTTGTATGAGCGCTTCCTTATCGGTAAACTTGATTCTATCGAACGCGGTGGTGAGCGACAATGAGTCTGTCACGTGATTAAACCATGTTTACAGGCCTGATTCGACCACACGCTTGGTCGCCACCCAAACATGATAGCGGAGATCGTCTGTACCGATGCGAGCGGCCACATTGTCTGGCGTCAAGAGACAACCCCAATAATTGTGAAACGCCAGCGCTAAACAGACACAACGTGTCAGCGAAACAATGAAAAAAAAAAAAAGTCGACGAGATGACACATGCAAACTTACTTTCAATGTCCACCGTATCGGCGTATACGGGGACATTACTAAATGGAAATGAAGGAATGACCTGGTCGGATGTATCCAACTTTGATTTGTCGGCGTCCCTGCCTTGTGAATTAGAGTAGTTGTACAGCATCTGTCTTAGGTGATAATCCCTCGAGACGGGGAACGTGCCCGATGCATAGCGACGTGGCACATAGGATGCTGGACGCACAGACTCGGTTGTAGGCATAGAGGAGTGGGAATGGAATGAATGAATATGAATGAGCCTGGCGGAAAACGACGACCCAGAATTTGTACGCTCTCTGAGTGGTCCAGCACACAAAGGACTACGCGCGCTGGTGGCGTATTGTTGTGGGCTAGCATGGACCAGTGTGGATGACCTGGACCACCGTGGACGGGTGGCCCGCTTTGAACAATAAACTCTGTTTCAAGCATTGGCCAGCACAAAGACAACCCGGCCCTTGGAAATGAAACCCTGAACAAGAGTGGTGTTGCGCCGAGTACTGACAGCTGTGGCACTGGGGCCGTGCTTGTAGCCATTGCCAGCATCGCATCCAAGTCAGACTCTGTGAGGATATTAAACTCCAATATATTTGGCCGCAGCCTGCATCACGAATCCGATGAAGGACATGACTGACCTTTGGGCTGGGTGTTGAACTGGAAATAGCCTGGGTCTGGGCTGATGGAAACGGTGCTCCACCGCATTAATGCATATAAATGGCCCCGCTTCACTCAACCGAACAGTAGCGATGCGCGCGGCGTGGTAAAATATTGGATAAATACTTCCTTTTCTATCCAAGACTGGGCAGAGAAAAAAAAAAAAAAAAAGAGGACAGTGCTGGACCATAGGTGATCATCGACCATGGTGGATGATCTCACATTTACATGTTGATGATGAATTATGGAAGGCTGGGAATGCGCCGGTTTCCATCAGAAGGATCGATCGATCCTCGAACGGATGCAGACTAGCGCGCTCGGCACCAGATGGATTGATTATCAGGAATTCTCAGTGTCGCCCGTTGTCGCCGTCGAGGCTTTTTATTTTCCCGACGGGTTGTGTTCGACGACGGCGCCGGAAGAGGGGAGGCTGAAAGATTCGGTGATGAGAATGTGCAGCATAAATACGTAACTTGGTGTCAGATCCCCACAATTCAAGGTAAATTGGCATGCTTACTCAAAGCCCATCAAAATGACAAACAACTGTCACCGAAACGCGATCATGACCGTCTCCGATCGCACGCAGTCCGACATCGTTCTTGGGAACAAGCGATGCTATTTACATTAGGAGACCTACGGGGTATTATACATGCATGCACATATCCACTATGCCTGAATAAAGCTGTACAGTGCAGAAAATAAGTATTAGTAGAATGTGGATGAATCTATGGTGCGGTGAAGGCAACGTCGGATGCGATGACAAGTTGGTCGAGGTGCGACGATAGCAATAAACGGGGTATAGTCTACAAAAAACACAGACGAAAAGAGAGGGGACGTAGAGTCGGCGGCGATGTTCTAGCGGTGCACTTGACCACCCCGCTCAGCCGAATAAGTGTGTGCATGCCAGCTGTCCATGTCACCCGTCTCGGGGACAGTGTGTGCGAATGGAGGCAGGGTCGTATGGTAGTGATTCGACTGGCCGTTGTGGTTGTGGTGGTGGTTTGACGACTGAAATCTAAGGTATGAGGAAGAGTGATGAGAGAGATTGCGTACACTTACGCCATAATGATCATCCTCGACCTTGACGGACCCGTAGTGATTGGGGTGGTAATTACTGGGAAGAGTGGTGTGAGATAATGAACTGGGACGGCTATTCGCTGGTGAGTGCGAAGAGTGATTCATTTGGGTGGGCTGCTGGTGGGTGGAAGACGACATGGTCAGTATACATGCCTAGCCGCAGGATGCGGAAAAACAAGGGAATGATACTCGCCGAGAATGGAGGACTGGATGTCGAGCTAGAGCCAGAGGGGGTGTTGGGCAATTGGTGGAAAGCGGGGGCATGAAGGTTGAACAAGGAAGAGCCGTTACCGGAGACAGCATGAGCAGAGGACGAGTTGTGGTTCTGAATGTTGCTGTATTGGTGGTGGGACAACGGCTGGGGGATTCGTTAGGGGCGGTGGGCGCGGGAGAGTGTCAGGGTGAGATGCGTCGGGACCCTGGAGAACGCAGGTCAAATTTTATGGGTCGGGGACGAGCAAGGATAAGCCTCACGATGTAGAGATCGTCCATTTTTCGTTTCTTGAAGTCGCGGTCACAGCCACGAGAGTCATGAAAGAGTGCAAAGAGTGTCTCCTATACTCGGAGAGGTGCCTGTGGTCGGACTCGCCGAGGAGACGCCTCATCTCCTCGTTCTCCTTTTGAAGACGGGTGTTTTCCTGTTCGAGCTCACGAATCTTGACTAGGGGAGGCGGGAGGGCGGCGACCTGGTCTGGGGTAAAGCCGAGAGTAGTCTGGAGCTTTGTTACGGTCTGTTCGAGCTGTCAATGTGAGACGTGAGCCGGCGCGTTGAGTTCGCGTTTTTGGAGCGCGGAGCTTCAAGTATATCCGCGAGGACGAACCTGTTCGATGTAAGCCTTTCGCTTTGCGCGATGGCGAGCTTGAGCCTTTGCATTACGGCTGCGCTCTGGTCGATCAGGCTGTTGTGACGAGACGGATTCAGCGGCAGCGTGAGCCATCGAGGACATGTAACGTTATCACGTAACTTGGAGGGAGAGGAAGAGGAACGTCGGGGTTGAAAAAAAAAAGGAGGGAGAGTTATTATAGTTGGGTATCGCGCACTGCAGCCAGTTCAGACGCCCGACTGGCTGGCTGGTCCGAAAAGAATCCACTGCCTCGGATTCCGAATTATTCGCCTTGTCAAAATCAGCCGACATGTCCTCAAACCGACCCTGGTGGCAAACCTTGTCAGCTCCCACTTCTCCCAACAAATCTCAAATCAAATCTCGACGAACTCGAGAAGAACACCCCCCCCCTTGAAGAAAATACTAGGCAATCACCTTCTGCCGTTTAACGCGCCCTCCCCACGCCGCCCACTCCGGACCACTCTCCCATCTGATCGGCCTGTGTGCTGGCCGATCCAACCCATCCCCTCCTCGTCCTGCGTGTCCATTTTTCATGCCTTGCAGCCAGAAGCACCGGCAATTTGCGGTCTCGTTGCCAATGGCCCCGTGCCTGATGTGTTCCTCTGTTGATCCCCGATCAGCCAAAATTTCTTTTTCGAGTTTGGCTCCGCTTTCCCTAATTTGTTTCCATTAATTTCAATCTCAGACATCTCCGCGACACTTTGCACGACCATCTCCGCTTTTCCTCGTTCGCTGAGTAGCACAACACGAGGTCTTCCCTCTCATTGTCCCGGTGTGAGCGTGAACACGACAAGGTCGTCCTCGGAAATCCACGGCAGAGTCCCACGACGCATGACCGACTTGAGCCCGCTTCAGGGACTCTTATCTTTCGCGCTTCCTAAGATCTCCCTCCATTTCCGGACCTTGTCAATATGGCATTTTTTGGCGATCTCGCACCAAGGGTCTTTCAGATTTTCGTCCCCTCCCGAGGCTCCCTCTCGCATGAACATTACGACCCCCTGCCTTATCCGTGTCCAGCTGATCGCACCGGCTATCTCTTTCAAGGGCTGCGCGGTCGATATGCCACCTCAGCGACGACTCACCGCAGCGCACAAGGTTGTCCAGCCACACCGCTAGACCCTTGTGTATCCAGGATACATACCTTGCGGCCGGACCTTTTCTTCATTGCTGTGAGATCCGTGCGGCATCCCTCCGACCCGACACCTCCTCATCTGGCTCCGCTAAAAAGAAATGAGGAAAAAGAACGAACACGTTCCCAACACGGATGTCCCCGACCCGTGGTTAGCGTGCGCCTTATTGTCTCCATCCAATACCACCTCGAAGGGAGGGCCTCGTATCTCCACTCTCTGAACCGTGCGCTTGCTCGCTCTCCATGTCCATTCAATCGGCACCTGCCGATTGGAACGGGGAACCCACTCCCACGCACCGGCTGTTGGTCACGCCCCCTCCTCTTGCAAGATTCGATCGCACGACGGGACGCCCCCTGATTGGCTCATATCGGCTGGAATACCCGCGTAATACATATATACTTATACATATTATTATTTTATCGTCGCTGTCACGCCGACGCCGGAGCCTCTGCGCCCGATCGCTTTTGATGCGACCACGTCTGTACGTCAACCCCGCCTCACGATCCCGTCCGCCCAATCACATATACTTGCGCGTACGTATTCCGACGTTCGATGTGCCTTGGTCTGAGTCCTTTGCGATATGGGGTGGGGGAAAGGGGAGCTAGAGGAGCTTGAGCGGGTCGAACATGCGATCCGATTCTGAGATACGGTCTTGTTCGCCTAAGAATAAGAATCTGTCACACCCATTCGGCAAGTCAGTCCCGTGTGCACCAACAAAAATCTGATATCTACCTAATACATATCTGATACAATATTCGGACGACGACGGTGCAGCACACGGACAGAGACAAGTCCAATCGGGTCATGGAGGGGAAGCATGCGCGCCCGCTGGTAACACGTGTACGCAGGAAAATGCCTCCTCTATCTTCGTCCCCCATTGGACGCCCGGACCCATTCGTATCTAATACCAATGACAGTAAGCACATTCGGATCCTCAAGGCAAGGTGGAGCGTTTTCAAATTCGTCCGCGACATGATGATACCTGATGATACCATCGTGTATTCGACTCGACTGTTCGCTCGCAATAGTCTGAATCGAGCACTTGTACCTGCTGCCACTGCCAAGTTGAGTCTGTTTCCCCGATCGGAGAATTCGACCAAGTTGGCAACGACCTGTCAACGACCTCCACGCCCTAGTACAGTTCGCGTCCGCGTTTGTCGTCTATATTGAACCTTCCTTGCTCCAACTCGTCGCAGACCCCAACATATATTTTTTTCCATCCGAGTTCCCTGAGCGTGTCAGTCTGTCTCATCCACCTCTTTGGCCGACATTCTTCCTGCGCTTGCGCTCACCGCCGCTCGGATAAGGCGCCATGGGGGGGAAGAAGAAGCCCAAGATTACGCATCTCGCAATGTAGCCATATCTAGTATACGTTGAACAGCCTCAGTGGAAAGCTCAAGGCTCAGAGAGGGCAATATGATATCTAGCCGAGATAAAGCCAATTGGGTCTTGTTTGCAAAAGACGCTTTCATAGGCAAGAGAAAAGAAACGGAGAAAGGGAAAGGAAAGGAAAAGCAAGTAAACCCTGCATGTCATCCCACGAGAGAAAAAAAAAAAAAAAAAGTAAGACATGAAGTGGGAAGAAAATACAAACACAGTCGTCACCGAGAAATGGCAAGTATCTCGGACGAACCATATCTCTACCAGACTCAAACGTGCACGTCAACCTTATCGGGCCCAGTGACTCTGACAAAACCCAGGGTAGAGTGTCGATGAGAAGAAAAGGGGGATGCACGTGTGTACGAAAAGGAAAATCCGTCGAGCCTGTTCCTTGCACAACTGCAAGTGAAATGGACGCATTGAGGGACGTCGTCGAATCCCCCGCGACCCTGCTGGAAATCGTTGCTTGATCGAAAAGGCATCTTCACTGTCTAAATCTTGACGTGGTACATAATTCAACGTCAACATCAACGGCCATCAGATGCATTCAGAATCGAGTCATGCCCGTACCTTTGTATGTAATGAGCATATGAGGCAATGGCAAGGTCACGCTTCATCCACTATCATCTGTTCCCAAGAGGGTTGCTATCATTTGAGTTCGCATCCGAGTTGGAGGAGGGAATGCGTAAAAGAGTAAAGAGGGCCGCTCGGGAATGAAAAACGGTCGAAATGGAGAGGGGGACGGACAAGTCACATCGAGGGCCCCCCGGAAATTTAATACAGTATCCGATATCGGGGGTGGGGGGAACAACGGCATCTTCCGTTGATTCATGATCGTCTCGTTCCAAGGTTGAGTTTGTGTCCAGCCCACAGCGACGGAGAGGTTGACTTTCTAGAAACCCTTGATAACGATCCACATCGCAACAAGCGACGACAATGAACAAGAAAAGCGAGAATACGGGGCCTGCGTTTTGTCATGTGTGGGTCCTCGATCGCGTCATGTGCGGTAAAGGGGGGAGAAAGCGTGAGTGAACAGTGGGGACGTACCATGCATGCCATAACAACCCGTCGTAACGTGTAACCCATGTTCCAACACGGATGCAAAAGCATGTCGATGGCCAGTGCCTGTATAACGTGTCGTTGACCAGTCCGGGAATGATCATTAAACATCAGCAGTCGTCGTGGCGTCCTTCACATAATGTGTAATGTGATATCGTGGGGAGGAGCCTGACACTGGGAAAGATGCGCCGCCGCCATCAGCAGGGTTGCACACCCACGAGTAAAAAGGCTGTAGCAGGAAAAGAAAAAGTGTGCAATCGATGCGGCTCAGCTCAGTTGCGCGATGTAACCGAGCACCAGTCAGTCCCACTCTTAAAGGTAGTATTGGTCGAACCAAGCGGTGACTTGGCGTTCCAGACAATACGGAGCGATCGGATCGGGTCCCTGAATTGTAGGCGCTCAAGGTAAGGGTATGCACAGCCAAACACACACGAGCGGAAATTGCCAGCACAGATGGCTTTGTCGCGCGGTCAGTAGAGGCCGCGTCGGCCGTCATGATATGATTAGGGCGTATTCCTGTTGGCGAGAAGCTTATCAGGCGAACCAATGAAAATAAAACAAACATTGTAGATTCCTTCAGAAGACGCACAACTCATACATCAAATAGCTACACTTCATCGTCCGATAGCACAACGCGCCCTTTCCTTGCAGGTCGAAGAACCGCAGACGTCGGCGACTCTCGTGCCTGTGCCTGTTGTTCGGAGTCGCTTGAGATGTTGATTGTCTCGGCTGCGGGCTTCGGCTTCCGAAGTAGGCGGGGTTTTGGTTTTGGTCGTGCTGTGGCTTTTAACGGGGGTGACGGGGACCGACTGCGGCGCAGAGACTTGATGATCTCATCGTCGCTGTTGGAGTCGTCTGAAAATACTTTTGGAGAGACAGGTATCAGATCGTGCTCCTCTGCGCTGGACAAGGCGGCATCCTTGCCCTTCTTGCGTCGCTTCTTCGTCCCAGTTGCGCGCATCGTCGCGATCTTGCCGCTCTCAGCGGCTGCGCGCGCCGTCTTCTCTCGTAGCGCCTTCTCTCTCTCGAGGAATGCCTCCATGTCACCATATTCCTCATCACTCTCTCCGATGAACTGGGCGGACTTGTACGTCTTCTCTTCCTTCCTCTTCTTCTCCTTCTTGCGACGTCGGGGTTCGTCATCAGGAAGTTCGACGTCGGAGCCGAGCGATGGCGATCGCCGCCTGTGGCGCCTGCGCGTTTTCTTACTGAGCATCTCACTCGCCTTCTTTCCCTCCAAGTCGATTGGGTTCTTGAGGAATTGATCGACAACGTGCAGTCGCTCCCGTAAAACGGACGGCGCGATCGAGGCGGGCACGACCCACTGGAGTTCCTCGGCGTCTATAAACGCTTAGCTGGATAGGTCTGAAATCGCGCCGGACACACGTAACATACCCTCTGCCACAATCGTAAACTCCAGCAGGCGAAACACAAGCTTGAGCCTCGCGTCCTTGGTAGCAGCTTCCGCGTGCTTATCATTGATGTAAGGGATTTCTGCATGGGTCACCTCAATGTCGTCCATGCATTCCAGGCATGGCTGCACGCACCATAGTCGGTGAGCTTTGACAGGGCTTCCTTGGAAGGAGCAGCGTTCTTTCGCGGAACGTCCTCTATCTCATCGGCATCTCCGTCCCGATCGTTTTGATCCGTCTCATGTATAATCTGTTGCCGTTGACGAATGACTAAAACGAGAATCTGGACCCATCCGCGACAAATGTCTATCGGCCTTGTGTCGACAACGTGGCAAGGTGTGGCTACTTACGTCTTTTACCCATTCCACCAATTCAGACTTGCCATCCTCAATGAGCGCAGCAACAGCGATACCGATTTGTTCGCTCCAAGAATAGCCCTTCTTGACTTGGACTTCCCCTGAAAAGCCACCGCTGTCTTCGGCCGACTCTCGTGTACGATTGGCTTTCTGCTCAGGCTCCCAGCTTGAGTACTGTTTCCAGTGTCCGCGGTTCATGGGGTACCACGCCTACAGATTACAAGCAGCCGGATACCCGATAAGCATTGCCAACAGCTGGCAATAGATAAGCTAAGATGAATGCCTCACCTCAATCATGAGGAAGGGTTCTTCCTTGACGGCTTTGAAGAACTTCCGTGATATGAACGTTATCAATTGTACGAGATCCTTGTAGGACGTGTCCTTCGGAAGCGACCGTTGATCATCGAGGATAGATTTGAAGAGTTGGAGAGTCGAGACCTATTTGACGTACATATAAACGTACATTAGGGGTGAAACAATGCTCACATTGAAATACAAGGCCTCCGCCTTGGCTTTTACGACTTGTCTGTGGATTAGGTTCACAGCCCTCTTCATTAACTCCGGAGAGTCGAACTCTTTGTACCGTGAGAGGTAGAACAGCAATGTCCGTGTAATCTCGGAATGAGCGAATTTCTACCACCGGGGCCAATAATGATTATGATTGTCCTTGTTAGTACCGTGCGGCACATGCGTGCTAAGCCACGTACCATCTCGAAGGCTTCGAAAGTGAACATTGTCTCATGGATAATATCTTCCTCTTCCTCGGTGTCACCTTCATCTTCAATGTTAGGCACACCATCTTCCTCCGAAGGACCGTTTCCTTCATGATCGAGTCATGTTGATGCCATGCTCAGACGGCGGGATAGAATCTAAACTTGCCTTGGGCTTTCTTTTTTCTGATTGCCTTCTTTCTCACGTACATCGCACTGCTGTTCTCCTTCCCCCAACGCTCCAACATGCGTAGAAGCTCGTAGGCCAAGTACACGCTTGAGTTGAGATAAGTCAACGATTGGGTGCCTTCCTTGTAAGATCGCAAACTTTCCAACGCAATGTCAAGAACATCGCCGTTATAGATCAATTGCTGCTGAAGCAGCTGCGCGGCCTCGTTGAGTTCCGGATCGGAGATTACCGATGAGGCCATGTTGTCGATCAAGAGGAGAAGTTGTGTCAGGCATTCTATACCCGCTTGCAGCTCGTTCCACATCTTGGGCTAGAAAAATCAAACGACAAACACGCCACTAATCAGTTTGGAAAGAGCACACAAAAATGAAGAGCAATATACTTTTTCTTCCATCGCCTCCCTCATCCGTCTGAGGACCCATATAATCCAGCTCCTATCAGTCACTCCCGCAACGAGGCCGAGATTCCACCTCCGGTGGCCACCGATGACATTCTCCTTTGATCGTAAGTCGAGGAAGAACTCAAGTAGCCACTTGGTGGTATACGATAAGCGAAGATGGTCCTTCTCAGTGATCTTAGGTCGCTCCGATTTAATGTCCTTCAACAACGAGGAGAGGAATGCTACAGGCAAGGCAAACGAGGTAAGAACCACACCAAGATAGGAAACCACCAAACACACGATTGAAGCAAGACTCTACAAACTCTTTCGCGAATCCCTGCAAGACGAGCCTTGCCTCATAGGAAAGATTGTCATCTCGGGTCAACTCATCAACCTTGTTGGCTTTCCGGGCTTTTTGGTGTTTTGAAATGTCCAATATATTCCCTGATTCTTGCGTGATCGCCGCCTGGCGGTGGAGGACCAGCGGCCTCGAGGATGACCCTCTTTCTGAGGCATCGGCTGTCGCCGAAGACCCAGCATTATCGCCACCGCGGTCAACTTGCGCCTTCTTGTTGGTGTTGAGCCGAACCGCGATGGTAGTACCAAATCGCGAATGCCGGGACGAGGCATTGCGAGCAATGTCTCGCTTCTTCTTGTCCTCGGCGGCCAAGAGGCGTTGCAAATTCTGGGCAGGTTGCTGCGTGGACTTCATTCAACTTTTTGTCTTAGACATGAGAATGTGGCGAGTCACCTTGGTTTGGTCAATGGCCAACGCCGTTGGCTTGATACCCCGAAATAGGAGATAAAAGATTTCTAGAACGAGCGTGTTTGACGCATTGAATAGCGGATCTTGATCATTGTTGGCGGCAATAGTGAGCAACAGGTCCAGCGTGTGTGTTTCAGACAATGCCTTGACAAGCTTCGTCTGAAGGGAAGAATACTCTGCCTGATCGGCACTTAGGTGCATGTTCGGAGGGAGGTCCTTGATGAAAGCGAGATTGCGGATGAGGTGGAGCACGACATTGACAATTTGACCGTCACGTTCTTGCCGTTCTTTGGCAGGTTTCGACAAGGGAGGTAACATGATACCAAACAGTGCCTGCATGACACCGGGTTTGAGCAGAACTGCCTTGTAATTCAAGTGACTCAGCATCAGCTGCGTGTAGTCTGTGCCCTTGTCCAATTCCTCGTCGAGTTCGCGAAGCTCCGAGGCCACATCAATGGGCCAAGTCATTGCGGTGACCAGGTCTGCACACGCGATCGCGCGCTTGTCCTCGACTTGCCCTTTGCCCGCGGTCGCGAGGAGGATGGGAATCAAGTCATTTGGAAGGACTCTTGTCTCCCAAAAAATGCGTGCAACGGTGCGTTCGTCGTCTGTGTCGTCCTTGCGCCACAATTTCTTGAGATCCCGCAGACAACCATTCACCTCGTCTCCCATGCGGTACACACCACCCTCGCAGCCACCAAGAGCGTCCACGACGTGCCGCACGACGGACTCGAGTATGTCGCGGCGGGATACATGCTCTTGGTTGTCTGACTGGTCCGAGTGTAACGATATCACGTCGTCGTCCATGGCGGAGTCGCACGTTGTGCGGCGTGACAACCGACACGACATGTCATATCACGTGAGAGGGTGACGGTGTGACAGGACTGCCACCAGGGCCTTAACCTCAGAAAGTCAGAGCGGGGACAAACAGTTTGGGTTGTTCACTCCTTCTTTCAGGGTTGTATTCTTCTCTTCAGGCTCGGGTCAGTCCACTCTCACAATTGTCCACGGATAAATCATTTCCGTGGTCAGCTGAATGCCCAGAATCACCGCCTTGACCCCATTGATAACATGTTACAGTACAACTCTTGATGCGACGCGAATTGGTGCGCGCGTCAATACTTATCGGTGAACCCCGGCGAAGACACACCGGCGTGGGGGTTATGATGATTTCTATGATTTCCCGTTCTTCTTGCCGGCCGTCGCAGCTGCCTTCTCTTTCTTCACGCGTTCCTTCTCCGCGTCGGCCTTGGCAATCTCGTGCGCCTGGTCGTTGAGACCAAGTCGATTGCGGGCAATCTATCACGAGGCATCATACCATCAAGTCATCATCAAGACAGGGTCAATTAAACACCCACCTCGATGGCATAGAACTGCATCCGTGTAACTGTGGGACAGTTGCAGGGTCAGCATGAGCACCCGATTCATAACGATTCGAACTGACCGAAAATGGTGTTGGTCTCGGTATACTCATTTGTTGCATCCGTACGTATGAGAGAACCAAAGTTGAAATCCTTCACTTTGGTTTCATATCTGTCATAGAATTTGCTCAGTGAGTATTCACATTTCATTTCACATTTCATGCCAAGATGGCATAGATACGTGGCACCGTTCGGAAAGACAGCCAGCCCAGTGTACTCACTGATTGATGAAATCTCTCCATCTCTTCTTTCCCTCTTCACTCTTGAGCGAGTCTTCATCAAGTTTCAGCAGCTTCTCGTGCCCTTCTGCATTAAACTCGGGAAACGTGGCCATGGTGTGCTCAAAGATTTCATCGTCCAACCTAGCTCGACGAATTTGTTATTCAAACGAGGGCGTGAATTCGAGCGCTGTCACCAACTTTGACAACCTGAGCGCACGCGGCGAAATCTTCTCCAGCAAATTCCAGTAGGTCTAGACGGGATCAGCAGTCGGAACTTCACACGCAGGGTCCACGACCCCAAAAGTAGCACACAACGTCGTAAACTCACCTGCGCATGTTCGACTGCCTTTACCGCGAATCTATACTCGGATGCAGATTCATCAGCGCGACAAGTCAACCCAATGGTATGCGTGCACGTACTGCTTCTCGATCTTCAGCCAGGATAAGCCAATTTCTCATGAGCAACGTGGTTTCAATGTGCAAAGTGACAACATGCAAAGAACACACCTCGGCGAGATTCTGAGCCTTGTTCGGATCAAACCGCTGGGTCGACATCGTGCTAGTTTACGTCTAATGAAGTGGTAGAATGAACAACAAGGCTGTCCGGGTCGTCGCGTGCGTCGTCGAATGAATTGAATGGTACGAGTTACAACCGGTGGCTGGCATCATCACATGGTCTCCCCCTGTAGTGGGGTTAGGGTTACAAGGGCTTGTCTCGTCCTACACTATGTCCTCCTACTCCATCAAAGCTTTGCCTTGTCCCATGAGCTACGATTTCGCCTTCCCCTTGTTGTCTACACCCACCCCAAAACGTTTCAGCTTCTCGAAGTACTTCTGCACACGACTTGCGACCTGTCGTGGCGTCCGCCGACCTCCCATGGCTTGCGATATTTTGGCCCACCTGCCACGAGTGTGGGTCAACTGATAGGAGACGGCTCACCGAGACACGTACCGATTCCGTTCTCCGTCGGGAATCTCTTCCAAAAGCCGTTCGAGAAGATGCTGCTCGGAAATGGACCATGCTTGCTTGTACGTTTCGGGCCTGCCTTTATCCGTCTCTGCGTTCACCTCCGACATAGATTGTGGCGTTGTCCTCGGCTTGTGGACCGTGTCGTTGATCTCCGCAATGTCACGACAGCGCTTACCGAGGCTTTGAGACGGTATCGGGAGACCAGAGATAAGCGGCGGCTCGTTCTTTGGTTCTGTCAACGCCGTCAAAGACTGAGACTGGAGTCTCAGAGATGGTTTACGTGTACGGGGTGACGGATTGGTGCTATCTCGTCGAGGCACAGGATGACGGGTTCTGGGCAGACTCGGGAGCTTCGTATGCTGCGTCGTGTCTTCGGGAGTCACCGCACTCGCGTTGTCAATATCCATAGCGTCGCTGATTTGGTCCGGTAGCGTAGATAGGCAAGATTGTGGCGTCGCCGTGTTCACGTCCACTTCTGCGCTCTCATCTTCCATGTCATGTCGGACGAACACACCATTAGACCCTTCCTCCCCAAGCTTGCATCCGACAACCGAGTCTGATTTAATCTTGCGCTTCTTCAAATCTCGAATCTTTGCGCGTGCGCGTTCGCGTTTGCGGATGGCGGGCATAGACTCCTGAGCGACTGGAGTCTGCGGATGTTCTCCGTTTTCATCTTCAGAGAGAGAAGATGGCAAAGTAAGAGTGGGGGTATAATTATTGTCGTTCGACGACGATGAGTTAACGTGAGGATTAGAAGTGACCGTAGGATTGGAAAACATGATCATATCGGCGGAGGCAGATAAACTTTCAAACACGGGGTCGAGAATGACTTTACGTGCATCCTTGACGAATTTCTGAAGGAAAGAGAGCGGGGAGCGCTGGGTATTGAAAGGGACGGTTCGTTGGGTGTGATCAATGCGAGTTCGAATGGCGAGGGTACGCAGGGGTGTTGCATCTATAACCAGGAGACACAGTGAGCATAACAGGTGGACAGATATCTAGTAGTGAACGCAGACCACTTGATGAAAATACCTCCCAGTCGATCTTGGCTGGGAAGGACTGAGCTGGATGGTAATCCTGTAGTTCTAATATATTGTCTTCAAATCTAAGCAGTCTGGACGTAGAAGCATCATTCTCCTACGCAGATTTTAGCGATGGGGAACGCAATGAGTGAAGGAAGTGAGCTACCTGGAAATTGCTGTGATTCGCGAACTGCTCCGGAGACGCGAGCGCATCTGCTCTGAGTTTCTTTAGCTTTTCAATATCTGCTTGTGTTCGCGCGAGCAATTTTTTCTGATGCTGTAGGTAGGCAGAGAGCGCTTCGAGCCTGGCAATTTAGTGCGCATGAGCCCCGTCAGAGCTGTGGACGTGCACTTACGTCTCTGCGCGTCTCGAATCCATGTCAGACCGCTGCCCGTCGTCGTGGTCATGGAATGAAGGCTAGTCGTCAGGAAAGACCCGCAGCAATGTCGCGGTCAACGCCGACCACACCGCTCAGCTTTGCCCCCGCCAAAATTTCTCCTAACCCGGTGGTGATCAGGGAGTTCCCCTTTAGGAATGTTCCTCCCACGCCTGTCATGAACTCGGACGGCAATCTCATCCGCCCGCCAGCCTCGCCGACGTCGCGCTCGTCGTCGCCCACAGCGAGCAAGCACAAATCTCGTCCCCGCTCGCCGTGATGTCCATGCAGTCCCTCAACACAGCATCAACGACCTCACTGTCCCCGAGCATCGCCAACCTCAACGCTCTCTCCTCCCCCAAGCCCTCTCCACAGTCCCTCCAGCACGCGCAGCAACGACGTCTCACCGCTTCATCGCTGCCACCGCCAACATCGCTGGGCCTGGTGCGTTTTTTTTATACACGCGCAGCAAGTAAACTGACATCGTACAGCCAGAACCTGTCTACGGACATCCACCACTCTCCTCGCGCAGGCCGCACTCGCCCCTTCGTAACGACGCTATACCCAGAAGAAATTCGCAAGGCAGCCATTCTGGTGACGACAATGACGACGACGACGACGACGATAACGATGCTAATCGCACGTGGGTGCGTAGCCAGTCACCCCCCGCCGCATCAGTGACCCAGTTCGCGGCCAATCTCGCACATCGGGTTGGGTCGTTCATTAGCCCTGCACAAGGGAGTCAAGCGCTCCCGTCCGATGCAGAACTGGAGGCAGACGCACAACGAGCGCGCGACCGAAGTAGGCGTGAAGCTGAGCAGATACTCACTCGAGAAGCGGAAGAACGGCGCACGGTGGAAGAACGTGTCTTGGCCATGATGAATTCTGGTTCTCCCCACTCAGTGCCTCCCCCGCGTAGTAGATCCCAGACGCTGCCCAATCCGCCTTCACCCGCTTCATCAGCCAAGGAGGGTGTCACGGGCTGGTGGCAAACTGCAAAGTCGAGGCTCACACCTACCAAGGACAAGGAGCCCCTCACACCCGCCCAGAAAGTCATCCAGGAAGCTAGGTCACGCGAAAAAGAACAGCGACCCGTCTCAGCTTTGACCAAGCATCCAGACCCTGCCCATCTCAATCTCAAGATCCCCTCTGGTGGCCCTACTCCCCGAGCCTCTTCTCCCACTTCACCTACCCCTGACAAGACACCGATCAGGTTGTCACCTGCAGCAGCGTCACAACCGATCAACCTTTCCCCGATCTCGCTCCAGCGGGGTACATCGCCAGGTGGATCCCCTGCACGTGAACAGCCCCCCATGTACGCGTCGTTTACTCCCTCTGGAACTTTAGATGCTCCAGGAACGCTGTTGACGATAGCCAAACGCTTTGAAAAACTCGAACGCTGGACGGTGTCCCATGTGCGCGCGCTCGAGGAGCGCATGGGAGACGTCGAACGCTGGCTTGTCGACAAGGAAAACGAGCGTACCAAAGAAAAAGATCAAGAAAAGCAGAACGAACAAGAGAAAGTTGACCACCCGACAGAACCAGACCTCGGGGCGATCAGAGACGACATCACCGAGCTCCAGGGGCGCATCACCGAACTTGGACGAGAAATGGCGCGTTTAGCGACGTCCCCTGTTGTCTTATCCACCAACACCGCGGTTCGCGATTCTCCCGAGATGCGTTCAGCCCCTCCAACAGAGTCAATGATCGCGAGCACACACGAGTCTTCGTTCAGCTCGACATCCTCCACAAGCCCACCGGGCAATGGAGTAAGCACACCGGCCATGAATGTGTTCTCAACCCCTCGCCGCGCGCCGTCCCTCACAGCCCGCGAGTCCACAAGTCCCCCTCTTGCCCGCGTTGGGCCATCCAAAACCTCATCAAGAGCAGGTACACGCCTGCCATACCCTACGGGAGATTACGCCAGTCCCGGCGACGTCGTCTCCCCAACGCACACCCCCGCCAGTTCTCCGCCACCAGCTTCACGACCGACGTCCATGGTTATCTCCGGCCTGCCTCCAATGTCACCCCCGCTGGAATTCTCCGCGCCACCCACGTCACCCCCCACACGAATGACATCTCCCACACCGGGCGGCCTCCCACCTCCTAACGCCACAAATGCCAGACGGGGCAGCGTCAGTCCAACGCCGCTATCTGGTGCACGGAAACGCTACACGGTCGCACTAGGCGGTCCCATCGTCGCCCCACCAGAAGTAGAAGTCGAATACGAACGGGAGCGAGCGAAAGCCCTCATGGGCACCGCTTATTTCTCGGCCGCGACGGAGAGTAGCGAAGACGACGACGACGACGAGCACTGCGCCGAGACGGTCGGCAAAAAGGCTGCCTCGCGTGCTGCGGCTGCGGCCAAGCTCGTCGGTGCGGGCGTGGAGGATTGGCACGCTGGGCAGGTTGCCTCAATGACAACGACGAGTCCGAGGGCGAGGGCACAGTCGACATATAGCGGATCGTCATCTTTGCAGAGCAATCAGGCTGCGCTGTCGAAGCACCGTCTCAGGTCTCAGTCGACCGACTTTCGGACGGACAATAGCTCGAGTGGGGACCACCGACCCAGTCGGTTCGTCGATCCGCTCGTCTTGCGGCGGCAGCCCAAGACGGAGAAGAACAAACCACTGGTCGGTCCCGGGAAGAAGGTCCCTGTCGGACAGCTGGTCGCGTTTTTCGACTCGGAGAGGGGTAATCATTAAGGCATGTTTCTCATGATTGGTTATGACATATGAAACGATACCTCTGAATTTCACGTCTTAGCTTTGACATTAATGTATCTCAATATGCGTTGCGTGCTAGATCCTCGCATAAGTAGATTGATTTCATACGCTTTTTTTTTTCTTTTTCGAAGTGACGCGCTACTCCGCTTTATATCCTATCGTTTGTACTAACCCTCCATATTCCCATCTCACATACGCGATCTATTAAAGGAAAATTCAGTACGAGTGTGTGGGCACTTGTAACGCGAGCACCCCCCGCGGGGGTCAACCGGTCATCGTTAGCTGCCAGTCTTTCCCAGACGAAGAGTCGCTCGAACGCTAGACGAGGCCTTGTACTTAGGCGTAGGTCTTCTTGAACTTCCCCCGCTCGGCAAAGCACGATTCGCCTGATCCTCCAAGGTCGTCGTCTCTGACGCGGTGACCGAGGCCTCATGCAAACAGACGAAAGAAAAAAAAAGGGAGGGATCTAACTGACGATGCCGGCGGATAACACCGCTTACCAAAAGAACCTCGCCTAGGAGACGCTCCGCGGAACGATCAAGAGGGTATGTTATGACCGTGTTGGGGATTGGAATGCGTGGGGACCAAGTAGTCTGGACCGCTCATCGGCAACCGTCTTCCGGGGTCGACTTATTCCCTATGACTTGGTGTCAAAGTTCAAGGTTGAATGTTCAACTTTGATACTAGACGTGAGCGTGGCGACGAGCAAGCAAGACCAAAGATCATGGCAAAAGGCAGGACTGCGGTTATAAGGTGCCAGCTCGAGGTCGTGGGTGGGTGGTTGAATAGCATGGTGTTACAGCAGGCGAAAAAGGATATATGATATGCTAGAAGATCCCCCAAAGGCGTGATTTTGGAGATCTGGCAGGCGGGAACATACGACGCAATCGTAAGACCCGTATCGCAGCAGCAGAAGAGAGTTCTCTCCAAGAGTCCTTTGTGGGATGGTCCGGGCCAGTGTCCTTCACGATTCTGTGGATCGAATCAATGGTCGCGTTCATAGCTTGGTGCCGGCTGGAAGGATGTAAGTGAAATGAGCAGAGTAGAGATGGGGAGACGAACATAAAGTAGGTTGGAAGCCTTGCTCGATTGACCTGCATAAATCTCGATTGCATATACTCGATCGCTTCGTTGACGTCGGTACCACCGGTATAGTCGGGAAAATGCCTCTCCAATGGTACCTATCAGATATAAAATGAAAAGGGGATTGTAGAGGAACAGTAATCGAGGACCCCACCTCGGACAACTTGTCCTTGAACACGTCGATATTAGTCAGGAATAGTATAACAGATGTGCGCGTAAACCGCCGGGAATTGACGACGGATTCGAAGACGATGAAAGAGTCATTTAATCGTCTCTACGGACGACATCAGCGGTGGTCAACTAAAGAGCACAAAATGTCTAACCTGACAATTACCTTCGCTCGGGGCCAGATCATAATCACTCAATGAAACACAGAAGATGATATAGGAGATATCTTCGAAGTGGTGTATCCACTTCGGGGCGAGTATTGTTTGCGAGGGTCGATCATGTTTACTCTAGGTGATATTTGTGTAAGCGAGTCATCAAGCGCAACTAGGAAACGTACTGGAGTGCACTGGAAAAAGTGAGGCGAGTCTCAATAACTCGTGTCAAGTCTTCTTGTGCTCGCAAGATATCGTTGTCAGTGGGTAGATAATCA
Source organism: Boletus reticuloceps (assembly GCA_018397855.1). Taxonomy (NCBI): domain Eukaryota; kingdom Fungi; phylum Basidiomycota; class Agaricomycetes; order Boletales; family Boletaceae; genus Boletus; species Boletus reticuloceps. The sequence continues at coordinate 1,151,933 of JAGFBS010000003.1, forward strand.
GGGGACCCAATTCTAAGGATCTCCTTGAAGAAACTCGTGATGGATGAGTATAAAGAAGAATGGGGCTGGAATAGACTAACCACTCAGCATTCTCATTCAGCCAGAACTCACGCCGACGATCCATGACTTTAGGCAAAATTGGATCCTGCCACGAGTGATGTATGGCCTCGGCAACTTTCGGCGAGAAAACGAATGAAGGGCTATGCCGGATGCGATAGTCAAGGATGTGATCTGCTCTGACCTATGGGAATGAATGAGTGACGATTCAGGGTAAATGTAATGGAAGTATTACACCGTTCATGGGGTCAGTGTACTCGATGCCCATGCGACGGATGGCACGAACAAGTGCCTGGGCACCGTCAAGGCTATTATGGTAAATGACGAGGCGCTGATACACCAGCTCGTCATTGGTCAAGCCATGCTGAATTTTCATCTGTTTGACAATTATGGACATTCTGGGATCAGTTTCTGGATGGAGTCAGATATCAGCAATTATGCGTGTAGCAGGGCAACGGGAGTGTATGCAAAAAGGCGATGCATCCTGCGAACAAGGACCTACCCAACAAAAGCATGTTGACTCTCCGGCAATTTCTTGACTCATTGATTTCACGGTCGATCGCATTTGATCTTGCTCTGCCTTCATTCCGAGTGGAAGCAAGAGCGCCCATCAACGACCAATGGTAAGAACGTCGCTTGTAGTATCAGGTGTCGCCCGAATACAAGCAGATACAATGCAGGAGGTAAGATCTTCGCCGCTTTCGTGATGAGGAACGACGAGCGACTGAGGCAGTGAGGCAGCTGGCGGTCCGCATGGTTGAATTACACCTGACTCTGAGCGCTTATTCTAGGGAATCGGGTTTTCCGTCATTACCCGGCATAAAACGCGCTTGCTGAGCGAGTGGGATTCTTTCCCTAGTTCAACTAGTACACCTAATAGTAATGTAGTGGACCGAGGAGTGGATATTTGGTGTTGAAACTTGCAGGCTCGGGCCCGCCCCCGAGTTGCAGAGAGACTACTTATTTATTTATTTAGTTTCACCTTACTTAACTATTAGTCATCATCTTTGGTTGAGAGAACAGGTTTCCAAAAAAGGGAAATGAAGCTGTATGATGGCCCTCCTTCCTCGAAGAGACCCCTGCAAAGCTAATTAGCAAGCCGAGCCGCGACACTCTGACCAATTTCTTCTCCTTCTTCCACCAACATCTGTCCAACACATGCAAGCCCAGCCTGCAACGGGGCGCCCCCCAAGCATGGCCCCTGAGAAAGCCAGACGGACGACCGACGACGACGAAGCGCGTCCATACGTGATCGTGAATGACATCGGTAAGGGAAGCTTTGCAACTGTATACAAGGGATACCACGAGGTATGTATCACGCTCCCATTGCTTTTTCTTCCCCAGCTCAGTTTCACCGACGCCTATAAGGAAACCCACCAGACGGTGGCAATCAAATCCATCCGAAGAGATATCCTCACAGCCAAGTTATTCGACAATCTGCAAAGCGAAATTGAGATCCTCAAGTCATTATCTCATCGCCATATTACAAAGCTTATCGACATTGTGGTATGTGGCATCTCATTTTGTTCAAAAACCATGCCTCGGACATGAGCGGAGTTGCTATCGTATGGACTCAAACAGTGTGTATACCCTTCTGCTATGATTGGGCCATGGCAGGCGTTCTCCCTTTGTCGTTTTGAAAGTGTCAGTCTTGTACCCTGTACTCACAGGTTGTCTCAGCGTGCAGAACGGAACATATTCCTCATCATGGAATATTGCGCAGGTGGTGACCTCACCAACTATATTAAGAAACGCGGTCGCGTCGAGGGTCTTGAATACGCCCCAACTTCAGGTGCTGCTTTGCAGTACTATCCCCATCCAAGGTCAGGCGGTCTTGACGAGGTGGTCGTGCGCAGCTTTCTGCGTCAGCTAGGCGTGTCTTCTTCTTACCTATCCATTCACACGAATAACACCCTCTTGATCAGCTCGAGCACTCAAATTCTTGCGAACTAGAAACCTCATCCATCGGGATATCAAGCCACAGGTAGACTTTCTTTTGCTTTGTTCGGCATACGGACTCAATTTGAAAAGAATTTACTCCTGAACCCAGCTTCCCCGGAGGAACTGGCAAAAGGACATCCTATCGGTGTGCCTATCCTGAAGGTCGCTGATTTCGGGTTCGCTCGTTCGCTCCCTAAGGCAATGCTCGCAGAGACACTTTGTGGTTCACCGTAAGTTCGTATTCGACTCGGGAGCTAGTGCAAAGGTTGAGATTTAAACTAGGTTGTACATGGCACCCGAGATCCTGCGATACGAAAAGTATGATGCAAAAGCTGATCTTTGGAGTGTTGGCGCTGTATTATACGAGATGTCTGTAGGAAAACCGCCGTTTCGCGCGCAGAATCACGTCGAGCTCCTGAAGAAGATTGAACACTCCAAAGGTGTTAAATTCCCAGACGAGGATCCTCCACGTGCAACCTCAAACCACCCTACTCCACATTCTGCAGCCTCGACCAAACCAGAAGAGCCACAAGCTGTGCCTTCTGACATCAAAGAGCTTATCCGTGCCCTTCTGAGACGCCGACCGGCGGAACGTGCTAGTTTCGAAGAATTCTTCAAAAGCGAAGCCCTCGCCAAGTCCAAGTTTCCTCGTCCTGCCCCTGAATCTCCATTGCGCGCTACCACCATCGCCACTGCTCTCAGTATGCAAACGGAAGAAGACGATGATTCAACCATTGGTAGAATCCCGGAGCACCACAAGGTGATTCCCCCAGAGGTGCTAGACCCCAAGGCAATGATCCCGCCCAGCAAGTTTCATTTTCGGAGAAGGGAGACATCTGACGACACACCCGCAGTGGCTGTTCCTGGCCCATCTTCTCGAAGGTGAGTTATCAAGGTACTCTCCAGTTTTTCATGTTTAATGTCGATTCACCACGGATAGTTCGCCCTCGTCGCGTGGTCAGGCATCCCAAAACCCGCTTGAAACCGCTCAAATCCGAGCTGACGCAGAGCCCGACCCGCTTACTGAAAACGACAAAGGACGACGTGTACCTAAATTCTTATCCACCGAGGGGTCGATCATCCCTGGCGAATCGGAAGAGGACGGAATTATCCGAAAGGAATACGTACTTGTTGGCGATGTGCGTGCGCTCGAGTTTAATCGCGCAGTTGATGGTACGTTTACTTCCTGTTCCGCCCATTCATGCAGATCCCTCACCAAAAGATCCGCAGAACTCAGCACAGCCCGTCGCAGGACATCTCGCGAACATCGCACTGCTGGATCTCCCCTTGTGGATGAAACGTATCCTTCGGACCATGTACCATCATCACCTCGCTCGAATTCCCCTCTAACCGCGCCGATCCCCATGACCTACAACACCACGTTCCCACCCCCACCACATCCACTTGCTCCACCCCTTTCGTCTTCCCCTACTCGGGTAGCCTCCAACGCGCTCAGTCGTGCGCTGTCACTCGCATCGCGTAAACTATTCGGTGTGTCAACTCCCAAATCACCCATTTCTCCAGGCTCTGGTCATTACCATGCACCGCCATCGCCACGCCGACCGCAAATCTTGCTTAGATCACCCACAAATGAAGGGGATGTAGACAAGAATGGTGTCCCTGCGGTCCGTGATCCGATGGAAGATGAATTGCTCGCTGCACTGGAGGAGTTGGCACAGAAGACGGATGTGTTGACACACTGGGCGGATGAGATGTACGAAGCCGTGAAAGCTGTTCCACAGAGTCGGTACCTTCTGGTTCTTTCGGCCTTTCTGTCGTGACTGATGCACGTGGCCTTACAGAGCCCCTTCCTGATCCCACCAAGTTTGCCCGTCGAGAAGGTGAGGCTGAGAAGCATGCCGAACGACGGCGGAACGCAGATCAAGAGGCAGAATATACTGCCGTGACATGTGTTGCGGTGTACATGCTCTTGATGTCATTCTCCCAAAAGGGAATTGATAAACTACGAAATTACCAAGAGCATCTGCGCATGCGATATCCTGATGGGGACTTCGTGGTCAGTCAGGGCTTTGATGACGGTAAACGTTTTCTGAGTGCGTTTATCAGCTCAGACGCTCACACCTCTGCACAGCACTTGCGTGGTTCAAAGAGCAGTTCATCAAGTGCAATGACCGCGCGGCACTCGTGAAGACGTGGTTGCCAGTGCAATATGACGGACCCAGGATATACCTTGATCAATTGGTTTACGATCGGGCGCTGGTGCTCGTCAGTAACGTGCCTTCTTGTTGATGATGATGTCATTATTGATGTCGTTGCTTTTCAGAGTCGAACAGCTGCTCGGAAAGAGCTCCTGGATCAGGCGACAAGTCCTGATGAGTGTGAGAAGTTGTACGAAGAGTCCTTGTGGTGTCTTTACACTCTCCAAGACGATCTCCAACAAGACAACCCATTCATGGAAGAGGATCGAAATACGATAGCGACATGTGAGTCACCTTCATTTCTCTTCTATAGCACGTCGCTTACATTATGGATCTTCGTCGTAGGGATAACGAGAACTAAGCTGCGCCTTGTCCGATGTCGAGCCCGTATGATCATGAATGACAGAGATCGGATGAAGGACGCACTCGCGGATCAGAATCTAGTCGATGCTCGATATCCTCCCCCTTGGGATCCACAAGCGCTCGAGAAACTTGAACGGCAGCAGCAGGCTGCAGCTGGGCAACGTTCGTGACATGGTTCATGAATCTCATTCTTTTCCCAAGTTTATGCTGATCTTCATCATCTCCTCCTTGATCCACACGATCGAGTGACAACCATCGTTTCCTGAACGCCTTAGATGCGATACGGTCCCGATGATTTGTCTTGGTTCGTGCCAAGTTTGTATATATATACGTATTATTTCTTTTTGTCGTGACATTGCTCAGGGACTCTAACTCATCCTTTATACCGTTGTACTACTCATCATGTATGGAGATGTTACCGTTGTAATATCCAGCTGCTGTATCCTACTTTAAAGTCACCAAGAACGTTTTTTAATCGCGACCGTCGGGTACTAGGGAAGCGGACATTCGCATCACAAACGACGCGTCAACTACAGGAACTATGTCACAGCGGCCCAGAAATTCACGATTCCTGAAAACGCTCTGATGTGCGTTACCCCCCATCGTCCTTTTCATCAGAATTCAAAGCCCTTGTTCAGATCTTCATACAATAACTCCTTCATCCCAGGTGGAAGGAGGGGTTCCCCACCAGGCCGATCAGCAATGTACTCTGCACTGTATCTGAGCACAACCCAATTCGTCTCGAGACAAAGCTAAAGCAGAACTGACTAAAAGGCATCTCGACGCTTTCCCTGGCATTAAATTTGATTGTCGGAAACGTCTGTAGAATCAACGGGGGGACAATTGAGCGGGCGCACGCGTCATCACATGCATGTGTTTGGGCATGCAGCATAGTTGGAGAAACTGGGCAAAAAAACGTACGACATATGGTATTTCTTCCAGCGACACTATCGTCAGACGAGGTGTTATTTAAAAACGTGTATGTGGCGCATCAAGCCAAGCATTAGCTTCGGAAAGGGACAATGCATTGGCAAAACATGACAGGCTCACCCTTGTCGTGAATGACTCGTTTTGTTACGCCTAGTGCCGTATCTGTCGTCATTTGCACGGGACCTAGGTGGCGCGTCGGAAAGCCCAGTTGGCGGAGTTGTGACGTGCGGTCTCGAGGCGGATCATCACCTGATCTCGCGGTGAGAACAATGTCGTGTGTTGATGAGGCAAGTGGAATACGGAATACCTAGAATACCCTGAGACGAGGGAGTCAGTCGAAAAGAAGCAGCGTTGGAATTACGAAAGTCTTGCCCCAAATAAGAACCACTCGAATTCCAGACCGTCCTCAGGTTCAAGTTTGCGTTGAGCCTTGGGGTCGAGCAAGCATACTTGGGACAAGGAAATCTCTTGATTTTTCAACATTTCCAGGATGGATTGCGTGTAAACCCCATGGGAGGCAACCGGCCCACTTAAGGAGGTTAAATTTTCCCGCAAAGATGCGCAAGATCTCTGTGAGAGATTCGTGAACAGAACACGGGCAGATGCGCCAGCCAGCATTTTCATATGCTACCGAGGAGGTTCACCGCGGCGTTATAAATCTGTACATGATTCGGTGGCAAACTCACAGTGTACTCGAGTTCCACCCATGGAGGAAGCGAGCTGGGGGTGGCTTCGTCCTCTTCCATGTGCTCTGCGAACTTTCTCAGTCGTCATGATATACGCCGTGTCTTGGAATCACCTATGACATATGTCAGGCCCATCTTGATCGACTTGTTCCTATGTCCTAGGCGATCCCAGGGAAAAAATCTGATTAATCCTGATGCAACTCTTCGCTTCCCTCTCAAGAGTCGAGACGTGTGCGGTGATTAAACTGTCCATTTTCGAACCGATCACCGTACAAGGAATTTCATACTCACTTGATAAGACTGGCTGTCAGACACGGTAACAGTCTAGCTGACCACCATATTGGTTGCATTACTCACCTGGTGAGCTGAGATCGATGAGCAGATACTAGTATATAAGGCTGGATGTTCAATCGAACGTTGCAACGACTGTTGGTCACTATTATCCTTTTTTGGAACCCATTTTTGTCCGTGTGCCTCGCGGGTGCTCGGATCCCGGAATACGAGATATTATTACCTCCGCTGTGCCACTTCACCGCCAAGGTTGCCAGTAGGTCCAGTGATAGGTCGCAACAAATTGTTCGTGTCTTTGCTAGCTCATGCAGTTTCTATACGGCCGCGACGAATTAATCCTGGTAAAACAGTGGATGCATTGAAAACTTTGGTTGTAGTACAGCCCGTGCTACCGTGTCGCTAGGGTCGGGTGACGGCGGAGATCCATTCATTTACCATTTCAGGCTTCACGTGGAGTCTCGGGAACTGTTGAATGATCCACGATTGCGTCGGGGATCCTCAGCAATGCATCTCTTGGGGCCGCACGGTTCCATCGGACGTGTCTACTTCACCGCTTCTTCTTTCCTGGAAATGACACCGACAGATGCCAACCGGACAGCCCGTGGCCTGAATATAAAAAAGCGACGGTACTCGGTTTCCAGCGACCTCGCTTTTCCCTCAGCACGGTGACGGTAAAGACTAGACCATGACTGGCACGAAATTCAAAGTTGCAGTATGGTATGGGGACGACGCCATGTACAGTTCACTGCAGACTGACTAATTTCCTGACATTGACAGCGGAGGTGGTGTCGGCGGCTTGACGTTGGCTGTGGCTCTATCTAAATACCCGGACGTCGAAGTCGAGGTATTTGAAGCTGCCAAACAGTTCACCGAAGTCGGTGCAGGCGTTGGCATTTGGCCACGAGCGTTCAAGGTGCAAAGCGTTTTTTTGAGCTGTTCGATCACACTTTGACGCGCATGTTGAAGGTCTTGCGAAAATTAGGCAGGGGTATCGATCATACGCTCATGAATGCAGCGACGGACTTCGAAATGACAGAAGATTTCGGTGGGTGTATCACTCACTGTCATCGGCCACTATCTCACAGGAGTCTAGTTCCGGCCCTTAGCTATCGCAAGAGCGACCAGCCTGAGGGTGTCGAGCTATTTAAATTAATGACCAAGGGTAATCCGAAGCAAGTCTAGTTCTATCAGAACATTTGCTTGACTGACGATTCCCCCCAGGTGACTTGATGAAAATCCATCGAGCAGACTTCCACGGGACTCTGCTCTCATCTCTCTCACCCTCATGCAAGACGCACACGTCAAAGAAGTTAGTCGCGTATTCCCAACCAGCGGCCCCACAGAAATCGCCAATAATATTGACCTTTGCGGACGGATCGTCATCGTCGTGCGACCTGCTTGTAGGCGCCGATGGAATCAAGTCAGCCGTTCGTGGCTGCATGATGCGCGAAATCGCTCAGTGCCTGAGTGGACAGGCAGCAATGTCTGCCTTGTCCTGCATAGACCCTATCTGGAGTGGAGCGATTGCTTATCGCACATTAATCAGCACTGAGAAGCTACGGGCTTGTGCGCCACATCATCGAGCACTCCGAGAACCCACGGTGGTAAGTTGGGTCTTTCGATCTTCTCACTCTGGTAGGAGTTGACTGACGAGCTCGACACAGTACTTGGGGAAGGACGTTGTAAGTATAAGACTAAACTGGCATTCATCATTCTGAAACACCTTTGCAGTTCTTTGTAGTATACCCAATCTCGAAAGGGAAATTCATAAATTTCGCAGGGTTTACCCTATCCGAAGAGCTGATTCGTACTTCTTACCATGCGGACACGTCGGGGAGAAAAAGGTTCGAGGGTCCGTGGGTCCAAGAGTTGTCCAAGGAAGAAATGTGCAAGCCATTTGAAGGTCTGGAGGATGACACGAAGCCGCTCCTCAAGGTAAATACCGCATCATGAATCGATCACCTTCTCCTAATAATACCCCATCTATGATAGTGCGTCGACAAAGGAACTTTATGGGCCGTTCATACTGTAAAACCCCTCTCGGCACATTACCATGGTCGGGTTGCATTGGTTGGAGATGCAGCCCACGCAATGATGCCCTTCCAGGGGTCCGGCGCTGGTCAAAGCATCGAGGTATGTATTTATCTACTCCAAAGTTACCGGTAACCTAAAAACACACCCAGGACGCCTACCTTCTCGCCACGGTACTTGGACATCCGTCGACCAAATTAGAGACAATACCTCGCGCTCTGGCCGTGTACGACAAGTTGAGGCGTCCATTCTCGAGTGACGTTGCTCTGCGTGCAAAGACGAACGGGCAGATGAGTGTGTGGCAAGCGAGGGACATCCCCCTCGAGAAGCTCGGTGAGACAATGACGAAGCACTGGGAATGGGCTTGGCTAAGCGAGCTCGATGGTGCGTTGCACGATGCGACGAAGCTGCTGGATTCCAAGGTACCTTCAACATATTAGGATGTGTTTTTCATGTTGTAGGCCGTGATGTGATTCTCTTCTATGTGCATTCCACGGGTGGCCACTGGCAACCCAAAGAGGACTTTTGGACGATCTTGTTTGCACCCTGGGTCGCTTACCGTAATTCATGGGTCCCAATCGGTGTGGAGTATGAGCGCTTGAGCAATCAACCATTATTTATTCAAAACCGGGGCAGGCGCGCCAGCTTACAGTATCGTCTGCTTGTTATATATGTTACAATTGATGTTCTCATAATGCGTAATGCATGTGCATGTGTATGGGTATTCTGGGTATGTCGATGCACATCCAGATGCTTCCCAAGCCGATTCAAATCGCCGGAGGAATTGCCCCAGCTCAACTCAACCGAGAATGAACTCTTGCAATTTGTTGATGACCTCAAGTCACGAAACCAGATTTTTGACACTCCACTCACCATTGGCGAGCTACTTGGATCCTCCGGAAGAGGCTGTGAGTTGTGAGATTGAACTATTTGTGACTGGTAAGAAGGGTGAAGAAGAGATTGTGGATTCGGTACGACACGAGATGGCTTGTGATCGAGATCGACTCGGATGAGGAAAAGGACCCAGCAGAGCACTGCGTTTCAAGGAATTGTGCAAGCAGCTTGAAAAGGCGATGTGGGAGAATGGTGAGCCTGAGGATTTGGTGTTGTCAAAGCAGTTGTGTTATTTCCATGCACGGTCACTATGAAAGCAGGAGATGGCTGGCATGAAACATCGGACAACATTGGATCAGCATTTTGTAGTAGTGTGGTGCGAGCGTTAAACCTTGTCACACTACATGTCACACTTCCTTTTGTCATACTACTAATGCATTGAGGATCGGGATCGGGCGGGTCCCGTCCTTATGAATTATGAGCATATCAACTGTAGTAGGGTGTGCGTACACTCCATGCAGGTGGAGCGTCTGTTCACCAAGCCACCGGAGAATGTCCGGCTCCATCAGCCTTTCACAACTTGGGCGGACGGACGATCCACGATGATACCGTAGGCCCGTAATACATGCACTCCAATTCACTGTACTGTACATACATACTCGCAGATCCCACATCATTTACATCACACAACCAAGGAAACAAGCACGAAGTAAAAAACCACTCCACGTTCCTAGTTCACTGCATTATCATTGAGACTGGCCTTTCCTTCGTCAGAATCCTCGACATTTTCGATTTCCTTCTCAGCCTCCTTTGGATGCTCACGCGCCCACTCGAACCCAGAAATGATAGGGTAATCGAACAGAATCCCCTCCTCTGTCTTCAGACGAAGACTATCATCACCAGACTTGTCCAGCGTCGGAACGGTAATGCCGACCTCGTCAAAGTAAGCCTGCTGGTGCTCCGGGACGGCAAGTCCAAGGAACTCTAACAAAGTCGTGGGTGGAGCGGAAGGCGGAGCACGAGTGAAATACTGGCTTGGGAGGGGAAAGTACAGCGTGCCAGAACGAAGCGTGTGGACGGCGAATACGTGGGCGATACCCTTCACAAAGGGAAGTACAGGCAAGCCGTAGATGGGGGGGATGTTGTACAAGTTCTGTTTTGGGGAAATGAGGAATCGAACAGACCAGGCTTGAGGTACGATATCGAGGGTGTTGACCAGGTTGAGGTTCCACCCTTGGTAAGTACCTGCGCTTTCCAACTTACGGGCCGGGAATGTCTGGACGAAGAGGTCGGTGAAGAATTTATTGCCAGGACTGGGCGCCGCCGAGGGATAAGTCAGAGTGCTATCGGCGGGGATGACCCCGGCTGAGACCAGGGAAAGTGCGAGGGAAGAAGAGAGGGCGCCACCAAGACTGTGGCCGGTAGTAATAAATCTGTCATTGCCAGACCTGTTGGTGATGAAGTCAAGGAGCGTGTTGCCTTCGGACACGGCACCTTCTGGCGCTTTGGTGGTGAGCAGTAACTGTACCGTGTTCACTATTCCTGTTGCGATGTATGGGGTACCCGGTTGAATTGCCGCTGCAGGAACGACAACGGGCGGGTTCTGAATTCCGCCAGCCACCCAGACATTGAAGTCAGAGACAGAGTTCACTGCAAAGTTCTCCTGGGTCCACGCATATTGGGACTTGGGGGGAGTGCCAGCAATAGCGATAACGTAGGTTGAGCGCACAGAGCCGTCCTCCAGCTTTAGGTTCGGATGACGGGCGACATACCACGCGTTGTCGGGCCCAGTGGTATCTTCGTCTGGCTTGTTCTTCCATACAACTGGTCCCCAGACGAGTTCCCATCCAATCAAAGGCAGTGTGTCATTGAGTACTTTCTGGAGTGCTCTCTGAAGGGAGGTCTGGGTTCCCTCATAAACATTGACCACATTGGAGGCGAGGGACAAGAGGAAAACTTGTTGGAACACGTCAAGCGACATTTCAGAAGCTGGAGTACATCGTAGACAGAGTACCGGCACGTCAGAACTTAGGGTAAGACATTGTGGGGTAGGCGTACCTTTGAGTTCCACAGGGAATTTGCAGTTGGACAACGAAGATGGGATCCCTAAATACTCCATTCATATGGACCCCATACGGCTCTTGTTCGCTTCAGTCGTGGATGGAAGTAAAAATAATCACGAACCGATCAGGGACATTTGATGGAACCCATAAGGATGCATCACCGTGACCAGGGAACAGGGGGTACATCAGTAAGAACAGTCTCATCACGTAATAACATTCTTCACGAGCCTTTGGCACAATTGGTGAGCGCCCATTGGTCGGTAACCTCACAAATAAGGGAATTACCTGATATTAACTGAGAATATAGCCAAAAGAAAAAGACTTGGTCAATGATTCCACCTTTCTCGTTTGACCGGTGTAGAAGCGGAGATTTGTACCAAGGAACATGAAACTTCATATCCTGAGAACAAGGAATCTGACATCATCCGGCAGAATGCGGCCCTTGCATGCTTTGCATTCACTAGGTGACGTCGCCTGATGGCGTGTCAGGTGTCATGATACCATGACTCAGTCAGGACCTAGAACTTCATAGATCGAGACTCTCTAGGGGTAGATAAAGGGATGTACATGCACTCACATGCACATAAATTGAGTTTATTGCTGTATGTCAGCCGTAACGCTTCAATTAAGTAGACCCGAACATTCAAACTCGGGAGATCGTGAGCTACCTCTTCCGGATATGCTGTAGAACGAAATGACCTACGGAGACAAGATCTAGATGAGCCAATGAACGATATCGCCTCTGACTGAACTTACTTCCGTGGGGATAGAGCGTATCTTCCAGTCGCTTAATTTTGGTGCCAGTCAAAGTTTGGGCAGGAAACGACACCCTTAACATAGAAACTCACTTGTAGCTATCATTTGGGCCGTAACGATAGATATTGGGGGACTCTCCGTCCGTGGTTGCGGCGTTCACTCATGGTCAAGACCATTTTGAAATGCCAAGTTTGGCTCCAAAGACGTGGGATGCTACCCACATATGATAAATTCCCTGATGCTGTGCGAGACCCAAATGGTTTATGTCGAACGCAGCAAATATGTCTTGAGTTGGGTACTCCTGGACCCAGAGCGATGGGTTCAGTGCGTTCCGAGAATTCATGATACGGGACAACTTGCCTTATGGGGATCCCACCAGCGGCCTTGTTTCGATGGTTGGATGATCAGGCGGCGATAGCTCGAATGCAAAAGTCTTCAACTTCAAGTTGGGCCGGGGAGGATGCAGCCTGTTCGGGCATCGTGTCTTTGCTTCTTTGATGCACACCTCTTCGGGTCCAGGATGCTCGGAGATGACAATTCTGTTACGGTACGAAATGATCAGATGATATGATCAGAAGGAGCACTTACCCCTTGCCAATTGGGCCCTGTCCATCCTTTGGGAGCGGGCACTCAATATCCACGATATACGGGTATTCTATTCGACCTCATCCAAGTTGTGCCATCTATGCTCCTCCAAAGGATGTGGAGGCAATACGAATGATTCTTAAAACAGAGCTTACAGTCAAAGGAGAAACACAACTGAGTAAGATGCACTAGCAGCTATGCCAAATTCGTCTATTAACTCCCCATTCGGCACTTACCTGCATTTTGGTACTCTACGAAATACACAACATTTTCACTATGTTACTTTACACACATTGATCTGTTTCCTATAACTACATCTTCCAAGTTGAACCAAGGAAAACGATAGAGCGGTTGCTGAGATCGTAGCGTTGACCTAGTGCCGAAGCGGAGTTTCAATCCGAGACACTACTAATCACGGGGACCACGGAACTCTGATAAGTCCCTTATAAGTCCCTTATATGCTGTTCCATTAGCAAAAGTTGAATATTTGATTACAAACCCCTTATAAACCTAGGGGGTTTGGCATGTACGTGACCAACTGACAAAAACATGACATCAGTCACGTTCAACCACAATCAGGCAATATCTGTAAGCATTATTGTGTTTTGCCATGATTGTAATTTATATGACGTTGCACAACTTACATCAGCATGATACACATTGCTGACAGTAGTGGATAAGTTCGTACTTAGACTACCTTCTCTGCATCATGCACATTGCTGATAAGTATGATGGGATGTAAGCCCATTATATGTGTAGGTCCATTGTGTAAATTGTATCTGCGTGATAGGGATTGCCAACAGTGACCACTAAGCTCAACATTAGAAACGAGCCTGGTCGAATATTGTTATTATACAGACCACTAAGCTTGCTCTCATCTCATAAGTACTCTAAATTATTTTTGCATTGCACGGAAAACAAACAAGTTGGGATATTGTCCACAAAGTGCCATGATTGATATGTTAGATATATGAATAAAAATTCAGGCGGATGCCATTAAAGACAGAGGATATACTTGTTTGCGCTGACCATAGTCCTTAGTCTACCTGCCGGCAGGTGTCATTCGTTTCTAAATTGCCAAACTAGATGAGACTGTCTTCCCTCGTGAACAACACCCTTGGTTCATTGGTTTGGCACAGTATATTGCAATCAAAGAGTTTGATATATCGCTAAAGACCGAGATAAATTGGAAAGCTCTACACTACCCCACCCTGCGCTGCTGCATTGTCAGTACGGCGCTTCTTGAACGAGGCCGCCACTGATGCCTTCTCTACATTCTGGGGATTATATTCCAGAACGGCCTTGCGGCCGAAAACTTCCCTAGAACATACTAAGTGGGAAATTGTAGCGAGATATCAGCACTTACCTGTTCCACCACAATAACAGACCATCTATGAATGCCTTCTCCTCTGCATCTTCCGTCTCCTCGAACCACCTGACAATGGCGTAGTAGAAATCTCGGTGATTAAACAGTTCGTCAACCAGCCTCCAGGTACCGCAGCTCGACAATGCGAACCGTACCTACAACGATGGTTATCTTGATGTTCACCGGTAAGGTTAAACTTACTTGTACTGCTATGTACGCAATAGCTTGTGGAGTCGCTCTCTTCATCTTGAGCAAATTTGCCACAGCGGGACGTGTACGTCTTTCTCCATAGTGGCGCTTGGCTAGGACATTGGACACTACAAATTGGTTTTCATCGACATCGACAGAGGTTGGAGATGTAAATATTAACTTGAATGCCTAGCCAACAACGTCAGTTCATTTGAGGATGTTCGGAAGCCTAGTATAGCATACATACCTTAAGGAGTATGCTCCCTTTGAAGAGACCTTTGGCAGGTTCAGACGGGTCATAGTGGTTGTTCTCGTATAGGAAGCGTGGCCATGAGTTTGCTGTGACCAGAAAGTCCGGATGCCAATCCCGGATGTTGTTGCAGTGTCTAGGTGGCTTGGTAAGAGGGTGTGGGGAAGGAAGTGCACAACTTACTCAGCGCAGTCCCAGTTATATTTGACAGGGCAGAGGAGTCTGGCGGTGGTGTCATTCTGGAACCCGCGGCTAAATTTATCATGGGGATATAGCCGCTGGTTGGATGGAGTAGGTTCCCCAATCCATCCAACCACAGCACTCTTCATGCGGCAGGCATCATCGCTACATGCAGAATCCGCCCCTTCGGTAAGCTAGAGCATCATAGTCAGTAGCCCCATGGCTTGACGAAAGATTTGAATGATCTCACCTTTTTGATGATGCTGTCCAGCTCATTCATGTCCTCGGTCTTGTCAATCCACCTCATGAGTTCAGGTACCCGGATCACGAGTTCTTTGTAGCACCTGTAATGCCAATCCTCTCTACAAAAACCGTCAGCTACACGCTGCATTGTATCGTGGGCTTACTCTTTGGAAAAAGTCTGCGTGCCCATATCGGAGGCGCCTCGTCGATCTGCTTCGGCAAGGATATCAGTGATGCTGTCAGTGTTACGCTTGGACCGGGTAGGTACGAGCGTAGCCCTTGTGAAGCGAAGAACGAGGAGAGCGTCGACTCAGAAGCACGACGAGGTCTTATAGAAGTAACGTCCTTCAGAGTAGGACGAAGACTACAAGGGATCAAGGAGCTCGTGGGGTCGTCCACACGAGGTTCAAGGGGTTCAAGGAAGTTGGGCTGATTACCAACAGTTCAAGTGGGGACCACAAGAGCGATAGATTGTACAAGGTACAAGAATACAAGGGATTACAAGTGCTCTGTAGTAAAGTATAAGTATGTATGACGAGAAGTGTAAGTAGAGTCATACAATGTTAGTAGTCCAGTGATAAGTATCACAAGTAGTGGAGCTCCCTTGTAAGGGTACAAGGAGGGACAAGCGATAACATGGGCTAGTGGTGGATAAGTAGCGATGAAGAATGAAGAGCTACTCGAGGATGGTTTTCGAAAGACATAGTTTACTGGAAAGGATTTATAGTTTAGGAGTGCATATCCTGCGGGCGGATGGGTAAGGAGCGGTAAGAGGAAGGGTAAGAGAGGAGCAGGTAGCGACGAAGAAGAAAGAAAAGGGGTAAAACATAACAGTCAGAGAGGGTGACCAGTCTTCTGATGGCTCTTCCACACAGACGCCAGTCAGTGGCCCTACGGAGAAAAAATGCGGTGTGTCAAATCAGTGCTGAAAACCATTGAGGAGTAAACTTACACATTGACCTTTCCTGTCCGTGAAGCGCGTAATTGGTGGACTTGCGATGCTAATAACGTCAGGCGGTGGTGTAAATTGGAGACAGAAGGCTCTGCAATGGACTGGGCAGTAGACCCTGTTGTGGGGCTGCTCTCCGACTGCACAGAAGCCCGATCGTTGGAAGTGGTCCTGGAGTCAGACGCCATGATACACAGTGATGAAAGATTTCATTCTTACCAGGTATAAGTAGGGTATTGTCACCGCCGTCCCTGTGCCACATGCTGATCACCGCCTTCCTTGTGGAGCTAGATACTAATCAGCAAAACAGTTAGCCGAGGTACGACGAAATCCTTTGCCGAGGTACTGTAGTAGCAGCTGGTAGCATGCTAAAATCCCCACTGCATTCAACAATCATATTTTTTGCTGGTGTGAGAATGCACGTATCGCCCACCATCAGGGTCTCCACCCTCGTGGCAAACAAGGACCTGTTTTCGCTGTGACCGGGAAAGTTTGGGAGGGAACAACAATCGTCCAAATTTTAAACACCGTAACACCGCTGTGAAACGGAATATGATTGGTGGATATGAGATGTGCCAAAGAAAGGCACTCCTGCAGCTCAGTGCTCTGCCACGTATTCAGAACTACAAATGTCGCCCTCAACGCCTCAGGATAACTTATCATCCAGCCAGCCAATTGGCATACCATCGAGTTCTAGCCCAGACTATCATCCTGCGGTGACAATGGTTCCATCACCCTCCACTTCCAACCTAGACTCCAGTTCCTCTCCCCACACTGATGCTGGGTTCCCATACTCACAAAAACGTACTAAAAAACGTACTCGGTTGGAGTTCTCTTTACCATCTGAGGAGGGGTTTTCTTGTAAGAAGCCGAAGAAAGTGTATACAACCGTAGGTCTGTTCACCGTGCGTGCCAGCCATCCGTTATTGATGGCCGTATACAGGTCTCAGTGGGGAAGGCTCGAGAACTCGAAGACCTTCATTCACTTCGTATGCTACAGCTTGCCAGGGCAAGCCACAGCACTTTTGCTGCACACGCGACATACCGTCGTCAGCGTCTTCAAGAAATTGAGGTTATGCGTACCATTGCAAGTGATGAGTGTGAAGAGGCGGAAGCTTGTCTGCAGAGAGCAGAGTTGCAGATGGGGGAAATAAGGAATGTTCTGCATGCTAATGGTACACCGCTAGGGGACAGTGGTATCACACTCAAGCTACTTGGTGCTGGACGCAAGGGCAGCAATCATGTATCATCACTTCAGGGTGGGGAGAACCGCTACAAATTGCCAACCCCTTCTGTTCGTGACGGTGATATGATATAGATGGCCCTATGCGAACCAAGCTGTACATGTACTGCAGGCTTGTATTCCCTGACTTGCACCCAGAATCGTTCCGCAAACAACCCCATTGCATTATATTTTCATGTGACTCGTCTTTTAATGTTTAACCCCCGACCAGAAGGGAGGCATAGTCTTAGGTTGCACTTTGTCGGCAGCAGGGCTCGGCATTTTCTAATATTATAATTAAGCTCCCACGTGACCGTGGGAATGGCTCCGTGCGGGAACGCTGAAGTGGTGGGTGCGTCCGTGCCACCTCGCTCATCGTATCCAACGGACAGTGGCCTGTAGGATGCAGGTGCGTGCTCATGTGCTGCTGAATTCATGGTTGTAGTCTCATCCGTCGATCCCAAACCAACAGTTGCCAACTCGCCCGGCGCAACGGACACCCGCTCCATCCAACACTAGTGTGGAGTTGAAGCGCATCGATTGGGGGCGGCTGATGTGACCTTCCTGGTTGACTCCCCCCTCATGATGTCGCTGGGACCCATTCACTGCCATGTCTGAGCGCTGAGCACCGTCCACCTCAATCGATCGCCAAGCTAAATGGGCTATACCCAGATCTAGCGTGGTGCGTGAGCACGTCTGCGCCATCTCGCTTGCCGTATCCAACGGACAGCGGCCCGTAGGTCCTATGCAGGTGCGCGCTCATGTGCTGCCTCTTTTTTATCGTCTCATACGTCCATCCCGAACCGACAGCAACTCGCGCAGCGAAACAGTCGCCCGCTCCACCGCAACACTAGAATAGACGGGTACATTTCGTGATTATTCCTGCTCCCACAGGCACAGAACGCTGGGTGATGCTTACGAGCGGCTGCGCTCCACCACTTCCCGAGGACTGGTGCATGCGCGGGATGAAATGGGTTGGACGTGAGGTGTTTGAGCGTGGATTCTGGAAGAGCGGAGAAGATCTTCAGGTGGAAATCGAAGTATTGGACACCGAGGAAGGAGATCAACTCACCGACAGCATAATTCAAGACGAGGACGCAGATGATCACAGTAATGAATTGAAGAACGAACCTGCGCGGCGATGGATAAGGATTACGCGTACCGCAGTAAACTTGGCGGGGCTCGTCGACGGTTTCACGTGGGTCGAAGGAATGCGTGAGTGGAAAGTGGATGGCACGTTGGAAGCAAAGTATGCAAATGGAGAGACGAGGACCGTCATGAACGAGAACAGGAGGAAATTCGACGTAGGGGCCGGAGGTGGACCGACGACACAATGGACATTGACATTGACGATGCGGAAGTGGACGAATCTTCGGAAGGTGAGGACGGCGAAGAGGATTCGGAAGAGGTGAAGGCACTCAAGGTAGATGACATCTTTGAACCGTTGTCAGTGTAAACTCAACGATTTGCAGGCTCGACGACGATATATGCGCTCTTTGCTTGCATCTGCTCAATGACTCCCCCCATCCGACTCCCCCCATCCTCATCGATACATCGCTCGAAGAGGCATCCACGCCGGTCTACCGCTCCAACGCTGAACGTTGTCCCCGGCTATAGCATCCTCGTTCTCGATATAAACATTATTCTATCATCATTATCAGTCGTGGCCTCGACGTCGAATCGCTGCGATGGACCATCATCATTCCCGTGCCTGTCATTATGGAACTCGATGGACTCTGCTCCAACATGTCCCAGCTTGGTGAGAGCTTGAGGCCGCGCAGGAGGCGATCATGTACATTATGTCACGTCCGATCGCACACCATGTCGCTCCACATACAAGGTCCAGACGTCCAAGAGTAACTATCTTACGATGCTCAGCATCCGAATAGCGCAAGTCGAATTTTCTGACGAAGCGTCCTGGGACCAATGTGATTGCCGGTGCTGAGACCTCATTTCACCTCGTTTACTTGTCAGGACTGAACGAATGCGGCGGTACCAGGACCCGGGAATACTACTGGCTACCAATCGAGCGACCCACGCGAGAGTCTCGGCTCACCGTCACAATGGCATATAGATCGATCCCCCTCTCTTGGTTTATGACTCAATAAATCGATCCCATCCAAGTCACACAGCCCGCAACCTCATGGTGTTATGGGGCCACCCCTTGGCCAGCGAGCGAGCGAGGCTAGGTATTCCCATTCCTGCAATTCTGATGCCGTATCAGGAACAGAGCAGCAAGGTTTATGACTCAATAGATCGATCCCATCCGAGTCACACAGCCTGCAACCTCATGGTGTGATGGGGCCACTTCTTGGCCAGCTTGCAAGCGAGGCTAGGTATTCCCATTCCCGCAATTCTGATGCTGTATCAGGAACAGAGCGGCAAATAACTTGAAGCCTGAAAGATATATACAAGCAATACCGTCACCCTCAGTCTCCCCCCGTCGCAGATACTAATGGCTTCAGGTCGAGCTCCCACTCCTGGGCCCACTCACGGCCGTGGCCGTGGACAACTAGTCACGCCAGATCCATCCAATCCACCCTTCCCCCCGGAGTTTCACCCACCAACTCAGACGATCCCATACAGTGTCTACCCAAGCACTGTGTAAAGTCAAGCCGCCTCGCATTCCACTTACACAAGCCTGGATTTAGCGTTCTCCAACAGTTACTACTCAGCCCATCTCGCCCCGGAGGGCTCACCGACCACCGCCACTTATCCAGGCTATGTAACCCAACCCGCTTCGAACTTAGCATTCTCACACACTTACGCAGGCCTCGATAACAGAGATGGCGCAGAACTACAATCCCTTCCTCAACCACCCTCGTCTACAACCTCCTATTCGACCCAGCGAATGCTTCATGATTCGGCTAACATGAGCGTAAGTATGATATTATCTACATTTTTTTGGGCTAACACCCGAACAGGTTTCTGGTCCCGAAAGTGATGCTATCGCTTCCCAGTGGAGACGCGCGGGTCTCTCCCAAGGTCCTTCTCAGGATCACCTCCGTGTTTCTGGATACGCGCCCTATGTTGTGCCCTCGCGATTCGTTTCCCCTCTAGCTTCATCATCAAGTTCAAGAACATCTATCTGGTCGTCCGTTGATGCCAGTGAGAGTCATGGTCCCAAACGCCGGGCCCCTCGAGGAACTCACAAAAACACGATCGATGCCACCTCATTGAGGTGGTACCCACCCAACATCCAGAAGGTGTTGACTTTCGCTCGGCATGCGTTAGTAAACGACATGGTCAACGACTTGGGATGGCCGCATGGCGAGACAGCGCGGACCACATACAAGACCGCCATGATTGAGGGCATTGCACAAGCAAATGATACCTTCAACGAAAGTAAGTACTTTGTTGTTTGTAATACGAAGTATGATTAGACTGTGACAGAGGTTCAACTTACCTACGACATGGAGACTCTTGTAGCTCGTTTACTTTTTTGTCATTAATTCTTCATTGACGTATGTTTTAGCTCCTCAAAGAACCCACTTACGTGCGCTCAAAAGCTGTGGAGTATGCAGAGGAATATGCGGAGAAGTTCTTCGTGATGCACGACACTGGCTTGCTTGCAGACCAACAAAGTTACCAAGACTGGAAGATTGCCCAATTAGAGTCAATGTCGGATCATAGAAGACCCTCCTTCTTTTTCCATGAGCACAACACCTCGGTAAGTTTTCATGTCTTTGATGTGCCATTATATCTTTCTTACTAATGCTCATATAGGGTGAAGTCGAGCATTGGTTTGGGAGTGCAATTCTCGAAAACTTTCATTGTAACTTCTGGTACACGACTAACATTTCGCCCATCAAACATTTTGCATCCACTTACTTGATGACACCAACCCGAATGTATGCGCTATCCACGACAGCGGTACGTATTCCCACTCAGATTCAGCACCAGTATCTAATAGTATCTCTCAAGTTGCTTTGTGCTTCCCGGCGGGTCGCAATGGGGCACAAGCATAGTTCCAGAAATGCGTTACCATTCTCCGGTGATGTCTACGGCCCCATTTTTGATGCATATCATACTGCAGTGCTTGAGTACGTTAACCATGCTGACATCGGTCCAAATGTCAGGGCACGTCTCGATTGGCTTAATGCCCAAGGATTGTAAGTCGTTATCTCATAGTCTAGAGCTCGTAAATTGATGCAATAGTACTCCGAACAGGCAAAAAATGGAGTCGGCTATTCCTGCCCCTGGCACATCATCCAAGAAGGTCGCTCCAGTTTATGTACCTCCACCCCGACAAGCCGAGTCGCACATCAACATTGATTCGGCGGATACATTCTTACCTCAGTCTGAGAGTTATCATCAACGAGACAACGTCTCGTGTTACCATAGTGGGGAGATGTTTGGATTTGGGGGCTCGACAAAGTTGGAATTCGACCTTTGATAGTGTCCGTCCTATTGGCTATATGCATGTGGATTGTATTTGTCCGAAGTACCTTTGTCATGGTTGATATTTACAATGGAGTTCAGCAGGTCAAGGCACGAATTTTGCTATACGCTACCCGATGCTACTACTGGTTGCTCACACTGGTAGCAACTATTTTACTCAACAACAAAATACGACGACCAGCCAGCCAGATCCTGAATTAGCGTATTAGAGGGGAATCACCACCCTCGTAGAGCTCAATCATGAGATGATATCTAGCTCCTTCCGAATCAGTATGTCAGAGGGAACGACCACAAGGTTAAAAACCCAGCAGGAAGGGGGTTTACTCACCGGCTCACAGACTGCCTTTGATATGTGCTTCCCATTCCCTAGGCTTCCAGTGGAGCTTCAACACTCCATCGTCATGATGCTCAAGGATGAGCACGATGTGCGCCGCTACGCTCACATAGCCAAGCGGACGTATGTATGGTGAGTGACACAGTTCACCAAGTTTGACATGGGACTAACTTTTCGGACAGGCTTTCACCTTACATGCGCCATACAGTTCGACTCCGGAACGAGGAAATTGCCGTTGCATTCCTAATGCATATTAAGGAGTGCACATTTACACAGCATGTCGCAGACCTATACATTGGAAGATCGGTGACCATCTATACCACTGTGGAGATCATCAGACTGTGCCAGAACCTCACCATTTTGACATTGGAATTTCCCTTGCGTTATATCGCCAACGCAGCGAAGAATCCGTTGCTGGTGCCCCTGAACGGCCTGCAGAAACTCAAGATCCTATACACATTGTTAACCTCAACGCCACTGGATCACTATCATATTAACTTATCGGACTTTGAGCTATTCAGACGCATCTCCCACCTCCACTTAGGAAGCGGCCTCGAAGCTGGGATAACCATCCCATGGGGGTTGACTTCACTCCCGCATCTAACTCACTTGTCCCTGCACTGGAGCACCTCTCGATACTGTGCTTCGAACCTCAGAGCATTCCTGAGATCCGACTCGACGGTGATCTTGGTCATATGGATGACGGATTGCGTGCTAGAGTCGATTGTTAAGTGCAACCTAACACTCCGAGGTCTGGCCGACTCTCGGGTGGTCCTCTTTAGAGCGTCGTTGATGGCGGAATACATCTCTGATGGGGATTTCTGGGGATATGGTGAGCGGATTGTGCAATGGCGACATGCCAATGGAGGTGAGTGTTGGAACTCACCTTTGCGGATATCCGTGCACTGAGCACACACTTGGATAGTCAGAGCATTCGATTGTCCAGCTGTACCGCTGTCTCAAGAAGGCCGAAGGAGTTCAGAATCAGGCTAGGCTTGGGGTTACTGATCAGATCAAACCGTAATTAAGGCTGTAAGGGTACCACACACCTATTGTATACAACCCAATTTTTTGGAATAGCCCAGTAGGGTGTGGCCAGCGAGTGAGTAATATGAGTGAGAGACCAGTGGGAGATGATAAGTTGGTCACGGTGCAAGCACGCCCGGCACCCAGCTACTGATTACTATACAGCCGCGTGAGAAAACAAACAATTGGCCCCACCTCGAGAGTCAGAACTGCGATATCTCACCAACCGCCGCTGTACCATGCTACCAGTACCTCATCTAACGCCAACTTGGTCTCTCCCAACCATAACATGTCTTCCTCAATGCTTCCCCACATTATCAATCCACTCGATTTCTGTTGATCTGACATCACATCGACCAGGAGCATGGCACGATACAAGAACATTAGCGCCCTTATTACTGCGAAGCTCAGCAACGTGGCCTGCACTGCTCACACTGGTAGGCTGGGTACGTAAAACCACGCCTCATGCACTAGCTTGGGCCTAACTGACATAAAGTAGCGCACGCCGTCACCTTCCAGTCTCCCTCCTCCCTCACACCTAGCCCGCATATGCTGGCCATGCATTATGGTTTGATATCGCATTCCACAATATTTTTTCTTGTCGGTGCTCTGCTCATACTGACTATAATGTTCAAGTGCGGGGAGACATGTCAGCGAACCTTCTCTTCTCAAAGAGGACTTACCCAGCATCGGTCATCATGCTCGGCTCATCGAGCTCGGCATGCTCAACGTCTCAAAAGGTTAAACACCACCCTGCGAATGCCCAGTATACAAGCAAGCATAGCAAGTGCGGTGAGTATTATTCTATCTCTAAGAATACTATCTAATCAGCCATGGCGTCGGTAGCAGCCTAGTCCTGCCAGACCTGAGCCGCAGTCAAGTTGTCCTACCCATCTGCCCAGCGAAGACTCTATTATGAATGAACCCCCAGACCTCCCGTAGCCAGAGCCAAATCTTTCTGCCCCCAACGATCCCGTGGCGTCATCCTCGGAACCACTTGGCCCTCGAATCCACAGGTTGCCTGCCAGGTATCGAGATTTACTTCCCGAGCCTCTGATATCAACACATGCACCACCACCACCACCACCCTGTTCCTCAGTCCACCATGTCTTTCTGCATGTTTTCGACACCTTCTGTACACAATTCAACAACTTTCTAATTGCGCGCGAGTACCGTCACTGACCAACCCATGATCCAGACTCCTTCATCCACCCGAACGACTTATCAGCCCCATCACCCTTCTCGTTGACTCGACAACGAGACACGGAAGCTAAACATCCACCTCCTTGGCCATGGACAAATATGTCAACATGGCGCCTGATGAGTTGGGCATTGACTGGTAGCCGCCAAAAGTCGGTAACTGAAGTGACACGACTGGTACATGATGTTCTTGAAGCCCCCGACTTCAGAATGGAAGAGCTCGAAGGATTTGATGCACGACTGGAGACTAAGCGCTTCGACGCTGCAGAGAACACATTGCCCACCGACGATCCCTTTGCCACGGACAAATGGAAACGGACAACTGTGGACATCGTTGTACCAACTAGGGAGAAAGACTTGGCAGGAAACGGGAAGAGCTTCACCATCGAGGGATTTTATTACCGGCCTTTGCTGGATGTCATACGCACCGTATTTGCTGAGGCCTCATCAAAATATTTTCATCTCACTCCCTTCAAAAAGGTAGGAGGGTTTCCTGTCGAAAGTGCAACATTCATTTCACACACTCCTCAAAGGTTTGGAAGTCCCCACTCACAGGGCAAGAACAACAAGTGTACGATGAAATCTACACGTCAGACGCATGGAACCAAGCTCAGGACGAAATCATGAAGCAAAGAAGAACGGATGGGTGCAAGCTAGAGAGAGTCGTAGCAGGTCTGATGCTGTGGTCGGATTCTACGCGGTTGGCTCAGTTCACCCATGTATCTGCATGGCCGATCTGTTACGATCGCTCCAAGCTATAATGGACTTAACATTTTTCTTTTCATTCAACCCCTATCTATTCCTTTCACGCATTCACATGCATTTCTTTCATCTCCGCTCTATCGCTTCTATTCACACATGCGTATCTAATCTCCCACATCCATGCTTCTTATTCACATTAGATCCGCCTTGCAGCCTCATGTTGCCACAGCGTACATGCACACAACGCATGTCCGCTACATGCCTTTACCTCATGTTACTCGGTATAACGGATACTTACCTTATATAGTAGTAGCACTGCATGGTCCGTGCACACATGTACTTTAGTATATAAACCCCAATGCATCGCCAGAGAACACTAGTCTTGTTCTCTTGGAGTTTCCCCTACAGGCAACTCTATCTTTTACTTCTCTTGTCTTTTTCTCAGTTCAAGCAACCTAGCGACAAGGCTTCACTTAAGTGTGAGTCCTTTAGGGTTGTTTCACTAGAACAAGACTATTCAACATCGCTACCTTGCTTGCGAACGGCTATTGACGTAGACCATCAAAGTACCCAAGACGTTTCCTACCACCCACCATACACTCGCGTTTTACTCAAACCCTCCAGTACGTCTAGGAAGGTACAACGCGCTATACGGGGCTCAAGACATCTTTTTAGTGTCTGCGCCACCATCTTACGTCGCATCGGTAGAAGGATCATCGCTCGTACCCAACGGGCACGTATCAGAGGTTCGGGAGTGGTTCGGGTCGGCTCGAAGCGAGTTGTTAGATTTAGTTTACCCTCCAACACCAGTAGTAGAAGCAGCGGAGGAACAGCCAGCGCTCACAGGACAAGCGCAGGAGCTCGGAAGCCCCCACCCATCATCTCTCGTCCTTTCGGACTACGAGAGTCTACAGGGAGCGCCAGTCACACCCCACGCCCCATCGGCACGCAGCGAAAGCTACGACCCGAACGAGTTCGACCCGCCAGCGCACCAGCAGATCCCGCAGGCATTAGTGCCGTTATTCGTGCCGGAGAGAGTAGTCGATTGGCTCGTCGAAGGGCTAGTGGACCGAGTTAGGAGAGAACGGATCAGGGAAAGGGAACCAACCCCGTATCACCGAGTCCAAAGACCTCGACAGAGGAAAGAGTGGCCAGCAGCCACCAAGATAAGAGAAGTAGAACCAAGGGTTCTCTGGCCGTTTGAGGACGAACTACAGTTCCTGAATTACCTCAGGCCGAGAAAGAAGTGTTACGGCGTAAAAAGACGCCCTACTTTAGCACCACACACGGCAGAACCACGAGTTCGCCGCTTACAAGCACCAAACCCCCCTCTTCCTCCTCGTATCTAGATAGTATTACGCAATGGCAACTACCTTCGACCGAGGATTATTCGAGAATGCCCTTACCACAAACAATGTCAATGGAGTCCTCACACAGGAACTCCTTGCTATGTTCGATTTCTTCATCGCAGAAAGGGACATACAAAATCACAACATGCAAGCATGTCTAGGACAAATTAACACAATGCAACAGCAGATGACGTTGGCGGCACAGGCACAGCCAACGGTACCCAAAATGAGCAAAGTGTTCCAAGACCCTGGAAACTTTAATGGGTCAAAAGGAAAGTTCGAAGAATGGTGGACTAAAATGAAAGCCTGGATAGGCGAAAATCCCACCGTATTCCCACAAGGTTCACAAAAGGCAGTGACGGCTGTGCTATCACGCCTTGAGGGACAAAAGGCAGGCGGCTTTGCCCGCACAAGGATTGATCGCCTATTAAACGGCGGTACATACACGTGGGCAGAATTGGAAACAGAAGTCGAAGCTCTTTTCCGTTCTGTCAATCAACAAGAGTGGGCCAGACAGAAGCTAAAAGTCCTTAAACAAACGGAAGCGACACCCATAGACGATTGGATCATCGACTTCCAAAGATACGAACCACAGGCCGGGATGGACACCTCCCACCTGATAGAACTCATCGAGCAGAATGTCCAACGCTCGATAATAGATCGGATCATCATGGAAGGACCCCGCCCTGATACAGTAATCGATTATCTCAAAAAGATTAGAGATATCGGCACACGGAAGCAGTTAATAAGCTTCCTACACGGCGGCAGTACCCGAAGATCTAGAGATCACAATGCCATGGACATAGATGCCTTTGAGCGCCGTCCCTCTACATCAACGTCCAGAGCACCTATGAAGTGCTACAACTGTGGAGGAGGTCACTTCGTCAAAGAGTGTCCCAAACCGAAACTCGCATGCCCAGATTGCAAGTATCTCGGAGGAGGACACAAAAAGACTTGTAGACGAGGCGGCCGCAAGGTCAGGGACGTCGAAGAAGAAGGTTCCACCTCGTGGGACAATGAGTCATCCGGCCCGGAACAGGTTGTCCGCGGCATGTCGTATGACGAAATGAAGGCATACTTCTTCGACCTTCAAGTCACAGAATCCAAGAAGGGAAAAGGGAAAGCCACATGAACGCACCGGGTGTTCATGGGGATACTAAAAAGGTACGGTTTAACTTAACTGACGATAACAGGTTTTTGCCACTGGCTGGTGAAGAGTCTGAAGAATCAGACAATGAATCATCTGAAATGCCAAGTGGGTCTCCCTCAGTGGAGCTCGGCAGGGGCCTCACACCTGTACTTAATTCACTTTCAAACACCGACATTAAAATCCCAGAAGAAGCGTGCGTACGCAGCACAAATCTGCAGAAGGAGATCTGTATGACCATTCGAGTCTCTCCTTCGCACACAAAGAATTTCATCACCACAGAAGCGTTGCTAGATAGTGGCACAAACATAATATTCATTGATCGCACGTGGGCACAAAAACATCAGTTGCCCCTAACCCCTTTACGCCACCCTATTCCTGTGTACAACGTGGACGGAACTAAGAACTCCGCTGGAAATATCACACATTCTGCAGAAGTAATTATTGAATATCAGGGACACAGAGAACATGTTACCGCTGAGATCACGGATCTCGGAAAGAACCAAATGATACTCGGCTTCTCCTGGTTAAAGAAGCATAATCCTATTATCGACTGGACCAAAGGCACGGTCGAAATGACACATTGCCCGAGAACATGCTCTTTCCTTCAGGATAAGGAATCATTCTTATGTCATGCTGACAAAGAAGAAGAGGAAAACGCCTACCTTGCATACGCAGTACGCGCGGCTTTAGATAAGCCTACTCCCAAGAAGGAAACGGCAGAAGAACTCGTACCGAAGGAGTTCCACCAGTATCTGAAAGTATTTCATAAAGGAGAATCTGAGCGAATGCCGATTCGGAAACCATGGGACCACGCCATTGATATGAAAGATACGTTCACTCCAAAGAAAGGACGCATCATTCCCCTATCTGTCACAGAACAGCAGGAGGTTTCCGAATTCATTGATGATCAGCTCAAAAAGGGATATATTAGACCCTCTAAATCTCCACAAACATCACCCGTGTTCTTCGTACCAAAGAAGGATGGACGAAAACGTATGGTACAGGATTACCGTTATCTAAACGAACACACGATCAAAAACAATTACCCGTTACCCCTAATCTCACAATTGGTCGATAAACTAAAAGGGGCTAAGTTATTCACAAAGATGGATCTCCGATGGGGATACAACAACGTATGCATCAAAGATGGTAACGAATGGAAAGCGGCTTTCATTTGCTTCCGAGGAGCATTCGAACCCCTCGTAATGTATTTCGGGCTATGCAACTCCCCTGGAACGTTCCAGGCCATGATGAACGAGATCTTTGCAGATATGGACGACTGCGTCGTCGTCTACATCGATGACCTAATGATATTTACCAAGACAGACGATCGTGAAACGCATAACAAGATCGTTCTGGAAGTACTACGACGCCTTGAAGAAAATGATTTATTCATAAAACCAGAGAAATGCACATTCCACGCCACAGAAGTTGAATTTCTGGGGATGATCGTGAGAGTAGACGGAATAAAGATGGACGAAACAAAGGTTCAGGCCATTCTGGAATGGCCTACGCCCAAAAATGTCCGAGGAGTTAGAAGCTTCTTAGGATTAGCGAACTTCTACCGAAGGTTTATCCAAGATTACGCAAAGGTGGCTAGACCACTTAATGATCTGACGAAAAAGGAAAACCCCTTCGAATGGAAGCAGGAACAACAGGAGGCGTTTGACACGTTGAAGCATCATTTTACCACAGCCCCTGTGCTCGCATTCCCCGATGATGATGCTCAATTCCGCTTAGAATGCGATGCTTCTGATTACGCAACAGGAGCAGTACTATCTATTCAGAAAGATGACAAATGGCACCCAGTTGCCTATTCCTCTCACTCCATGTCTCCGCAGGAACGAAATTACCCTATCGCCGATAAAGAAATGCTCAGTGTGATTCGTTCACTCGAGATATGGCGCCACTATTTAGAAGGCGCAAGACATGAATTTGAAATCTGGAATGATCATGCGAATTTGCAATTCTACATGACTCGTCAAGACCTCAACAGGAGGCAAGCACGTTGGGCGCAATATTTATCGCGCTTCAATTTCAAATGGTTACATAAGCCAGGTGCCACAATGGGAAAAGCCGATGCTCTCTCCAGACGAGAGGATCACACAGTCGGTCTAGAAGACAACAATAAAGGAGTATTAGTAATTTCCCCAGAGAAGATTAGAGCACAACATGTTCTGCTCTCCGATGAAGGGGACCACATAAAACACAAAATCTCTGACGCAATCAGTCGTTTCACAGAAGAAGATATCGTCACATTATGTAAGAATTGGAAAGTGTGCGAGGAACACGATGGATTCCTTTACAACACACTCCACAGGCTGTACGTGCCTGATGACGATGATCTCCGCATGGAAGTCGTGCGGCTGCACCATGACACCCCTATGGCCGGACACGCCGGTTCAGACAAGACACTTGACTTGCTGCAGCGCAGCTATTGGTGGCCAGGATTGGCTACATTTGTTAAACGTTATATCGCTGGATGCGATCGATGCCAACGGTTCAAGGGAACTAATCAGGCCCCAGCTGGTCTGTTACAGCCACTTCCCATACCTGATCACCCTTGGGAACACATCTCGGCGGATTTCACAACGGATCTCCCCCTATCCCAAGGCTATGATTCTATTCTGGTAGTAGTTGACAGGTTCTCAAAGGAAGTCGAACTCATTCCCTGCACAAAAACCGCAACGGCGCTCGATACAGCTAAATTATATCTCAACCACGTTTGGAAGCACCACGGTCTTCCCACCACTATTGTATCCGACAGAGGACCCCAGTTTGCCAGCACAGTCATGGCCGACATATGCCGTTCTCTCGGAATTAAACCTAAGCTATCCACGTCTTTCCACCTGCAGACAGATGGTCAGACTGAACGCATGAATCGCGAAGTACAGCAGTTCCTTCGCTTATTTACATCTGAAAAACAAGATGAATGGGCCGCTTGGTTACCCGTAGCCCAGTTCTCCATGAATTCCAAAAAGGCCACTGCAATGGGCAAGTCCCCTTTCGCAGTTACACGGTCATATGAGCCCAGAATGGGTATAGAATCACGCCACTCAAAGGCACCAGCTGCCCTCGAGTTTACCGACCGCATGGCTGACACGTTGGATCAAGTTAAAAGTAATATGTCCGCGGCTCAGGACCGCATGAAACGAAATGCGGATCGCCACCGTTCCGAATCTCCGAAATATGAAATTGGAAATAAGGTCTGGCTGTCCACATCAAACTTGCGCTTGACGCGTGCCTCTCGTAAATTAACGGAGCGATGGCTCGGCCCCTATGAGATAACGGAGCTGATGGGCTCCAATGCTGTAAAACTCAGACTCCCCTCCTCCATGAGGATTCACCCTGTCGTCAATGTCTCACGCTTGAAGCCCTATAAGGATAGATTGCCTGGCCAATCCACCTTCCGACCTGGTCCAGTTCTGGTAACCGAGGACCAAGATGACGAATATGAGGTAGACTTTATCGTTGACTCACGGTATAAGGGACGACGCCTCGAGTTTCTGGTGCATTGGAAGGGCTATGATGAAACGGATCGAACGTGGGAGCCACGGGCTAATCTCACGCATGCTCAGGGTGCTATTTCCGACTTTCACAAAGCACGCCCTTCTGCCCCTAGGGCCTTATCTATGACTCCTGAGGCGTTCTCTTCCCTCTTTCGGGTATATGAGAATTTCACCACGTGTAATCCGTGCCGTCTCCCCTTTGATCGCCTGGAAGTCGATCTTTAGGCCGGGGGTGGTTTCTGTATAAAAGGACGCACTTTCACTCTTTCATGACCATCCCATCCAACCTACTTTTTTTACCCACAATGCCTTTCGGATACACACTCTACTCATTCTTCCTCCCCTTCTTCCTGGAGCTCTATATGCTCTACAACCTATGTATCTTCATCCCATCCTGGAACGACATGCTCTCCTTCTTTTTCTTTACCTATGACTTCACTTTCTTCCACGTATACTATCTTTGGATCCTTCTTATCTCCCCTCCAGAATGCTTGCGATACGTCACTCCTCTCCCAGGTCTCCTCCCTCGCCGCTTAACCCCTTTTGACGAAGGGTATTGGCAAAGGAATCTGCACGTCCCTCATACCGACTCGTCCTACTCCCATCGTCCACTCACGTCCACCGCCCCATCATCATCTTCTTCGTCATCACCTTCTAATTACGGACAACCCTACGGAATGGCCGAAAGTGCATATCAGCACGCCAATAACATTCCATGGGATCCCGCCTACGGAAATGAGGATGCATGGGAACAACCCGACGCATGGGGACAAGCCAATGATTGGCCACCCACAGACGCAGAAACGGAAACGGGACTAGCACGACCAATAAACGATGAGGCATGGGAAATCGGCGTTGATCAGCTCGACCCCAGCCCAATGTTGGTCTATACAAGGACTCTTCGTCGCCGTTATCCCCTGGACTTTGAACTCTTCCATCCAAACGCTCAGGATCATTCCATTCCCTTACCAGATAACACCGGTGAAGTTGTACCACTGATTCACGGGAATGACGGGGACATGCCGGGCAGTCCGATCACTCAGGCCAGTGATCCGGAAGACAATGAGGGATTCCAGGACGCGGAAACCATCTAGGTCACTCAGAGTTTGACCATAGGACGGGGAAAGTGTTACGATCGCTCCAAGCTATAATGGACTTAACGTTTTTCTTTTCATTCAACCCCTATCTATTCCTTTCACGCATTCACATGCATTTCTTTCATCTCCGCTCTATCGCTTCTATTCACACATGCGTATCTAATCTCCCACATCCATGCTTCTTATTCACATTAGATCCGCCTTGCAGCCTCATGTTGCCACAGCGTACATGCACACAACGCACGTCCACTACATGCCTTTACCTCATGTTACTCGGTATAACGGATACTTACCTTATATAGTAGTAGCACTGCATGGTCCATGCACACATGTACTTTAGTATATAAACCCCAATGCATCGCCAGAGAACACTAGTCTTGTTCTCTTGGAGTTTCCCCTACAGGCAACTCTATCTTTTACTTCTCTTGTCTTTTTCTCAGTTCAAGCAACCTAGCGACAAGGCTTCACTTAAGTGTGAGTCCTTTAGGGTTGTTTCATGATCTACCTTTTCTTTGGCAACCAGTCTAAGTATACACGAAACACTCCAGAGTGAGGGGCTTGTCATCCCATCGCGTTCATCCCACTGGTAGGCGTCCATCGAACTGTGCCACATTATGTAGCTGACTCTCACTATTGTAGCTGCCTGAATCGCTACGCAAGTTTATATCGGTTCTCACAAACAAAAAGACCAATACTGACTTGCTCACACACTGCAAATGCGAATTTATTCACGCCATCTGGAAGATCCTGTTGGATGACGAGTTCGTGGAGGCGTATAAAAATGGCATAGTCGTCAAGTGTTTCGATGGAGTCACCAGGCGCGTGTATCCCTGAATATTCACTTACTCGGCCGACTACCCCGAAAAGTACGCTGTGAGCCATGGGTTTGTTTTGACATGAATCCTCTGACATGATGGCCCCTAGGACTCTTCTTGCGACCATCCGAGACAAAGGCCTCTGCCTGTGTCCACGCTGTTTGATTCCAAAGTCCAACTTACACCGACTTGGATTTTTGAGTGACCTCGCAGCCAGAATATCGCATGCTCGAGTACATTTTCGTCAGAAGGTCCTCGATGCCCGACGGGCAATCTACAACCTTGGCAAACCCTTGAAGAGCATTCTGGTGGAGCGATTATTGAAGGCAGATTCGCTTGTCCCGACGATGGTATGTATCAAATATTTCTTTTATACTGACACTCAACGATATGGAACATAGAATGCCTTCACTGAGCGACTCTCACCCCATGGTTTCGACATTTTTCGCTCGCTCGTGGTTGATCTATTGCACGAGTTTGAGTTAGGGATACTGAAGTCTGTCCTCAAACACCTCATCAGAATACTTTACATGATTGATCCCTATCGTGTCCTCGTTTTCAATGAGAGGTATGTGGCACCCATAATTGTGGAAATCTAGTGCAAACCTATCTTTGTAGGTTTGCCGCAGTTCCATCTTTGGACTACACGATATCCGCTCCTTCCCAGACAACGTTGCCGACCTCAGTCAACGTCCCACACGGTACTTCGAGGACATCCTACAGGTAAGGCTTGTGTATCACAATTACTTGACCTATAACAACCCCCTCTTCCACAGTGCATCATGCCTGTTTTCGACGGCTTGCTGCCATCCCCGCACGATGAACTAGTACAGACTCTACTCTTCCGTCTCGCTGAATGGCATGCACTTGCGAAACTGAGGCTCCACACAGACGACACACTATCACTACTACATCAAGCTCTACGACGGCTTGGCGCGCAGATGCGAAGGTTTCAGCGGGTTACATGCCAAGTTTTCAATACGAAAGAACTACCTCAAGAAGCAGCTGGCAGACAGAGACGGGAGACAGCTGCCAATCTCTCAGGGCATCGGAGCAAGCCAGCAAGATCTGGAGCATTGTCAAAGACGTTCAGCCTAAACACATACAAGTTCCATGCATTGGGCGACTATGGAAGAATGATCAGGCAGTTCGGGACTACAGACTTGTACACCACTGAAGTGGTAAGTGTTCCGTCTCATTTTCTTTCTGGTGCAAATAATGACACATAAATATGCTTTAAGGGTGAACGAGCTCACCGGCTGGTTAAAAAGTTCTACGGGGACTCCAACAAGAAAGCCGTAGAGAAAGAGATTGTGAGGCAGGAGAGACGACAAACTCTGCTCAGGCGGCAGCTGGACCTGGACAATGCAGATCTTGAGATCGAAGCGATTGACCCCTCTCCGCAGCTACATCACTCCATGGCCGGCACCCCCAGACGTGACAATACCTTCAACATCCTCCAGCTTCTTCAGGACCATCGTAAGGACCCTGCAGTAAAGGTAGGCAGGTTCTTCTTCTAAGCGGAACAATTTCCTCTGACGAAGATTATGGTTGTGGTTGTCAGCTGAATTTCATGCAGGCTCTTAAAGACCATCTGCTCTCCAGGCTGCTTGGTCTTGATTTCAATGGTGACGAGCGGTCTTTCTCATCCGAGCAGCGCAACAACATTCACTTCACCCACCTCCATTCGGTAATTGACTGTAAACTATTACGTGTCAACTATACCACCTACGACATACGCCGGGACTACGATATCATATGAACTTCCCGTGGTGACGTTGTCATGACATTGTCAAGAGACGAAGAGCACCCCTTCTGGTATGCAAGGGTCATCCGTGCTTTTCAGATCCGAGTGTATTTCTGTCTAGACGGTGTCAGTTATTCCATGCAGACTATGGAAGTCCTATGGGTTCGCTGGCTCGGAATTGACCAGGATTTCAAATGGGGTTTCAAAGAAGCCCGCCTACCCAAGGTTGGATTTGTACCGGATTGTACTGACCATATGCCATTTGGATTCCTAGATCCATCACTAGTCGTCCGGGGTTGTCACCTAATACCTGCATTCTCAGATGGTCGCACGTCTGAACTTCTGCAAGCAGGACCGTCACTTGCTAGGCTTCCAGGGGAAGTGGATGACTGGGCAGGATTTTATGTAAACATGTAAGTTCCACCCATATTCATATTCCGAGTCATTGCATCCAATCAGGCTAATGAAATAAGATTTGCAGATTGCGACACTTTCACCCGGTTTGCAGGAATAGGGGTTGGGCACCTTGCCCTGGGTATAGGACGGCGCGCATCGGCACTCATAATCGAAGCAGAAGATGATATGGATGACAATGACAACAACGACAGTGGGGAGATGCAGGAAGCTGATGGAGATTGGATAGTGGATGGGGTCCAAATTGATGGAAGGGAAGATGAGGACGAGGACGGTGTGGAAGAGGCACAAGAGACTGAGAGCGGAAGCGGAAGCGATGATGAAGAGAGTGACCGATTTAGCGACAGCGAGGACGACATTTACTAGAGGGCTTTATCTCCCTGAAGGCGTCTGTCATTTTCCCACCATCTATAATACCAAGCTTGTACTTAGTCCAGGAGCCTTGCCATCATGTCCACACCACACGCAATCGGTGCCGCCCCTCCGTCCAACCGACACACAGGTCGACATCAACATCCTCCATCTCAACGTTCAATCTCCCATAGTCTGTCACGATTCAACTGTCTGTCATTGATTACATCACAAAGCATGTCGCATTCCATTGGGAATGGACAGAGGGACAAGGGTTGTCAGCTGTTCGACTTGGCGTTCAAGCGTCCATATGACGTGGATTATCTCCTTTTGCTCAAGGTGTGTATTCGTTGCTGGTCGAACTAGAATCACCATTATCCTTCGGCTGCTTGTCTAGCACCGGTTGTTCTATTCATAGCCAGAAAGTGCCATGAAGCACTGGTGTCGCGCATTGGCGATCTCATCGCTACAGTGGACTTGAATGCATACATTGCCAGTGTTCAGGTACGTGCATCACGCGGCCATATCCAATAATACAATCAAGCAATTTGATGCAGTCACCGGATCAACAGTCGCAGAATGGCCTGTCCCTGACAGCTACGGCTTCTCGTGCATTGCCTTGCCAAAACATGGCAAATACATTGCTCACACTACAATGAACACTATCACATTCTGGGACACGTCGACGCACGCCAAACTCGGTCTCATTCAACATCCTCAAGACATACAGTCCATCGCATTCTCTCCCGACGACCAATCTCTCGCATTTGGTGGCAAGGACGGCAACACTGTTCCCCATAGCAGTCAATTCCACACCCCACTCTCCAGGAACCTGACATCCGGGTCGATGATGCTGCATCAGACCTGTCAGTTCCATTATCTCGGCCACACCCAACTCTCCAGGAACCCGACATTCGGATCGACGACATCGTGCTGGACTCGTGGCTCCTGACTGCAGCGATCTCCGAATCTCTCAACCCAGCTCATCACCTATTCGCTAATTGAGCTCTTGTGTGGACACGTCTACAAAAGTGGGATGCAGCCCTCGTCGATGCCGAAAAGGTACTTACTACTTTACTCTCACAAACATCACTGACTTGCTAACCCCCATTTATGCAAGGCCCTTGATATTCAACTGTCCATCATTGCCTTTCTTGCAAAAAGTATAGCCCATGTTGTTGAAAGGACACATACTTGATGTCACGTGATCTTTTTATGTAATCAGTAAATAGTAGTATATAAGACTCTGCTGAGTCTGAAATAAAAAGAACTCTCTTGATCTCTTACTGCTATCATCTCTGAGTACCCTCTCTCCAAAGGTAAGGCCCCATGGGCAGTTTCCCTGTACCTGGTGTTTACACTGGGTACACGCTATTGCAACAGGTTATGAGCCCTGAAGCTCTGACTGAGCGGTCTGCCTGCTCGTCATCTGCACATGGGCGAATGCCTTTGGACATCGGCCGTCTTGAGCGGAAACGCCAGACACCCCGGCAGTGCGGCAACGCCCTGGGGTAACAGCCATCAGACTACAGATGTAGGGGGTTGCTATGACCCTACATTCTGGAAGCTCTGACTGTTCAGCGAAGCGGTTCTTTCCCGCTCCCTTCATTGGTACTTATGCTGACACGTCATCCTTCCAAAGATCCTACTATCAATATGTCTTCCTCCACCCTTACTTCCATCCCCAAGATGAACAGCACCAACTACAAGCGTTGGGCTCAGGACATGGAGTCCTATATCCGCGCCTCCGGAGCTTGGCAGAAGGCCATGATGAAACAGCGCCCATCTGCCGCTGGCGCCACCCTCACCACCGCTGAGGAAGAAGCCCAGGAGAAATGGGACGAGAACAACGATAGGGCCCTTGGGTCCATATGCCTCCGCCTCGAACCCCACATCGCCTCCCACTTCGCCAATAATCGTACCGCTAAGTCCCTCTGGGACTCCCTCAAGCATCAGTACAACGCCGCCTCTCTTGCCTCCACCTATACGGAGTGGAAGAACATGTTGGGGATCACCTTCCCCGACAACCAATACCCTGGCCCAGCCTTCTCTAAGCTGAACGCCAGCTTCGCCCTCCTCGAGGAACTTCAACACAAGGTTCCCGACAACCTCAAGGCCCTCATCACGGTGGCTAAGCTGCCAAAGTACGCAGAAACGCTACACGCGCAGCTCAACGCTGCCATTGATCTGGCCCCCACCACCGCCTCTCCCAACAAGGTCCTAACCATGGCTGAGTTGGAGACCACTCTCACCGCTGCTTGGCAGCATTATCTCACCCACCGTAAGCCGCAACAAGCGCAAGCGAATAAGATCACCAACATGCGTCGCCAGAAGGGCGACCCCCAGTTCCAGCAGCAACAGAAGCAGCCGGACACCTCCTCCTCTGAAAAGAAGGACGAGGAAAAGGGGAAGAAGAAGCAGCGTCGAGGAAAGAGGTCCGACGATGGGGAGAAGAAGCAGAAGGACCGCGCCAACACGGCCGCGGAACAGTCCTCCGCCTCGTTCGCTTTCGCGAACTTCATCCACGAGCCCGCTGTTTACAGCCTGGCCTCCATGGAGTTCTCCTCCCCGGTCCCTGACCCACGCGCTCTCGCGCACACCGCCGGCATCCAATACCCCGGTCCCCCCGCTTTCCCACAGGTCCTTGAGACCGTTTCCCTCGCCCACTGGATTGGGGTCACTCCCACTCCCCAGACCATCCGCAACCTCGAACCGGTTGCCACACGCCGCCTCCACCAGCGCACCCACTCGGCCTTCACCGAGGACAGTCCTTTTGGAGAGCCCGCCACCCTCTCGCTCTTAGAG
Source organism: Boletus reticuloceps (assembly GCA_018397855.1). NCBI lineage: Eukaryota > Fungi > Basidiomycota > Agaricomycetes > Boletales > Boletaceae > Boletus > Boletus reticuloceps. Next base: position 1,189,928 of record JAGFBS010000003.1, read on the forward strand.
CGTATTGAGGAGACTCCTCAGATCGTGGAATTGTCGCCTGACAGCGACGACAAATACGACGACGATGAGGTAAGCCTGGGTGAGGAAATGGAGGTCGACGACTACGTCGAACGTTTCTTTGAGAATACCCTCAACTGGCAAGTCCCCACTTTCCTTTGTCCATGTCTCGCAGGTACTGATGTGCGGATATCTTCGCCACAGATTGTATGTAGCTTCTCCGCACGTACACCTGTAGTAGATAAATTGGACAATATCACTACTTCTGTACCTTTCTCCATGTGTGATCGCTGTAAGCCATCCTCTAAGGGAAAGGAAAAGGAACACAGTCACCGAATGCCACCCGACATGTGGCTTCTTGACTCTGGGGCTTCCTCCCACTATACCAGTGATCTCGACAACCTGATCGAGTATAAAGAATTCAGTGCACCCACCTACTCTCAAATGGCCAATGGCCGAGCAAAGATCCTAGGAAAAGGAACCGCAGTTGTGGAGTTCCAAGGAAGACTTGTGCGGTTATCGCCAGTCATTTACATGCCATCATGCTCTGTAAAGCTCATTTCAATGGGCACCTTACTAGTTGATCAATGCATGACGCTTAAAACCCGTCCCCACACCATAGACATTTATGATAAATGTTCTAACCATCTGGTACTTAGTTTCCACTCACATGGCGACACAATGTACTGGATACGTGCACCAGTAGTTCATCCCAAGGCAGACCTTGCGTCATTAACCCTTGTCGATTATGAACTACTCCACTGCCGATTAGGCCACCCTTCGCACGACGTGCTCCGCGCTGCAAAAAAGCACATTAAGGATTTCCCGGACGTCGATATTCCATCCAACCCTCCTATCTGTCCCGGCTACGAGCTGGGCAAACAACACAACCGTACTTTTCCTCACAGCGAGAAGCGCACAAGCGCTCCCTTTGAGCTAATTCATTCTGACCTCAAGTCGTTTGAAATCGAATCGTACCACAAGTACAAGTACGCTGTCGTCTTTTATGATGACTTTACATCCATGGCTTGGGTGGTCCTCATTAAAAAAAAGGACCAAACACTTAAAGCAACCAAGCAGTTTCACGCCTATGTGCATACTCAGTTCAACGCCGTCGTAAAACACTGGCGTTCTGATGCTGGAGGCAAATATACCTCCAAACCTTTCACTGAGTATATGCGCGATAATGGCATAAACATCCAACAATCCGCCCCTTACGCTCACCAGCAAAACGGACGCGCGGAATGCTTCATCCGTACTCTTATGGACAAAGCACAACCCATGCGACTGCAGGCTTGCCTGCCCGATTCCTATTGGGAGTTCGCGGTACTTCATGCACTTCATGTGTATAATCGCACCCCTTCCGCTCGACTCAACTGGAAAATGCCATCCGAGATGCTTACTGGCCAAAAGCCTACTTTATCACATCTTCGGGTATTTGGCTGTGGCGCTTATGTGCACATTTCCAGTCGAGACTCGCAAAGGTAAACTGCAACCTAAATCGCAACTGATGATCTACCTTGGTGTCTCCACCGGTAGTGATTCAAACTACCTTTTCATGCGCCCTAACAATGCGCTACATACTTCGGCGCACGCCGTCTTTGATGAGAATCTGTTCCCCAGATGCTCCAAAGCTGCGCCTCACCGGCCCGTTAACCACCCGCCGCGTTCTCACTCTCATGATGACGATTCGTCCGATTCATCTGGGGATGATAACGAGTCCGATGCGGATCTCGCTCCTCGACCCCCTACTCCTCGTCAACAGGCCCCCTGGCCTCCCACTCCACCTCCGGCAGCACCGGCACCCCCGGTTACACCCCCTCGCTGTCCACCTCCGCCTCCACCTGCTCGTCCAGCACGCCCACAGCAGGAACGCCGCGCACCTCTCAGACCCGGAAACATGTATGGAGAGCGCCGCGACCCGGTCAAGCAGCTTCGCGACATCGAACGCACCGCTGATTGGCGCAGATTGGTTGGAGAAGCACCGGCTGGACCTTCAGATTCACCCGTAATCCCTGGTGGTATGCCCCCGTCCCCGACTCCGTCGGTGAAACAACCCTTAAAGGACTCCCTGTGAGGGGAAGCAATCTAGGTCACTTGCGATAGAGAACAGAGGACTGTTGAAGCAGTGAGTCGGGCACCGGTATAACCTTTGAGGGGAAAGACCAAGAGAACAAGACTAGTGTTCTCCGGGCATGGTATTGGGGTTTATATAGTGAATACAAGAGTGCACGGACCAAGCAGTGCTACTACTACATAAGGTAAGTATGGAAAACATGCGGTAAGTGCATGTAGCGGACATGCGTCGTAAGCATGTATAGCTATGCCAGCATGCAGCTTGTGCGTGTATGAAATGGAACATGCGTCGTATGCATGTAATGCATGAGGTTGCAACGTGTTTGCAATGTGATCAAGAAGCATGGATGTGGGAGATTAAATAGGCATGTGTGCATAGAAGACGTGTGGCGGGAATGCATGGAAGGCGTGTCGAACGCGTGTAGAGGAAATAAATAAGAAATGGTTCTTGCTAAGTCCCGTTTGGACTAGCGATCGCAGCGATCGTAACAGTCGGAAGATGACGTTGAACGCATAACCAGGGAAGGGGGAGACGCATTGGTTTCATACCTCTGCAGCCGTGCATTTCCGATCGGACATGAACAGTCCAACGTGAACTACCGGGAATGGACCTACCGCGACATTTTAAAGTTGCCCCTAGACGAACAAACCCTATGGCGTAAAGCCTGCCACGATGAGCTACAAATGCTCAAAGATCGCAAGGTCTATGAAATCGTGGATCGACCCGCACACAGAAAGGTTATTAAGAACCGATGGGTCTTTGATGTTAAAACCGACGGAAGAAAGAAAGCCCGGCTTGTAGCCAAAGGGTTCTCCCAAGTAGAAGGGATTGATTTCGATCAAATATTCTCTCCAGTCGTATGCTTTGAGACAGTGCGGTGCATGCTCGCCCTCTCAGCATTAGAGAACTGGTACATCACCGGTCTCGACGTCCGATCTGCCTACCTATATGGCAAACTGGACGAAGAATTATACATGGACTTCCCTGAAGGCTTTATGCCCGCTCACCTAAAGGGAAAGGTCTTAAAATTACTACGCGCACTATATGGCCTTAAGCAAGCCGGATTAGCTTGGTGGCGCGAACTAGACCACTCCATGAAAGAACTCGGCTTCATGCGCATCAAATCAGACGCTGGCCTGTTCATCTATCGCAAAGGAAAAGCACTCGTCCTAGCGATTGTCTACGTAGACGATGCCATCTTCTGCGGCCCCAACAAACCTTTTGTAGACAAGGTTAAAGCCGCTTTTATGAAGAAATGGGACTGTCGTGACTTAGGAGAAACATGCGAATTCCTAAGAATGAACATACGTCGAGACGGTCAAACCATTAAGATCGACCAGCGAGAATACCTCGACAAAGTCATAGAGCGATGCGGTATGACTAACGCAAAAATCGCCAACACCCCTCTCCCTCAGGGTTATTACCCAGAGAAAAATGATTCACCTGTCAACTCGGAACTTCGGACGCGATTCCAGACTGTAATCGGATCATTACTGTACCTCATGATCGGTACAAGACCTGACATTGCATATGCGGTTACCCAACTCGCCCGCATGTCTGCAAACCCATCAGAAGAACACCTTAACAAAGCTCTATACATTTGCCGGTACCTCCTAGGCACCCGAGATTATTCTCTTGTTTACAATGGCAAATCAGGTAAAGGCATCATCGCCTGCACCGACTCTGATTGGGGACAAGACAAAGTCACGTCTCACTCGCAAACAGGTTTCTACCTGAAATTCGCGGATGGTGTGTTCTTGTGGAACTCACACCTACAAAAGACCACCGCTCTGTCTTCAACTGAAGCTGAGTACATGGCTTTGAGCGACTGTACGCGCCAAGCTATTTGGATACATCAAATGATGCAGGAACTCGGCTACCACCTTGGACCTATCCCCATTTGTGGTGACAATCAAGGATCGCTATTTATAGCACAGAATCCTGTTACCGAAAAACGATCCAAACACATCCAGATCCGTTACCACTTTGTACGCGATGCTGTAATGCTGTGGAAACAGGTAGAACTATTTTTTATCCCAGGGACCGACAACCCCGCGGATATGTTCACCAAGAACCTTGGACATGTCAAGTTCAAGGAGTTTCGCTCCCAGCTCGGTTTGGAATTTAACTCGCCTTAAGTGCGCGGACGTTTTCTTTACATTACTATGTACTTCTCACTTGTTATCTACGTATCTACCGTATACCAGACAAGGGGGAGTGTTGAAAGGACACGTACTTGATGTCACGTGATCTTTTTATGTAATCAGTAAATAGTAGTATATAAGACTCTGCTGAGTCTGAAATAAAAAGAACTCTCTTGATCTCTTACTGCTATCATCTCTGAGTACCCTCTCTCCAAAGGTAAGGCCCCATGGGCAGTTTCCCTGTACCTGGTGTTTACACTGGGTACACGCTATTGCAACACATGTCGGCAAAGGGAAAAAGGACAAGGCCCGATCGAACTTGTGACATCAGTGCGTTCGAGCACTTCCATACATCTCATGTTACCTTTCTGCTGCTTACCAAGGTCTGTGTCCTCGACGTTCAGTGACTATTTAATTACTCACAATTTTTAGGCTATCATCGTGTTCATGGTCGGAGAACATCCTGATGCGATATCACGTGTAGACGACCTCATTGCTACGATTTCCCCCAACTCTATATGCTACGTGTTTCAGGCACGTCGGCGTGCGCAACACGCCACCACGCGGCGAATCTTGTCACTGACAGTTTCAGAAGGCATACATGTACCTTCTTCTCGGAAACTCGCAGATGGCGTGCGGTGACCACGATGGTGTGATACAGTCATTCGAGCGTGCTCGAGCCCGAATAAGGGACCACGTTGGGCTTCCCCTCTTTGCGATATCACTGGTACGTTTTTGGATGTATTGCAACGTATCGAAAATGGCTTATCGTCCTGACAGATAACCGGGTGGAAATTCGATAATCTCGACATCATGATCCGACAGCGGCTCTGTGAAGCCTTGTACTAAGTTATTGTCATAACGATTAGGCTACCTGACATTTATTTATGGGCATTGCACACTACCATCATAATTACACTTCCTCGGAAATGGCCTATATTCTAATGTTTGCCTGCCGCAGACATGTAAATCTGATATCAAGTTGTAATGCCTTATAATTACTATACAATATCATAAATTATATTCACCATCTGGCAAGCTTCGTAATGTACATACAAGTCCCTTGTAACAAGTAACCGCCTGCGAGAGATTGGTAATTTTTGCGACGCACTTATGACCCCTTTGCAAGAAATAACACCCTGTGATAATTTCACATTTTTCGCCAGGGGTTTACAAGTACATTCCAAGAAATACCGCCCTGTGAGAAATTCATATTTTGTACCGGGGACTTGTGGTTCCCGTGATGTACGAGGATTGGGTGTGGACGTATGAGACAGAACACGTCGAGTCTTCAGGGAACTAGCACAGGACAGAATTGCCCGACCCATGGCAGCTCTAGCACCCTACGTTATCGATGCTGTCCACTCAAAGCAACAATGTGTAAGACACTTGGCAACTTGCAGAACACATTCGAGTTGTTCGAATGGATCCCAAACGTGAGCTTGTTTAGGACTCAGAGGTTGCCAGTGGTTCGTTATCGGTTTGGTTCTACTAAACTGACGCGATGACTATTACCCAAGTTTCTTGACAAGTCGTTTATGCGTTCCTATCAATCTCGCGAACGCATACATATGGAAACAATCCACCTCAGAACGTGTCTCTCTGCGCGAACACCAACTCTTCAACGTAATTATTATTCACGTTCTAATTTATGACACTATCATCGCACTGGTAAAGGAGGTTTAAAGATACTATAGCACATAAAAATACGCCGAATCAACGATGTGGAATCTGTCATCTCATTAATCTGTATCACCTCAAAGCTTTCCATCTGTCTCCCGAACCTTGCCGTCCGCAAACGGCCAATCGCTGTATCCGGATGGCGTCAAATTTCCTACTTGGTAATACTTTGACCGATCTGGAGGCGTAAGTGTTATATCCTCCTGTAGCCGCACCGGAAGATCTGGCTGTACCAAGGTCAGGTCGATAGATGATACCAGAAAGTAATAGTGGGGACGCTTACGTTTGATATATATAGCCGACCAAACGCGATAAGCCCTTCCTTGTTCTCTGCGGTGCGCAGAGCCGTCTCGCGAGTGTATCCACCAGCAGATATGAATACCCTCTCTTCACCACCTTCACCACCATTCCATATGTCTCGCAAAAAGTCATTGTTGGTTGAATAAATGTCCGCCCCTCCTGACACGAGAGGCTCTATTGCGTGAAGATAAGCTAGCTTTGGATGCCTATCACGTAGAGCAGTAGCAAGGTATGCAAACGTGGGTCGGGGATCCGGCATACCCATATCTGGAAAGACATGTAAATGAGCACAACCTGCGGATCAGCGCACGATGCTCACCTTGCGAAGTGCCCCAGGGACTGATACGAATACCAACTCGGTCTTCCCCGACGGCATCCACAACGGCGTCGACAACTTCCCTCGTGAATCTCGTACGCCCCTCTTCACCTCCACCCCATCTATCCGTGCGTATGTTGGATAACGTTTGAAGGAATTGGTCAGGGAGGTAACCGTTGGCGCCGTGTATTTCCACCCCGTCGAATCCAGCACCATGTACCGCGTTGCTGGCTGCCTTTGCGTACGCGACGATATAATCTTGGATCTCGGATTCGGTCAACGGACGAGGTGGCTTCGACTTTCCGGTTAACGGGACGGATGATGCGGAGACGTATGGTGAAGGCGGGTCCTGCTTCTCGAGGAAATCTATGTCGGCGGTACGTCCAAGGGCCCAGAGTTGAAGGAAGATATACGATCCCTTGGCATGGACTGCATCCGTGACCTAACGTGATTCACCAGCACTCCGTGAGACGGCTTTTGAAAAACAGTGATGAAACACATGCGTACCTTTTGCCAGCCTTTTATTTGCTCGTCAGTGTAGATACCTGGGACATGAGCATAACCTCCTGCATCGTGGGAGATGGAGGTGGCTTCCGTGATAAGCAAGGTTCCTGACGCAGAACCACGCTGAGAATAGTAGGAGGCGTGCTGAGGCCCGGGAACATGGGAGGCATATGCTCGGAAACGGGTCAAAGGGGCAAGGACGACACGGTGCTGGAGCGTCAACCGGCCGACTTTGATAGGCTTGAACAGCGCGGGGGTCTGTTGTATAGAGGTCATGGCTGGTGCTATGGGTTAGAAAGGGCGGTGGCGGGTAAGAATACTGTGGGCTGCTCGACCGGCATGAATCTTGGCGAATTTATAGTCGTAGAATGCATGAGATGACCACTCAGCAACGAAGTACTGATAGACAAGCTGACGAGCATGATGGTAAGGCTTTCAAAGGGTTGGTCATCTTCTTGATGATAGTACGACGATTTGTCAGCCATTGGCACTGACTAAAAGTCCGAGTCGCCGCAAGTTCCAATTTTCGCATCAAAATGGAGTCATCGCGGATTGGAGACAAGATTATGCACGTCCATGTTGCAAGCCTTGCGGGAATTTATCCCAGTGTGCGATTACTTTGTCGTGGCAAGTGTCCCCTTCGCACGAGGTAGTACGTTTTCGAGTTAGGTTTATCAAGTTACTCAAGCGGATCCCAGACGTGATTCATGTGTCAATTACTTACACTCGGAGAGGCGTATCTTGTCATCCAAGATTCCATCGAACCGCAGAGAGGTCAGCGTCGTCGTTGACACATTTGTTCACGAGTATGAGCAACCAATGAACTGTGCGCGTTTTGTGATCTTACCCCCGTCTCTGACCTCCCACAATATTTCAGCAAGCTTGGTTTCGGTGCCTCCGGCCTCAGACCACAACGATAGGAATGTGTGTCAAGCTTAAATTATATTGGCGTGCACACAACCACACGTACGGTGTTGCTAGTGATGGTGCGCTGTTAATTATAAAGGCAGCAATCTTTACCCGGGATCTGAAATACGAGAGGATCGAAATGTTCCCTAGATAAGATTCAGAATTTTTCCAAATACTGCTTCAAGTTGGTTTGAACAGTTCAAGATCCTGTCCTTTTCGGTTAGAGACAATGCTAATCCACACTAGTCCACCTTTGTAGCTAGACTGGACCATGCCGAATGAGGCACTGGCAGGCCGTCGATAGCGCATTCTCGATTGCCTCGTCGATGGGGTCTATGATATTGGCGTTGCGTGCGAGGGGCATCGTAGAGGATGAAGCAGGTGCAACAGTCTTACACGTGGCCGCTCACTTCCCTTACGCACCAACGAAATTTACCAACCCCGCTGCTTCATAGCGGACCAGTCTACTTTGTAGCTTGTAATTCGGGCAACTAGATCTTATCTATCAATCCACATCACAGGAATCAAGGACAACTGTAATTAATCCTCCAATATTGACACATGTACAGTAGGGCAGTCTATAGATTTATAGATAGGGTATAAATCACCCGCGTAGCAATAGAGGCGTAGGTGAGCGTGAGACAACGTTGGACCATGTGTCAATTCATCTCCTCTTTGCAAGGACTCTCGCGATGCTTGCCTTGACGATGCCGACAGCCTTCTCTACATCTTTCCTTGACAGTGCCGCAGTGGTAGCAATGCGAATCGTCGGGCGCGAATCGGTCATCTCTTGACCTCTGAGGTGTTTACCACGCGTGATAAGCACCCCATTGGCAAGGCCATCGTCAACGATATCCTGCAACACCCGTTCCTCTGCCTCATGGTCGGGAGGAGCGACCGTGAGATGCTGCTGAGTGTTACGGAGGCAAAAATGGATAATAGGACTAGCCCGGTGACCGAGTACCGTGATTCCCTCGGTCCTGTCTAACACAGAACGGATGGTGTCAATGTTCTCGTGAAGAGCGGCGAGAATGGAAGGGGTATTTCGCAAGTGACTAATTGCCTCTGATGCCGAAGTGGCGAGGAGGGGTGGCATTGATGCAGAAAAGACAAAGGAAGTACCGTTGATGCGCTATCAGATAGAAGGTGAGCTACTGTAATGCTAAATATGTCAGTCGTGGACCCCACCTGATGTTCGGTGACGATGGAAGAACCAGCGCAGAAGCCACCAGCCGAACATAAACCGTTAGCGACAGAGCCCACAAGCATGTCGATCTGTTTAGCCTGGAGGAATATTATCAGACTACCGTGTTCACTTAGCCTGGTAAGAAACGTACCGGGACATTGTAGAGCTCAGTCAAACCGCGACCGGTTCGACCGACTGCACCGAAAGAGACACTCTCATCAAGAATGAGTCGGTACTTGTACTTGAGCTTGAGCTCGATCTATTGAACGTTTTAATACAACAAACAAGTAGGACTGGATCATTTGACAAACCAGTTTGGGCAGATCAACCATTTCCCCATCACGTTCAAAGATGCCTTCGGTGATAATGAAGCGACGTGTCAATGGGCCCTTGCGCTTCTTTCTCTCTTTCTCAATGCTAATAAGGACGTCCTCGAGGCTTTTGAGATCATTGTGGTCATACCACCGAATCGTCGAACGAGAGATTTGAATACCCTTTTGGATGGCAAAGTTCACGGACCGATCCGCGACAATAACATCGCCCCTTTTGCAGAACGCGGGAATGACGGACGAAATAGTCGAGAACCCTTGGGAGTACAGGATAGATGCCTCCGTCCCCAAAAATTCCGCAATATTGCGTTCCAGGTCCAGGTGCACGTCTGCTTGGCGTGTAAACCACACGCTCTCGGTGCAAACGATTCGGACCCACCAACAGTGCCATAGAACCCTGGAGGACCGCAGCTTCCAAGACCGTACTTCCGCAACGTTTCGATAGCTTTTTCCTTGATTTGTTCATTGCCCGCGAGCCCAGCAAAGTTGAAGCTTGCCAGGTTGATGACTGGCTTGCCATTGGACAAGAGCTTGGGTTTGGGACCAATGGGGCCAGTTGTGACGGGCACAGAGCTCAAGTCTCGTTGCTCCCAGTCGTTCAAAGGTTGTACAAGGCTTTCGGGTGTCCATT